>OY977935.1:84405010-85605010 GCA_963854355.1 Epinotia brunnichana
GCGTAAGGGAACCTGTGTTGTGTTCAGTTTTTAGTCAAATGACATGTCTTAATAAAAGCTGTATTAGCGATGGGTAGAGCCAAGCCTTATCCACATATTTTTTATGCCTTTTTTCGTTCTTTTTTAGGGTTCCGTACTCAAAGAGTGAAACGGGACCCTATTACTAAGACTTCGCTGTCCGTCCGTCCGTCTGTCTGTCACCAGGCTGTATCTCAAGAACCGTGATAGCTAGAGAGTTGACATTTTCACAGATTATGTATTTCTGTTGCCGCTATAACAACAAATACTAAAAATTTATTTTTTATTTTTTAAGGTTGGCTACCATACAACAAACGTGATTTTTTTGGCGTTTTTATAGTTTTTATAGTACGGAACCCTTCGTGCGCGAGTCCAACTCGCACTGGGCCGGTTTTTCGTTCTTTTTTCACTGCAGCAGTACCAACTATAAATCTTGCGTAAGAGAACTATGTTCAGTTTAAGTTTTAATTAAGTACGCGCACATATTTTTGAACTAGACTGTACACAAAAGGATATGTCGAAACGAATACCATCCTATATAGTTTAGTCTTTCTGTTACAACTGCCTTGTTTTATTAAAGCTGTGTTAAAGCTTGCGCAAGGTGTCGCGAAGCTTAATGTCCATTGCGAAATACTAATTTATAACTAAATCCTGGGTTTAGCTGTTTTAGGGCCATGTGAAAGTCCGACTGTATTTAATAAATTGTTTGTTAAGGTATCGTATCATGTAGTCAGTAACACAACCAAATATATCGCAACACGTCTTTATAACTGTACTAGCGACCCGCCCCTGCTTCGCACGGGTTTATGTGTATAATACATGCATGTATGGTTTGTATTATACATATAAACCTTCCTCTTGAATCACTCTATCTATATAAAAAAACCGCATCAAAATCCGTTGCGTAGTTTTAAAGATCTACGCATACATAGGGACATACAGCCAGACAGACAGACAGCGGGAAGCGACTTTGTTTTATACTATGTATTGAAGAGTAAGGGTGTGTTATGATATATTTGGCTACTCAGACTGCAACTAACAGTACAGTTGTACTGAGTAGGTGAGAGGAACAGCGCCAGCGAAACGAGAGCTAGATTGAGACCCTAAAACACACCTTACACACGCCTCGCGCACTCGCGCACCGCTTTCTGCAGGAATCGAGTCAGTTAAACAGGCCTATGGTATCCCATAAAAGGTTCCATCCAGGAAAGGTTCTCGAGTGGCGACCACGTACCGGAAGGCGCGGCGTGGGTAGGCCCCCCACAAGGTGGACTGATGACCTGGTAAAGGTCGCGAAAGTCCGCTGGATGCGAGTGGCGCAGGACCGGTCATTTTGGCACTCTTTGGGGGAGGCCTATGTCCAGCAGTGGACGTCTTTCGGCTGATATGATCATGAAGCATTTTTGAAATCCGGCCCTGTTTGGTGAGTGCTATAGCTATATGGATAGCTAAGTGGAAACCATATATATCTGTCTGTTTGCTATCTGTTAATAACTAAACTTGGCGGCATACTGGCAACCTTGCAACGTTGCGTACATACATGTCTCAAAGCACACAAGATAGAGAGATCCGGGTACTTTCCTGTCAAACCTCGGGGTTATATGTTGTATCTTACCGTCTTTTAGCCGAACATTTTATAGCACAATCTCTGTCGCTTAAAACATAATGTACGGTAAAAAAAAACTATAACCTTGTGTTCTAAAACCGTTTTCCGAGAACAAGTGTCGCTCAAACCCACGACCTCACGTCACGAAATGGACCACAACGTCTACTGAGCCAATACAGTATCATAACGGTGGTGAGTTCAGCGCTTATACGACGTTTTCGCTTCGGATAGCTTGTAGGAAAATGATCTGACGATGTTATGTGTCTATAGCTATAAGCTTATGTTATGTACGTTTAAAGTGGAATATGAAGCATGTTAGTAGTTTTATATACGAGTAATGTCATTTTTATACAGTGTTATTACTGATGTTACCATAGCCTTTAACGGCTATCACTCTATCTAATGAATTTTATACTTAATATAACGGTAATCACTCGAAAGCAAAAAAACGGGTACACATTGTATTGCATTTCCTTACAGCTCACTCGCTTTTTGCTCTCGAGTGCTCCAATTTCAAATATGGAATCATCATATCAGCCGGAAGACGTCACTGCTGGACATAGGCCTCCCCCAAAGAGTGCCAAAATGACCGGTCCTGCGCCACCCGCATCCAGCGGACTCCCGCGACCTTTACCAGGTCATCAGTCCACCTTGTGGGGGGCCTACCCACGCCGCGCCTTCCGGTACGTGGTAGCCACTCGAGAACCTTTCCGCCCCAACGGTCATCGGTTCTACGTGCAATGTGCCCCGCCCACTGCCACTTAAGTTTAGCGATTCGGAGGGCTATATCGGTTACCTTGGTTCTGCTGCGGATAGCCTCATTTCTGATGCGATCGCGCAGAGAAACTCCCAGCATATAGCCCTCTCCATTGCCCTTTGAGTGACTTTGAGCCTTCTTATGAGCTTATATTGCCAGTGATGACAAAAATGCTTGTATAATTAAAATTAAATCACCTTTTGGTGAAATTATTTAAGCCGAATCATCTCTTTCCCACGATTGCACTCGAACGAAGCCCTTCGTTCATACAATTTTACAGACTATTGGTTTAAAGCACGTGGCAGATGACATTGTCATCCAATCCCATCTGTATAGACATGGAAGGGTGCCAACAAATTGTTGTAACACACCCCTCTGTCACGGTGCACGTAACTAATTATGATTTAATCGATTACCGTTGTAAGTTTTGTCGGCCATATTGATTTTGATGCGTGGTTTTCGGCCAATGCATTATAAGAGCTTTTTAAACTCTGACAACGTTGTTTCTAAATTTGTTGTTGTTTCAGCACACAATAAAAATATGTTGTCTATGGCTGACTAATAAGTAAGAATAGAATTTCCAGCCGGCTAATGTACCTATTTACACCTTTTTTTCTTTGGATTATTACCATTCTGTTGCATAGAAAGTATAATACAACTACAAGCATAGATGATTGTTCTGACCCTGTTATTATTGTGATAGGGTTGTAAGACGTGATTCCATTATAATGGACAAACGGGCATATACCCTATGGACACAGTCGCGTGCACAACTGTTGCACATATAACTTGAATTTTTACTCAATCGTCTATTATACCATTTGTATTTCAAAAGAGCTATCCCAATATAACAAGATAGTCGGGTATTGAATTCTTTAAAAAAATGTGCGTTTTATTTTGTTCTATTACATAGTGGGTTTAAAAACAATTCTATAGCTTAGACCTACGGTCGTTTATGAATTTATGATCAGACGAGCCGTGCCTTTGTCTACCACTGCCACTGGGGTAAATGAAATAAAATGTAAGTGTTATTAATAACATAGGTACAGGTCATAATGAATAGTGGTAATAAATAAAGAATACTGATATTTCTCGTTTCCTGTTTCCTGGTGCGGTATCAATTCCAAATCGACTCGTGTTATCGACTGTTCGATTCCTATAATCTCCCGCCATTACGAGATCGATTCTTTGATTGTTTTTGGAACTATCGTTTTGGATGTATTGTGAAATTATAGGTCGTATAATGCTCACATTATTTGTATTGGAAGGTTAATGTGAAATATGTTTTTGTAAAGTATGGATTGAAATGTGAATCATTATCTTGTAAATGTCAAATTATAAACTAAAATGCATAATACGTTTTTCACATACGCGGTAGTGCAACAGAAATTTGGTCAGATATAAAAAAAATGGTCTGTGGTATATTTTAAGATGTACGCCTGTACATCGTGTCATTTAATTAAAAAACCGGCCAAGTGCGAGTTGGACTCGCGCACGAAGGGTTCCGTACCATTATCTATAAAAACGGCAAAAAAATCACGTTTGTTGTATGGGAGACCCCTTAAAAAAATATTTAATTTTGTTTTTAGTATTTGTTGTTATAGCGGCAACAGAAATACATAATCTGTGAAAATCTCAACTCTCTACCTATCACGGTTCTTGAGATACAGCCTGGTGACAGACAGACGGACGGACGGAAGGACAGACGGGCGGACGGACGGACGGAACCCTAAAAATACTGTAACCCTAGTGTACGCAAGTATCTACTAGAAGTACTCTTACAAATTAATGCTGTTTTGTTTTATTAGGTGGAGGAAAAAATGTCTTCGTCAGGACCTTTACTCAGCTACCATTAGACAAATGCGTTTATAATGCGGGGGAAGAAATACATTAGTTTAATAAGCTACCTTGTTACACCGGCCGAAAAAACGACATTTTAGAGTTCCGTGTTGATTTCTAGTTTTTAGTAGTGGTGCATGCGTTTCCTTTAAGATTGTACAGCCGACGGCAAAGATATGTATACATTTCTCGCCGTATTGCAAAGAAATAAGATGCTGAAGTCTCAGACCAAGAAAAAAAATAGACAGAGCATTACGAATAACCTAGTGAAGCCAGTTTTCAACCAAGCCAAATAAGTTTAGCACACGTTCACGCACACATATACAATCAAAATTGCACAAAGCTCTTCAGCACGTATCGCAATACTGATACTGTCAAGATCACCTGTATCGCGTTTTGTGCAATTTAATTTGTTTATGTGTGCGTGAGAGTTTGCCAAACTTCTTTGGCTTGGTTGAAAACCGGCTTCACTAGGTTGTTCGTCTATCTTTTTTTCTTGGTCTGAGGCTGAAGTGTGAACTTATCTTTGACGCGGACCCACAGCCAAGTGTATGTGTGTAATTGCGTCTCACTGATGATCAGAAATGATCGAAATTTTATGTACTTACGGCGCTATAGGTCCAGCGAAGTGAAGCGAACATAGTTTTTGAAACAATATAATGCGTCTGTTTATAATAATATGGTTTCAAAAAAATACGAATAGTAATCTTGAGGCTTTTCTGCAGGGAAATCAGTGATTCGAAACACGATTAAGCAATTTTCGCTCGATAGAAAAAAATCACGAACATAGGTCTAAAACATATTAAAATTCACTTAAAACATTCGTAGCAAATTATGCACAATAGCTAAACATATTAACATTGATTCTAAAAATCGGCAATATCATGTTTGAGGGAACTTAGTGATTACTTTTTTATTTATTTAAACGCACAAAAAATTAAAATTAAAAAAAAATTATATCCGCGCTTCCAAACACGCACTTCCATCTCGCTCACGCTTATGCTCAGCGAGAGGGAGAGAAGACCATGATACTATAGCGCCTTACGGTTGAGATTATTGACTAAGGTCGACTTTTTACATGCTTTTATTTAGCTCACCCCGTTTGTTTTCTTGTGTCAAATTTAGTATATTACGAGAACAATATTCCTTTGCTATTCCGCTTTTTTAGCGCTTTATTAGACTTTTAATACCATGAAATAAGGTCCATTCGTGAATTGAACCGCGGTGCCTGCGCCGCGCCGCTTCTGTGTAGTTTAAAATACGTCTCCTTAGTACATTTTGTATACAAATGTTTTGAATCGGCATCCAAGCGGCGTCGCGCCCTCGCCGCATCCTCGCCACGCCGTCTCTGTGTGGTTCACGCCTTATGTATTATGTATATACGACATATACGAACTGTTTATTTTATGGCTAAGGTTGCCCAAAGCCCTGGTCCCACTGAGCCGCGTAACGTGACACCGGCTCGCACTTGGCCCTGGCATGTTTGACTTAGTTTCGAATGGAGCAGTAATGGCGGCCACTTCCTTACCGAGATGACGGGGCGGAGCGTGAGAACAACTGTATCAAGTGCCTCGAGTTAGGTAACTGTGAATAAGTAGCGTTGAACAATACTCAGGGCGGGTTGCGTTGCGTCCGCAACTGACCGGTACGCGTTCAATATGGCGCCGTCGGGCAGCGGATACAAAACTGTCACAATGTCCAGTCGCCATCACATACATCGGAGCAAACAAGCACGTCACAAACATCGGAACACACCTCTATTATCAACGCATTAGGGTGCATGTGCCGATATTTTTGAACACCTATAGTGTACGTACGTCATTATATATCGCAAGATGGTACAGAAGGGCTAGAAAGTGTTAGTAGTAATAATATGTACAAGGAAATGTTCTCAATAGTAAGAACTCAATTTGATAAAACTTTTCCTATCAAAGTAGTAAAAGTTAAACAAAATTTTAGGTTTAGTGATTGGGCGACTCCAGGTATCCGCAAAAGCAGAGAAAAAATGTTTGAATTGTATGAATTGAAGAATCTAATACGAACCGAAAGTTGCACGGAGTATGTCAGAACTTATTCAAAAATATTTAAGAGTGTCTGCTGGGCGGCAAAATCTAATTTTATTTGTAATAAGATTAAATTAGCTGACAACAAAATTAAAATGATTTGGAACATTATTAGGAAAGAAACTGGGAAAATCAGATCCCCAATCAATCACATAGTACTCAAAACCTCAGAAGGAATCATTAGTTCTGAATTAGAAGTAGCCCAAGAGTTCGTAGAGTTTTTCACGAACATTCCAATTAAAACCACTGCATTACTCAATTCTTCTTCAAGTAGGGCTAAGACTTTTCTAATAAAACACGTAAAACAAAGTAAACATACATTTGAATTCCAGCACGTCAATTCAGAAAAGATTAGAAAAACATTTAAAGAAGTGAAAATTAAATTTACAGAAGATCTGTGGGGGATGTCTGTGAAAGTATGTACTGCTATCATAGACATTCTGGCACCCAATTTAGCTTTAATATTTAATAAATGTATAGACGAAGGCATATTTCCTGATCTGATGAAAGAGAGTAAAGTTATACCCATATTTAAGGCCGGCAATACCAAGGATCCTGGAAACTTTAGACCTGTATCTGTTTTGCCTGTGCTTAGTAAAATTTTTGAGAAGGTTATAATGGAACAGCTACTTACCCATTTTAATAAAAATAGCTTGTTTCATTCGCAACAATTTGGATTTACCAAAGGCAGATCGACAATAGACGCGGGAATATGTTTAGTTAAGTATATTTTTGAAGCATGGGAAGAGAACAGGGACGCGATTGGCATCTTCTGTGATCTGTCGAAAGCGTTCGACTGCGTGGATCATCAGACTTTGATTGTTAAATTAAACCACTACGGTATTGAAGGAAAATCACTCGACTTATTACGGTCATACTTAACAGATAGGACTCAAACAGTAGTTTTAAATAGAACTAGTTCAGCAGGGTATCAAGTTAGAATAGGAGTTCCACAAGGATCGATTTTAGGACCTCTCTTATTTCTAATATATGTCAATGACCTTCCATTTATGGCGGAACAACTATCGAAAATAGTGTTATTTGCAGATGACACATCACTCATATTTAAAGTAAATAGAGATACCCAGGACACATAAAGTATAAACAATGCACTTCAACAGATACAGGAATGGTTCACGGCTAACAATCTGGTACTAAACGCCATAAAAACCAAATGTATGCACTTTAAGCTACCTAACGTCAAAGGTAGCATACAAGGATTGAAAATAGATAACCAGGATTTAGGTTCCGTCAAAAATGCAGTTTTCTTATCACTGTAGATTCCAAACTGCAATGGAGTCCTCATATTGCAGCACTGTCTAAAAGGCTAAGTTCTGCAGTGTACGCTATTAAAAAAATAAGACAGCTAACTGACGTGGCTACAGCTAGACTCGTCTACTTTAGCTACTTCCATAGCATCATGTGCTACGCTATATTACTGTGGGGCAGAGCAGCTGACATTGAGTCCATATTTATCCTGCAAAAACGAGCAGTTCGTGCAATGTACGGACTAAAAAGCCGCGAATCACTCAGGGAACTATTTAAATCAATTAATATAATGACCTTGCCTTGCCAGTACATTTTTGAATACATATTGTATGTAAGAAAACACATTACACAATTTCGTAAAAATAGTGATGTTCATAAATACAATACAAGAAATAAAGATAAACTCATAGCAGTAAGAACTAGGTTAAGTAGGGTTCAGAAGTCTTTTGTGGGATTCTGTACACTCTGTTATAATAAGTTACCCAGTGCCATTACATGTATGCCAGATAATAAATTTAAGGCTGTTGTGAAACAAACATTGAGTAGTAGAGCGTACTATAGATTAGACGAGTATTTGTTAGACAAACAAATATGGTCAGATGTCATACCTTCAGTGGCTTCAGTCAAGTGATATGTTGCGATTGGTATGATGATCCCCTAGCACTTAAGTATACATAGTAAGCATTTTATTTTTATATAAATGAGTATTTGTTAATGGACTAATGTAACGACTCCACCTCTGGATGAATGCTATTTATAAGATTCTTGTAATTTTTGACATTCGAAAAGTATTCTGTATTGAATCTACTTTGAATAAAATGTTTTGAATTTGAATTTGAATTTGTACCTATGTATGTGATGGCGACTGTCCATGCAAACCGTGCCAATGCATCTTGCTTATTATCAACGAGTGTTAGATATTAGTCCAGGCAATGAACTGACAACTTGTATGGCAGGTTTTTTCTATGTAATGGATATATTATCAATTAAATAGTTACCTAGATAAACTTTGTCGCTAGCTACAAAATCCAACAAAATTTCATATCGACTCGTAGATTATTGATTTTCAATGTAGTGAATTCACTCAACATTCTTGTGTATTTTTGACAAGATTATTGCAACGTTTTATTTAGTATCTATATCGCGAATTACGCATGCAAGTTGCACATTGCGGGGTGTGATAGATCCAACTCAGTATAAGTGCTTCGGTAACCCGCAATGTAAACTTGCATGTGTAAATTGCGCTTATGTTACGCAAATATGGCGATATATTTTTTCAGTATTATTGCTGCAATGTTAAATAAGAGACTCTTTCAAATAAATAACCGACCATCAACAACCGTAATAGACTCATATTCATTATAAATAGACTCTTCGCCACACCTATGACGACGCGGGCCTTTGCCCAGCCCGAAAAAAAAACTGACGACGGATGCGTTTAGTTCTACGCAAACCTTTTCAAGCTCACTGTAAACAAATGACTCCAATTAGCGCAACAGGTTTTATTCAACAAAACGAAATATGAACGCGGTAGGTATTCCGGAATAAATGTATACGCGTCTCGCGGAAGACACTGATTTAAAACTCTCAGAAGCAATTTGGATTCACATGTATTCCTTTAATGCACTTAATAAGACTCGAGTCGTCTTTTTGGTGTGACTACCGACACAGAAATTGCTGGGTGTGTTTTTTGAAAGTGATACTTATTTTTATTAGAGTAAAGTTTAAAGTCAAAGTTTGATTGACTATAGTTGGCGAATGATGCACGTATTTGGTAGCGTTAAAACGGGCATGTTACGTTGTTGAAGTTTAAAACACATCATTATGCTTTACTGTTTCTTTTTAAGAGCTTTTTAAGCTCGCCTGGCGATGGCATCTGACGTTTTGCAAATTGCTAAAGACCTCGACCGTGTTAGGAGCGGGACGATTATTGTCTAGACTTGATATGAGAGGGAGAGAAAAAACAATTCACAGACGACATTTTACAGCAAACGATTATTTCTCTGTCTTCTCCATAAGTCCGCTAAACGTTTAGATACAGCCGGACAAAAAGCGAGTCTGCAAACCTGCCTGCATAAAAAAACTTCGAAAGTCTCCGTCAATTTAGCTGAAGGCAAGTCGAATAATTCTATAGGAATGTAGTGCGTGCGTGTTCGTGGTACTATCTGTGGAACCGGTTTAGCGAATTTGAAACAATGGCCGGCCCTCGCGGGTCCGAGAGGTCCTATGTCCTATTTAAATATAATGGGAAAATGTCTATTCAGTTTGGTGAAACCGTCGCGCTCAGTTCCGCGACAATGCATCAGTTTTATTCAATATGACATTCAATTCGTAAATATTTTGAATTAAATTTTATTGCTATGCATTAAGGGGTTTGTAGTAAATTTTTCCTCGTTAAGTTTTATAGACAATCTGCATTATGGCTATGATTAAAAAAAAAACTCGCCCTCTTCGTTTACGGCAATATGGAACCTAAAGTAATAAACTGTGTTACTAAACGAAACACGGTGTATTTTTTTAAACGGCCGACATTATATTTTCAAATATCACCCAGGCACCACCCAGTGGTCGATCGAAAAATTATTTTTTGTACTCGACGATTAAAATATGTGTATTAAGATTTCATAGAGAATACTGCAACGTCACTCTTTTCATAGTTGTAGTCCATGTTACTGTCGAAACAATCGAAATAACTACTTTTCGATACGCTCCAGACAACTAAAATAAATTCGACCAATCACGTGGCTGCTTTACTGAACTGTAATGAATTGGACCAATAGAATCGCTTTGATGTCGTACGCTCGTTGATGTCTTTTAAGATATCAACAAGCGTACGAGCGATGAGCTGCAATTCGTTTCAACAGTATCGAGTTTGTTTAATTAGTTCAGTTGACTCGTAGAAAATTAATTTTAATGAACTCGTACAAAAAGTATTGTTCACAATAGTGTTATAATCAAGATTTTTAATCTCGTACCTTACTTAGGCCACTCAGCAAGCTTCGTGGCCTAAACACGGTACTCGACTAAAAAGCTCTCTATTATAACACGATTGTGAAAAATACTATTATTAAAACGCAGACAAAATGCGTCATATTTTTAATCGTTGCTAGAGTCGGAACCGATCCGCGCGTTGATTGCAGGCAACACCTAACCAATGAATAATAATAAACTCGAATGTATTGAACCATGAGTTTATGCAATAAATTGTGAGATACAATCTTCGGCGACCGAGCTTGCGGCTTATTCAGCGTATAGCTGTATAGGTATACTAATGTAATAAAGGCTTGGTTAGTGCATGTCTTGTACAGGCAGTTTATACTGAACAGCATATCCAGTTAATAACAATAACGAGCGTGAAGTTACAGGGTCAGTTAATCGAGTCGGTAGCAATGAACATTAAAATAAATTTTGGTTTCGACTATTCAGATAAAGGAAGTAACAAATTTCAAATGTTCCGAATTGGAATCCTGAAACGAGATATTCTAGAGTATTCCTATACTTGTTTGCTAGGACAATATTAAATATAAAGAGTAGAAAACAGATTATCTATAGATTTTTTTATGACTGTATTAAATTAAACAAATACTAATAATATAATATACGATTTCATTCCATGAAATCCTTGCATTAGGTATCTCATCCGTGATATAATATTCTATTTATTAATGTCCAAAGCTGCAAACTGACTCACTGTAGCTGGTTATATTATAACTCCATAACATATGTAATCCTTGATAGTAATCAGCAATATAGGAGTTTACCTAATATTTCTATGAATATTAAACGTTATTTTAAATTCAAATATTCATACGATTATTTAATGTCGTTGTCACCTTGTAAGGTTTCGCGACTTGACAGATTATGAATTGATGGAATGTAGGTACTTTATTTGTGAATGTTTCGCCTAGTGACTGCAATATGGCATTACAAATGTACTTTAATTTCGAGTTGTGACCGTATTGCAGAGTGCAAAAAAGCTATATCTGAAATGTGTTTGCAGTCACTATAGGCGGTCTTTTAGCTAGTGATAGATGAACAGTTGCAAGCAAATTAATCCGGATTTTTAAATATTGAAAAATATGTGGACACACTCCTCGTTAGGCCCAAGCTATATTTAGGACAATTGTAATAACTGCCCAGTGTCCTAAAAATGGGTCATAAATAAATAATTATTTTGAATTTTCGTCCCAAAAATAGGATTTAAATTGCATTACAAAAATTTCAGCAGTTGGTTGAGCACTAAATTTTATGTCCTAATTTTAGGTCGATGGGCCTTACGAGGTTAACGCTTTGAATAAAAAAAAATTACCTACGTATTCAGCTGTTAATAAGAAGTTATAATCTAAATTGTAATATTTATTCAGCAAGTACGCCTCAAAGGCAGTCATGTCAGATTTTACAAATAAATTTACAGTGGCATCATTGATTTTAGGATAAGTATTTTGAATTTATTGAATTGATAATTTTTTGTGTTAAATTTGGAATCGTGTATTTTAAATTTGGAATTATGTAATGTTTTTAACTTATTTGAATTTAATTTAATGTAATTTGATTGTATCGTGTATTTGATATGGACAATTGCCTGATATAAAGATTATTATTCTATTGAGCAACATTAAAGTACAGACCAATACATACTTGGCTTGGGCACTAATTTATCGAGATATGTTTCGCGGTCCCTGACATCTTCAGCATCACTTTTAAATTACCTTACTTTTATATTCGCTGCTCTAAAAACCATCGTAACTGCAATACGGCCACATCTCATATATAAATACAACATCTCGAAAGTAATAGACATTTGAGATGCCGTATTGCAGTCACTAGGCGAATATTTATATACGGTCGCCGCCAGTTTCAGTCAAGCTTTATTGGAACCGGTTTCAGAATCGATAGAAACTCGACTAAAAAGTAAATTGTTAGTAAAGTTCCCTGAAACCGGACAAAAAAGGCACAGTCGCATCCTTTAGCTCCTTTTCTGGATGCCACGACCTATTGTTTAAGGTTTTGGCTTTATTTCGCCATTAAATATCGGTCTGGTCTAAACTCTGTTCCTTTATTTTGAAGAATAAGGGTGTGTGTTTGACCCGAAAGGAACCATCCATATATTACGTAACAGCTGCAGTGGGAGGGGGGGGGGGGGGGGGGGGTGTCATGCCAAACATGACAGTCATCAGAGGCCTTTCAGTCTATTACAGACTATAAAAAGCGCACCATAAATCATCATCACCATGGTGAACATAATTTATGAATTTATGAATTTATGAATGGTGAAAATATTTACAGAATTAATAATATAAAAGTTTCAAATAAGTTGTTGTTTTTTTTATTTCTTCGCAACTGTATTAAAAAACGTCGTTCGATACACGTGGAAAAGTAAAAAAGCACTAGTGCGCAAAATACAACTTTGCGCACGATTTGCAGCTACAAAAAGTACCACTTTTTGAGCAATTTTTAATACAGTAAAAAATAATGTACCTATATATCCATTGCTGCTATTTCTGCTCTCTCATGTAATCTTAACTCGTGTTAGGGATCGCTCCCAGCCTGTTATTGTATTACTCAACCTTAGCGATTCATTAGAGTAACTAATTGAATGAATGAATGGTGAACGGGTGACCGAGTTTTAGCTTGACAACATGGCGGGCCCTATAGGAGGAATTATATTTGTATACCGAGTGCACAAAGTTACCAGACGGTATCCGCGGGTTGAAATATAGCCAATGTCCATCAAGAAGGTCTAATGTATGTATGTATGTAAATACTTTATTGCACACAAGACATTGGTTAAAAAAAGACAGAATAGGTTAAGTTGGTACAAAGGCGAACTTATCCCTGCAAGGGATCTCTTCCGGTTAACCTTTGAGCAATTGAAACGAGATCAGGAACTAAAAGATAGACAAACCAACACGTGTACACAAACGTATTTACTCCTATGCTAAAGCAAATCAATACTACCTATACAAGCTAGTACAAATAAAATATTTAATAATAGGTACTATTACTATTGGTGAAATATGTTTTGAAATCGGATGTGTTGCTGTGGATAATGATGTTGAAACTGGATGTTAATAATATTAGTCCTTTAATAAATAGATAGTTATCGAATCTTTCGCATTTAGGGTGGGTTAGGGTAAGATGGCGGAATGGCGGTCAGCGGGCAATGCCGGTCAGAAAACTTCCAAATACATTTCGCTATCTTTACTAGTGCAGCCGGGTCGAGATTTTGTTTGAGTGTGCGTGCGGCGACGCATAGATAGTATAGCACATACAAGCCGCGCGCGGTGCGTTTGTATGAAGATAACATACTTTGCCCTCTTTATACTCAAAACACAAAAGCGTCAATTACGTCGACTGTACCGTGTATTAATGGGGCACATCGCCATGTTTGGGCTCCGTAATAGTATTTATTTATGCAGCCTCGTCTGAAAGACTTTGCCGTTCACCGCGCCATATCGAAACCGCGAAAGCCTAGGTCGAACTAGGACTATAAGGAGACCTGTTAACCAACTTGACAATACGGTATTTGATAACAGTATAAATTAATTAAATCTTACAACTATATATATATATATATTTCATTTATTTCTTGATAAAATATTGTATTTTACATGTCAACTTAAAATATAATGATTTACATTTCATTTTTAAATAATGTTACAGTCAATAAAATTTAATCGTGTGATATTTTTCATGGTGCATGGTTACATAGGTGCTTATTCTAGTAGTCGTATTTTTAATTTTTTTTCTTTTGTCAGCAACGCTATCCGAAAAACTCATCAATGCTATAATATGCCCGGTCAATTAATAGCATTTTAAGTTTATTTTTAAATAATCTATCATTATCCAATTGAGATATGTCTTGTGGGAGCGAGTTGTATAATTTTGCCCCAATGACACTAAGTGACTTCAAAGATATATATATATATATATATAACAAAGTCGTGTTAGTTACGCATAGCGTTTATGATAAATAAATCGATATACAGGATGTGGCCTGTAATAGGAGCAAATATTCAAAGGGACGCTTCCTTAAAGCATTTGCAGTGTCCCACTAATTATATATTTTTTGGATTCGGTGAAATTATGATCTAAAGTTATGACCTCCAAGTAATGTATCTTGGCACCACGACATCATAGCACAGCAGTCAATGCTGATTTTGAGGTAACATCATGTAACGAGTCATAATAGTTTTTGCATTTTTGTTTTCAAAAGATATTTTTGTGAGTTTTTAATTTTTATTGATTTTTTTTAGTGTCTTTAAAATAAAAAAAGTTACTGATAGCACTTTATAAGAGTAAAAAAATACAACTAAAGTTTAACCATGTGGAAATAATTGTTCACAAGCTTAATAATCTACCGTTTAATTTTTTGCTCCTATTACAGGCCACACCCTGTATTATATGTCTGAAAGAGAATTACCTAGTTGGAATGTATCTCAATCTTGTGAGATATTTTTACAGCATAGGGTCTAAGTGTGACAATTGTTTGATATGGCTATTTACATTATTGGAATTTGACATTGATTTTTATATGTCATCATCCTCCTAGCGTTATTATTCCCGGTTGTGCCCCTAAAGGAGCCCGGGGTCCGCTTTGACACCTAATCCCAAGATTTGGCATAGGCACTAGTTTTTACGAAAGCGACTGCCATCTGACCTTCCAACCCAGAGGGAAAACTAGACCTTATTGGAATTAGACCGGTTTCCTCACGATGTTTTCCTTCACCGAAAAGCTAACGGTAATTCCGTACATAAGTTCCGAAAAACTCATTGGTACGAGCCGGGATTCGAACCCACGACCGCCGCTTGACAGCCGCATGCCTGAACCACTAGGCTACCGTAGCTTCGATTGATTTTTATATGTATTGAAGGAAATTTTATTTACAGATAAAGTAGGTACATATAAAAAAATATATATAAAAACTACGATTAAACAGAAAGAGAATAATAACAAAACTAAACTAAAACTAAAAAAACAAGGTTAAAATAAAGAAAATGAAATATTTATATTAAGAGAGATATAGGTATATCTAGGAAGAAAGAGATAAAAAAGCTCTGAGTTAGTTTATTGTGTAAGTGTAGGTGGTGTAGCGTGATATAAAATTACTTTAAAATGCCGTAACTACACGATTATGTGTAAAAAAAATGTAGCAACTACAATCTCTTCTAAGTACAAGTCCATAAAACGTAGCGCACTTTTGTCATGCATGTGTATCATGCCATCTTGATGACAATATGAGTAATAAAGAACTCGACGGATTTAGAAAAAATAAATCATCTCGATGCCAAACAAAAACCGACCTAATGACTGCTGGAACAGAGTTAACGACGTTTTAATGTTCAAGTTAGATGAGACTTTTTACCATATCGAGTGAGTCAAAGGAATTTGAACTCTATTCCTTTGTATTAAGGTGGTGTCAGGTGTGATACCGTGTACGGGCATGCTCGCATATCTCGATATATGAGGCACGTATGAACTATCCAAGTCTTAATGGGTTTACTCACATACGTGGGTCATACACCATCACAGTGACCGATGAAATTATTTTAAAAATTATACAGGAAAAATAATCGTTAGGTATCACATACATCGGAGCAAACAAGCACGTCACAAACATCGGAACAAACAAGCACGTCACAAACATCGGAACACACCTCTATTTTCAAGGCATTAGGGTGCATGTGCCGATATTTTTGAACACCTATAGTGTACCCTATGTATGTGATGGTGACTGTACATACAAGACCATACAAGCCGATTCCCGACGGCTTGCCTAAAATTTATTTTTAGGTTATACCTATACTCTGAACTCTTTCATAACTTTTTTGTTTCGGGTCGCCCTACGATTATTTACACGCGCCGCCACTGGTACATAACATAACAGTCAGCATCAAAAGTAGCTACGCAAACGAAGACGTCAAAAGTCTTTATTAAAAGGGAATAAGAACTTTTGACGTCTTCGATTGCGTAGCTACTTTTGATGCTGACTGTACATACATACCTAAACTCACGCTTTTGGGTCAATCTACTCTTTCTTGCTGTTGTTATGTCCCGGTAAGCCCGGAGACAAAATCAACAGTGACTGAGTTTCTTAGAAAATAATACTATAGATAGGATATTCCATGGCGGGCGTCTCCTTAGCATGATAGGAGTATCATGCTAAGGAGATGCCCGCCATGGAATAGGTTTACCAATATAATAAAAACACGTGTATACTAGATTTAAACCTCTCAAAATTATAGTTTTAAAGAATGACAATGAGCACCCAAAAATTGTTGATAGCCCATCAGGTCGATCACGTTACGCATTGTACATACGCGCGTCAGGTAGATCTATCTAAACGTTGCTTTTTATATGGAAAAATCACAGTTGGATCTAACTAACGCGCGTTCAAAACGTTACGTGATTACCCCTCTGATACATACAAAACCCCAAAGGGATCATTGTAATTTGAAGTAGAAAATATATGTTATGTATAATGATATGTTGCAGAAGTTAAACATTCGGAATAGGCTATATATTATCCCGCGGGTCAGTTCTCTGTAATACGCAGAGCCGCGCGGTCAGTTATTAGGTAGGTACTAGAAGGCGACTAAAGGGGGTCTTCAGGGTCGCAGTGTTCTGGCGGGCCTGGGGCACTCGCCTAAAAACCCCAGGGAAGGCGACGAACATCTTTTCCACCCTTAGGACGAGTCTAGTTTCGTAACGGGTGACCGGCGGGGTGCGCCGCATTAACGCGTACCGAATAACAGCCCTGGAGTCCTCCGCATAAGATCGCAGATGCCGGCCGCCGTGGAGGTTCTAGTGGATAGAAATACCACATAACCCAGTCATCCCCCGAAGACTGGAGTTCACAGGTTTTCTCCACGAGAAAAAAAGATTCCCAATAAATTTAAATTTTAAGAACCAAGATTCAATCGTGGCGACAAGCTAAAAAAGTTAATCTGTCAATAGGGAACATTACGCAAAACTCTTCGTAGGTGGCGACACTAGCAGCGTTAACATTGTATCTCGTTCCCACTTGCGGTATTGTCTATGCAAGCATCCTTGTCACTCATTTGACAATCAATTGTGCATGTGTGTGTGAATCCCTATATTCCTATACTGGTTTACTACTAGCGGTAGTGCTGCCTCTGGCGGCAGAACATTGCAGTAATGTTCCCTATTTACAATCGTTTTTAAACTGGGCACATACACCCAAGTGATTTGTGGAGAGAATTCAATTGCGATCTTCGTGTGTATGATAATGAGATGTACCCACTTTAAAATCATTACCCTCCCATGCTGGCTCGGTTGGTTAAAAATGCTCCTAATGAAATAATGGGTGGTAAACTCACGAAGCTCGTTAGATCTTCTCCGAGGAATAAAGACGCAAGTGAACATACGCCCTTTTTGATAAAATTTGTTCTGACTAATGTCAGTTGTTAAAGTAAAACGGACGCATCTCTTAAATCTGGGTTCTCGCTGGGAGTAAAGTGCGGCAAAAGGGACGTATGTAAACAATATATAGAAGGAGCATTAATATAGCGCTGGTATTTTCTAAAGTCAGCCGTAGTTTTAGCTCAAATCTAAATCCGACGCTCTGTTCTAAAAAAAAACTGGTACTACGAAAAACTAACTGAAAAAAAAACCGTGTTTGTTTTTTAAGGTTCCGTAGCCAAATGGCAAAAAATGGAACCCTTATAGATTCGTCATGTCTGTCCGTCCGTCTGTCTGTCTGTCCGTCCGTATGTGACAGCCACTTTTTTCCGAAACTATAAGAGCTATACTGTTGAAACTTGGTAAGTAGATGTATTCTGTAAACCGCATTAAGATTTTCACACAAATATATAAAAAAAACAATAAATTTTGGGGTTCCCCATACTAAGAACTGAAACTCAAAAATTTTTTTTTCATCATACCCATACGTGTGGGGTATCTATGGATAGGTCTTCAAATATGATATTGAGGTTTCTAACATCATTTTTTTCTAAACTGAATAGTTTGCGCGAGAGACACTTCCAAAGTGGTAAAATGTGTGTCCCCCCCCTGTAACTTCTAAAATAAGAGAATGATTAATCTAAAAAAAATATATGATGTACATTACCATGCAAACTTTCAACAAAAGTTTCTTTTTTAATAGGTCATAAATCGTAAAAAGCAATTTATTTAACGGAACCCTTCATGTGCGAGTCCGACTCGCACTTGGCCGCTTTTTTTCATACTTACAGAAGCTATGTCGGCCGGATCATAATTTTAAATCGATTGATACCTCATTCATCAAAATCGCTTCAGTATCTTAAACGCTACGGTGGAACACGTAAATACAAACATAGACTGCTAAAATATATCCCTTGCCGTAGTCAGGCAAAAAGGCGTATCTTCGAATAAGGTCCGTTATATTAAAATATACTGCTTGAGCAAAAACAGCAATTGTTTCCGTAGTCCAGGCAATAAACTGACAGCTTGTATGGAAAATATGTCAAATTTGGAAATAATTTATAATAGCAGATTTTTTATATGTAATGGACTAATGGATATATTATCAATTAAATAGTTACTTACTTAGTGACAAAATCCAACAAAATTTCAGACATCAAAAAAATTATAACTTAACTAGCTTCTGAAAAGTCAGAAAAAAATATTAATAAATGGTTTTATCTTTATTTTGGTTCATTTACATTTGCTCTATAATATTCAAGATAAATAATTAAAAAAAAACAATTCATTCTTTTTTTAAATCTATATAAATACTTCCGGATGGAAAGTTTGTTGGATTCTTGAATAACGCATCATAGATCAATGTTTTAAAATGATATAAAGAAAAAAAACGGGTGTGGAGAAAGCCAGGCTCAAGGCGGTGTCGAGGCCGGAGTCCGGTGCGTGGCTGCACGCTCTCCCGTCTCCACATATGGGTACCCTGCTCGATAACGACTCCATGCGGGTGGCTGTTGCTCTCCGCATTGGCTGTAATGTCTGTGAACCCCATGCATGCATCTGCGGTGCCACAGTGGAGAGCAATGGCCACCATGCTCTCAGCTGCTTCAGGTGTGCCGGCAGATTCCCTCGCCACCACGCCCTGAATGACATCATGCGGAGGGCGCTGGTATCTGCCAATATCCCTTGCGTCCTGGAACCACCAGGCCTCAGTCGGTCCGACGGAAAGAGACCTGACGGCCTCACTTAAGTACCCTGGCAAAAAGGTAAATGCCTATTGTGGGACGCAACATGCGTCAGCACGTTTGCAGCATCCCACCTGGGCCGTACGATACGAGTGGCAGGAGCTGCTGCTGAGTGGGCGGCTGCACGTAAGAGGGACAAGTGCTCTCACACTACTTATTTGTCCCTCTTGCCGCTGAGACCACGGGATGCTGGTGCTCGGAGGGAAAGTCTTTCCTTAGGGAGGTGGGGCACCGCCTGCGGGAAAGAGGCCTCGACCCCCGCTCCGGGTCATTCTTATTGCAAAAGTTGTCCATCGCAATCCAACGCGGCAATGCGGCGAGCGTGATGGGCACCTTTGCACCGGGAGTGGCGCGGGGTGGGTTGTTTGAGTAGTTTTAATTTAGTTTAATTTTTTATTTCCAAGTTGTTAATAAAAATATCACAGATTTAAATTAAAACATTTAAGTTTATTGATGTGGCCTGTGTAATATATAAATTTTCCACGTTCTAAAGAAACGAATTCGAACTTTTTACATTTTTTATAAATTAATGTTTTTCAAAACCGTATTTTGCCTGGAGTAAAGACAGTGCATGTGCATGACCTGAAGCATTTGTTAAACGGTGCAGGTTCATACACAGGAACCTGCGCCGTTTAACAAATGCTTCAAGTCATTCAAGCGGCCACTTGAGACGTTTAGAAGTGGTTAGTTTGTTTTGACTGAGCGCTGAAAAGTGCTTGATTTGTGCCGAGATCAACAGGTCAGAGTTGAACGGTTAGGACACTCAACGCAACGATGATGCTAATGCTTTGTTGATCATTTTGAATGCTCCATAATAGCTCTTGATACTCGTATACAAGAGAAATAAAATATATATAGTTATGTACATCTGAAGCGATCGTCTTGTGTTTATGGAACACTCGTTTTTTATTTATTCAAGGCTGTAAGGGCCCTTAGATACGACTCGTAATTGCAAATACCTTATAGACTAACCTAAATAACTTAAACCTAAATAACTAACTTTAATTTTTACTACAATAATAATTTATAGTTTCCTTTATAATCGGGGGTTGGTTTATAAACCAACCCCCGATTATAAAGGAAACAAAACAACTAATACAAAAAGTTATACCTAAATTTAATTATAAGACTTCACTTATAACGGTGTGGCTCCGCTGCGTCGCCAGCTCCGATATATTTAAAAAGGGAATACAGTTTGAAAACTCCAATTTTCATTGTGTCCGCATTCGGTAATACTAGTAGCATATTAACGCATTACAATAATGTCCTTAGAGTCTCCACAACAGAGTCTGAAATGCAACCAGCCAATTTGGTACCAAATATTAATGATGCATACATTGTCCATTCCTATAATAAATGAAGACGAGAAGTGAAATCGCGTGCTTTACCTCTTGAAAACCAAACAAAAATGGGCTCTAACCCACAAAGAATTAAGTTTAGTTCTCATTGATCGCATACGATAAGTTCGGTTAGTGTCTAATTGGGTTGGGTCCAAAACCATTAATAAAATAGTTGAATGGACTATGAAACAAAACATGACCTATTCAGTTGTAAAGGCATTGTTTCCGAAAGTGAAGTCTCGCTATAAAAAGGACGTATCTTTGTAATACTTGAAATGACTACGTTTTTTTAGCTACCTAATAATTCCGTCCGGATAGCGACTGCTTAAGTTTGAAAAAGAGCCTATGTTGAGTTCTCAGATGCGTCTTTTTTGAACATACGTAAGTACACAATAATGTCGATATAATTCAAGCGATAAAAATAAATCTTTTTTTCTATGTAGGTACCACATACGAGTTTGTATGTAATACACGGACGGCAGCTAAGTAATTAATAAATCTGACAACTATACGTCGCTAATTCATCTATAAGTTATACAACAGCTATCATGTCATCTCGCTCTGACCTCTAACCTCCAATTTCGTCGTTCGATCATCAATTCAATTTACATACGCTACCAACTTAACATTGCCGTAGCCTACGCCGCCACCAACTTACGGTACGCATCAAATTGTATAGGAACATATTAGTTCAATTTTTCACCAACTTTCTGATAAGTTTGTCACGCGAAAATGATGTAACAAAGTTATAAATGCGGGTGGGAAATAGCGGGCTGCTTAATATTTGACAGTAGCTTGTATGTGCCATGTTAGTTTAATATTTGGCCCCTAGCACGAATAACTTTGTATAGTTTAGGTGAGCGACCTATTACTTTCGAAGTTTCAAGGTACAGTCGACGTCAACGATTGTTTCCAGTTTTGCACCTTGTTCCTTTGTAATATGGTACATTGTGATTTAATATGTTTTTTTAACCCTATTTGATCTGTCAATCAGTATATCTAATCCCTCGTAAAACTAATATCAAATATGAGTACCTCGTTGACTAGTTTTCCGATTAATATTCAACTCGCAAAGCATCCGCATCATTCAGGATTGTATGTACCACGACTTACATCCCAACCATCCAAGACTCGTATCTCGTCCGACTTTACCAATACACTAGCAACCTTATAGAGACACCATAAGGTTCAAAATATGTAACGCGTGTAAGTTATGTAAGGTAAAATGTAAGTTGTTGCGCACAAGCATTACTCACAATTAGTCTGCAAGCTGGACAGCTGGTTGCAAATTTTAGCTGATTGTAAAAACGTGTGTCCAATAATAGACCTTATACAGTTGAGATAGGGTCACAAAATGGAAAGCTTAGTTGTCTATGGTACTTGAGATACTTACTCTCCTTTCAGTTGTCACGGATAACGTGACGTGATGTTGGTTTCAAATAACTTAGAATTTGTCACAACCCTTCCCGCGCATGGCATTGAGCTTTAACGCTCAATAAAATTAACCCATAAGTTTCGCTGACACTGTCAATACTAGAGATGCGCCTAATATGGATTTTACCGAATACGTATATTTGGCCGAATGTTCGGTCCAGATTTGCCGAACCGAATATTCGGCCGAAATATTTAGCCAAATTTCTTTCAAGTAATTTATTTATTTAAATCAGGAAACAAAGCCCCATATTACCTTAAAGACTAACATTACATATATTAAATGCCTTTTGCCTTCATCAGCCGTTCCATAACAGACTCACTTTTCAGCGGTGAAAGATTTTCTTCTCGATTTTTAAACTGAAATAGTTATATTAATGTTAGTAGTTAAGACAATAACAATAAGAATCCATTTTAGAATAATAATTTCACAGGGCACACCTTAAAATATATCCGGTAAATATGTATTCGGCATTTTAACCGAAGAATTCGGCCGAATACCGAATGATTACCGAACATTCGACGCATCTGTAGTCAAAACCTATGCGAGTCTGTGATAATACCTAATATTTATTTGCTATTTTCCATCACCGTTTTTTTGACACAAACACTCGACAGACTGATTACAGTAACAAAGTTACGTGAATTGCCCCAGGGAACATTTGTTACCTTTTCAAAACAAGTACACAGTTAACGTGAGCACGATAAAACAATTAGCGCTAGTGAAACGCGATGTTAATGAATACACATGTTAACTTAGGACGGCATGCAGAACAATAAGGGCGCAAGTGGGAATCGCTTTTGGAGTAAGGCGCAACTGGCGCAAGTACGAAAGGCTAGACCAGAGGCTCTAGTATAAGTTTTATCGATACAATACGTTTACGAACGCGTTTGCGTTTAGTTTCAATTTGTATGGCAACGCGAACAGCGCCTCTGGTGGTAACTATTAGGAACTACGCGTTGTCATACAAATTGAAACTAAACGCAAACGCGTTCGAAAACGTATATGTATCGATAAAACTTATACTAGAGCTACAGGCCTTTAAAACGTTATAAAAATAGTAAGCCAATGTCTGGTTTATTGCATTTTGACTCTAGCTACTTATTTAAATGATGATAATATCCGTTACACAGAAGAAAATCTGCTATTTTCGAATTAGAAATCTTTTAGGGTTCCGTACTCAAAGAGTAACGCCGCTGTCCGTCTGTCTGTCCGTCTGTCACCAGGCTGTATCTCAACAACGGTGATAGTTTGACAGCTGAAATATTCACAGGATGATATATTTCGGTTGCGGCTATAACAAGTATAACAACAAATACTATAAACATAATAAAATAAATATTTTTATAGATAATGGTACGGAACCCTTCGTGCGCGAGTCCGACTCGCACTTGGCCGGGTTTTCATACTAGTTTTCAATAAAATACCTGAACTATTTGTGTTAGGTTAGCTTAGTATAAATCCGAGTTAAAAACATGATCAATTTTTTTTTAAATATTTTCCCTTCTTTGTCATGGCATGGAGGAGATCCTGGTTCCAATCTCGTCGATCTCATGCCGGTTCGTGCGTGGATAAAGCGAGCAAACTGTCTCGCTTCGCCGCCGCCGATCCCGGTTTTGGTCCGTCACGTCGTCGCGGCCATCACAAAAACCAATACGAATTATATTAGTTTCTACGGTTTAAGTATTCTCAGTACTTTGACAATGGGGAATGGATGAAAATTTTAGAATTGCCTGATTTTTTTTTGGTGATAGGAATAAGCTTCTTTAGCACCAGAAAAAAGTTGCAGAAATTTCAGCTGCGTCAATTATTTTTGAAAAATATAAACAGTTTCCTCACTTATGTTTTGTGTTTAGGACGGCGATTGAAACACTTTCCTTGATCCGTCTCATAATACAAAAAATATTTTAAGTATCTGACCCTGGCAATGACAAATATAGCTGCTGTAGCTGTCAATATCATTGCTAGTGTCAGTTTACCACGGATTTTTAAGATATTTTTTTGCAGCTGAAATGTCTGCAACTTTTATCTGGTGCAAAGGAAGGTTATTCCTAACACCTAAAAAAAATCAGGCACTTCTAAAATTTTCATCCATTACCCATTAATCGTAGGTTTTATTTGGGTGTGATAGCGCTATTTCCTACATATTCAATACTAACGGAGCCTTTTTGACGTTTCATAAAAAGAGGCTGATTTGACTTTTGTCAAAAACCGTATTGTCAGTGCAACGAAATGTCGTACGCGACTGACCTTATAAATATTTTTTTGAAGTACCTACTGTTGTCAAAATGTTGCCGATATGATATATGCAAAAAAGAGCACACAAAAAATATCTATAATAAAAACGATTTAAGTTAAAATGGCGTGAAAGTTCGATTATCATCCTCATCTCCGTCCACCTAGTGTTACTCCCGGTTGTGCCCCTAAATGAACCCGGGGTCCGCCTTGGTACCTAATCCCAAGATTTGGCATAGGCACTAGTTTTACGAAAGCGACTGCCATCTGACTTTCCAACCCAGAGGGAAAACTAGACCTTATTGGGATTAGACCGGTTTCCTCACGATGTTTTCTTCTGTTATCATCTGACACTTTAAAATTAATCTTTGTTAAAAAGATGCAAACCTTATCAGTTCGGCTTGTCAAGTTTTATGAACGGATAATTAAAATTATTTGCTACCTACCACTCAGTGACGAAAATGTTTCCCAATATGCTTCGATCGCCACACATTCTACAGAAATCGACAGGTTCAGAGTCATTGTACTGTTCATGGCAATATTGTTTCTGATCGATTCGTTCAGATGACGATACCAATGTAATCGCTTCTGATGGCCAACAACACAAAACGAAACCCGAAACAAGTGTAAATAGATACAATTAAGTCTAATAAATAATAGCTAGCCCCACAGTAAACTCAATGATGGGTAAAGTCGGCCTCATAACTTGCTGAACACCTAAGTACCTTGTCGTTTTCACTCGTTTGACAACTTCATATGGCAGTTTTACATGACGTTTAATGCGACACGGTACAAAGTTGGTAAGCCCCTTGTAAGGCTGACTGTACTAAAAAACGACGATATATTTGATATTTATTTTGATAAATAAAACATTTTAAAAGCATAGAAAACATTCAAGACTCGGATATAAATATTTATTATGTACGTTGTTTGCTTCAATGGCGGTACTTTGGACGTTGTAGCTCTAAGAAGCAGTGTTGAAATGTTAATAATTATCGTTACATACAGTTCTTCGACCCATCGATCAGGGCGCGGCCCTTAATAACATGGTTGCACAAACAATGCGTTTGTATTTAACTTTACCCAGCCTTCGAGATAAATCGCTTCTCGGTAGCCTAAAAACAAACATACATGCCCTTTGCCAAAATTACCGAACCTCCAAGACTTGTCTTATGATATGACGGCCCATATTTGGAATAAAAGGTTCTTTTTCCTCCACTCAACTTGAAACCGCTTAATTTCAATACTGCCACCATAAAAGACCTAACTTATCTCAACATTCCAAATTTGAATTGCATCACATCTCCCTTTTCGTTTCCTCCCACAGTATCTTGTTTTCGTTTGTTCCAAAATTCTCAGTTGACACTGCAACGGATGTCATTGTTCGAAAACCAAACAGAGCCGTTGCATTTGAAACGAAATCGTTTGACTAAGCAATAGAGTCCATTTTACTTCGTCGTGTACATACATCCGTGAAAAACTTGAGGTTGATTGAACACGAGTCGTTCGGAATTTGAAATAAGATTCAATGTCGGTTGGTGGGTGGTGTCCGTTTAAAATCGATTTTTTCAATCGGAGTGTTACTAAGTAAACACTCGGCGATCGCGTTGAATCGGTATCCGATGATGTTTATTTAAATTCATGCTTTTTTAGTCGAGTGCCGGGTAATGGCCAAGTGCCGGGAAGCCAAACACTTATGGTGGCTTTAACGTCTGTAACCCTCAAAATATTGTCCCGGTCTAACTAATGTAACGGTCTAGCTTGATATGGTGCTTTGGTCTTCGTCCGCGCAAGGACCAACTACCGACCCATTGGCAAAAGTAATGATTATGCCGATCGATGCCAGGTTAAGCCACGTTCCGTTTTAGATAATTGAATAACCAATCTTTTAAAAAACCCGCGTAAGTATGATTTCTAGTTTTGAAGCAATAGCAAATGTTCGGTATTTATAAATACTTTGTCACTAATAAGGTAGCTGAGTTTTCTTATGAATTCTCTCAAGGCGTGCTCAGACGAGACGAGTAATCGGTCATTGGCTCCGAATTACCGCCTTTTAGTGGGAACCGTCCAAGGCAGGACGGAGTAGCGGAGAGTAGAGCGTAGCGAGGGTTTCTAAAGTAGAGTTACGATCACACTAGAGTAGATAGTAATCTACTTATACTTATATTTTAAAGCAGAAAAATCTGAGAGCTTGCAACATAGTTTGTATGTAGGGGGTCATCTCAGGAACTACTACCAAAAACCTTTCACCAGTATTTATTACTGCCCAAATAGAGCAGGCAGACCCGCGGGATATAACATAGCCTCCTTTCAGAAAGTCCATTTTATACGCAAGTAAAATATTTTCTTTCTGGAGATTACCCATTACATACAAACAAACAAAGCTACAATCTTAAACACCTTTCCACTTTATTATATTAAGTAGTAAATAGTTAGATTTTAACAGAGATTTGACAGGCATATATAATCTGTTATCTCTCGAAAATGTTCCAAACCCAGCAATAACTTAGTGGAAGTTATAGGTTATGTTTTCGAGTGTATGCTATCCTTAGAGTATATATCTAGAGGAGCTACGCGTGCCACCATGAGGGTTGGAAATGCAGCTAAATTAAGAACTGGTCTTAAAATGGCTGATGGCTTACCATAATATGTAAACAATCTACTTAATTTGGGCGGGCAGTTGCGGCAAAAAAAAATTGGAAATATGACCAGGACAACGAATGGTTTTGGGCGCATAACGTCCCACTCGCCAAACGTCCCTCCACCAAAATTACGTCCCATTCGCAAAACGTCTTCTCTGCAAATGGTCCCTTATGTTTATGTAAAATACCCCATTCGCAAAACGTCCCTTTCTCAAAAGGTCCCACCCCTTTCGCGAAACGGCTTCTCTGCAATTGGTCCCTTATGTTTATGTAAAATACCCCATTCGCAAAACGTCCCTTTCTCAAAAGGTCCCACCCCTTTCGCGAAACGTCTTCTCTGCAAATGGTCCCTTATGTTTATGTAAAATACCCCATTCGCAAAACGTCCCTTTCTCAAAAGGTCCCACCTATTCGCGAAACGTCTTCTCTGCAAATGGTCCCTTATGTTTATGTAAAATACCCCATTCGCAAAACGTCTCTTTCTCAAAAGGTCCCACCCCTTTCGCGAAACGTCTTCTCTGCAAATTGTCCCTTATGTTTATGTAAAATACCCATTCGCAAAACGTCCCTTTCTCAAAAGGTCCCACCCCTTTCGCAAAACGTACCTTCTGAGAAAGCCCCTTTCGCTGAAAGTTCCTACTGCATAACGCCCCTTTCGCAAAACGTCCCGTCTTTTAATGACCCATTCGCAAAATTTCCCGTCTGGAAAAAGCTTGTTAAAGTAGAGACTAGTCTCTAGACTCCTAGGAGTCTTCTCATGGGATAAAAGATGGCCAACGAGTCATTTTGCGAAAGGGGCGTTTTGCGAACGGGACTTTATTTATATAAGGGGCGTTTTGCGAACGGGACCTTTTGCACAAGGGTCGTTTTGCGTAAGGGACATTTTGCAAGTGGGACGTTATGCGCCCTAACCGTGTTGAGACGACCATGGTGTTGGGGTAGCGATTTCTGCGCTGTTTTTCCCTGTTTTTGAGCTTTTTTGCATTTTTGCCTTTTTATTATTACTATAGTTTGTCCTGAGTAATATGTCCATGATGCTATACTTGTCTAGTTTGCACCAAACCCGGCTGTTGGTTTACCAAATCCCATCAGAGTGCATCAGAATTCGACGCACGCGGCGTCGTAGGATACCGTGAATACGTAATCACTTGGGTATAACTCGAATTAATGCCTTATTTGAATAAATATATAGTGTGTTTAACGCCCAACTATCTTAGCCGATGAGATTTAACCTAATGGGAAATCAATTTCAATCTGTTTGGGTAAAAGTAAATTGAATGCTATTATATTGGATTTGAATGCCCACGCGGTTCCGCCCGGGCCATACTCCGATGTAGGTTCGAGTTTCTTATGTGGACATCGTCAAAGTTGTGGTTGGACTCTTAACCTTTTCAACGCTCTGTCAAATAGAAAAGTTGTCAACCACACGCCAAGTCAATAAACCCTTGGTCAGACACACGGCGCGACGCAGCGCCGCAGTCGCGCGGCGCGACCGCGACACATGTTAACAGGTTAGCGACGTCAAACAGACTGCGTCCCGCCGGCATCGCGCCCCGCTTCTGTCGCGCCCCGCGCCGCGCGGCCCCTTGCGTTCACGCGGCGCGGACGCGGCGGCACGCTGCGCCGCGCTGGGTCACACACATCAGTCGGACGTTAGGCAGCGCGCAGTGCGTAGTGCGAGCGTAGCAAAGTTATTAGTTATTTTGTGATTAGGTATGGATATAGAAAAATTCATGTTTCCGGTATGCTGTATCCGGGCGCGAATCACGCCCGCATCGCGCCGCGCATCACGCCCGCATCGCGCGATGAGGGCGTGTTGAGAGCGCGAGGCCGGCGCGATCCGCGCGCGCCCGGTTTGAACAGGCATCGCGTCGGCATCACGCGGCGCGACCGCGGCGCTGCGTCGCGCCGCGTGTCTGACCGAAGCTTTAAGACATTTAGTGCGGAGTTAATCCTTGTGTCAATGCAAGAAGGTTGTGCCTAATATCGCGCTGGGCTCCTTGACGAATATATCAGTCGTTGGCGTTGAACTTGCGGTGCGGATATATACGTCGTTGGCGACGAAAAGGTTAATCCGCATAAACAGCGTCTCTCCTCTTATATGACTTCGTCCAATCATAAGACCGTTTAATAACATTTTATAAACCCCGTCGCAGAAAGAGGGGTGTTATAAGTTTGACGTGTCTGTGTAGCTGTCTGTGGCGTCGTAGCTCCTAAAGCGTTCTTAGCTACATTTCGACAGAATCGGTTCAGCCGTTTTTGAGATATTGAACATTGAAATGAAAATGTCGGGGGTTTTCAACTTTCCTATGTTGTAGTTATTATATGCACGGAAGCCCTTAACTATTAAGCACAGAAAAGACCAGTTGTCTTTTTACTAAATCTGTATGCTCGCGTTTTACAAGAACCTAGGCGGAACCACGAGACAAGATCGGGCATATGCCCATCCCGAAGTTAGATTCCGAATATTACTTAGTATCCCATATTTACTTCAGAACTCACAGTTTTCGAGATATATAGGCCAAAAAACCAGTTATTAGAACGCAACTCTTGTGTAAAATAAAAATTTCTCGTGGGTTTTTAGAGAAGTCAATAAGGAACAGAGGCTCTAGTATACGTTTTATCGAGACAAAACCATATCGAACGCGTTTGCGTTTAGTTTCAATTTGTATGGCTATGCGAACAGCGCCTCTGGTGGTAACTATTAGGAACTACGCGTTGCCATACAAATTGAAACTAAACGCAAACGCGTTCGAAAACGTATATGAAGCGATAAAACTTATACTAGAGCTACAGGTATATATGTATGTAGATTTCATGTATAAAAGTGCATAAACAACATACTTATATCGAAAACGGTGCTTTTTTGGACCAGGTTTGAATAAATCATTAAAAATAATTATAAATTATTTTCAAAAAAACATAGATAAACAATTGAAGAACCGATAAGCGTATGTGTCATAAATATAAATAGTTTTGACGGAGGAATATCAGTAGCTCTAGTATAAATTTTTTCGATACATATTACGTTTTCGAACGCGTTTGCGTTTAGTTTCAATTTATAAGGCAACGCGTAGTTCCTAATAGTTACCACCAGAGGCGCTGTTCGCTGTGCCATACAAATTGAAACTAAACGCAAACGCGTTCGAAAACGTATTGTATAGATGAAAATTATACTAGAGCCTCAGCTCAAAACTCGACAAAAAGCGCGTCGAGCCCTTTAATAAAATTCGCTCCATATAATATTAATGGTATAAACTTCACGAGTTACCTACACCCGAAAGAGGTTTTATATAAGGTCCATTAACACATTTTATTGGATACATTTCCATCAAATCAGCCGCGTTTATGGCGGTCATCTGGATTTATGACTAAATACTTATGTCTTTAAACTGCAGACGCGACAATAGCCCGTATATCTGTTATAAATAAGGTATAGCGTCGCTTAAATCTACAGGTACCTTACCTTTTTAACATACTTAAACATTGGCCTGAAACAAGACATTCCTAATGACCAATTAAATTGGACTTGGCGACGCAAAGTCAAGTTTTTCCATCAACATTATAAGTATTATAACCGAGAGATATATACTTAAATATTATATTTGCATTCCTGCTAGTAAAAGGGTTGTTTCGAGTACAAAACGGCAATTTCGAGGTCCCACTCTAGTCTGTTCTGTTTCCTCCACTAAAATGCAATCTAAGTAAACCATTTTAACCGACTTTTAAAAAGGAGGAGGTACTCAATCCGGCGGAATCTTTTTGTTTAATGTATGTTCCCCGATTACTTAACTGCTTTTTAAATTAAATTATTCATAAACAAAATCATGAACAGATTGCGTGTTTCTCTGTTGGCTTTTAATTATTAAAATAACACCTATAACGTAAGATCCAAATAATAAATTGCCGGTTAGATTTTTCTCGAAATCTCTATTACATCAGACATTTCATTAGCTAGTTTCGACTGATATCTGTAACGAATTGTTCAAATGCTTCCATTGACCTTAGTCTGAACGCTCGCTCACTATTGAACTTATATATGTAGAGCTCGAATCTTGAATACTTGCTCTTAAAGCTCTTCTAGAGCTTAGAGCTTAAAACGTGTGTAATCGTGTTACTATTTAGTCTTCTTACTGTTGAGGGAAGGTCGCGGGAGTCCGCCGGGCGCGGGTGGCGCAGGACCGGTCATTGTGGCACTCTTTGGGGGAGGCATATGGCCAGCAGTGGACGTCTTTCGGCTGATATGATGATGATGATGATGACTGTCAGTAATCACTAATAGGATCGCGTCTACTGAGCCAACGTTAAGGCCTCAACCGCCTAGTATTCGGTTGGGCTTATAATCCGCGCGAACGTCGTTTCAACTGTATTATTAAATCATAACTTACATTTACAAAACCCGTTAGCTATACACCACATGATACACTTTTGTTTTTCAAAAAGTCATGTAATTCGTGTGTAACTAATGGATGAGCCCTAATCGAAGCGTTAACACAATCGGCCAGAGCCTACGTACCTCGCCTTAAAAGTTCGAACCTAGGACCTAAGTCTATAAACCTAGATCTCACAATACTAGCGGGTCGGATAATAAATCATACAAGCAATTTGTAAACTGGCTTCTGAACTGATTTAAATACACCTTGAACATATGCTAATCTATGATATCATAGTGATACTGTTACATATAAAGGCATGAGTTAAGACAGGAGATAAATACAAAGATCTATACTATTATTATTATTATTATTATTTTGTGGGCCTTAATATGCCGCTTCGACCAGCAAGTGATCTATTGTGGCAGCCCTTGTTTTAGAGTTCACCGTTAAGTCCCGTTGCCTCCAGGAAATTCCAGATTCTTTGGGCGGTGATATGTTGTACTTCTTGTGGGTGCATTATGTGCCGCCCTAGGTAGGTACTTCTTTTATGCATGAGTGGTCCGCAGGAGCAGAGAATGTGCATTGCAGTCTCCTCTGTCTCCTGGCAGAACCTGCAAGTTGTGTCCTGCTTCATACCCATTTGAAACAGGTGTTTGTTCAATTTGCAATGTCCTGTCAGGATTCTTGTCACTGCGCAGGTTTTGTGCCTTTTGAATTGTAATAACTCTTTAGACAGCTTACTATTGAACCCTTCGATCAGGGCTTTAGCTTGTTTTTGTCCTTTGGTGAACTTCCACAGCTTGATTGCCTCTGATTTTTCCGCGTTGTTTAGCAGAGAATATGCTTTCCGTTTTGTGATGCCACAGAATCTATACTAATATATGTAAGGGATAATCTTACGAGTACAAACTACTCGTCCGATGTTTTTTAACCAGTATAGTTTAATCAGTATCGTAGAGTGAACCTTACGGATTGCCGTGGCGCGGCTTTCTGTATTCTTGGTACCACGGGCAGAGCCACGTGGCATCTAGTGTAACAATTATAGTTGTAGCCTTTCGAGTGCAAAGCATTGTGCTCTAGGAAACCGAAATTGCTAAAAATAAACACTTGTCGGTATAGCTGATGAAGCGTGAAGTCTCCATCAGACCCCAATCTAGTATACGCCATGTCGGTTACATTCTCTTTAATTTTGTGCCATCGTTCCTACCTAAGGGGGTAAGTAATATCCACCAGAAATGTGTCAAGATGTCTTTTTGCCCGACTACGGCAGAGCTAAAAGGAAGGGATATGTTTTTAGCTGTCTATGTTTGTATTTATGTATGTTCCACTGTAGCGTTTAAAATACTGAACCGATTTTGATAAATGTGGTGTCAATCGATTCGAAATTATGCTCCGGGTGCACATAGGCTACCTTTTGTATGAAAAATAATAAAATGGTGGCTGATACAATAAGTGACTGACTTTGAAAAAAATATTTTCTATCATATTTAATGAAAAGGAGAGTTCATAATATATAAAAGTACTATTCCTAGCTACTTTTCCGCAGTCGAGATATAGTTTTGTAAACTTTTTATGCTTGTCATATATTTGACTGGCATGGCATGATTGACAGCTAGTTTTCTAAGATATCACATCACAGCTCCGCACATCTCCAGTGGATGTTCACCGTTATGCTTGGTCACTGCCTTCCTTGCTTTATTACTCAATTGTCATGTTAAGAAGCTCAAATTCGAGAGTTCTTGTCTCGTGTCGATGGTTCCCTCATTCTGCGTCCGATTCATCATCATCATCATCATATCAGCCGAAAGACGTCCACTGCTGGACATAGGCCTCCCCCAAAGAGTGCCACAATGGCCGGTCCTGCGCCACCCGCATCCAGCGGACTTCCGCGACCTTTACCAGGTCATCAGTCCACCTTGTGGGGGGCCTACCCACGCCGCGCCTTCCGGTACGTGATCGCCACTCGAGAACCTTTCCGCCCCAACGGCCATCGGTTCTACGTGCAATGTGCCCCGCCCACTGCCACTTAAGTTTAGCAATTCGGAAGGCTATATCGGTTACCTTGGTTCTGCTGCGTCCGATTGCACAAAACATATTTAATACCGACTTTTAGGATTGCATTCTCCTTAAGATCGTCCAGTCTCTGCACCAAAGGCTTGTCATTTAGTTTTCACCCAACCGGCGATTTGTCGAACGCCGCTCAGGCTCCCGGGGCATACTATGATTAGAGTAAAGCACCGCCTGCCCACATCGCGTCGAGAAGTGGCGCGGCACGCCCTGCCAATTGTAGCTGCTGGCTACTCGGGCCCTTACTATGGAACGGTCCAACTAGTCGAACAGCTACTGAACACTTTGATGCCTTGTCGCTTTCACCAGATTGACAACTTCGTATGGCAGTCTTGAAGACGTTAAAGCGCTTGTAGGTAAGCTGACTCCACTGGTTGCATATGCTAGGACTTTAAAGCTACTAGCTCTGAGGATTCTCTGGAAAGAATCCATCCCACAAGTAGGCAAAGGTATTTACTAGACTCCTGGTGGCCAGGACGTGTCCAGTCACTGGGGAATGCGTCACGTCGTCAACTTTTTGGCAGACTACATACTTCGCCCGGTGCTCTTTTTGTAGCTATTTAAGACTTATTAGTATAACTCCTTCCTTATTAGTCGCTTTACTCTTTGCAGAGTGGTTGTGATCGTCATGTCGGTTTAGTGGCAAGCTTGGCAATCCGTCACCATTCTTCTCTCGAGGCCGCCTTCCTTGTGCACTTATGTAGGGGTGCGTCTACCGCGGCCCTTGGTCAGTCCATCTCATAGGCGATCTGCCGCGCGCTCTTGTGCCCTCTATCCTACCCTGCACTGCAAGCCATGTGTGTATAACTACGCAAACATTAAACCAGATGGGTAACTTCACTTCTTGAACGAAACAAAAAAATCATTTAGATCTACCCAACGTCCGACGCGTTACTCAATCGACCATCAGAATATCAGGTGCCTCTAAAATTCTCGAATGTACCAGCTAGTCGAATCTAACTCGAACCGGTGGTACGGGCGCGCTGTGGTCGCCTACAGCGGTCGCCGCCGCCCGCGGGCACCGTGCCTTTCCCACCAACAAGGAAACAACCCGGCTGCACCCAGCCCGAGAATGGATCCGTTACTATTCGATCCTAGCGTTTTGGCATTCGAATCTTCTGTTCTGCCGAGGCCGATCGGCTTTTGTTCAATTTAAAATATCGAATGCGGCTCCTATTCTCAGATGTTTGTGGATATTGGTGGCGATCTTGTTTTGTTTTTGTTCGGTGTTGGAATTGGCGACAGTGAAAGCTGCTCTAATATATAAATCTAGCCGCGATTAGAATACGATTGGAGGTGACAGTTTTGCCATATAATATAAATAAGTCAAAGTTATCCGTATCCGTAGTCCGCTTATCATCAAGCGGGACAAGTCTATAGTAGTTCCAATCTTGAACTTAAGTACCGTTACTTTCATACGAACAATATTGACAATACAGACAGCTCATAACGCGCAAAAAACATCCAATGCTTCTACAAACATAATGTCATCCAATGACGATAAAAGCAAAAACTAGAGTTTATTGACTTCGACCTCAAAAATTACCTCACGCAAAAACGTAACAGCTTAAAGACGTTGATGATATAAACTAATAACGCCTTTTGAAACGAAGTAAATGAGTCATAGATAGTCTGTGCTAATGTATTCGCGATTCTGACTCTTATCTCAATCTGTCTGAATTCATAATCGTTTAATGTATGTGTGCGACATGATTATTGTTTTCGTCTGGTTTTGGAGATACTTGAGTCTAGTTTGACCCGACCTCGCGTTGAAGTGTTAAGTTAAGGGAATAAGAACATGCAGTTTCCTTGGTTATTACCTAATTTTTGTTTCTGTATTAGATTAAGTTTGATACCTTATTCACCCTATTGGAACTGTAGCCGGGTTCTTGTTATTTGCTCGATTTATGGAGAGTTCTGTTATTCGATACGATTTCTTGACGACCAATAATACGACTGCTCTTTTTAACTTTTAAAACAAGGTTCTTTATACTGACTTTTTACGTGTTTTCGGAGTTTCTTTGATCCGTCCTTGGCTGCCGTAACGTCATTATTTAAATTAGAGTAGTACTTGAAAACAATGAGTTATATTTGAAACTTTGGGAGATTATTTTCGGCTGTATATTGTACATAATTAATTTAAAATTATTCAACCGTATGACTGCGACATAGTCCCGCATTATACGTGTTTTAAATTAGACTTGGAACCTTTTCTCGCGGACAACGTGTTTTCCCGTGCATCAGTATTCCGTCCCACGAGCCATGTTTACAATCTGGGACCCTGTACATACGACCACGTTGAAAATGCACTGGATCGTTCTAAAATATACTTTATTGTTATGTGGTAAAGACTGTTACGCCTGTATTTGCATCGTTGTGATTGTACCAGTATATTATTAGAAATTTTGAATAAATTGTATTCCATTGCCAGGATTCTTAAAGGAGTTTTATTCAAACGAATGATTAGTAGTGACGTAGAGACAACGGTAGTGAGTTCGTCATATTTCATATATGTATGTATGAATTTGTAAAAACCCACGAATCTTCTAGTTAATCATAATTTTTTTCCACGAACCGCTTGTCAAAGCTAAAGTTTGTTGTTAAAATTCCATTCCAATTATGATATTTATAATAGCGACCTTGCATTTTGAACTCATATTAATCGTAGTCAAATAAAGCAAAAACAGTTTCGAAAGTGATGCCCGAGGCCAATCATGTCTCGCTGTAATAAAGGGCTGTGTGTTTGGTCGAGAAAAGGCTTAACGGCATCGTGTTCAATGTTAATGTGCAGCGTTTCGCTCGGCCGGGGTAGACTACGGCGGGCCGATTTACGGGGCCGCGCTTCGTAAGTTCGTATGCGTTGTCGCGCCGTCGCGCTTCAGAAACGTCGTAAGTTCCTTGTTATTTGTTTTCTCGTGCGTCGTTCTGTTTTCGTGTAGAGTTGAAGTAATTGCTTAGTGGTCTGCACTTCAATACACAGGTTGGATGAGAGACTGGTCGCTCAGATCGAATTGTTCCTGAGTTTCATCCCAGTTTTCAGAGAGTGTTTATTCTAGCAGAGTTTTCGTGTGTCAGTATAGGTACCCTAGATACAATCTGACTTAGGTATTTCCTCACAAAAGTAGGTTTCTCATTGCAGTTGTTTGCCCGGATAAACATTATAACATATATGTGTGTGGTACGTATATATGTGCAAATTGTCTCGACATCACACTGTGTGCTCCGAGCTTACGCACACAGACATACGCATACAAATACAATCAAATCGCTTTCGCGAGATAATATCAACACATTCAAATAGTACGCCTGAACTATCAAGCGTTAAAGAGATCACACATATCAAATTAGTTCGCACCGCGCATGCGTAGATCCTATCTGATGCCATTTCAAGCCCCAGCGCAACGCGGCCATACACAACGCCATTCCAGTATTTATAGGAAATCAGAGCACGTACATTTACTACGAAACAAGAGTTCAAGTTAAATGGTTCGGTGTAGACGTTGTGAATGGTAGCTAGCGAGTGGGCATTAACGTGCAATAGGGCTGTCACTTCGAATTGGACTTGTTGAGCGCAAGAGATCGTATTGAAACGATTGTATTATCAACTTTATCCCTTAAACGGAAAGTCTTGTTTTCTTTTCATCCGTTGATTGTTATCGTGAAGCCGTGTAAATTATGAGTGACGGGGAAATAAAGAAGCTTGTCTTAGGGGCAATGCTAAGTAGGTTTCTGAATTCTGAAGCAAAGTTTAGGCGGTCGCATCCCGCTGCGGCGCGCGGAACGACGGCTCGCAATGTTCAGTATGCCAGTACCTCAGTTTGTATATAAACTCCGCACGGTACTTCACACTTCTCCGCACCTCCGTCCGGCGTTTGTACGCGGCTCCGCACTGCCTTATAGCTAACTATGCGACCTTATTATAACTTACTTCGTAGTCCTGTCGGTGTAACTGGGTTCGAATCCTAGTAAGGACGAATATTTCTGCACGATATTCATCATCCTCATCATATCAGTCGAAAGACGTCCACTGCTGGACATAGGCCTCCAAAGAGTGCCACAATAACCGGTCCTGCGTCACCCGCATCCAGCGGACTCTCGCGACCTTTACCAAATCTTGAATGTATTCTAGTAAATACAATCTATAATATAAATATGAACATATCGTTTAGCAATAGTTTAGTGCGAGCACAGCTAAGTTTCGGAACTTTCGGATTGGGAATTCCCTTGTATTTTTTAATTTGGTTTGTATAGAAAAAGTTGGCAGCCCTATCTCCCCTAACCAGTTAACACTTAGCCATCTTACTCTCGTTTCACGTCTAATTTAACCCTTACACGCTGAATTGACGAACTATCAAAGGCTCCTTATTCCATTAACGGGTTTAAAGATGTGTTGAATGAAGATAGTGTCAGTTTCCTTACATTATTGTTTTTATTTCAATGAAGTAAGATGTAAACTATACTAATTATTATAAACATGAAAAGTGTGAGATTGTAGCTTTGTATGTTTGTTTGTACCTAATGGGTAAACTCCGGAACCGGTTTCAAAAATTATTAACCTGCGATTAGAATGGTTTTTCTTGATGGTTATAGGCTATTTCATCCTATTTTCTTTGCAATACTCGGGCTGCTAGTATTTTATAAATTGTTAACTGACGTCCTGAATATACATTTTCGCCTTTAAAAAAGTCGGAAATGCTTGGAATTTACATAACTATATGTACTTCAAAATGAATTCACGTATTGTGGAGTCTTGTAATAGGGAACATTACTGCAATGTTCTGCTGCCAGAGGCAGCACTACCACTAAATAGTAAACCAGAATAGGAATATAGGTATTCACACACACGAAATGCTTGGAATTTACATAACTATATGTATTTCAAAACTAATTCACGTATTGTGGAGTCTTGTAATAGGGAACATTACTGCAATGTTCTGCTGCCAGATGCAGCACTACCACTAAATAGTAAACCAGAATAGGAATATAGGTATTCACACACACGAAATGCTTGGAATTTACATAACTATATGTATTTCAAAACTAATTCACGTATTGTGGAGTCTTGTAATAGGGAACATTACTGCAATGTTCTGCTGCCAGAGGCAGCACTACCACTAAATAGTAAACCAGAATAGGAATATAGGTATTCACACACACGAAATGCTTGGGATTTACATAACTATATGTATTTCAAAATTAATTCTCGTATTGTGGAGTCTTGTAATAGGGAACATTACTGCAATGTTCTGCTGCCAGAGGCAGCACTACCACTAATAGTAAACCAGTATAGGAATATAGGGATTCACACACACATGCACAATTGATTGTCAAATGAGTGACAAGGATGCTTGCATAGACAATACCGCAAGTGGGAACGAGATACAATGTCAACGCTGCTAGTGTCGCCACCTACGAAGAGATTTGTTTGCGTAATGTTCCCTATTGCAACTAAATTTAATAATGCCCTCTAGGATAGTGATCATAGAAGTCATTATTAAATTTAGTAATTACCAGACTCCACCTTAAATGAGTAAATAAATAGTAGACTGTGTCTCAAGGGAGCAAAATTACATGCTAAAGATTCTACAATATAGAATCCTGAGCGTAGCAAGGGATTCAAAAGTAGAATCTTGAGCGTTAAACGAGGCATTCAAGTGTTTATGCCCAAGACGGCTGCTTTTCACATTTATTAGGAAAATTGATATCCCTCATTTCAGGGCAACAATGACACAATAACTCTTTATTTTTTTTTTATTTAAATCTTTATTTCGGACTATTGTATTACATCCGTATATTGTTAGTATTTTACTTAACCTAGGTATGTTAGTCTTATATACTAGTTACACATTGTTTATAATATCAAATTTACTCTACTTGCACACCAATTGTGCAACGGAATTAGTCTGCCCAACCCAGTGCGACAGGGTTGGGCAGTCATATTACCTGTCTGCAATGTCACTCAGAATGCTGTTGGTACTTCCCCTCAGTCGGCCCAGCATCGACACGATTTTTTTGCGTATGATCGCTTGAAAACCGTCCGTGCGTTATGTACAGCAGGATCAAGGTTGAAAAGTAAAACTTTGATCCCTCATTCGAAAGCAACAATTACTTTTTTCTGTACAGCAGGTGTGAAAACCATATTTACGTCGCAAAGCATTCTGAAAAAGTTTGTTATGGAAAGCCTTTTACTCAACTATATGTTATAACTGTTATGAGAGTTTTGAGCATTCGATTTTTTTTTCTTAATACGTAGTTGTATCCGATAAACATGCTTCGAATATCAATCGTATCCCATTAGTAATAAGGTTAATTCTTGATCAAACGCTTAAATGCACGTGTAGCGTATGCAACTTGATCTTGTTCCGAAGATCTCCAATTCTCAATGAGTCTTTTGTCTCTTTGTATAGGATCTAATCGATTCATCAACATGTAATATCTACTTATAGGTAGGTTATACTTGAGGTTATTTAAGTTGGCCGAATTACATCGAAATAGTCCATTCAAAAGCAACTCTACCGTTCAAAACGCAGAAGATTCCAATTACAGTTTTGTATAAAAAAAGTCGCTTTCATTAAATAATCTTTTCATCACACTTGTTTGTAAAGGGTGCATTATATTTCACTGTAGGTACTTATAGTACCTATAAGATGACATTACTTGCCAAATTTCATAGTTCAAGGTCAAAGGAAAGTACCCTATAAATTTTGATTCCCTCGAGAGTCCCAAAATATACGTTTTTTGCGTCATTAATGGCCGTATCTTTTTTTTACGTTAACTTAGAAGCTTGAATTTTTCTGAGATTCAAGGGACTGTAGACCCGAGCAATATGGTTTAATTTCAACTCGATACCTCCACGCGTTCCCGAGATAAAGGGTCTTGACAGACAGACAGACAGACAACAAAGTGATACTATAAGGGTTCGGTTTTTTTAACTCTAAAAAACAAGTTACTAGCGTTTCCAATGTTCCTAGTTCGTAGCCTAACTAAGTAAGCGCTTCCATCAGGTGGGTCGTCGTAAGCTAGTTTGCTACCGACGTGGTATTAAACAAAGTTAGAGAAAGCATGACTTCAAATAAATATTTAACACTGTCATTCGCTATCTAGATATAATGCTCATTACATTATATACATATAATATAATGTCCTTTACCACTAAAACGAACGCAGCGAACAATATTCTAGCGGACCATTAATTCCCCCGCCAAATGAAGAATGTCGTAAGCGCAGTGCATTGCCATAGTACATGTGTCGTTCCGTCACAGCGGCGTGTTGCCAACTTCACCTTGCTATCGAAATCAGTCCATGTCATCCAACCCAATGGCGGATGCTGGCTGCGGGCGACAATGAGTTGGGAGATAGACGCGAAGTTAGGTTAGGACTGTAGCCTTTTTATACGCTTTATATATAAACTTGCACTTTTTGTACGTACAGTCGCCATCACATACATAGGTACACTATAGGTGTTCAAAAATATCGGCACATGCACCCTAATGCCTTGAAAATAGAGGTGTGTTCCGATTTTGTGAGCTGCTTGTTTGCTCCGATGTATGTGATGGCGACTGTACACTGTAGGTGTTCAAAAATATCGGCACATGCACCCTAATGCCTTGTTCATATTCATATTACAGTCGCCATCACATACATAGGTACACTATAGGTGTTCAAAAATATCGGCACATGCACCCCTAATGCCTTGAAAATAGAGGTGTGTTCCGATGTTTGTGACGTGCTTGTTTGCTCCGATGTATGTGATGGCGACTGTACAATCGAACCAACTTAATCATGACCCACCATAGAACCTTGTTACAATTAACGAACATACGCACAAATAACGCACAATCATACGACGTTATTAATACGTCAGTTAATTGTATCAAGGTTCCATGCTGGATCAGAATTCAATTTTGTCGATAGTACCTACATCGCCCAAAAGTGTCTAGGGATCAAGTAGTACCCACGTTTTAGAGTATTGCTGCAATTGAGGTTTGTTACAGTAAAATAACTCCCTTCCTCTCTCCTGACGTGATCGAGATGGTTATTAGCTACTTTTCAACAAAATCGGTTCCGCCGTTTTTGAGATATTGAACTTTGAAATGAAAATATCGGAGGTCATTCAAACCTACATTGCCCAAAAGTGTCTAGGGATCAAGTACCTACGTTATAGAGTATTGCTGCAATTGAGCTTTGTTACAGTAAAATAACTCCCTTCCTCTCTCCTGACGTGATCGAGATGGTTATTAGCTACGTTTCAACAAAATCGGTACAGCCGTTTTTGAGATATTGAACTTTGAAATGAAAATATCGGAGGTCATTCAAACCTACATTGCCCAAAAGTGTCTAGGGATCAAGTACCTACGTTATAGAGTAATGCTGCAATTGAGGTTTGTTACAGTAAAATAACTCCCTTCCTCTCTCCTGACGTGATCTAGATGGTTATGAGCTACGTTTCAACAAAATCGGTTCAGCCGTTTCTGAGATATTGAACTTTGAAATGAAAATATCGGAGGTCATTCAAACCTACATTGCCCAAAAGTGTCTAGGGATCAAGTACCTACGTTATAGAGTATTGCTGCAATTGAGGTTTGTTACAGTAAAATAACTCCCTTCCTCTCTCCTGACGTGATCTAGATGGTTATGAGCTACGTTTCAACAAAATCGGTTCAGCCGTTTCTGAGATATTGAACTTTGAAATGAAAATATCGGGGGTCTTTAAACTTTTCAAAGTTGTTAATTATTCTGTGGGTAGTAGTCAGTAGAGGGGTCATCCATCAACGTCCTGTCGTTTATCGACCTGAGGGTTCGTTATGTTCACAGCTAGATAAAAAGGGCTTTTGTTTATTCTAATGTACTCTCTAATATCGACTTGTTCTGGATTAAATTATTATCATTTCATTTCAAAGGTTCCTCACTCTCATCACATTGAATCCTCGGGACTTCCGACCTCACCCACCAACAGACCCTTCCGGAATTATTGAACGCCAGTTCAGTCTCCTAATCAAAAACAGTACAGTTACGAAAACGATCCGCTATTCTCTAATCTATGGCGCGAGCGTCATGCCCGCTCACTCACACACGCGAACGGCGGCCTCTGTACGCAGGCGCGTGGGAACGAGTCAGTCGCGTGCGCACTCATAGCTGCTACACAAAGTTTAACTACCCGGTCTAACCTGACCCCTGGTCTTGAGTAGTTTCTATGAATATCGGGGTCTAGTTATAATGGTCCATATATAATCTCATAGGTTGGTGAGGATGCAACGCTTACAAAGCACCAGCCAAACCTGACCTCTGGTCTTGAATAGTTTATATGAATGACGGGGTCTCGTTATATTGGTTGGTTGACAGACTATGAATCGTGTTGGGTTGGTATAGTTGGACCGATTCATGAAGAACCACACCTCAATGTGCACTACTGATTTGTGTTTTTTCATCCTTTTATTTTCCTTTTTAGTTACTATTTTTGTAATTTTATATAGTTTATTTAGAGATTCTGTAGAATTAGGGCAGAATAAAAGTAACAGAACCTTAGTATTATGTATGTCGCCAGGAAGGTTCCCAGGGGATGTCCAGGAGCAGCAATAAAACAGCGTTGTTTCCTTAACAAGATCTATTTCAGGACTGTCAATGCAAAAACCCTAACCACCCTCATTCGACAATAGTTAATAAGTTTTAAACCTACCCACTAATACAGAAACATACATAACACTTAGTAATAAAGTCCATAAACAATTATTTTAAAAATCAAACATCAAAATCAATTATTTATTCTGTAAATAGGCCAAAAGGGCACTTTTACATGTCAAATGGTATTCTACAATATAATATTAATAATCTTACACAATCATCATTTTAAAATTGCAGATTTTAAAATGATGATTGCCTAAACGGTTACCAAACTAAATGTCACTAAATGAAAAGTAAAAAAATCCATAATTGTAAAATATTCTCAATTACATTCGATATAGGTCTGTATCAGAATTAACAATAAGTTTATGATTAATTTAGTACCCCAGAGATGTATAAGGTCTCTGAGCGTCCAAATACAATTAATAATTATTATAATGTTCTTATAGAGATGTATACTGTCTCTAAGCGTTAAAACAGAAAAAAAGGATCATTAATGTAATATTGTCAGAGATGTACAGGGTCAATAACAATAAAACGTGTCAAAAACAGAATGATGTCTCTCGTCAAAATAAAAAAAACCTAAAGAGGAAATGAAAAGTAGGTATTATATTATTGAAGTACTTAATAGGCACATTTTTTTATAGAAATTATGCTCAATTAGGAATACTTACTGCGCTTCTTCATGGTTCAATTTTTTTTTTATAGTTGAGATTATTTAAGGTTACCGTCTTTTTAACCCCCCCCGACGCAAAAAGAGGGGTGTTATAAGTTTGACGTGTCTGTGTATCTGTGTGTCTCTGTGTGTGTCTGTCTATGGCATCGTAGCTCCTAGACAAATAGACCGATTTCAATGCGGTTTTTTTTTATTCGAAAGCTGATGTGATCGAGATTGTTGGATGGACGTTTTATCAAAATCGGTTCAGCCGTTTTTGAGATATTGAACTTTGAAATGAAAATGTCGGGAATTTTTCAACTAAGTTATGCGTAGTTATTACAAAACTGTCATTGAAATTCCAATATTACCTAGGACGGTAGTATTATTTGCTTTTATTAATTGTTTTTTGGACGGACTACTTCCAACTTAAATAATCTCAAGTATAGATAGATTATCGTGTATATATAGGTACTATATACAAGGTGCGCCCGAGGAATCCGTGAGATTTTAACCACGCATTCCTTAGGTTATTAGGAGTAAAAAAATTACATTTAAACAATTAAAATTCAGCAAAAAAAAAAATTTTATTTTCTCCGGTTTTTTTGGTTTTTGTAAATAAAAATTAGATAACTATCGCTTCTCTAGGGAAATTATCCCTTTTAACAAAATGGTAACGATTAATTTTCTAAATAAAGGATGAATTTAGTGAGTGGTAGCTGTCACTTTGATGTACATGTCAATAGCGACGCGACACTTGGGAACATCGGTGGCACCGTGGCAATAGGGAACATTACTGCAATGTTCTGCCGCCAGAGTGCTATCACAATTAGTAAACAGTTTTTTTGACAACTTTGACAAGTCCTTCAAAGGCTTCAAAGCTCTGGATCAAATAAGGAAGAGAATATTTCAATAAATAAAATGCATCAGTGCTGCGTAATTGGATGCAAGAATGAACTGCATCATTCATTTCCGAAGGAAACGATGATACGAAAACTATGGAAAGCGGCAATACGTCGTAAAGCAAAAAAAACGGCCAAGTGCGAGTTGGACTCGCGCACGAAGGGCTCCGTACCGTTATCTATAAAAACGGCAAAAAAATCACGTTTGTTGTATGGGAGCCCCCCTTAAAAATATATTTTATTTTGTTTTTGTTGTTATAGCGGCAACAGACATACATAATCTGTGAAAATTTCAGCTCTCTAGCTATCACGGTTCTTGAGATACAGCCTGGTGACAGACAGACGGATGGACGGACGGACGGACTGCGAAGTCTTAGTAATAGGGTCCCGTTTTACTATTTGAGTACGGAACCCTAAAAAGCCCTCATCCACCTTTAAATGGCTATAGGATGCCGTTTTAATATCACAGTACAGGTATTTTACACACGAATGATAATAAAACTATTGTGGTTTAACCTCAGAGCATAGAATACTAAAGAGAGGACAAGCCGCCGGTGGCCGTGTCGCAGCTGTTAGCTCAATGGGCATACTCTGCCATACTGTGTACGCGTGCTGATCGAAGAGAATATTACGTTTTTTCCCAAAATCCCTGATATGATGCGCGTTTATGGTCAAATAAGCGCGTAGGTATACAAGTGTGTGTGTTTTAGATGTGTGCGTGCTTTGTCTTGTCAATTACTTGGGCGTTGTGTGAGTACGCCTGTCGCAAATACATTAGTATTTGCGACAGGCGTACTCTATACAAATCGGCCGGCATGTCCGATCTCCTTATATTCATACATCTGTGGGTTTAACTCGTTTTCATCAATTATTTCGCCCCCTACGCAGAGCTTTGCGTAATGTTCCCTATTAAAAGAGCTTAATGCACTTTAGTAATCATAATAAATAGTTTACATATAAATGATAATATCTTCAAAACGAAGCCGGACTTGTCTGGAGTGGGGTTATAACATTTTTTGCTCCTAACGACCTGAGTCCTAAGGAATGCGTGGTTAAAATCTCGCGGATTCCTCGCGAGCACCTTGTAATGTATATACTGATTAGCGATTACTGATTTAATGGGAATTTTTCGTCGAAAGCGTGAATAGGGTTGTCTCCCGTTATTCAAACACAGCCTTGACTCGCCGCTCCGTCGATCTGTCAGATAAGATAGATATTGGCGCTATCTCTCCGCATCTCCGATTCTTTACAAATAGACGTTGCGCTTTTTGAAAATCTTTGCTTTTGAGAGTGCGGTGACCTTAATGACCCTACGGTTCTGACTGTCTCGCATAATACCGGGTTTAATTTAGGTAATTCAATATTAATCGGTGCGAAGGAAATTTCATTTAGGCGCTACATTTTTTGCGATTTCGATTCAATCCTTCGTCTCGCCTCTTTGGAGGAAATCGCTCCACTCCAGAGGGCCTACCGCGAAAGGCATTCGAAGTTTCCCCTCTCTGTCATACTTACGAGTTCGTACATAAGTGCGACAGAGAGGGAAAACTTCGAATGCCTTTCGCGGTAGGCCCTCAGGGCTGTTATTCGCTACGCGTTAATGCGGCTCACCCCGCCGGTCACCCGTTTCGAAACTAGACCTACACTTAATTTTAATTGCTAAGCATCGCGGTGTCAAGGTATAATTGTGGGTGAACGTTGAGGTGAGCTTAAAACAGGTTACAGAATAGGGGGGCTGCTGTGGAATGAACTCGTGTCGTGGTTTCCCCGAATGGAGTATGGAGTGAAAGAGTCAAGAAGGGAGTTTTTAAAAACCTGTCCCCTGGAGTGGAAAACGTCGAGGATCTATAGGCTACGGTAACCGCTTAGGGTTACTATCGGGTGGGCTACGATAGTTTGTCACCACTTTACCATTTTATTTGTTTGTACCATTCTATCTATCTATAAAAATGGCAAAAAAATCACGGTTGTTGTATGTGGAGCCCCCTTAATATTTATTTTATTCTGTTTTTTTGTAATTGTTGTTATAGCGGCAACAGAAATACATCATCTGTGAAAATGTCAACTGTCCAACTATCACGGTTCACGAGATACAGCCTCAGACAGACAGACGGACGGACAGCGGAGTCTTAGTATAATAGGGTCCCGTTTTACCCTTTGGGTACGGAACCCTAAAGATACGGAGCGCTGCTAGTTTCATGTCGAGCAATTCATCTCCCGCGCCAAGTTCACTTGTTCATGCGCTCGCGCAGCCACGCCCCCCCCCCCCCCCCCCCCGCGCCGCCCAATCGCCGTAGATCCGGATCTATGATCTAGATGTCTGTTTTTTGTTTACGAAACCGTGGGCTTATGCAAGCTGGCGTTTTGGCTGGCTTGGACCGGGTCGGATTTTGACTGATAGTTGTTTAGTTATTTAGTTTTTTTTTAAATATTTGGGTTGCTTTGCTTCAGACTCTGTAGCCGAGAGGTAAAGCCTCGCTAGACGGTCGCCAACACGCCCTTCCGACCGAGCGACCTTGGTCCGCACCGACCGTGTAGACAATTGTTTGCTGGAAATTTTCATACTACAGCGGTCGGTGCCGACCACAGATGTATGAATATAAGGAGATCGGACATGGCGGCCGATTTGTATAGAGTGAGCCTGTCGCAAGTACATTAACCCACACAACGCCCAAGTAATTGACAAGACAAAGCACGCACACATCTAAAACACACACACTTGTATACCTATACGCTTATTTGACAATAAACGCGCATCATATCAGGCATTTTGGGAAAAAACGTAATATTCTCTGCGATCAGCACGCGTGCACAGTATGGCAGTGTATGCCCATTGAGCATACAGCTGCGACACGGCCGCCGGCGGCTTGTCCTCTCTCTAGTATTCTATGCTCTGAGGTGCCGACCAAGGTCGCTCGGTCGGAGGGGCGTGTTGGCGAACGTCTAGCAGACTTTTTAGACACGCGACTTTCAACCTGGAGATCCTGAGTTCGATATCCGGCGTGTAATAATGGCAAAATAAACGCACGAAATATCTATTGATATTTAACAGTAGTTTTTCGGGTGAAGGAAAACATCGTGAGGAAACCGGCGGTCTAATCCCAACAAGGTCTAGTTTTCCCTCTGGGTTAGAAGGTCAGATCAGGAAAACCCCTTTTCAGGCTATCGATTTGGTAACCCTATCAATTTGGTAACCTTATGATAAGGTAACCTCACTGATAGGGTAACCCTAATGTTATGGTAAGCATATCGGATGTGGTAACCCTAAGGTCATGAGGTAACCCTATTGAGATAGGGTTTTGTTTAGGTTAGGTCAGTGCGGTTGAGGTTACGGCAAATTTTAATTATTTCCCGCCCAAATTAAGTAGGTTGTTTATGGTAGGCCGTCAGCCATTTTAAGACCTGTTCTTAATTTAGCGACATAGGCGCCTTTCCGTCGTTTATTTTAGCAACGCGTAGGTATCTATAGCTCCTCTGTAGTAGAAATCTATACTCTTAAGTATCTACTATAGTAGTAGTGTATTATTTCTGCTTATCTCCTGTGTATACCTTTTATACCGTCAATTAAGCTTATCGGCGCGCGTGGGTTATCTTGGGATTAACAGGAACTGCGGTTCGCGATGGCTGACTCACCAGATCCAGTGTAAATTGACCCCTGGACAAGGAACAAGTTTGCGTGATCGGAGCTCAACCTGTACTGGTACTTGGCTAGCGGATCCAGGGGGATAAAGGTTGGCTTGCGCAAAGATTCCTTACTAAAATCTCACCTAAAAGCCCCCCAAAGCAAAAATACAGATTCGCCACTGCTTTGAACAAATCTGGGGGGCACGGCAGTGCCCCCGCCAAGGCGATTTCTAAGGACCACATATATATGTAGGTACAATAATCACACAACAGAAATAAAATGTCAAAGTCAGATTGTTAGCGAGCGCTAAAAACAGACGCAATAAACGAGTGTTTATTACAGATAGACTACCCGTGTAACGAATTATCAAATTAAGCTTAAAACATGCCTAGAATATCATAAAAACTAAAGATACGTTTCATTAAAGTATAAATTAAAGTTGCAGAAGCCACAGCAATAATTAGTTACTAGGCAGACAGGAAAAACAAAAGACGATCATAAAACAAGCCCGGTAGCGTGCGCACGGGCACCCGGGCTCGTCTCTCGGCTGCAGCCGATACGGCTTAAGCGACCACTGGAAAAGGCTTAGGCTTTAAAAAGTTACATTCTGAGCTGTAATTAAGGTGTGTTTTAATTCCCTTTGGTAATTGATGGTAAGATTTACAATTAAAAGATGTACGTACAATACATATTTTAATATAGATCTAAGATGTCCTCTTTGTTTTTTTTAACGCAATATCTAAGAAATATGTATACAGGTAACGTGGACGGTCACACAGCCATTTCATTTCAAATAACTTTAGGATTAGATTGGCAGACAAATTCACTCGCTACGTGTCAATCCGTTTTTAAAATCTATAAAATAATTTTGCTCTGCCTAACATGTTTTTTTATGAACAGAAGTATGTTATTTACACACATTAATAACATGAGAAATAAAATAGATTCAATAAGTACGTCAAATAGTTAAAAGGTTACGAAAAAATGTTGGAAACTAAGTGTAAAGTTGGCGAGCCGGGACAAGATGGCGTTTTGACAGTCTTAAAAGTCCTAATGCAAAAAAAAAACCGGCCAAGTGCCAGTCGGACTCGCGCACGAAGGGTTCCGTACCATTATCTATAAAAATATTTATTTTATTCTGTTTTTAGTATTTGTTGTTATAGCGGCAACATAAATACATCATCTGTGAAAATTTTAACTGTAACTATCACGGTATAAATATATCAGTGAGATACAGCCAGAGCCTGGTGACAGACAGACAGACATACAGACAGACATACAGATAGACAGACAGACAGACATACAGACAGACAGACAGATGGACAGCGGAGTCTTAGTAATAGGGTCCCGTTTTACACTTTGAGTATGGAACCCTAAAAACAGGCTGTTCATACATTTTCGTCAGTGTAAAATAAGCAAAGTGTATGAAATAGTTGTTTTTTTTGCACAACACAAAGTTGGTCCCATAGTAATTAAGTTGTTCAGAATCATGGATAGATTCACATTTTGCTATTTCGTATCACGACTAATGTAACACCCGGTATAGTACGAGTATTACCCGCGGTTATAATATTGAAATATTTGCCATAGAAAACAGACTGGTCGCTTGTGATACTAAAGAATATGCTCCTGCGCATCGCTTGGACAATAAATTTCTCCCTTTACACTGCTATTTTAGTCCTAGCCTTTTGTATGCAAATTTATATTTGATTTATTATAAAGCTTCTGTTGAGATTTATTCTGTTTTAAACCTATACTCGTATATGTGCTTCTACAGTTCTACACCGATATTATAAAGTTTGTATTGTATGTTAGATGATGCGAGAATGCTCTTCGATTTCTTAAATCCTTTTACCAATGTTTTGGTTAGAATTTCAGGGTCGACATTGGCTGTATTTTGTATTCTATACTTCGATACTGTGATACACATATTTTTGTAAGTTTGTATGTTCTGGGTAATCTCCGGAACCGCTTATCCGATTTCAAAAATACTTTCACCTGCGTGTAGAATGTACTTTTTGGAAGGTTATAGGATATAATTTATCCCGCGGGAAAAAGCGCGAGGAAGGTATTATTGAATATGAGATGATTAGAGTTCACGCTCTATTATGAAAAGTGCAAAATGACTAAAAGCATAATCCTTTTATCTCAACACAAATCAAAAGCGCCGAGAGCCCATTGTCATCCGAAACCTTCGAGACTATACAAACAGAACAAAACCAAAATCTCGGCTAATTGCTAAAAAAACGCCGACTACCTGCGCCGGAGTTATGAGCGAAATTCTCTTTTATTATTCAGTCTGCCGTTGATACTGGATACATTTTGACTCTTATATTGTACGGAGGGCGGCTGTAAATCCGTTGCGTCGTGAATTGGCCTCTGATAATGCTTTTGACCGGCCTAAATTCAGGATTTATGCGAAGAAACGACACTGTTAGTGGCTGCCCAGCTAAAGTAAGCAAAATATCTCCCGTTCTATGAAGGTTTGAAGTGGTCGCCAGAGGATTCGGTGTGTTGAGAACTTGAGAGCGACCTGCATTTGTCCCAAGTAAAAAACCGGCCAAGTGCGAGTCGGACTCGCGCACAAAGGGTTCCGTACCATTATCCATATAAATGTTTTTAGTATTTGTTGTTATAGCGGCCACAGAAATACATCATCTCACTACTTTTTACTGTGGAAGAGTTGCGAGATTTGGCCTTTTTTTTACATGGAATGTTTTTTATGGGATCTCATTTATTTTTGTAGACTTTGTATGGGAATGTTATTATACCAACCGTAAATAACGTTTGTATAGTTTTGCAGGAAGAAACTGCAAAAGTAACTTTGTAATTGCATGTATTTGTATAGGATTACATTAACTTACTTATGCAGTTTGTATATCTCTGAAACTTGTGACTGAAATTGCAATATTTTTAGGGTTTTTATGAATTATTAGGGTAAGTTATTAATTATTCGTTTTTAAACTAAAACTTCAAATTTAATGTTATTGACATAGTATGTAAGCCATATTATGCCCTACATGTGAAATTTCAGGGTTCTAGCTTTGTTGAAAATGGCCTGAATGGCTTCGTGAAAAGGATGGTACGGTCGTGCCTCTTTGTTTTGCTCGACTTGGCGGGGGCACTGCCGTGCCCCCAGATACACACTGTCCCCAATATTAAGAATAAGACAACCAGAAAAGGGATGCACAGTCGCGTGACAAACACGCTTCGACATTTCAATGTCAACTAATTATGTAGTACCTAAGTCCGTGTGAAAACTTAAGGGTGCCTCTCGATTGCCGTGCAATTGTTATTGCGATACCAAAAAAACACCAAACAATGCCTGAACACACTGCCGTCGCATGATGTCTACGGCTTTGGGAATAAGGCACGTTTTCCCGGAACATCTTTTATTAGATACGAGTGACAGCGTGCGTGCGACTTCGCCATACAAGGCGTATTTATCTTCTCGCTGTATCTTCCTTCTTCCGTCCCAGAATGGCGTATCTCCGTTCAATGTGGGCGCTCTTAAGCCATTCCGTTTAAAACGCCCTTTAAGGGTGTGAATTTGAATAGTATTATAGACTTGAGTTACTGCGCTTTGTACGAATTCCCAATTTCTAAAGTCGGGTTCGTCGATGTGCTAAAAGGAGCGACAGAAATGTTTAAATGACACTGCTAGCTGCTGCTGCACTAAATACTGCTGAAGTTTTCAAAGACTTTGATGTACTCGTATCAACGGCAGACGGCGGAACATTTCCTGTAACAACTACGGTACTCGCACAATTTGACTATAAATGATTTCTGATTCTGGTCTGTGTGTATTTATAGGACAAACCAGTGATGCGGTGTCAGGTTATTATGATTACGTCACAATAGTACACTCCCTGAGCTCCAAGAACAGTATTCGGGTTCTGTTCAATACGGTTATTATAGCGTAAGGACGTGTATGAGTTAGCGCGAGAAATATACCCGAACACAGATCCAAATCAAATTATATGTGATCACATCGTAGTTGCAGGCTGTTAGCCGGTTATTCACAACACATTACAACCCTATCCGAGTCGACTGTTACGACACCCACAGGAAGAGATGGGGTGGTGCTACTATAACCCGACACCACACGGACTGTATGTATTACGCATATCGACTCAAGTGATTTAGTTTAACCTCAGCGTATTTTGGAATCTGGTTCTTAAGCCATGCATCAAAATCTCAGAGCATAAAATACTCGAGAGAGGACAAGCCACCGGCGGCCGTGTTGCAGCTGTTAGCTCAAAGGGCATACTCTGCCATACTGTGCACGCGTGCTGATCGCAGAGAATATTACGTTTTTTCACAAAATGCCTGATATGATGCGCGTTTATTGTCAAATAAGCGTGTAGGTATACAAGTGTGTGTGTTTTAGATGTGTGCGTGCTTTGTCTTGTCAATTACTTGGGCGTTGTGTGGGTTAATGAACTTGCGACCGGCGTACTCTATACAAATCGGCCGGCATGTCCGATCTCCTTATATTTATTCATACATCTGTGATCAAAATCATGACGCGTCGCAACACAAACGATATTTTAAGCATCTTTGGTCGATCCTTCCAGCTTCGCAAAGTATGCACACTGCCCCAAGGTCCCCATACCAGCTCCCTACATATTTGCTGAAGCGTGGGTGTACGGCCGGCTGTCGCCCACTCCGACCGGTCCGACGCTCCAACCCTGCCAATCAGGAAAGACTTATATGCTGTTAAAACTCCGAGCGTGTTGCTCCTTTGAGATTCCACAGTGTTATATCCTCTGGAGCTGTAGGGCGTATTGTTGGGGAAGTGTATAAGTGTGTTCGACTGTTCGGTTCTGAGTGAGGATGGTATATGTGACCTATTCAATTAGCACGGGTTCAATACCCGAGAGTTAGGGCGCGGGGGTGTGAAATATTTTGCACGCGAAGATGCCCATAAATTTTAGAAGATCGAGGCAGGATTTGCGGAAGAATAGGCCATTCGCTTTGGCATTACCTATTAGTGTTCCGTGCCAAAACTGGACACTTATGCGATCACTCGGTGTCTGTCACAGGTCTAAAATTTGCTTAAATTGCCCTCATTTGACTGACTGCAGTTTGGTTCGAAAGTCTAGTTTCTTTGAATTACCATTTTTTTTCTCGGAATAGGAACCTAACCTAAAGTGAGGAACCTGGAATAAATTACTTTGGTCAAATCATTTTCGGCCAAATAGAGGTATTGTAAACTTTGCAGCAAAAGTCCTGTAAAATACTAAAAAACAATCATTTTTATTTATTTATTTCATGATTTAATGTTAGAACTAAGCCTTTTCTTGAATGGATACTGAAGCCAACTTTCATCATTTTATCGCCTTAAACTAAACCAGATTAAGTATTGCACTACATCAGAAACAGATAAATGGTATTGACTTTATTTACGTCAGCATTAACATAAGACGTGGGTTGCTGCCTTCTCATTAAAACAGAGGGCGTGATTACGGGATATTATGACTTATTACACTTTGGTCGGCGGCCTACGCTGTTTGAATAACTAGAATATATAGATTATTTATATAACGATGGCGGTAAATAAGCGTACCCGCCTGAAGTAATCACTATAGTCCACACAATGTTTAGAAATGTAGGCGCCGTCGACAGCTCATTTCATACTCAGGAGCATTGGATAACGCACACGATGGGTTAGGGTGTCGGTGTAGTAACATTAGGTTTGGTCCATCCATTTTGGTCGGAATTATACTGCGTACATAACTTTATGACGCAAGTCCGTTTCGTATTCCATCAAGGGCGCTCTTAGGCCAAACTCGAAATGCTTTAAAGTTGACTAATCGGAATATACTATCCTCGTTCGATCAAATCGTCACTAACCACATTAAACTACGCGTGCCGTTGTCACAATTCATATAGAATCCGCGGATCCTAGAATCCCGGCGCGGGCGCATACAGGTTTGAACGGTGGCGCGGTCGTGCGCGCGCGGCCATAAATAAGAGAGATAGCGCGACACGGCGCAGGCGCGTCGTGTTATTGAAATATGACCGAGGGCGGCTAATTGACAGCGGTTTTTTGCAATTTTCTATTTATTATAAGACGTGCTCTTAAATTGAGATTAGCTTTTGTGGCTGACTGTACCCACTGTGCTACTCATGGAGACAATGCTAGCAATCCGGTTTAATTACACATATAATTTAGAAATTCCTATGACCGTTTCCTGTTTTGATAACTATATCAGCTTGATGAATTATGATATACTTATTTAGTGTTGTTTAGCGCCTAGAAGACTTCTTTTTAAAGCTAATTCTATTAGCGTTATGCAGTACAGAGAAGTCTCACGTTAGCCCTGACGTATACCTACTCGATACTTTAAGGCTCAGCTGAGCTCTGACTCGCAACACTGAATTGCATTGCCGTTGCACAGCCCACTCACCTAGACGATTCTAACAAGAAGATACTACTTAAATGGGATTGCGTTGGTTTATACAGTTCCTTGTAGTAGCCGATCTGCTCCGTGCATCGTCAGACCAACTCTGCAAAATTTCAGCTCCATCAAAATTTAGCTCGTACGTTGGATCACAGTCCCTAATATTAAACACTGTATTTCACGAGACAGACTCTTGAAACACACATAGATAAGATCTCATTGAACCTATACTAATCTAAGCCTCTTCTTTCCAGCTGCACATCCCGCTACGCCGGTGAATTCTGCCAGCACCTCAACCCCTGCCACAGTGAGTCGAGCCCGCGCTGTCAGAACGGCGGCAGCTGCCGCGTCAGACCAGGTGCGGGCGGTGGCCCACCATCCTTCGCCTGCGACTGCCCGCTGGGCTTCAGTGCTTCGCTCTGCGAGATCAGGGTGCCTGCCGCCTGCGACTCCGCGCCTTGTCTGAATGGGGCGACGTGTAGACTGACGTCGCTGCATTCGTACGAGTGCGATTGCCCGCCGGGGTATACTGGTAAGTGTTTGGTTTCTAGAACATTCATTTGCATGGCTTATGCGACTGCAGTACAGCTCTTTGAACAGTTGCAAGCAATTTGCAGTTCTGCTATCTGTTTTGAGCCATGCCGAGTCTGAGCCGAGTCTTAGAAATAACCTGTCCAAATAAAGTGTTAGTCAAAGTTTAGCAGGTTAATTGCTGGCCTGTTCCATGCGGTTTTTAGGGTTAGTTTCTCGGTCAACGGCCAGACGCAGCTCGGACAAATTCGTCAACGTTCAACAATGTGTATGGATATTTTGATAAGTAGCCCTTCCTATTGAATACTTAGCCATGTCAGTTTTTAACCGGTATTTACTGGTTTGATCGGAAACAACCTCTTAGAAGATATAGAAAACTGCTGTCTCATTCCGATCACCAATATGACTATTTTAAGATTTTTGGTATAACTAAGTATTTTAGAGTTCAAAGATACTCTCTGATCACTTTAATCACTCATCGAAACTTTCATCGTCACCAAAAACTCTTAGACTTTCCACCACAACTCGGAATTTGCCAAAACGTCCAGTCCATGTATTCCTGTGACCTCGTCCCTATTATTGATCCCTGGTTTCCTAATACATATGCACAATCGAAGGTCAACATACGTTGGTCATCGGTAATAAATGCGGTCGGTAACCGTCATGAATGAATGACAATTAAACGAATAAACACAACAGGTTATTCAATTAAAAACAGCTTTCATTGTGCCCATATAATTGACTTGCACACTTTTCGGAACCTGTCTCTGTTTTTGAGAATTTTGTACCTAATAGTCTACTCGTATGAGGAAAAGTCTGGAAGATTGGCGCTTCGTAAGTTTGTATGTTGTATGTTTGGACCTTGTACAGTCATGGCCAGATAATTAAGAACATAAAATTTTTCCCCATACAGTTGCATACAAATATGACTTTTCAAATTTGATGATAATTTATAATGTGCTTGATTAATTTTGTTTCTGATTATACGGATGTAACCGTGTTTAAACAGTATTTAATATAGTGCAAAAAGGCTTCTGTAAAATTTAGACTTTAAAAAATACAGGCGATCAAATCAACACGTTTTATAAGTTCATACATTGTTCCTATTTAATTACAGTATGAACTCGTAAAAACTGTCCATTTGACCATCCGTATTTTTTTAAGCACAACTTTTACAGAACTTTTATATAAACTAAATTAAATCTTATTTATACACAGATCTCCATATACTCAGAAATAAAATTGGCCAAACATATTTTAAATCATCATTAAATTTGAAAAGTCATATGTTTATGCAACTGTATGGGGAAAAAATCATGTTCTTAATTAGCGGGCCATGACTGTATATTTGTATTTTATTTACCTGCGTTACTGCATTACGCGGCGAAGTCGCGCGGGCAGTTAAATAGTAATAAGGATGTACCTAAATTTTGTCAGTTTGTGATCTCAGGAGGAGCTACTTATCCGAATGCATAAAATCTTTCACCATATAGAAAGTCCTTTCAGGATGAACATCCAAACTTACCAAGCCACAAACTTAACCCTTTGGACGCCAAGAACGCCTAACGTGTTGGGCCCAAGGCGCCCAGAACACATTTAGGTGTCATGGCGTGCGGTGTCAAAGCCTCTTTCATGTTTTCAACTACGGTTCATATTCACACTCTTATGCAAAAATAATCGGCGTGTATGTGTCACTTTCGTACGTGGAGAACGGCGTCCAAAGGGTATTTGTTAATGTGTAGATATAACGATTTAACTCAGCTTAGTTATTAGTGGGAATAGTATAAACTCTGATCAGGCGAACGAACCACTAGGGAATGTGCACAAAAACCGATGCCAGCTTTATATGGCCATACCAATTATGGCTCAAAGGTTCGCTCGCAAAGTTAAATATTTGAACCTTTAGTTTGCTTAGTTGAATGTTTTTTCTATAGGAGACTGGTCAAGAAATAACTATACTATTTATATTGTAATTAGTACAGTTGAATTTAATTTATGTATTTCATATCTTTTAAGTAATCACCAGGTTATACTCGGACGGAAGTAATAATGCCTGTTCCAGAAAGTAAAATACAATGGATCTTAATTATGTTCCTCGAAATTAATTCGTGTATAGCTCCCGTAATTTTTGACTTTCTAAATACTACCAGGAACGGGAAAAACATGAAAGTCTAGAGCGGTACATCAGCATCATCATCATACCAGCCGAAAGACGTCCAATGCTGGACGTAGGCCTCCCCCAAAGAGTGCCACAAGCCAGCGGACTCCCGCAACCTTTACCAGGTCATCAGTCCAGCTTGTGGGGAGCCTACCCTAGAGATACATAATGGCTTGTAATTTGTACAAGCGGAAACTTAAACCTCTTTTAGAATGAGACTTCCACTGTAATTTCCACCGGCCACTTTGAGCAAGCGCCCAAGGCCCCGCGGATGTTGGGGCCTCCATCATCATCATCATCATGATCATCATCATCAGCAGCAGCAGCCTAGTGAGAAGTTATGGTCACGGGGCCTCCCCCTACCTAGGACCCCTTACCTCGTGCCATTTCACGAACTAAGCTGTGGCCCCAAGTCACCTCAAATTATCTTCGGTTTCCCCAAAGCTCCATTTAGGTACGCACGTGCAAGACTCGCAATTTTAACTACATTGCGGGCTTTGATAGATCGATGAACTTGTTCTACCTCCGTAACCCGCAATAATAAGTGTGACAACAACTACGTCACTAGTAGGTATTTATTTATGTACAACAATAGTGTGGACAGTTGATGATCATTGATCATTATACGAAATCTGTTAAAGTGAAAGTGAATGGAAAGTGACGGTCAATTATTTTCCATGTTCTTGTAGTTTAGCTTGTAATTTCGATGATTGGCATGTTGACCTGTGTGAATTACTATTAAGTCATGAGTTGTGGAAATTAATTCTGTGTTTGAAGTTATTCCGTATCACCATGTCGCTGCCCCAATATTGAAGTACCCCGACAATGTAACATAGAACCCTATAATATTGGGGCAGCGATGTGTCTGCCTGCCAAGCGATTTTTTTGCATCCTGCTGCGTTATGCGAATTTGCTTCTGTCAAATCAATTTTACATTGGCACTGCCATTTGAATTGAATCTACAGTCGGGACAACGAAAATGTGCCCATTATTACTTTCTTGTTATTTTGATGCCCATGATATTCCCTTTAGCGAAATTCTTTCAGTTCAATGGAATGTATCTCAATATATTCATGGACTTTGCTTGTATGTGTCGTGTTTATCTACACTAATATTAAAAAAATATATAATCTGTGAGATTGTAAGCTTATAAGTTTGTATGTGGGTGATCACCGGAACCGCTTAAACGAAACCGTACTTACAGGTTGTGGACAGGGTGAAATCGTTTTTATTCCGAGGATACCCATTATTCCATCACACTACCCGTTCGAGAAGCGGCTCGGACGCGCTGTTTTAAAAGTACGCTTGACGTTGTGTCTTACTGGCATCACAGCGAATACTCTAATGAATAGGGTTGACAAGGCGCATGTTTATGTCTTCTCTGGAATTGCATCAGGCAAGCTGTAGGTAACACTTGTTTATATAACTACTTTAAATCAAAGTTTTAGCCGGACTGCAAGTCAGTACCAAATCGCTTCAAGTGTGCCTGAAAAGTTTGAAGATTTCCCTCGATTTCTCCAGATCCCATCATCGGATCCTGACCACCCTTTCTACTTTTACCCTTTCAAACAAAAAAAGGATTTTCCAAATCGGTTCAGGCGTCTCCGAGTAATCGGGGAACATAAAAAAGAATAAAAATTAAAAAAAAACCGAGGAAATAAGAACCTCCTCCTTTTTTAAAGTCGGTTAAAAAGGACTGTCAAGCGTCAACTAAAAGTAATAATAATAATCAACACTAACTAAAAATTCAACTTGACAGTCGAGACAAGTATAATATATTTTTAAGCGAAAATGTTTTAGTAAATACTCCAACTATCCCACCAAATACTAAACGCCAGTGTCTTTAGCTTTAGACTGGCTCAAACACATGAGGCATTTTGTTCTTAGCCGGGTTGGCGAGTGAATGCACAGCGAGGAAACGGTGCTCCAGTTGAAACGGGTTTCGGAGATTTCTGATTTTACGTCCGCCCGGGCGGGGCGGCCGTTAATATGTACACAATTGTGCGCCTTAAGCTGGAAACGCACTGACCGCTGTCAGCGCGGTACGGAGGCGGTACTGGTTGTAATGTTCTAGCTAAAGCTAATACGAAAGGGTTCGCACAGTAAATATACCGCGCCAGTCCACCGCTGTCAGCGCGTTTCTAGCTTTCAATTCAATCCAAATCATTTATCTTTTATTTTTATTATTTTATAATCATCATCATCATATCAGCCGAAAGACGTTCACTGCTAGACATATGTCTCCCTCAAAGAGTGCTACTGTTAAATATTAAATAATATTTCGTACATAAGTTTTTTCGAAAAAGCCTGTTGTATATACGAACGAGAGATTCAAACCAACTACTTTCAGATTGATAGTCACGTGCCCTACCGCTCGGTTACAGAACCTTGATTAGTTTTTAAATCGATTAAATATTTCTATGCGTTGATTGTCCTCCTTTTCTGTTTCTATGCGAAAATTATTTGTTACAAACTTACAATATACTTCTATCTATCCCGCGATTCAAGTAAAATATCTACGTATTTGCATTAGGTGCTCCTGTCGCCAACGGCAAAGATAACTTTGTCGCGCAACAACAACATACTGGCGACATTTATGTAACTTTGATAAGTTAGATACAAAGATACGGGTATAACCCGTCCGTCTGCACATTAAATATAATGAAAGTTATTAATTCGAGCGATAAAAGGACATAAGAGGGTGTTTAGTATGCAAAGAACATTAAAATAATGTCGTAGTTTTAAGTTGATCGAGTTCTTGAGAATTAAATATAGCCGGCGTGAGAGATACAGTAGCGTGTGGGTATTTTGTTAATTTTGCCAGAGTAAGGAACTAGAACCATAATAACACCAACTTGCTCTGTAAGTATGTGGTGTTGTGTTCCTGGTGTTAAGGCTGCCGAGGACCCTGGCTCCCGAGGGTCATTGTTCACACCGACACCGCTAAAACAGGTTTCACAATTTAAGTACCTTTTGCCATTGGGTCTCCGAGTCCCTCTGTGATGACCTGGACATAGAACGGGAGAGGAGAGCGCTGGCAGTCCGATGCAACACGGTAGCTAGCAGGTTTGCAAGGTGTTCAGAGCAAGTTAAGTTGACGCTCTTTAAAGCTTTTTGCCAAACTTTCAACGCCTGTGGGTTAACTACACGCAGAAGGCTATCAGTGCTCTTAGAGTACAGTACAACAATGGTTTCAGGATACTGTTGGGGCTGTCTCGTTTCTGTAGCGCGTCAGGGATGTTCGCTGATGCGCATGTTGACGGTTTTGCCGCTATTATGCGCAAATGGGGTAGCATCCGTGGTGCACAGAATTCGGGACAGCCGAAACATCACTCTTCTGAGTACCATTGTTGACAGATTTGAAGGCCGTTTCCAGAACCACTGGACCGATATTCCTTGTTTGTTTTAATAATGTTTATATTTCATGTATCCGCTAGCACTAATAGAATTAAGTTTTCATATGTGTTTGTTTTTACTAACAACTATAGACAATGTTCTGAAATAAATTTGAATTTGAATTTTTGCATTTGCCATTATAACGCCACTATACTTGCTCTGTAGGTGGTGCTGAGTTGAGAGTCTCCCATTTGAAATAAAGAAAGAAAGAAAGAAAAAAAACATTTATTCGTGGACAAAACAATGGGTGTAAAGAACAAAACACAGAACGTAAAAATAGCAGGGTCCACGAAAAGGCCCCGACTCAGCATGTTGCTAACCTAGAAGGCCAGCGCTGGTCATTTGCGTTTTGATGTCTGCGAATCCCATCAATAACGGGTGAACGCACTTATATCTTCGCTGGAGTCGCCAGCGTACTATCGCCCAAGGGCACGGGTACACCCCTCTAGGGTAATTTTTCGCCGAATGCACTGTATGGTGTGCACACGATTTTGTTGAGAAAGTGTGAACCCGTACCCTTGGGCGATAGTACATAACCTAGAAAGTCTGCTTTCCTTCAAACAGGCCTTATGCCTGCACAGTAGCGTTATAAAATTAAAGTTCGCAGTCTTTATCACAACGCTATACAGGATATGGCCATCTATAAAAACTGCTTTTGTATCGGCAAGTGGCTGTAGTGTATTGTACCTTTATCAAAATGTTTACTGAAGAAATGAAATTGCGTATGAAACGGGTACACGTTGAATGTTATTTTATTAGGTAGTTAAGGTATATACAGCGAGTACAATAATAGGCAAGGCAAATAGACACGAGTAGGTAATATATGGAATATTTGTTAAGCTACAACTTTTGGCCCAATACAAATCTGGGTATACATTTATATAATAAACTTAATTGCACAACCGGTCATGTCGACTGATATTATTGACCTCATATATCTCCGCCGCCTTACCAATGCCGTTTATTTCCATAATATCATAATAATTCTAGAATACCTCATAATATTGTAATGCTGAGTTAGTCGTTGTGCAATCTAGATGCGTTAGGAATTAATCATCATTATCTTATCAAACATATTCTTAAAAGAGTCCATTGTCAAAATATTATGTCAATAATTGAACTGAGTCTTCTCATCTTAATGTTGTCTAATTGTTACATCCTACTGAGACCGAGGTCCGCTTGCGTAAACTTTACTATTAATCCCGATCCTTATGCCTTGATCACACGCACCGAGCAAACGGGCGAGACAGTGCCCTCGGCCGAGTACTCGGTGCGTATATAGCGAGTGACTGTTTCTACGCATCGAGTACTCGGCCGAGAGCACTATCTCACCCGTTTGCTCGGTGCGTGTGATCAAGGCATTAGGATTAAGAGCACAGGGTCTACTTCTAACCCTTCCTCACCCAAGAACACTAAACTAACCAATCTGCCTGCCAGGTGCCGAATGCTCCCACGAAGACCACTGCGCCTCCCAACCGTGCCGGAACGGGGGCCGCTGCGTCGCCGACAACACCACCAACGCCGGCTACTCGTGCGACTGCCCGCCCGGCTTCACCGGCCCGCGCTGCACCGACGACGTCGTCGAGTGCGCGAGCGGCGCGGGTCCGTGCCACCACGGGCGCTGCTTCAACACCCACGGGTCGTACACGTGCGTGTGCGAGCCGGGTTACACGGGCCGGGACTGCGACGCGGAGTACGTGCCGTGTGAGCCCTCGCCGTGTCTGCATGATGGGCGGTGCACGCCGCTCGATCAGCTGAGATACGAGTGCGAGTGTCCTGATGGTGAGTACTTTGCCATTTCTAAGTTATACATATCTAAAGTAGCACCTATCGCGGATAAATTGAGAGCCAACAGCCAATCGCCTTGCGTGGTATGGGCACATAATGCGGAGGGATGAAAGTCATGTCATCATCATTGCAGCGAGACGATGGATGACCGTCAGTCTTCAATAGTTTATTAAGTATGCTGGTAATGTTAATTCTAAGATTCACAGTAACTACATTCGTTCTGTAACTGTAATACTGTGTAATAATTGTTTGGATAAATAAATAAAAATAAATAAATCATCATATCAGCCGAAAGACGTCCACTGCTGGACATAGGTCTCCCCCAAAGAGTGCCAAAATGATCGGTCCTGCGCCACCCGCATCCAGCGGACTCCCGCTACCTTTACCAGGTCAACAGTCCACCTTGTGGGAGGCCTACCCGCGCCTCGCCTTCCGGTACGTGGCACTGAAACGTGGTCGCTTACAATGGGCCTCATAAGAAGGCTCAAAGTCACCCAAAGGGCAATGGAGAGGGCTATGTTGGGAGTTTCTCTGCGCGATCGCATCAGAAATGAGGCTATCCGCAGCAGAACCAAGGTAACCAATATAGCCCTCCGAATCGCTAAACTTAAGTGGCAGTGGACGGGGCACATTGCACGTAGAACCGAAAGTCATGTGACCAAAAGAAAAGAGTATTAAGTATGAATGTGGATTGATGTAAGAGACGATGTAGGCCAAGGAAAAGGTGGATGGACTGTGTGAGAGACGATATGAAGAGAAAAGAAGTGAGTGATGAGATGACGGCTGACAGAGAAGTATGGAAGAAAGAGACATGCTGCGCCGACCCCAAATAAATGGGATAACGGCAAGGAAATAATGACATATCTACAGTTCCGGGAGCTCTTTGAAAAGAGGAGGAGTAACTGCGTAGCTCTTCGGACAAATCAACTGTCATTATATCATACAAAAACGTTTAGATCTACCTAACGTACGTTCGACGCTTTACGCAATATGGTTCGGGTGAAACCGTTTACTTTGGTATGAGAACGTTTAAAAGCATCCGAGAAAGAAACTGGACATAATTGCGCCGGTTTTCGGAGCTCGCGTGAAAAGTTGGTATTATAGTAATACACATTCTGTGAAAATTTCAGGTGTAGATTAGACTATGTAAGTGTAGATTTCTGTCCAAAAGATGGAGACGGCCAGCGAAGTCTTAGTAACCGGGCCCCCCTTTCAAAGTATTTACTGACACTTGAACATTACCCAACCGCTGCATATAGCACCAATTCGATAACATTCGACAAATGCTAAAGAAAAAACTCACCGAGAAAATCCGCAGTCCTTAACAAGCACTAAATAGGTTCTCTAAACATAGCCATACGACATCGCTGGTCCGTTTCATAACTTGTGCGGCCATTTTAGACAAACGTCATTCCGCGATCATGGCGGACTTTATTCGGTCAAATGTATTCTATTAGTTCGTGGAAGTCGGATAACATTAATGTGATAATATAAGGATACATAGCTGTTGTGCTGGCACAGATGGAGGTTACCTGTGGGTGCTGGTTAATTAAATAATGATTCTACATAATAAATAATAATACATCTAATTTTATCCCCATTCGATTAGCGTATTAAAATGTATCTATGTCCGTCTCAAACGCTCTTTACTTTGAGATCAATATCATCACAATTGCTAATGTAGGTTTATTAGGAAGGCAGTTTATTTAACATAGAAACATTAGGTACATTAGTAAAATATATGAGAGTATCTGCAAAACATCACAATAATACAATGGAATTTGATCCAAGCGGTTCTGATATACATATCTATTTGAATTTTCTTTTGTTCTAAACACCACCGGACGGACAACAAATGCAACTCTTAATTTAAAATTTAACTTAAACCCCATTCAGTTATATTGTTCTTTCTATAGGAACTAATAAGTTTTAAATTTAATCGAAACGAACGAACAAAAGCTTAAAAATAGAATTTTAAATACACGAAGAGCGATACATTAAGCCGATGTAGTCGAGTCGAAAGTCGACCGTTGCCGCGGGCCATCACGCAACGATATAACAACTACATATATATACCGTGGTGCCTGGCAACCGGCGGAGTTAACGCATTCCTGGGGTCATAAGTAAAAATGTAACCTATTTGGTCTAATAATGATAGGTATAGAATACGGATGTACGGGATATTTACCGTTAGCTTTTCGGTGAGGGAAAACATCGTGAGGAAACCGGTCTAATCCCAATAAGGTCCAGTTTTTCCTCTGGGTTGGAAGGTCAGATGGCAGTCGCATAAAACTAGTGCCTATGCCAAATTGGGATTAGGTGTCAAAGCGGACCCCGGTCTCCTTTAGGGGCACAACCGGGAATAACGCTATGAGGATAACGTGGGATCTTACAACTTCTCTTTGTTGCTAAATATGAAAGGAAATGATAACAAAGAAATGTCATAAATCTGACCGAAGTGTGGCACGTGTAACAGTACAGTCGCTACTGTTTGTTCTGTTGTTTATGCGTAATTGTTTTACAACCCTAATACTTGAAGATAACAATGAGACAATAGATGTCGGTAAGGGTTGGTTTTAAGTAGTTTTCGTCATTTTATCTGGAGCAGACTCTAATAGTCTCTGCCTCCGCTGCTCGAAGTTGTCGCCGGGCCGCAGAGCTGCCTCGGTGGCAAAGCTAACAGTTCCCAGTTCTACCAACACTAAAAACAAACTAGAGTCTATACTTATACTAATATTACTTATAGACTTTGCCACCGTGGCAAGACTGCGGCCCGGCCACGACTTCGACCGGCGCAGGCAGCGGCAGCGGTTTTTCTAATTCATTGCGTGTGATCCCAATTAACCACAGTGCGTTGCGCGTCTCGACCGCGCAATGGTCGGATAAAACGCTTGCCGCGCCGCAATTCGCGCAATGTCATGCCCTGTAAAGGCCGAAACGCACTGCCAGCGGTGGCGGAGCGGCGCGGAGGCGGTACCGGTTGTAATGTTTGAACTAATACGAAAGGATCCGCACAGAATACCGCGCTGCGCCGTGCTGTGCGGATCCTTTCGTATTAGCCGCCACCGCTGTCAGTACGTTTCCAGCTTAAGACTCCGCAGTAAGCTCGGTCGAATTTCATCTTCCCATACAAACGGAGTTTCGTTCTAATTTTAAAATTACGTGTTGGATTGTAACGAAACTTTGCATATACCATGACATGAGGTCTATCTAGGTCTGTAATTAATTTATATGGCTGGGTCATTGTCAGTCACAAAAACAAAAATCATATTTCCGGTGGCCAATAGTTAAGGGCTTACGTTTATATATAATATGTTTTTATCACATATAATTGTAGAAGGGGCAACGCCATTTATGCAGATTCAGACTTCAACCAAAAATTAGGCTTTATAGCCCTTAACTTTGGCAATGTCCACCGAAGAGACGCTAACCTAAATCTGAAAATGACCCGGCTCCAGTTTATAAAACAAATGAAATACAGCAAAAACAAGTTGTGTATGAAAAACTTAAATTCGCTGTATTTTTTTTTACTATGGTATCTGAAGCTACATAAACTAATTACAGACCTGGATATACCTTAACTTATTCTAAGTGCAAAGTTTCAGAGCAAACTAGCTATCGATTTAAAATGAGAGCGTAACTACGTTTGTATGGAGAATCGAGCTTACTGCGGACTCTTAAGGCTAGCCGGGAAGTCGGCTCTGGCCCCGGGCGAGCACGGCGCGAAAGTACGGTCTGTAAATAACGTTTGTATAGATCGTCGAAGTTTACTGGCTATGCCGTAGGCTCTGAATTAAGGTGATTTTGTACTTTCCGTAGACAATTTATTTGCTTTTCTTGTACAGAATTAAATGGCGTTGGCGTTAAATGTGGTCTAGCAGAGATCTTCTATACCTATATTAATATTATCAACATGAAAAGTTTGTGCGTAGAACCGATGGTCGTTGGGGCGGAAAGGTTCTCGAGTGGCGACCACGTACCGGAAGGCGCGGCGTATGGGTAGGCCCCCCACAAGGTGGACTGACGACCTGGTAAAGGTCGCGGGAGTCCGCTGGATGCGGGTGGCGCAGGACCGGTCATTTTGGCTCTCTTTGGGGGAGGCCTATGTCCAGCAGTGGACGTCTTTCGGCTGATATAATGATGATGATGATGATGATGAAAAGTCTGTAAGATTGTAGCTTTGTAAGTTTGTATGTAATGGGTAATCTCCGAAACAACTGGACCGATTTCAAAAATTCTTTCACTTGTGTATATAATGGACTTTCCAAATGGACTTAAGCTATATTTTATCCCGCGGGTTTGCATGCGTTCTTTGCAACAACTAATATGCGTGCGGATGACGGCAATAAGTTATAGTCCGCAAAAAAGCTAGAACCAAAAATTAAACGTATTTTAAATCACCTAACCTAGGGCTAATCTAGCACTTGAAAACCGTTACAATTCACACTATATTCTCGGTATAAATAAACTGTAAAGGAAATGAACCCGAAATAGCCGCAGCAACTAAATCCGTCCACATGTGAGTGCTTAAGATTCCGGACACATGGGGTGGTTTAGTCATGGCAGTTCCCACACTTACACTTGTTGGGTGACAAATAAAAATACTTGTCATTAATTACATTATTAATTTGACTTCATTAAATACATTACACAATACGGTATTGGACTGACAGTCAAATCGGCAAGTTTTTATGAAACATCAAATCGCATTCCTATGAAGTTTGTTGGGAATCACTGGCAAATGACGTTTTCCAATTATTTTCGTAAGTTTATTGAATGGTTATGTAAGAATAATTTATTTATACTGTTGTAAAATTGGTAGTCGTACACCTCGATCATCAATCACATACATATTATAAAATTCTGTATCAGAAAAAAAATGCATTGTATGTTATTGATACTCGTACTGAGACAATGGAACCAACTTTAACGCGACACTCACAAATCTGTACATTATGCTGGTTGATGTTTTTTTTTTAAATAACCTGCTAATAAATGTAAGGTTTTGGCGAAATATCCGTTTAATTATTTTGTTATTTAATGTTATTGCAACGATGTAGTTTAAGCTTATGGTTGTTATTGCTAAATCAAATTAAGAACTTCCGAACTTGGGCTTATTCAAAAACTAAGTTATTACGGTTTGTTTTTGAAATTACAATATGAAGTACTTATTTTAGTCGTCAACTATAGTTGAGAGTGTAAATGAAGCTAACAGTGGGTAGAAGGGATTCGCGATTGAACCGTTGTTCTAGACGTCATTCATTTGTGGGTTTAATCCTAATAAATATCTTGAAAGTGGTTCTTCTACGCATGCCACCCGTCATATAAACAGAACTTTAAAAACGACCGGGGGGGCGATTTTGACTATTGAGCACTCGAAAATTAAATAAAACTAAATACGATTCAAAATTCAAAATTCAGTGTCAAAATTGCTGGCACTTACTTTCTTTTCTACTGATATAATTGAATACGAGTGGTAAATACCAATCGTTTTTCAATTTTCTATCGCTGTTTCAAAATAGCATTTCATCTTTTTTGTCAGTTTTCGAGTGACAGACTCAAGCTCTCGAAAGTCAAAAATCGGTCCCCTACTCTATTTAATCGTCATCTTTTGAACATAGAAAATTTGGACGTCACTAGAAATTTCACTAAAAATATCGTACTAACACAGCGTTTTTACTATTTCATGTAAAGTTACTGAATTGACTATCAGTGAAATAGTGTTATGATTAATAATTATACCTACCTTACCTTAGACATCAGAATGTCAATTGGGCTAAAAAATATACCTACCTGTTGCCCAAAATCTTATTAAAATAAAAAAAAAGAAAGTTCACCGACCCCGTGAAAATGTGACGCGCCTAGCGTACATTTTGCAACCATCCATTAGCTTCATTACGCAAAACGGCGGAGCAATTTGAAATGTAGGTGAGATGAGTTATTTCCTCTGCGATACGTTTTTTGGCGCTGTGAAAGTGTAATGTTAATCAGTGACTGGGTTGGGCTTCGGAAAGTCGATGAGGAATGAGTTGATTTCGGTCACAAGCTAGCAAACTCTATGACACGTACCTCTCGTCATAGAGTTTTGACAGGTGACGCCAGTTTTTTTTTGGCAGGACTTGTCCATGTACACCAATCAAATCCTATACTATTAAACGACCAATATTTGTATATATACATAGTATAAAACAAAGTCACATCCCGCTGTCTGTCTGACTGTCTGTCCCTATGTATGCTTAGATCTTTAAAACTACGCAACGGATTATGATGCGGTTTTTAACAATAGATAGAGTGATTCAAGTGGAAGGTTTATATAATTATATTACACTAAGGGGGTCAAATCGGGGGTGAAAGTTTGTGTGGACCTACGATATAAACGAGTTCCACGCGGACGGACTCGCGGGCAGAAGTTAGTGATATATAAGATATAAGTAATATGAATTTCAAAGTGACAGAGTAGCGTTTGTATAAGAACTAATAAAATGTTAAACTACACTCAAGAGCAAAAGTTTCGGGTCACCCTAAATCAAATAACCGCAATAGGTTTTTTTTAATATTTTACACTAGTCCTATTTACATAATATATTTACTATTCTTCGTAATACCCAAATGTATTAGCAATTTCCGGGATCCTATCATAAAAATATCGACATCCAAAAATGACGATTTTTGCGATATCTCGCTCCGTTAACGTTGTTTTTTTCATGGGTATTTACGAGTCCGATTTAAACCTGGTAACGTGTTTTTTTTTTACTTTTGTTTCTGCAGTTTAGATGTAAAATTTAATAGAGATCATGACAGGATTAAAAAACTGTACAACCTTGCACTATTTTAGGAAATATGACGGTATTTCACTGACCCAAAACTTTTGCTCTTGAGTGTATTATACGAATTGCTAGGTTATTATTTTTGCATGTCGGGCCTCAGGAGACTAGCTTAAACCCGCGACATCGTCCGGGTGAAACCTCGTACCTATCCAGTCCCATTCCTAATTTAATTAAATTTTCGGGATAAAAAGTTCAGCCGTTTTTGGCGTGATTTCACTTTACCATTTGAGTCTGTGGGAAATAAATTATTAATAAACTACAATGTCAATTGTCACTTCTAATAACGCATAACTTGTCGCCATAAAAAAATAATCATATAACAGATGTTAAGTGAATTTGGGAACATTAAAAACATATGGCCTCAGTCATGTCATGACTTCATATGAGACTTGATAGATAGATATAATTATGATCAAAGCTAATACTATTTTTAGGGTTCCGTACCAAAAAGGTAAAAAAGGAACCCTTATGGTGCGACTCCGTCCGTCTGTCCGTCTGTCACAACGTTAAATATCTCAGGAACTACTTAAGTTATCCATTCAAAATTTGGAGCAACTGTTAAGAGGGTTAAGACACGTGTATGGAAAATGAAAAAATTAAATTTAGATATTTATTTTCTGTGTAAATGACGAATATGAGGGGGGTTAAAAAAATTAAGTTTGGTAAATAGATCAAGTGGGGTATCATATGAAAGGGCTTGAGTTGCACTTTCTAAAACCGTTTTTATTTTTTTTCTACAGTGGTTAAATTTTGATTTATGCAGAAAAAAAATACCAATTTTGATTGTCAAATGAGTGACAAGGATGTTTGCATAGACAATACCGCAATTGGGAACGAGATACAATGTCAACGCTGCTAGTGTTGCCACCTACGAAGAGTTTTGCGTAATGTTCCCTATTAACATGTGATGCCTTTGGTGTTTTACGCGTCCGTAGGTTAAGGTAACCTTTTTACAAGCTTCTATTTAGTTTCACCTGTCCCGTTGTCTGTCTGTCTGTCCGTAATCAAATATAGTTAAATTTGACCCACTTCCCGGTTTCTGATTGAGCTACATGACAATGCAATATTATTATGACATGGAGCTGATCTGATGCTGGAGCTGGAAGGTGGCCATAGGAGCTCCGCAATAAAACGACACAACCCCATCGAGTTTGGGCTCGTTAGAATCGTCTCAATGAGTAGTTGATGATGGTATGCAGAAAAGTACATTCGGCAATAAAAGCTTCAATAATTTTTGACAGAAACTTGTTTATTTGTTAATACCATGATGGTGATAAACAAGCATACGGCCTGCCCAATGGTAAGCAGACACCAACGTTACAGTTGGGAAACAATTTTCTCACACCTGCTTTTCAGAAAACGGAGTAAATATGAGTGTAGACACTAAATAAAATAATGAATAATGCTGTATTTTCTCGAAAAAGGATTAAAAATGTAGTCAAATGGAGAAAAAAGCAAAACAATAAGTTAAATAATCACAAAGTTATAAGTGTCCAAAGTTATAAGAGGGGCATGGTCTGTCCCTTCTCCACAAAACGCACCTTCATATGAAACGATTGTCATTTACTATGACGCTCGAGGATCTTGACGTCACGATCCCCTAGCGTTTTCTCTCTCTAACAAGCAACATTGAAACGGTTGTAGCTTCGTAATTTTTTGAGATATCTGAATGGGATTTTCGTCATTAGGCATATTTTTTTGCCTTCTTTCTTTGGAAGTAATAATAAATTTTGAGTCTACACCCCTATTGGTGACCTCGAATGAGGGATCAAAGTTGTACTTTCTGATCCTGCTATTCAGAAAAGAGTCGTTGTTGCCCTTAAATGAGGGTATTCAATTATCCTCATAGGTGTGACAAGTTGTATGTGTCACTCGGTACCAAAATGATTTCCGTCTTGAGCGTAAACAGTTGAATCCCTAGTTACGCTCAAGATTCTACTTTAGAATGCCTCGCTACGCTCAAGACCGCCCTCGCCGTAATTATGTAATTTTGCTCCCTTGAGACACTATCTACTATTAATGGTTCAGATGGGTCCCTCCATATGATCGTATTTATCTATGTTTATTTGACGACGTTTGTCCATCAGCGTCGTGCTAGATTCCGTTCTCACGCACATTATGTCAATCTTGACTACTGATTCATGTAGCCAAATAATGTTTGTCAAGAAGTCATGAATAATTTAAATACAGTTGGTATTCAAATTTATTTCTCATTTATTGATTTTGAAGCCGAGCAGTAGCGATTTTGAATAATCTTGAAAATTGTGTGCGTATGTAATTATGTATATTTCATGTGCGAACAGCGAAAGTCATTACGCGGACGAATTACTCGAAATAATCTACTCACGACGATTTTCCAACATATACACATTTATTGACAAACGTGTAAACATAATATTGTGCGTATGGGTGACTCATATTCTAGAGTCACCCAAAGGGTGCTCAAAAGAATAGATTAGCATTTAAATGGTAGACCCATATACTATATGAGCTTATCGCAAACATGGTAACAATTATTTCTCCAAAAAATAATGAATTTAGTGAGTGGTAGCTGTCACTTTGATGTATGTCAATAACGACTCGAAACTTGGCAACATCGGTAGCAACGTCTCCATCAAAAGAGCTTAATGCACTTTACTAATCACAATAAATAGTTTACATGAAAATGATAATATCTTCAAAACTAAGCAGGATTTGACTGGGGTTCAAATAAAATTTTTTGCGCCTAATGACCTAAGGAATGCGTGGTTAAAATATTTCGAGTTATTAACGCCCACGGTGTATAGCAAACTTTGCTTTATAATAAGTATTAGTTTATTGACTAATTAGCTTTCTAGCCTTCACATGCAGAACTCAAATGCACATTTTTCTACTCGTTTACTTTAATCTTTGAATTAAGATTTCGTACACGAAACTAAGATCACATACTTTTTAATCCTGGAGCTCCACGAGCTCGTCACGGAGCTCGTATGGTTTCATAAGATAACCGCCAGCAGTCATCTTATGAATCCAGGAGCTGTATAAGATAACTGTGAAGACATCAACGCGCAAAATTACTAAGCTGCTGCGCTTCATTTCAGCAGGGCGATTTTCAATAGATACCAAGTTTGTTTAATACATTATTATTTCCGTTGACTCGTAGAAAAAGTAATGTATACAATAGTTATATAATTAGCTTTTTAAGTCTCGTACCTTAATTAGGCCACTCAGCAAGCTTCGTGGCCTAAACGTGGTACTCGACTTAAAAAGCATCCATTATATAACGATTGCATAAACAACTATTCTTTCTCTAATCTTACTAACAAAAGTACCTTGTTACTATAACGTCCACTGAAACAGAGTCGTAAACGCCTCCCCCTGACCGTAAGATGATACCTTGTCTCACCGACGTGTGTTCTCAACCGTTAAGGCGTACCTATACTTAGTTTTGATTAGCAACTCAGCATGATTATTGAGCTAGTTTTTCAAGGGAAAACACGACTTATACTCGTTCTAAAACCATAGACGGTTAGTGCATTTTTCCTTTGAAACGAGCCATGGAACAGTAATTAACACTGAGCTGTTCCCACGCATATGGTTCGTATGTTGATGGTACGAGAGTCCTTGGAGGAGTAATGACGTAACCGCCAGGGATGCTCGGGGTACCCGCGACGTTTAGTTTCAAGACGTGTTCTGTTTTATTAAGTCGTGATGTTTTTAGCACATGTGTAGACGGATTGAAAAAATATTAGCACGCTAGTTTTTTCTTCAGGCGAGAGATTAACGTACAGCATATGTTAGTAATGGTGTTAGTTTCAGTTGTTATGTAAATAAATAGATTGTTAGTCATGATTAGCTCAATTACTCACAAAAATCGGAATGTTATTCTATAAAAAACATGCTATGGAATATGGATGTTCACATAGACTTTTTGATGAATTAACCCTTTTCCAGGCTGAGGCGTTATATCGACCACATACAGATTGTCAAACGTGTATCTTTAATGTCAATGAATAAGACTGATATTTGATTGCCATTTTTCAATTGTCGGCCTGGAAAAGGGTTAAGGATGACTCACGCTAGAACGGACCGTGTCCGGCCCGGGCCGTTTTCTAAGAAAAACGTCTTTTGCGCGGCCGAGCCATTACCTCCCATTACCACGGCCGAGGCTCGGAAGCGGCTCGGTATCGGCACGGCTTGGCAGGGCTTGGGTATGGCTCGGCCGCGCAAAATCCCCGACGTTTTTCTTAGAAAACGCCCCGGGCCGGACACGGCCCGTTCTAGCGTGAGTCATCCTTAATAGAATACGCTATGTCAGTAAGAAATTTGTAGGGAACAAGCGTAAACAGCAGAGGTTGTCTTGTTTTTGTCCAAATTCCGATGTTCAAACGCCTATGGACATTTGTCCCGCCGCCCCTGGAAGGCGGCCGGTCTGTTAGGGGTTTTTATTAATTCACTTATTCAGACGGTCATTCAGATGGTCAAAAATTGCGCGCAGATTCAAGGCAATGGCCATAATACCTATGCACCGAACCGCTGCTTTCCGAGGTAGCTTCAAGTTCGCGGCGTCTAAGTGCTGGAATGATATCCTTCCCCCTATCCAAGGGGCGCTTAGCAGATACACCTTTAAGCGTAAGCTTAAAGACTATTTGCTGACGCTCCAAAAATCTTAATAAGATTTATATATATATAGATAATAAGATTAGGAAATCCTGCACTTTGACAGCAAAAAAAAGTATGTTAATTGCTAATTTTTAGTTTAATAAGTAAAATTTACTTTAATGTGTAATGTAATTATTATTTTATTGAAGCTGCATGTAACCTATGTACATAAGTAGTGCGTACATGTACTATCTCACCATGTATTTATGTTTACTTCTCTCTCGCCTTTCACAATTATAAGTTGTTTAGATAATTATAATTGTATGACGTTTCCGTGAGTCACCAACGATGCTGGCTGAAAATCAGCGCTGTAGGTGTCTGACTGACACCTCAGCATAATGGTGACCCAGTGTCCGGTTCACTGCCGCAGAGACACTCTTGTTACATGTTTTATGTGTTTTTTTTTTGTTTAATATGTGTGTCCTGTTTGTTAGTGAAAAAACGTATCTCTCTTTCTTTTCTTTCTTTCAGACCCCTGCCATATTTGTCCAGCAGACTCTAACCCTCCGTCTTCCCCAGGTTACCGAGGCCAGAACTGCGAGATCGACATCGACGACTGTCCGGGCCACCACTGCCAGAACGGCGCCACGTGTGTGGACGGCCTGCGGTCCTACACATGCGAGTGCCCGCCTACCTTCAGCGGGACGTACTGCGAGAATGATGTCGACGAGTGCGCACTGAGGTAAGCAACAACTGATACAATACGCTCCACATAAGTTAGGCTCAAATCGCGCACCAGCCGAACCCCTCTGACACTGCTACGCTAACATCACAGACGCAAACTTATGTGGTATTGTACCTAACTGAGATGTGACTTGTGGCACGACTGTTAGTGTTTCTCGCTGGCCATTCCCGCATTAAACGGACCAACTGCGAGGGTCAAAGTCAAATGAGCCAAGCGACAAACGTTCCCCTGGCCCTGTCTGTAAGCGACATGGTTGGACAAGGTTTTAGTTGGTAGTCTGGGCCGTCCGTCGCACACACCCGTCCGGTCCCCTCCTTAGACCGGGCAGACGGTGCCTCAAGGCATTGCCCCAAAAGAAAAATAAAAGATCTGTTAGTGTTGTGACTTAGCTCTCAGTCGATCCTTGAAGACTCGAACCCTTAGGCTTGATTTCCTCCTACGCTGACATCGGTCGCTGACGTCGGTCGGGCGTACGAATGTATACATTTCAGTCAGCGTCGCTGTGCGGTGTCCCATAGAACATGGTGTATATTGGTACGCCCGACCGACGTCAGCGACCGACGTCTACAGTACTGAGAAGATTCGCAACAACCTTTATAGCTTGGCTGAGCTTAACTCGCTACACTAAAGCATGTCCCTCTTGTGGTTTCGGCTACATTCGGCTTTCCGCACCTCCGCGGTGCAATTCACGCGGTTAACACTAATCGTCACGTGACAACTCTAACCAGACGAAATAGCACGTGCGATGCGGTTGAGTGGGATGCCATGATTTGAGTTCTACAGCTGTCAAATATCGGTTTTGTTAGACAGAGATGTATTTTTTCTTGACACTGCCCGAATAAGGGTAAGTGTCCCATGTGTGAGCTACACCCATAATACCAATCAAGTTAACCTATGGGAACAGGGGAAGTTATTTTTCAGTTCAACCTGACCCTATCTCACCAACTTGTCACCTTTGACAATTCGCCATACATTGCTTGTTCTAGAAGTTAAGGTGGTCGCTATAAAAAAATCGTTTTCTCCGTATTTTCACCATTTTCATCCGAGCAGAGCTCGGTCGCCCAGGGACTATAGCTTATATCCTTAAAATGCCACTGTGCTTAGAACTTATCAATGGCCGTTGGGACGAAAATTTTACTTAAGTAAGGCGCAGCGTAGGTAGACCAAGTTAAACTGATGACCTGGCCCATATTTCACCAACTTGACAATTGTCACCTGACTAACAATTCGCCATACATTGTTAGTTCTAGAAGTTAAGGCGGTCGCTAGGTTACTTGTGGAACCAGCAATGTACGGAGAATTGACGTTGTCAGGTGACAATTGTCAAGTTGGTGAAATAGGGGCCTGATGTCTAGCACAACACTCACTCGCACTGTTCAAATTAGAAAGAGGGGTAGATTTTTATCGTCTCGCGTCGCGAAGCAGTGTCTGTTTCTAGCCCCGTTGTGTTCTGAAGAACACAATCCCAAGATAAATCAATCTGCACAACAAAATAGCAGACGTCCAAAATAATTAAGGCCAATTGATATTGAGAGCCAATAAAATGCCCCAACATGCTGAAAGCACAGTTACTTCGCCAATTCACTTCATATCCTTCCTAATTGACGCATCATCCTTTAACTTACGTGCCTAAATTGAACCTTAACCCCTTTTGTTAAGGTTCAGATTAATCATTATTCGATTGCCAAATCGTCCCAATTAAAAGATCCCGAAGCCGAACGGATTGTGGCGGAAGAACGGCTATTTCGTAATGAGACGTAACACAATGGGATAGAGTGTATTGTTGCATGGTTCGGGTTGGGAGGTTTTTTGAAATTTGATATCGGACGCCATCTTGGGCGATGCGCGAGCGACCGTTTTTTAATCGTACTGGTTTGTATGGTTACTTTGAGTATCACGTGTCAGGTATGCATTGAAGGGAGGAATTAAAATCTTTTTCACTATTTCAATAAACACTTCCTCGTGCGGTGTCGGGTAATAGCACCGTCCCCTTTCTTCCCGTGGGTGTCGTAACAGACGACTATGAGATTCAGATCGAAGTGTGTTTTGCCCGATGAGCTAGCAAGCTATCACTGCAATATCGTTTCTCCATCCTTATACCTATAAATCCTATAAGCGCCAGAAGAGGAGTTCATCATCATCATCATCATCATATCAGCCGAAAGACGTCCACTACTGGACATAGGCCTCCCCCAAAGAGTGCCAAAATGACCGGACCTGCGCCACCCGCATCCAGAGGAGTTCAGTAAACTTAAATTAAATTTTATGTTTTCTGACTTTATTTTTGACAATATTTTTACCCGATGCCTGCATATAACGGCCTCCGTAGCCCAGTGGGTAGTGACTCTGCCTATGAAGCTGGAGGTCCCGGGTTCGAATCCCGGTCAGGGCATTTATTTGTGTGTTTATCACGAATATGTGTTCCTGAGTTATGGATGTTATATATGTATATAAGTATATATATGTATGTATCTATTATATATATCATCGCCTAGTACCCACAACACAAGCCTTACTGAGCTTACCGTGGGCCTAGGTTGATTTGTGTAAGATTGTCCCATAATATTTATTTATTTATTTATATTTGTTATTTTCCTGTCACTGTCATAATATCATAATTCATATTATTATAATATTTATACAGTTGCGTTCGATAATATTGAGGTCGTTGTTGTTCTACGTCCGTAGGAATAACCCTAGAAACCCTACACGTGACCTCCGGGTGGTGCTAAAAGAACAACAAACTCGTCAGCTGCACTGTTCCTTCTGAACCTCGCAGCGCACACTGGAACTCATCAGCGACATCAATACGAATACATTTAAGTACCAGTGTGTAACCGCCATACGATAAATAAATATTGTTACGTTAAGTTATATTATCTACCGTGTCAGTCGTCTGCAATCGACAAGAGACATCACTATTAATTCTAGCGGGATGAACAAAAAACTCCACGACAACGTTCGCACGGTACATCTCTGGACGTGCTCACAAAGCACTTTGAACCTTAACACAAACGCTTTTAAGTCAACAATCCCATTGACAAGTTTAGACTTCCTAGGAATTGCTTGGAGGCAAAAGTAAAATGAACTAAAATTGCATACGGCGCTTCCATTGTCAGCTTTAACACGAGCCGATTAGGTCGAAAATGGAACGATGTTTGAATGGGTTTTTTTTATCGAGATTCATAAGTTGTAATTAGTAACATATTTTACTGCGAATTAATTAGCGAACTGAAATTTACAATTTTCTTATAAATAATAAATGTTTTAGGAAACATACTTGCTAAGAGGCTTTATATTGTGTATGTGTGTGTGTGTGTGTTTATTTCTTTGGCACACTATATTTACGTATTTGGTGTGTATACCAGGAAGTATGTAATAAGCTTTGATTTTAACGGAATATCTCAGAAACCTTATAAGTCTCACATAAGGCTTTAACATCCTGGCATGTCTTCGTGTAAGGGCTTCACATAAATAATTATAGATAAACATTGTATACAAGACCTCAACAGGATCTCAGTATTCAGGGACGCAAAATCGAGAAAATCAAAATCTGCACATTACATTTTTACCAAAAACTGATCGAACGTAATTGAATACAAACTTTATCCATTAAAAAAATAAACGATCGCGACTCGAGTTACAAGCTTATTTGCATGGAAACAAAGATCAAAATCCTAAATCAATACTTTAGCGGTCCCTACACATTCTGCCTTCTTGCTTTACATGTAATTCCTTTTAAAAAACCAAGTCGTGGTCATAAAAAGCTACACCTTGTAGTTCTTGAGATAAATTCCCTTTTTCGAATGCAATTTTGAGATGTGTCATCGAATACTCGATAGTTCCTCAACGCAACAGGCCAGTATCAAATGTCTCCGATGTTCACTTTTTTCTTTCCGGGCGATGGAAGTTCTTTTTCCAAAATACACAAATTTATATTTGCTGCCGACTAAATACTGAACCCACCATGTTCCCTAGAGACAGTCGTTTGACAAATGCATTGTTAAATTGGTGCATTATCAAATTTATTTAAGTAGACGGTAAAATTGCTTAATCAATAGGGAACATTACTGCAATGTTTGCCGCCAGAGTGCAGCACTAGCACAAACCGTAAACCAGTAGAGGAAGATAGGGACTCACACACACATGCACAGTTGATTGTCAAATGAGCGACAAGGATGCATGCATAGACAATACCGCAAGTGGGAACGAGATACAATGCCAACTCTGCTAGTGTCGCCCCCTACGAAGAGTTTTGCGTAATGTTCCCTATTCTATGTGTACTAACTTATAGGTGAAGTGTGAACCTGAACACATAGCTTGGTAACTGCATTTTTAACTTTGTGTTATGGTAAACTAAACAATCATTTCATCAACTTAACTGTGCGAAGACTAATCGATGACCGTTTACGATTAATGACCATTCGATAATCTTTAAGCAACATTAACATTTATATGTCACTAGTTTGCCGTTTGGTCGTTGCGTCATATGAAAACTAGATCGGAGAATACCTGTGTTTTATACGTACATACACTCACACCCGTTTTCCCAAAAGGTTAAGGCAGAGTAAATGAAATTAGCTTTACAGTGACACTTAGCAATTGTAGGTAACACTTTAAACATGGAGAAAATCGCCTTCAAAAAACTTGCCTGTTCCCATTGTTGATTTACTACACCCACAGGAAATAAACTACAACATAGAATAGTTGAAAAACCCCCAACATTTTCATTTCAATGTTCAATATCTCAAAAACGGCTGAACCGATTTTGTTGAAACGTAGCTAAGAACCATCTCGATCACGTCAGCTTTTAGATAAAAAAAACCTCATTCAAATCGGTCCATTGGTTTAGGAGCTACGATGCCGCAGACAGACACACATTGTATGGCATACATTATTTGGCCTTTGAGTTTGTCACTTTTTAGTACCACCCAGGGGACACGTGCAGGGTTGACAGTAGGTAACTCCTGCGGACGCAAGTGACAGTTGTCCCCCCTTTGTCAAGTGAGTGGGCAACTCGACTGTTAGAGGTTCTTAAGCCGCCCGAAGGCCTCTAACTCGGCTTAACGACTACTGTCATAGACAGCAGCCGGGATCAACTGCTTGCCTTCCAAAGCACGGAAGTGCCCATTTATGGTAACCACTCAAACAGGCGGTCACCCATCCAAAGACTGACCGCTGCCATCGTTGATTAACCTGCGTTATCGGTTCCGACTCGCAGGCGCCGCTGGGCTATGAACGCTGAACAGACACACAGACACGTCAAACTTATATCGCCCCTCTTTTTCCGTCTGAGGTTAAAAAGTAATGGTGTTATTTTAACCTGAAACCACAAGGTGTTATAATATAAATACATGAAGAAATTCAAATATGACCTTGTATTTTAGATAGGTTAAGTTTTTTTGTCGAAACTTATCATTATGTCTATCAGAATAAATTTCCATCAATAATTAGTGGGAGAGAGAGAGTAACCAATGAAGAAGTGCTGAATAGAGTGGGGCAAACCAGGCAGTTAGTTAGGAACTTAGAAAATAGAAGAGGGAAGATGATAGGGGCACCTCTTACGACATGACAACTTCGTATTTAACATAATTGAAGGAAAGATAGAGGGGAGGCGAGGAAGAGGAAGACCTAGAATAGACTACATGGGGCAACTCAAAAAGAGTTGATGTTGAGTCGTATCGTGAGGTCAAAGAGATTGCGTGGGATCGGAGTAGATGGAGGGCCTACTTTGAGCTACACCGACAAGAGCCTAGCTCTTAAGTAAGAGAAGAAGAATTAGTGGGAATAAACTTCTTGTGTTACGGTAGTTATTTTTAATTTGAATACGACGGATATTTTTCTCATGATATGTTTGACGTTTCTTAAGACTTGGATTGCTATTCGATTGTCTCGGACAAACAAACGGTTTTAGTACACACAATTTTCCAAAGCTACAATGTAAAATACAACATAATTAGGTCCTCAGATTGATATTACGATTTTTTTTTTTTTTTTTTTTTTTTTTATAATTCTGTTAATCTGCGATCAGTCACAACAACTATGAGCAGATGAGTTAAGAGCGGTTGGCGATTGGCAAGGTAGGGCCATTGCCCCAGCTTCCCCTAGTCAGGCAGCACATTGGCTCTCTTGAGTCTCTTCATTGGGTTTGGCGTTAGAAGCAACTGTGATAGAGGAGCAATATTACGAATGAGTATACAATTAAATCGAAATCCAGAAGAGACGGAATGAATATACGATTTAGTTAACACTGTATTAGAATTAAGGAATAATTAGAATGAGAGAGCCACTGTGCTGAGAGGGTGGCTTGTAAAAACTTCCCATAAATAAACATAATAATATAATTTTCAAAACAAAGTTTTAACCGACTTCAAATCAATAGCCATATTGCTTCAAGTTTGCCTATAAAATTTGAAGATAACTCTCGATTTCTCCAGGATCACATCATCAGAACTGGATTTTGGTGACAACGGGACCAAATCTGGAAGTATATACTTCCAAACACAGAAAAAACATTTCAAATCGGTTCATAAATTACCGAGTTATCGCGTAACATACACACATAAAAAAAAACCCCGGCCAAGTGCAAGTCGGACTCGCGCACCAAGGGTTCCGTACCATTATCTATAAAAAACTATTTTATTCTGTGTTTTTAGTATTTGTTGTTATAGCGGCAACAGAAATACATCATCTGTGAAAATTCCAACTGGAACTATCACGGTATCAGTGAGATACAGCCTGGTGACAGACAGACGGACGGACGGACAGACGGACGGACGGACAGCGGAGTTTAAGTACGGTACCCTAAAAAACAAAAAAAAACATACAGGCGAATTGAGAACCTCCTCCTTTTTTGAAGTTGGTTAAAAAGTCGTAGGTAATCGTAACTAATTCTTATTTTTCTTCAACAAAATGGCGTCGTAAGGTCACGGACCTCGAATGATTTTAGTTGAAATTATGCGAGTTAATGCAAGTCGGTCGTAAACGTTTGCCGGCTCGAATAATTAAGACATTCGGAATATCGTTCGGATGTATTATCATTATTGGTGTAATACCGATTTGCACGGTAGCTGTTGGCGCCGAGACATTTTAGCTTCTGTCCAGCCCCCCTATTCTGTAACTTGTTTTAAGCTCACCTCAACGCTCACCCTTAATTATACCTTGACACTGCGATGCGCAGTAATTAAGTGTAGGTAGAGGTCTAGTTTCGTAACGGGTGACCGGCGGGGTGAGCCGCATTAACGCGTAGCGAATAACATCCCTGAATGTGAGCTCCACCAGGGTACACAACAACACACAACTAGATATCTTGTTTACAACGGGTAAACAAGATATCTAGTCCTCCGTGCATGTGGGACGCGGGCAGTACTTAGCTGTAACGACACAAATATGTAGACGCGCCTTTAGTCTGCTTTAATACCAAAGCTAAAATGAATTAGGCTGAAATCGGCAGAAGAGACCCGCTGTTTTAGTACTAATGCCATCAGATATAGGTATCGGAGCGGCCAAAGTGCTCACTGAACACGTATCTAATGCCTCGACAATAGAGACGTGCTTAGATACTTGTGAGTAGTGTAGTAGTAGTGTTATTTATTTATTCGTATGGCTAATTCAATCGTTCTTATAATCTCATATTCATCTGCTGGACCCATTGGATGGCGACGTCATTTTCCAAGGTGGACAAGTCTTCCAGTTGCCTTTCCGATATATCTGATGGCGACTATACTCTCAAATATTATGCCATATCAACTGGCAAATTAAAAATCGTCAATTACGCGCCTCGTATAGCAAAAAAAGTCTGCAAAAAGAGCATCTAAAAAGTGTATCTGATAATGTCAAGAAAACGGTTAAAACTACTTAAAACTCAGTAGGATTGCAAATTTTGTAAGTCAGTTTAAAATAACAGCGTCGCCAAACTTTGCGGTCACCTGCCAGCCCTCCGTTTCATAAATACCGCACTAAATCACTGACAATTTAAATATCACAAACATATAAAAATGACCGTGGCGAAGCCGAAAGCGTTCAGGTTCATGAAAATGCCTTAAAAATTCTTAAAAACATTCAAACCTCCAAATTACCCCGCTAATGTGGCGTGGTAACATTAAAACGCTGTAATCATCTTGTCACTGTGTAAACACTCGGGTTTTTTAGGGTATTTAATGTCACACAGCGACAAAGACATGCTACAAGCTGACCTTAACCGCAGAATAATTAATAGTACTTACGTTCCGAAGGTCCTCTATCTCACAAATATGTTTGACAGTTCACGATGTTTGACAGTTAGCTAACGTGGGTTCATGCTATTCCGCCCTAGCACATAGCATGTGCTCCGCCGTCTATACTTGAAACCATAATTCTGGACTGTTCCAGAAAAACCACCCTTTGCGTTGCCATTAAACTGACACCGGCAAATTCACACCTGAATATGTTCGTCAACGCCGTCACCTGATTCGCATTTCGTCTTAAAACAAGACGTTCAAAATCTAACCATCCGCTCTTACCCATACAACACTAGTGTTAAAGCTGAACTGTAGAAATAACCATTCTCTTCTCCACAATGACATAATTTACTTTAAAAACAAAGTTTTAACCGACGAAAAATCAATCATCTCCAATTTTCCTACCCTTAAGGTTGTTTTTTTTTCCAAATTTATATGGGACCAACTTCGGGGTATACCCTTTCCAATAAAAATAAATTTATTAAAATCTAACCACTCTGTAAAAAGTTATGCGTGGTCATACATAAAACAAAATATATCTTATATATACGCGTCGACTTGTCCTCCGGTTTTTTCGACGGTTGAAAATTGATCTCACGCCGCTACTCTCTACCCTGCATATATATATATTACTTAGTAATATCACTCACTATCAGGTGAGATAATACTCAATCAATCCCCTAAATGCCAATGCTCCTTTAAAGCTGAGCAAACTAATCTAACCATCACTCTCCCCCCCACAGACCGCTGGTATGCCAAAACGGCGCCACATGCACCAACTCGGTCGGCGGCTTCTCCTGCATATGCGTCAACGGCTGGACCGGCCCCGACTGTTCGGTGAACATCGACGACTGCGCGGGCGCTGCCTGCTTCAACGGGGCGACTTGCATCGACAGGGTGGGCGCGTTCTACTGCCGGTGTACGCCGGGGAAGACTGGTAAGTGACTGGCTAGTTAGTATTGTATGTGAGCTGGTAACGAGGTGAGAACTGGCAGGATGCGGGAAGTCATATGCATCTTGAAGCCTCTGTTATCCTGGTAACTTACTTGGTGGGAACTAACGGGTTGAGGAAATTTTATAAGCATGCTTCCTCAAGCCTCTGTTATCCTGGTAATCATACTGCCACTCTGGCAATGTGGTGGGAACTAGCGGGTTGAGGAAATTCTATAAGCAGGCTTCCCCAAGCCTCTGTTATCCTGGTATCATACTGCCACTCTGGCAATGTGGTGGGAACTATCGGGTTGAGGAAATTCTATGAGCAGGCTTCCTCAAGCCTCTGTTATCCTGGTAACTTACTGCCACTCTGGCAACGTGGTGGGAAGTAGCGGGTTGAGGAAATGCTAATAAGCATGCTTCCTCAAGCCTCTGTTATCCTGGTATCTTAAAGTGTGTGTGTGATGATAAATGACAATTGTCACTTTCATAACCATTACTCATTTTATATCAAAGGCTGACTAAGTAGAAGAGATTCCTTAAACGGATCGCCTTTGAACAATACTTATTTATCTATTTTTTCTGATACTCTCTTTCACGTGTTTTGTATAGATCTATACTAACCTCACTTCTCCCCCAGGTCTCCTTTGCCACCTGGACGACGCGTGTACATCCAACCCGTGCCACGCGGACGCGATCTGCGACACGAGCCCCATCAACGGCTCGTACACGTGCTCCTGCGCCTCCGGGTACAAGGGGCTCGACTGCTCCGAGGACATCAACGAGTGCGAACAGGGTAAGACAACCTACATGTCACCGTCTGGACTTAAGCTTCCCCTAAATAGTGCCTCAGTGACTGGTCCTGCCCCCGCGACCTCTACCAGGCCCCTAGTTCACCAACTTGACCAATTCTCCGTACATTGATGGTTCCACAAGTAAACCAGCGACCACCTGAACTTCTAGAACTAGCAATGTACGGCGAATTGTCAGTCAGGTGACAATTGTCAAGTTGGTGAAATATGGGCCAGGTCATCAGTTTAACTTGGTCTACCTACGCTGCGCCTTACTTAAGTAAAATTTTCGCCCCATTGGCCATTGATACGTTCTAAGCACAGTGGCATTTTAAGGATATAAGCTCCTCAAATAATAGTTCGAGCTACGAAGCCCTACTCTTACCTAGGCTGCAGAACAAAAACCAAGTACACAATGAGAATATAATTATTAACTACGTTAGTGTGAACGGGGTTAATCTGCCAAGTATAAACATGCTTACATTTAACGACAAAGTATTAAAAAAATGTACGACCGATTCATTAGAGTCTAATGACTAGACAATACATCCTATTTGTGACTACAGTTTGAATAATTCATTATCACCAACATTGGCTGCCATGCTGGGCGCAGGCAGAGACATGAATTCATAAGAACCATGGATGAGAGGGGATAATTCTTACTAACAGTCCTTTACTTTGTTCGGTAATAAGTAATAGCAGTGATACAGGGCTCACGTTGGCACTCTTTGGTGGAGGCCTGTGTCCAGCAGTGGACGTCTTTCGGCTGATATGATGACGTTGAAGTTTCCTAACATTGACATGTAACACTTGAAGCAGGGTCGCCATGCGAGCACGACGGGCTGTGCGTCAACACGCCCGGCTCGTTCGCCTGCAACTGCTCCGTCGGCTTCACGGGGCCCCGCTGCGAGACCAACGTGAACGAGTGCGAGAGTCACCCCTGCCGGAACGAGGGCTCCTGTCTGGACGACCCTGGGACCTTCAGATGCGTATGCATGCCTGGTAAGTGCTTGGATATTTATCATTTAACACATTATTTTCGTAGCGCTACGTAGAAAAGCGACTATGCGCAGAGTGGCCATCTAGCGTGTTACTGGAACTCAGTGTTAAATCAGTTTTTTAACATCCGATTCAAACTAGAATGATTTTTTTTATACAACAACGGTGGCAAACAAGTTTACGGCCTGCCTGATGTTAAGCTGGTACCGTAGCCTATGTACACTTGTGACTCCAGAAGAATCACAAGCGCGTTGCCGACCCTTTATTCACTTGAGGATTCGCTGTGTTGGCACATTGAGACATGCAGGTCCCTCACTCCCAACACAGCACACCCTAGGGAGCTCTGGCGACCTTACTCACCACCAGGAACACAACACCACATGCTTCATAGCATGCAATAATACAGCAACACTACAAAGAAGTGGTGCTATTATGGCTGCGGTCTTCTGTAAGTAAGTATAACATGTGTGTTTCTGTCTGTGACATTGGTAAAATACAAAATAATATAGGCACACAGTAGACACACTTGGTCATACTCATCAATACATTATCCCCCCTTATTACAAACTTCTATTTGCTAATATGTGTTGTCTTCTTTTCTCATAAACTCGAATCTCGAAAGTTACAGATAAAGACTAACGAACTTCAACGGTATTCTAACTAAAATAGGTTTGATGAACATTTACGAATAAGGCTGTAAAGGTTTCAAATTCAGGTAGGAAGTGCATAAAGGCTAGTAGCTAGACTTAAAACGTAAACGTATAATATTTATCACTTATCAGCCATAAGATTACTCATCTTTAAACAACCCTTTAATCGCCGACCTTTATACACGTCTGGTCAGTTAAGAAAGTGGTCTAGTCCCCGCACGGAGCCACTAACGTTGTCAACGTGTCACCGCGACTGATATACGACCACTAACCTGGCCTTTGATAATTGGTCACAGTTTTACGACTAAATAAATCCGTGTACGGTGACGTGGCATACTATTGCTGTTTCCTGGATGGTCCCTGGTGGAAAAGTTAGTGCTGATTGTTTAATTATCTCGAAAGTTGATCTCTAACGTCGAGATTTGACGTCTCGTGTGACCATGGGTAACGTAACTTATCGAATGCATGTTAGTATAACTCAACTGTCATTTTCCTATCCAAAAATTTACATTTAGATCTAACTGACGCGCTTACAATGCGTTACGTGATCGACCTGCTGGACGACACTAGAGAGTAGTGTTAAAATAGAGTATTTTCCCTAAGAGAAGTGATTTTAATAGTTGTTCCGCTAATTGACCTTTATTACATACATGCAGACATTTTGTACATAAAGTGTGTTTTAAAATCATCCCCATCGGATCAGACTAATAACGAATTAAAACGGCATCAAAATCGATTCAAGTTTTATAAATCCGGCGACTTCCTTATGAAAATTGTTAGTGATTGCACACTTAAAAAAATCAACAGGTGCTCTTATAGCAAAATAGCGATCTCTTCCTTTCCATGTAACATTTGGATATGTTACTTTTCTGTCTGTCGTTTGTGCTACACCAAAACGGCAAAACTCTGCTTCTAGTAGCACCAAGTTTCATGGTTGTAAATGCATTTTCCATGCCAAAGTAGCCAGTTCATCTAAATATTCTCCTACGCCCCCCTTTGCCCACTCAACTGTTACTCGTAGGGGTCGAAGTCAACGTCCCATAACACTGGAAAAAAAGACGGGAGCAAAGTCCTTCGCGACACTATGTACTGCATAAAAAATATCGTATCCATGCCCATAGCTGTCCACTTACCAGACGGGTTCGACCGCACTCGAGCGGAGCGGTAACCCGAACGAATACAACATACCCCCCATACAGGATTCCCAATGAGAAAACGAGTAACTCTTCAACTCACGGTTTACAAAGCCACGCTGCGCGACTATACGTAATAGCTCCAATTTTCAACTGACTTTGTAATTTGCAAGCGCTTTTTAAATGGTACGTATAGCAGTGCAGGTATAAAGATGGTAAATTGAGGTGTGTCTGATCGTGTTTCGGTGTTTGTTTTGTATTTAGTCGGATGTGCGCTTGCGCTTTGGAGACGTCCTTTGTTGATTGTGTTCGATATACAAACATTGACACAGTTCTTGTATTGTATTATTTACAAACTAGCTTCGCGCGCGGTTCCGCCCGTGTAATACAAAAACCCAGGCGGAGCGGGTTATATTATAGTATTTATAGTCTATGTCGATTCTGAGGGTCCATTATATTATCTTAGCTCCGTAGATTCCCCATTACTTATAAACTCACCAAGTTTACCGCTTTATATTATTAATATAGAAAAAAAAAACTGTATTGTAATTAGACCTACTCTGCACATAGTTAATTAAACGGCTCACAAATCTTAACTATATTAAAAATGCGTAAGGAGCTTTGCCTCTTCGTAGTCCAGGCATTGAACTGACAACTTGTATGGAAAAAATTACAAATTTGGAAATAATTTATAATAGCTGATTTTTTTTATGTAATGGATATATTGTCAATTAAATAGTTACCTAGTGACAAAATCCAACAAAATTTCAGACATCAATAAAATGATAACTTAACAAGCTTCTGAAAAGTCAGAAAAAATATTAATAAATGGTTTTATCTTTATTTTGGTTCATTTACATTTGCTCTATAATATTCAATATAAATTATAATAAAAAAACCATTCATGCTTTATTTAAATCTATATAATTACTTCCGGATGGAAAGTGTTGGATTATTGCATAAAGCATCTTAGAATAACGTTTTAAAATCAAATAAACAAAAAAAAAACGCTATTAAAATTAATGTTTTTTAAAACCGTATTTTGCCTGGAGTATTTGGTAAAGTCCCGGAGAGGGATAAAGACTTCTTTTTATCCCAGAAATCATATCCTAAGGGATGAAATAGGAGGCTTTGCTTGAATAGCCGTTGAACATCACAAAGAAAACAAGTTGGTACTCACTAAAAGTAACTAAAACTGTTGGTAAACGACGCAAAACCATTCGTTGATTGAACTAACGTAATGACAGACATTGCAAAATCCACAACATTTTACTTTAAAGCCTATGAGCCAATAGCCAAATTGCCAATCGAAACTCAACCTTACGCCATTGACATAAGACGTTACAGTTTCTGTTTAAGCGTTGTTGCCATTGGATTTTGAGCTTTATGCGTTTGTGTTAAGGTGCTAGGTTGTTGGGTGAGTAGTGTTTCCGTGTTGGAGACAATGCTGGGGCGTTCACGTCGGTATGGGAACTGGGTCTCTATTAGGGTTGCCTCTGACCGGTTTTTAGAGACCTAGCTCATTGTATGTTCTAAGTACTTTCATCACTTAGTGCATATGAAAATGTTACAATATCGGTCGGTTACCGCAAGAAAATCATAATCATTCATGTTGTAATTTATAACACGATGTTGGTAGCCTAATTGGTGAGTCTTATGAATGAACTAGCAGTCCCGGGTTTGAATACCGGTCAGGGAAGTTTATTTGTGTGGACTATTATAACCGAGTCTTAGGTGTTTTCTAAGCATTTAAGTACCGTCAAGGACTTTAACCCTTTTCCAGGCCGGCAATTGAAAAATGACAATCAAATGTCAGTCTTATTCATTGACATTAAGATACATGTTTGACAGTCTGTATGTGGTCGATATAACGCCTCAGCCTGGAGAAGGGTTAATTGTTGAATTTAGGTGTCAACTAATTTTGGTTTTTTAACAGTCTATCTATGAAATGAAATGTACAGTATAAAATGAGCTCTAAACGGCTCAACAATGAAAGTCTGTGTCTGTACCTATCTACTTATATCTAAGTTTGTATGTATGCAGATTTTGGTGAACGTCGAAGATGTGTTTAAACCTTTCGTTAAATAACAAATAAAAGCTTTTTATTGTCCTAAATGATTTCGAATGAAAGCTATTGCGCAACTTTGAGCTGATTGGTTGATATTTTCGCCGCTGCCAACCCTACTCTCTCGCAGTTAATGACAATCATCAGCCGACTGGGCAAATTGTACCCGTCAGCCCTGTCACTGCAGGGCTTGTTCACGAGCACATCTTATTTAACCAGAAATGTCTGACCCCTTATCATATACAGCTGTTAAGGGTCGCGGGTTCAGTTTATACTGGCTATAGGAAATTATTCGGCACCCGCTGACCATCGGTCGCTATGAAACCAGTGTTTGGGTGGGTTGCACTAAACCGTACCATAGTAAGCGGTGTTCGTTAAAATCTGAATGTATGGGAAGTTTTTTTTTTTTTTTTTTGAGAAACAAACAGTCTTAAAAAACACATAAGTAACTTAGCTATGGCTATGTGAGTGATGCTATAACAGACCTATAGTTTCATAATTTTTTACAAAGTTACAAGTTATATTAAAAATTGGAAAATATGTTTAAATTAAGACCAAATGTCATAAATATATACATATATATATGTGTTGTAAATACACTTATGACAGTTAAGTACATTTACAACTTAGGTACACCATTATACAATGCAAAAAAAAGAAAGAAAAAGTTAATGAAAAGGTTAAGGTAACAGCGTTTTAACATTATTAGATTAAAGAAAAAAGTAATCTTTTAAATATACTATGTGAGTTGCCAAACAAATCTGCGTCCATACATTTTTCATTGTACAGTTTAGTTTGACAAGTTTCTATGAAATGACATATTGTCGCCATATTGAATGTTGATCGGTATGTAATCATAAGTTGCACTCGCCCTAAGTATGGTGTTTCATCACGAGTTTTTAATGATAATAAGGTCAGATTATAATGGACAAAAATGGCATTAGTTGTATCGATTTTGAAACTTTGCAAGCATGCATAATGTAGATGACAAAACAATAATTTAGTATCATCAAGCTCTGATGATGATGATGGAACAGGAAGGTAAAACTCTTCAATGGCTAATAGTAAGGGTTCCATCGACACTTTACAGTCTGTTAATCGTTAAATATGGTTCCGGCAGCTGTCATCTCGTAGAGAACTGTCAAACTAACCACACAATCAGATTTTAACTTTAATTTACGATTACCGACGGTTGGAAACAAACGAGCCTTAGGCTGATACTTAAATGTTTTCATTTTGTCTGTCTGTCTGTCTGTGGCATCGTAGCCGCTAAACGAACGATTTTAATGCTGTTTTTTTTGTCCGAATGCTGACGTGATCGAGATGGTTCTCAGCTACGTTTCAACAAAATCGGCTTAACCGTCTTTGAGATATTGAACTTCGAAATGAAAATGTCGGCGTTATTTCAACTTTTCCAAGTTGTTAATTATAGCAAATATTAGATCCTTACCTATGAAATTGGCGGTGTGTATGGAGAATTTTATGAAAACTATGATTTTCATACATTGAATTTTGCGGATTATTCAGCAATGACAAATTCAAAGCAAACTAAATTTTGGTAGGAATATAGAAAACTTTTAAGCTACTTTACACATATCTTCATTCCTTAAAAATTGTTCGCATCATAAAACTATACGTAATTGAAACACTTTAACCGGCAGCACATGAAAAGGGCGGTTTTCAAGCTTTAATTTGAAACACTAAATAAAAAATTCAAACCTATTTTTTGTATTTAAAACCTTTGTTACATAGTCTAATAATGAAATTAAAAAATAATTTGGAAGTTGCAATAGAAATGAATAAATTACGTACAAAATAATATCTGTGAAAAAATCGCCAATTTCATAGGTAAGGACCTAATACTAAAATCGTAAATTGAATTTTTAAAATGTTATTTTAAACACTCAAGTTGCTACTTATCCTTACATAGCTACTGACTCGATTGGTAGTGCGACTATACATAGTCATAGTTGTGTATGTTAGTCTGTGTGTAAACACGGCGCGCATTATCATGCGGCGGACATGCGCACTGTGGCCTGTGATCTAAAATCGTGACAATTCAACTCCGGCGCAAGTCAGACACGTTTAACTATAAAGTTATGAGCGTTAAATTATACTATGGTCACTATATCTCACTATATCACTCGTACAGTCAGTAGCAAACAGAGTAGCCCAACATATAAAGATAGAAAGAAGTCATTTATTCACTACACAAAAGACACACAGAGGCAAAGGGAGTAGACATACATTACAATTTGACACATATCGTAACACACCCTTATTTTTACAGAAATAAAGACGTGTACCGAAGTATTTGGCTACTTTGGCTGCTACTAACTATGTGATGCAGACTGTACTGTAGACAAGTTAAATTGTACAGTCGCCATCACATACATAGTTACACTATAGGTGTTCAAAAATATCGGCACATGCACCCTAATGCCTTAAAAATAGAGTTGTGTTCCGATGTTTGTGACGTGCTTGTTTGCTCCGATGTATGTGATGGCGACTGTACAACAGCAAAATATACGGAAACTGTAGACCATGAATTATTCATACATTACTAATAAACAAAACTCTCGAAAACTCTGTAAACAAAACATTCCCACAGCTGTATCTGTTGGTTGTTGTGATAAATTGCAACATACTGGTACGATATTTACACATTACTTTTACTAGGAGAATATAAATCAATTTAATCGAACGCGATTGAGTCCCGTTTAGTAAAAATAATAAATTGCACTGTTTGTAAAGGCCTTAAGCGATTGTCGATTGTCAGTCATCGTGAACCAGATCGCTTACCATGAAACGCCAACCACATTCGTTCGTGTATTTTCCATCTCTATCGCACTTGCGTAAACCAAAGACAGAGAGGAATATATGCGTACTTCGAACCTCGACTTTTATGGTCTATAAACCAATACAGTCAGTCGACGAAGCCGTCTAGACAGGGTAATCGTGCGGGGTGTAAGGGGCGAGGGGCGTATAGGGCGAGCCCAAATTGCATACGTGTAGCTCGGGACATGTCGTTGTCAAACCCGCAAACGTCAAAGGCGTTTTATTTATTTTTATTTATTAAGTACATCCACTAGAAGAGAATAGAGTGGGGCAAACCAGGCAGTTAGTTAGGAACTTAGAAAATAGAAGAGGGAAGATGATAGGGCACCTCATACGACATGACAACTTCGTACTTAACATAATTGAAGGAAAGATAGAGGGGACGCGAGGAAGAGGAAGACCTAGAATAGACTACATGGAGCAACTCAAAAAGAGAGTTGATGTTGGGTCATATCGTGAGGTCAAAGAGATTGCGTAGGATCGGAGTAGATGGAGGGCCTACTTTGAGCTACACCGACAAGAGCCTAGCTCTTAAGTAAGAGAAGAAGAAGAAGTACATCCACATCATATATATTACAATTCACTTAAAGCTAGCATATTAAGAGGTATTTATTTCTGATATATACAACAGTTACGGAAGTACATAACATTGGCTACGCATGTTGCATTGAAGGCGTTGGTCCACTGTTACTCTATAGGCATCTCACAGACTGGCGCGGCCTGGCCGCGGCGGTCAATAGAAAACTTGTCATTAGCTGTCAAATTTACTATGGTCCGCCACCGCAGGCCGCGCCAGTGTGAAGCAGGCTTTACACTGTGGTACCGCTGACCGCTGACCGCTACTCTCCTGACTTGCGTCGCAAGCGCAGGCGTGGCCCCCCTCCCCCCTCCACCCCCTCGCCTCTCCACACATTCAATAAGCCGTGTCGGTTATAGATAGAAATAAATGGCGTAATAACAATTATTGTTAGAACGGCGTGGCATTTAGACTTAATTGAGCTTTTATCAGCATCGGCGAATTCGGACCCGAGTCTGACTCGTAAACATGTTTGTTCGGTTTCCAAACTTCAAAATTATTGACAATATCTTATAGTATGTAGATAAATCGCTAAGGAAAAAACATAATTTCATTCAAAAATATTCTTACTAGAACGTAACATGTTAGTGGGATCTTAAAAGAACGCGTCTTATAAGATATGTTGACAAAAAATTCGTTCTAATGAGAGCTTAGAATAATAACGCATAGAAGGATAGTTTCATACGGCCGACGCGCCAAGCGTGAGGCATAAAATGGATTCATGTAGTTGTGATCAACTCGTATTCACACGCGCCAATACGCACACAAACGCACCAATTTTTTTTCCACCGATCGCCGTACTGGGCCATTTATGGCCGAGTTTAGGTGGCCTCACCGTTGCGCGTGAACTGCGTTTCTAGGCGTTATTATTCTAAGAATGAGAGGTATCCTGTCAGAATACATTCTAAATAACTGACATGTCAGAAGTGAGGTCATTGCCCAGTTGGTAATTATAGGAGAAGTATTGTGATGGAGTTAGCCACTCGACTTAAAACAAGCTTTTGTAAATATTAAATGTATGAAGATAAAATGAAAATCGTATTTAATCGACAAGAAGATTTTCGTTTAGGACTCCTCGCGTCATTTCGCAAATACAAACTTACATTTACTGCCAATAGAGGCGCTGCCAATTACCTCCTTTTGCAATTTAATACTTGGAAATGTCAGCTCATTTTTCCGCCATCCGCAAAAATAACTTTGTCGGAGACCACATTCCAAATTTGGAGTTTCCGATAAAAGTGGCCAGTTTTAAAAATATTGATCAAGTCGCGTAGCGTTCACGATATCGCAACTCTCTTTTGGGCGCGTTCGAATTTTAAATAACGTTCGATGCAGTAAAGGCGGTTTTTAAATGATTAAACGCTTGACTTAGGACGTTTTTAAGGTCTCGCGCTACAGCGCTCTGCCTTGGATAAAATACACGTTTAGCGAAAAGGTAACATGGTATCTTTATAAGGGCTCGTTCTGACACTGGTTTTGACGCGTTCTTCGAAACCCTACTCTGTCTCTCGCACAATAGGTCAGGTTTTCGCATGCCTTTCGATACTGGAGAGCATGCAAGTTTCGCGTTATTGCAAATGTAGTCTTAAGTTTTCGGGCTAGGGTTGAGATTGCGTTGCCAGTGTCTGGAATGCTAAGATGAGTCCGGTCTCAATTAGAGCTCCGGAGCTTGGTCATACGGGGCGGGTTTGTTTTTCTAACTTTCTATAAAGTTGATAGTTTAACTATGATAGTAAATGTTGTGTCCGCCATATTGGTTTAATTTTCTCGCTCTGCTCTTCCTAGTAGTAATAAAATTGCATTTGAATTGCTAGGCGCTCGAGCAATTCCACGTAGAGACTCTTTATTTCGCAATTTAAAGAATAATGCCCTTATTCACAAATGCCCATCAAGTCTATTTTAATTAAAATGACCTTTCGCTACAAACAGGGTAAAAGATTTATTCAGATAAATGTACATAATCTAGATAACAAAGTATTAAATGCCGTTAAAATTCGTTTGACCTTATCTGTGACTTTGACTTTTATGTTTTTGAGAAAGGGACGAAAACATTTTAGTACGGAGGTTTGTTAAGTTTTATGAATAAGGCCATAAGTTAACCAATTTTTGGCGCTCTTTATCCAAATTGTCCCAAAAGTCGCCCGACAAGTTGTCGCGGTAAAATGCCGGCGGCACCATGATGACTATTTCTCTCAAGAGTGTCAACCGCGTTTGGGTGATTTGCACCTCGGAGATGTGCATGATATTAGCCTGCAATGGGATTAGTACGACCTAATATTCATTTGCTCAAACATGCAATGAAATGTAGTCATTAGTTATATCAGGCTTCAAAGTATCACGTTTCGGGCGGATCAACTCGAGATAACTGTAAAGGAATTTCATACGAAACTGAAGGCCTAGGCCGGGAAGTATTTTTTTTTTAATTTTCGTTCCACTATTTGTGGCACAGCATCACGGCATTCAGCCATGATAATTAGTTAGATTTGAGGAGTTTTTATTTATTTATTTCATTGCATGTTTGAGAAAAGCACTATACATAAGTGTATGGCCGTGATAATAATTATTCAATAAATAATATAAAAAATATTTATTTAAGAGCATGGCTCCATATAATATGTTAGTAACAAAAGACTTTACTCCTAGTGTTAGAAAATACAGAAAATTAAATTAGAATTAGAGAGAGAGAGAGCAGGAAGGAGGCTCACAAGTCAAATCCAACTCCAAGTGGGTGGGAGGCCACCCACATGGAGCTGGATCCAATGTGCTTGGATGGGACAATCCAACCTTCCTGCCACAACTGTTAGGATGTTGTTGGTTCAATACTTATAATTCGTTCCAGGTTTCAACGGCACCCAGTGCGAGGTGGAGATAGACGAGTGCGCGAACAACCCGTGCCTTAATGGCGGCGTGTGCCATGACATGATCAACGCGTTCCGGTGCAACTGCGTTATCGGGTGAGTACTGACGGACGTGATGCAATACAATATACCTTGATCACACTATGATGGGGCAACAAGTTAACTAGTCATCCACTGCCGAAAGACATCCACTGCTGGACATAGGCTTCACCCAGAGAGTGCCACAATGAGCGGTCCTGCGCCACCCGCATCCAGCGGACTCCCGCGACCTTTACCAGGTCACCAGTCCACCTTGTGGGGGGGGCCTACCCAAGCTGCGCCTTCCGTTACGTGGTTGCCACGTAATCGGTTCTACGTGCACTGCCACTTAAGTTTAGCGATTCGGAGGGCTATATCGGTTACCTTGGTTCTGCTGCGGATTGCCTCATTGCTGATGCGATCACGCAGATAAACTCCCAGTATAGCCCTCTCCATTGCCCTTTGGGTGACTTTGAGCCTTCTATTGAGGCCCATAGTAAGCGACCACGTTTCGGTGCCATACGTTATCACTGGCAACACACACTGGTCAAAGACTCTCGTCTTGAGACACTGCGGAATAACTGCGGAGTGAAATAGTATCAGAGACTATTAAGGCTTCACTGGCAATGTGCGAAGTGGAGATAGGCGAGTACGCGAACAACCCGTGCCTCAACGTCGGCTTGGAGTGAGTACGAGTACTGACGGACGTGCATCAGACCATGATGGGTCAATGAAACTACTATCAGAAAAGGTGGATCTCTCGGCTTTCGTCGAATCGCTGTGGCAGTTGTGCTAGCCAACGAAAGGCATGAATCGTCTTACAGACAGTCAATAGTAAACTTCTCATTAGCTGTCAAATTCACGCCGCGCCGGTGTGATTAAGGCCTGAAGAAATTGTCTCCAGTATCTATGAGACCCTGGTAAATTTTTGACTAAAATCTAATTGTTCACTTGTTTCAGCTTCACCGGTGCCCGCTGTCAAGTAAATATCGACGACTGCGCCTCCAGCCCCTGCCGGAACGGAGGCACGTGCCACGACTCCATCGCTGCTTACACTTGCGAATGTCCGCCTGGTTATACTGGTAAGTGCGCAAGGGAACGTGCACTATCATTAGATTCGATAAGGTTGACCCTGTGGACAACTTGGGACTATCTATGCTGTAATAGATAGTGTTAATTTACAGAAGCACGTGTGCAAAAAGCTTGGGATTAACGCCTTTTCGCTCTCTCTTATAGTCATTTATTCAAGTTTCCCGTGATGCAGATACTAGTTAAAGGATACATAATATTACCAAACTATGTACAGAAGGTTCACTCTCAATCTCACTCCTGTGCTTGACACAAAAATGTGCTATTTTAGACATGCAAAGATTGTCATTTTCGACAGTAATCAATAATAAAATAAATATTACGGGACAATCTTACACAAATCAACCTAGGCCCACGGTAAGCTCAATAAGGCTTGTGTTGTGGGTACTAGGCGATCATGATAAAAAAAAGCTTAACGAGGGCACTACAACCCTTTGAAAATAAACCAAATTAAATAGGCCGCTGAAATATTGTGCAAGCATGCATACTGTGCCTATTCTTGAAAGGATCCAAGTTATAAGTAGCTGTTATGTGTGCCGGAAGTGAATTCCACTCTTCGCTCCACGTTCAAACAAATACAAATACTTTATTAATAACGCCAAGTTACATGTCAGGTTTTTACATATTATGTCATTCAGTTCAATAATAACATTTTATGGTAGGTATATTACATTTTATATTATCTATTTATTAATAAAATTTTTTAGGTACTAGGTATGTATGTATACCGATATTGGTAATTATATTAATAATTATTCACTGAGTAGGGAGTTCGTAAAACTCGCCTATGGAATAAAACGAATGGTCAAGAAGCCACTTACGCAATCTCAACCTAAACGCCACTGTGGAAGTTGCATCTTTTTTAATAGTATCTGGCAGCTTGTTATATACCGACGGGCCCATGATGTACACCGATCGCTCCGACTTGCGCAGCTTGTGAGCGGGCGTGACGAGGAGGTGCGCGAGCTTGTTGCTGCGCATCATGCGGTATGCGTTGTTATATACCGACGGGCCCATGATGTACACCGACCGCTCCGACTTGCGCAGCTTGTGAGCGGGCGTGACGAGGAGGTGCGCGAGCTTGTTGCTGCGCATCATGCGGTATGCGTTGTTATATACCGACGGGCCCATGATGTACACCGACCGCTCCGACTTGCGCAGCTTGTGAGCGGGCGTGACGAGGAGGTGCGCGAGCTTGTTGCTGCGCATCATGCGGTATGCGTTGTTATATATCGACGGGCCCATGATGTACACCGACCGCTCCGACTTGCGCAGCTTGTGAGCGGGCGTGACGAGGAGGTGCGCGAGCTTGTTGCTGCGCATCATGCGGTATGCGTTGTTATATACCGACGGGCCCATGATGTACACCGACCGCTCCGACTTGCGCAGCTTGTGAGCGGGCGTGACGAGGAGGTGCGCGAGCTTGTTGCTGCGCATCATGCGGTATGCGTTGTTATATACCGACGGGCCCATGATGTACACCGACCGCTCCGACTTGCGCAGCTTGTGAGCGGGCGTGACGAGGAGGTGCGCGAGCTTGTTGCTGCGCATCATGCGGTATGCGTTGTTATATACCGACGGGCCCATGATGTACACCGACCGCTCCGACTTGCGCAGCTTGTGAGCGGGCGTGACGAGGAGGTGCGCGAGCTTGTTGCTGCGCATCATGCGGTATGCGTTGTTATATACCGACGGGCCCATGATGTACACCGACCGCTCCGACTTGCGCAGCTTGTGAGCGGGCGTGACGAGGAGGTGCGCGAGCTTGTTGCTGCGCATCATGCGGTATGCGTTGTTATATACCGACGGGCCCATGATGTACACCGACCGCTCCGACTTGCGCAGCTTGTGAGCGGGCGTGACGAGGAGGTGCGCGAGCTTGTTGCTGCGCATCATGCGGTATGCGTTGTTATATACCGACGGGCCCATGATGTACACCGACCGCTCCGACTTGCGCAGCTTGTGAGCGGGCGTGACGAGGAGGTGCGCGAGCTTGTTGCTGCGCATCATGCGGTATGCGTTGTTATATACCGACGGGCCCATGATGTACACCGACCGCTCCGACTTGCGCAGCTTGTGAGCGGGCGTGACGAGGAGGTGCGCGAGCTTGTTGCTGCGCATCATGCGGTATGCGTTGTTATATACCGACGGGCCCATGATGTACACCGACCGCTCCGACTTGCGCAGCTTGTGAGCGGGCGTGACGAGGAGGTGCGCGAGCTTGTTGCTGCGCATCATGCGGTATGCGTTGTTATATACCGACGGGCCCATGATGTACACCGACCGCTCCGACTTGCGCAGCTTGTGAGCGGGCGTGACGAGGAGGTGCGCGAGCTTGTTGCTGCGCATCATGCGGTATGCGTTGTTATATACCGACGGGCCCATGATGTACACCGACCGCTCCGACTTGCGCAGCTTGTGAGCGGGCGTGACGAGGAGGTGCGCGAGCTTGTTGCTGCGCATCATGCGGTATGCGTTGTTATATACCGACGGGCCCATGATGTACACCGACCGCTCCGACTTGCGCAGCTTGTGAGCGGGCGTGACGAGGAGGTGCGCGAGCTTGTTGCTGCGCATCATGCGGTATGCGTTGTTATATACCGACGGGCCCATGATGTACACCGACCGCTCCGACTTGCGCAGCTTGTGAGCGGGCGTGACGAGGAGGTGCGCGAGCTTGTTGCTGCGCATCATGCGGTATGCGTTGTTATATACCGACGGGCCCATGATGTACACCGACCGCTCCGACTTGCGCAGCTTGTGAGCGGGCGTGACGAGGAGGTGCGCGAGCTTGTTGCTGCGCATCATGCGGTATGCGTTGTTATATACCGACGGGCCCATGATGTACACCGACCGCTCCGACTTGCGCAGCTTGTGAGCGGGCGTGACGAGGAGGTGCGCGAGCTTGTTGCTGCGCATCATGCGGTATGCGTTGTTATATACCGACGGGCCCATGATGTACACCGACCGCTCCGACTTACGCAGCTTGTGAGCGGGCGTGACGAGGAGGTGCGCGAGCTTGTTGCTGCGCATCATGCGGTATGCGTTGACGCCCCGCTGATGAAACACATCCAAGTTGTTGTGTGTGAAGAGAGCCACCTGGTAGATAAGTTCACAGGGTAGGGGCATGATATTTAATTCTTTAAATAGTCCTCTGCATGACATATCATCGGGTATGCCCACTATAGCGCGTACAGCGCGTTTTTGCATTCTGAAGGCTCGCTCGGCGTCCGCTGCTCGCGCCCACAGCTCCACGCCGTAGGTGAGGAGACTGTGGACGGTCGCGAAATAGCACGACAATACTACACCGCGAGAAGCGGTGCTAGCGAGCCGACGGAGTGCAAAACATGCGCGGCCCAGCTTGGAGCAGAGCTCGTCGATGTGGTATTCCCAAGTGAGACCGCTGTCGATCTGAAATCCCAGCAGCTTTGCTTTTTTAACCATTCCTATAGCGGTTTGTTCGGCAGTTACTATACAGGGTGGTGGTTTTGTGCCATTTAGCTGGAATAAAAGAAACATAGTTTTATCTCTGTTTAAGGCTAGGCCGTTTAATCGGAACCACCACTCGAGCCTACGAACCACTGAGTTCAGCTTATCCTCCAGTTCACATGGTGTTGGTGCGGTGACTACAGCAGCCACGTCATCCGCATACATATAGATCTCCGCTTCACTTATGGCGCTGGGCAAATCGTTGAGCAATAAGCTGAAAAGGGTATTTGATAGGCATGAGCCCTGTGGCACGCCTATCGAGCTCGTCATTTCAGATGATTTGATTCGTCCGTTTTCACCGAATACTGTTTGGGAGCGTTGGGACATAAAAGATATTAGTAAGGACAGGGCCGGGCCGCGAATACCGTAAAAATTGAGTTTGTCGGCAATAAGATGGTGGTCCGCGGTGTCGAACGCGCGCGAGAGGTCACAGCACAGCAGAGCGACATGCTGGCCCGCCTCGCGCGCGCTCAGCACGCGCCACACCACTTCGCGAACCAGGTCGGTGGTGGCGCGTCCGGTTCTGTACGCATACTGCCTCTCCGTCATTGTATCACGCTGTCCGATAAAGGACAGGAGCCTTTTATTTAAACCTACTTCAAACACCTTACTAATAGCGGGAACCAGCGATATCGGCCTATAAGATTTCATATCAGACTTTTTGCCTTTTCCTTTGAAAAGGGGCGATATTTTAACTCTTTTTAGAGATGTGGGATACGTGCCTTCCCTGACGCAGGCATTGAAAAGGTAGGCTACAATGGACGCGATCGATTGGGCGACTGATCGGAGTAAATTAGGCGACATGCCGTACAGGTCAGTGCTATTCTTTGGGGCTACGTGTTTGTTCAATATTAGTATTATTTCGTCCGGGGAGAACAACGTCAGCCGCAGCGAGGCGTCGGTCGCGAGCGCGGCGCCGCTTAGCGCGGTGTGTGCGCGCGCAACGTCGGCCGCAGCGAGGCGTCGGTCGCGAGCGCGGCGCCGCTTAGCGCGGTGTGCGCGCGCGCAACGTCGGCCGCAGCGAGGCGTCGGTCGCGAGCGCGGCGCCGCTTAGCGCGGTGTGCGCGCGCGCAACGTCGGCCGGCGGCGCGCCGCACCTGCTGGCGGCCGTCACGAACTCCGTATTGAGTGCATCGACTAAATGTTGTTTCGTATCGAAGGCGACTCCGTCAGCATTTCGTAGCAAATCTGTATAGTCAACCCTATCATAATTTCGCCGGCCAAGTTCAGTAGATATAATGTTCCACATGCATTTAGCTTTATTTGGGTGGTCGCGAATTGTTTTAGAATAATAGTTAGTTCGTTTTTCTTTTATCATAGCATTATATTTGGCTGAGTAATTAACTGATATTTTGGTCAAATTATCGTTATCCGGAAACTGTTTTTTAAATGTAGTATGTCAAATAATAGGTTTTTGAAATTATAAGTCTCGCTATCGATCCAGGTATTGCGCTTTGAACGGTTGGGTCGGTTTCGAACCGGGAAACATGTTAAATTTGTCGACTATAACATTTAATACGGTTTCTGCGAGGGCATGACAGCCGCCGCTCGATCGCTCCACCATCGCTGCCCAATCGATTGACTCGAGGGCGTTTGCGAAATCAGTTTTACTCGCGTTAGTAATAGCCCGTCGCGCGGTGCAGCGCGGCGGCGGCGCAGCGGCGCGCCGAGCGATGCTCACGCGCTGCGCGTCGTGGTCGCTGACGTGTGCGGCGACGCCGGCGACGCGCGCGACGCGTCGCGAGGGGAGGTTACAGTACGCATGGTCTATTAATGTCGCTGAAACTCCCTCGGTCCTTGTTGCGAAATCGATTATTTGGTTAAAATTATGTCTAGATAAGGTATCGGCCAGTTCTTTTTGCGATTTAGAACTTTTAAACCAATTTATGTTGACATCGCCCATAATAATGGCGTCCATTTCTTCGTTACATATTTTAGCTAGTAGTTTTTCAAATAATTTCAGATAGGCGATATCATCTGTTTGATTCGAGTGATACACCGCAACGACTAAAAGATTTTCTACAACAAGCTGTACGGCACCATACATCAAACAGTTGTTCGATTGATAGGTCGCAATAATCTTGTTTGTTAATTACCTTGATACCTGTACGAACGTAGATGCAACTTCCACCATGGCCGACTGTAGGTCTACAAAAGTGTGATATCAAGTCGAAATTATTTAGTGTAACAGATACTAATTCGTGGCTCTGGAGCCAATGTTCAGTCATTATAAGTACGTCACAGAATAACTCCTTTGTTAATAATACCTCTAGCTTTTTAGTTTTATTAGTTAAACATCTAATGTTCTGGTGGCACAGTATTAGATGGTCTTCGTCTTTGCCGTTATTGGTCACTGGCCGCGGGTGGCACGGCGGTGGCGTCGGCGGGCGCGGAGGCGTCGCGACGCTGGTGGGTGGACGCACTTCTCGCGCGTCCGGCGCCGCGCCGAAACCACTCACTGACTTCCGTACCTAGTGGCCAATTTTCTGCTAACATGAAGTACTCAAAGCGGCTGCACGGTACCGTAATTGAAAAAGACGCATAAAACTTATGTGTCAGTTTGAGTTTGTCAGCGTGGTATACGTCCGGTTGTTTTTTATTCATAAAACTAATTATAGATTCCGGCGTAGTGTCAGGCTTGAAAAAACAAGCATGTATTTTTCGCACTCTTTCTACGGTCTGTAGTTCGTTATCTATTGAGCCTTTACCAGTAATCACTGCGCGCTTCGGCGGTGGGCGCTTTGATTTTTGTTTCGGGAGTTGCCATCCCTCGTTGTCGCTATTGACCTGTGACCTATTTACATTCTGCTGGACGGGAGCCATAGGTTTCGCCGGCGGGGGCCTGCTCAGTGGTGTTGTTATCAGCGCTGCGGCCTGTGGACTGGCGCGCGGCATGGAGGCGAGCTCTGCATTTGCTCTGCATAGGTCCCACGTACTCCCGTTTGCGCGGCTGTGGTGGGGGTCGTCGCTGTGTGCGTTGCTTGTTTCACTTCGCGCGTACGTTTATCGTATGGTTCTGTGGATGTAGGTGTGAGCTCCGCTGGCGTTGTACTTGCTATCGCTAATTCTGAGATGCGTTTACCTCCATCATTAGATTTTAGTTGCATCATTGCGTCAAATTTATCTATTTTTTCTTCTAGTTTCTTCAGTTCTTTCATCACCACTGTAAACTTTTGTTCAATCGGGCTAATGAACTTCACTAACAGTTTTTCAAGCGAATCTAAAGTAGATTTCGCCATGTTGCAATTTAGAATCTTTAATTTATGGCGCGGGGTTCGCGACAGTGACCGGCCGTGTCGAGTGCGCGCACGGATCCACGCCAAAATGCGCCTGAGGGCCTACCGCGAACGGCATTCGAAGTTTTCCCTTTCTGTCGCACTTATGTACGAACTCGTAAGTATGACAGAGAGGGGAAACTTCGAATGCCTTTCGCGGTAGGCCCTCTGGAGTACTTCAACTCATTGCAACACCTGTAACATAATGTTTTCCAGGAATGTCATGCGAGACGAACATAAACGACTGCCTGTCGGCGCCGTGTCACCGCGGCGAGTGCATAGACGGCGACAACAGTTTCACGTGCAACTGCCACCCGGGGTACACGGGGCGCGTGTGTCAGACGCAGATCAACGAGTGCGAGAGCAACCCCTGTCAGTTCGGAGGTAAGAACATAGTTGTAGTGTGGATAGACACAGTTTCACGTGCAACTGCCACCCGGGGTACACGGGGCGCGTGTGTCAGACGCAGATCAACGAGTGCGAGAGCAACCCCTGTCAGTTCGGAGGTAAGAACATAGTTGTAGTGTGGATAGACACAGTTTCACGTGCAACTGCCACCCGGGGTACACGGGGCGCGTGTGTCAGACGCAGATCAACGAGTGCGAGAGCAACCCCTGCCAGTTCGGAGGTAAGAACATAGTTGTAGACCGAAGGTTACTCGTGCTCTGAAAATACGCCTAGCCACGCTTCGGGTTGCAAATTCCAGAGTTACTTATCTCTCCCTGACACTTCTTGTATAGTCTATATCAGACTAAATATATATCTGCACTCCTGATCTGTGACGCACTACGCGAGTGTGCGTATAATATTCCTGTCGAGCCCTGAGGCCACTAGACTGAGAAATTTTAGCTGTGTAGACTCCATTTCTAAATACGATTAAAGTACCGTTTAATCCCTAGTTGCCCACCTTACAAGAAAAATTCTCAATATAATTGGAACCCACTGTAATTAGAAACAAAACGAATACTACTCTGTCCCAATTTACAATGGTATTTTTTTTATTTTATTATAGCCTTTTATTTCAGACACACTTTCTTAATTACTCTAATGGTCTAATAAATCACACTTTCTTATCTTCTGTGTGTCAGTTTGCCAATCGGCAAAGGCCTCCTCCAACCTTCTCCATCTTGTGCTACTCTGCTCCATGTTACTCCAGCAACCTGGGTTATGTCGTCATCCCATCTTTTCATTTACAATGGTATAAATGACATTAAAGGGAATGCCTTGAAGCGGCTAGAGATAACTGCTAAATAAAGTTCTCTCACTGATGACGGTTTCGTTCCCCACAGGGCACTGCGAGGATCTGATCGACGGCTACCAGTGCCGCTGCAAACCGGGCACTTCCGGCCGCAACTGCGAGATCAACGTCAACGAGTGCTACTCCAACCCGTGCAGGAACGGGGCGACTTGCATCGATGGAATCAACAGGTCAGTGTCGTGAGACGGTTAACACCACACTTAACACGTTACCTGTGTAGCTGGGAACCAGAAATCGACTCCTCACGTGCACATGTTTTCTGTCAAAATTTTCGTAGCCAGTATGTGCACGCAAATTAAAAACATCTAGCTCACACGTGTAAACTTTGGCAATGCTTTAAGTTTATAAGGCGTCGTTCATCATCCGTCGACCATGCACGTATCATATATATCCCTAAAATGCTGCACATATGATGCATGCACACGGAACGTGTTAATACTATAGAATGGCGATGTGGGCGTGGCACGCGCGCCTCTAGAGTTTGAGCATACGCTCAAGCTTTCGCACCAATGTCACCCGATCGCCGTGTTGTCGATCGAATCCGATGGAAATCGCGCGCCATACCCCTTCTATAGTATTTAGTGTTCTGTGGTTGGTTAGCACGTTCACTGCAACGAACCCGCCTAGCCTCGCTTGGTTCAGAGGCGCTTTACTCGACTTAGTGGGGCAACCACGGCACGACAACAACCATCATTTACTTTAAAAACAAAGTTCAAACCGACTTCAATTCAGTACTTCGCCAAGCCACATAGCTACATGAACATTTCCACATTTCCTTTCCAATTTACCACATGCACTGCTTTCCGAGAGCAAATGCGTTGATTATTATTATTACTGAAAAAAACCCAAGTCGCTATCTGTGGGCTGATAATATTTGAGGAGTTCCGTCGATTCCTAAAGGATCTGAGAATTACTACTTCATGAGTTGCTACTTCAACGGAATCATATCAGAATCTTTGACGAACTTTTCATCTTTGAGGAGTTCCATAAGTCACCTGTGGTCTTCAGTATCAATTCCACTTCACCAAAATTGCGATTTCCGAAGGTAAATACACGAATTACAATAAAAAATACCGAAATCACTACACGCGTGCCTAAAAATATTTGAGGGTTGCCCTCAATTTCCCTGGGATCCCATCGTCAGATCCTGATTTGGTGACAATGGGACCACCTCGGAAGTATTCTTTTAAATAAAAAAAGAATTTTGGAAATCGGTCCACAATTGACGGAGAAATCGGCGAACATGTATAACCTCCTCCTTTTTTGTAGTCGGTTAATAACCTCCTCCTTTTTTGAAGTCGGTTAAAAACGACGTTCAGTTCAGAGTAAGCTGCTTTCAGAGAATTAGGCTCGTTGCGCCTGCGGGCTTGGGCCCAAAAATCTCGTACAGTCGCCATCAAATACATCGGAGCAAACAAGCACGTCACAAACATCGGAACACACCTCTATGTTCAAGGCATTAGGGTGCATGTGCCGATATTTTTGAACACCTATAGTCTACCTATGTATGTGATGGCGACTGTACTATAAAGTCTAGAATAGGATTTTTTTTTGTAAAACACAGGTGTAAAAATAAGGTCTTATTCTAATAGCAAAGTACTTCTTGTTGTTGCCTATTGGGAGTACAAATTTTTACTTCAGAAGAAACATTTTTTTACCAAATGTCTTCCAGTCAACATTAGAAAACAATAACAATTAAATAATCTTATAATTTTTTTGTTACCTACTTTTTGGTGTCTTACATTCTATAGTACATTTTAACAACTCGCAATATGTAATTTGCAAGTTTTGTAATATAGGGCGCTAGGATTACATTTCTTCACAAAAGACGGTGAACCATTGCAAGTTATTTAGTAATTTTTCAATTTACCAGTTCACCTAAGTGGTCGCAAACCGGCACACTGAAGGTGGTCGCTAACCGGCGCAGTGATCCTAACTGCTGTTAATAAAAAGTTCTATTACTTCGCAACTTTCTGTGGAACCAGTATGTCGATCACGTAACGCATAGTACGCGCGTCGGGTAGGTCTAAATGTCACTTTTTATATGAAAAATTGACAGTTAAATTGTACCGACGCGCGTTCGGAACGTTTCGTGATTACCCCTCAGGAGTATATTATAAAACTATTACTTCATTTTTGTTTGCTTCAAACATGCTTTTTAAGCGCGGTGATGGTTTAAATCTATCATAATATCACTTTCGGTCTTAACAAATGTAATATTATTTTTAGCGAATTAACATCTTTCGCTTTATAATTATTATTGAACTATTCATCAAATTCTAATATATTCTTTCTTTTCTTTACACGCAGCAATTACTTCCAGTAAGTTTCTTGAAAATAAGTAGCATGCATCTTGAATGATTTTACTTAGTAATGACCGCATGTTTTTTTAAGAAAACATTATTATTTAATTAATTGAAGGATAATATGTATGTTTAGTAAATTATTTGTTTAATTAAAAGTAATTCCTGTCCATTTTACATCATGCACGGCTTTATGTATACGAAGTTTATCTACATAGAAATACCTAAACTTTCTATCCTGTAATAGAAAACAGTTTTTTGTACATTGCAAAGTTACATTGTGAACACTGTATTTAAATTGTAAAACTGCCTTGTCATGCTGTAACAGCAGATCTGTTTGTTTCCGTTACCGTTCAGTTCAGTTATTCGCAAAACTCATATTCACTGATTGAACATAATCATAATAAGAAGAACTTTTCAGTTTCATATACTGTATACATCCTATTAATTTAATTTCCTGTCTGTTTGTTTCATTCAACAAATATCATCATATGTTTTTTTTGTATTTTAGCTTTATAAAATAATAAGTATTAACTAAACTAATTATTAAAAACTAAATATAATACGAGTATAACTAAACTAAATCTAAAAATGGCCCCTGCGGCATTGTGCCGAAGATGCTGGCAGCATTACCTCGCTGAGTAGCTAAGCTAATTCTTTGTGCGAGGTAGCTGCATCGTATTTAGTTTTGGTACTATTAAACAATAAATGCTACACCAGTGATAATATTCAGATTCATTTATTCACAATAAAAGATTACATTATAAATTACATCTCAATTTACAAGAATCCCTATTGTGATCGTCAAGAACATTCAATAAAATAAAAATTAAAGAATAATAACAATTTAAATATAACTAACTATGTCCACTTAAATAATTTAAATTTATAATGTCATAGAGTTCAGAGTTCATCTAGAAGGATCGTCATTACATTACATATAACCACAATTTAATAATAACAAAAACAATAAATCAGAATTATGCGGTTGTGTCAAAAAATTCACTTATAGAATACAATGGATTTTCCAATAGAAAGTTTCTTAATCGACGTTTGAATATTGTTACCGATGTTTCCATTCGTATATTCATTAATAATTATCTTGATTGATAATTTTGAGCCCTGATCACCGGTGACTGACATGGTCTAAATAGATACTGTTCGTGTCAGTCACCGGTGCCCGACAATCTACTGTACCCGTCGGTCACCGGTGACCGACAGTCTAATGTACCCGTCGATCACTGGTGTCCGACAGTATACTGTATCCGCCGGTCACCTATGTCCGACAGTATACTGTACCTGCCGGTCACCGGTGACCGACGGTGACATACGGCAGCCATCGTCAAGCTACACCACCTCCCACAGATACACGTGCGAGTGCATACCGGGCTTCACCGGCCAACACTGCGAGACCAACATCAACGAGTGCCTGTCAAACCCGTGCGCCAACGGCGGCAAGTGCATCGACCGCATCAACGGGTTCCGCTGCGAGTGCCCGCGGGGCTACTACGATGCCAGGTATCCTATTATTATTATTATTCTGGTAGTGGCTTCCGGGCTGTTAAAGCCCTTGTATCACTGCGACCGTCGCTGATCCATTGTGATCGCCACTTACTACAATTCTTGGTCAAGTCCTGCAAACTCAAAGAATTGCAGGATTTTGTTGACCTCAAGGAATTTGATCTCCTTCTTGTTACGTTACGAGTGCGCATGAGGCAAGGGCAATCGGTTAGGATGTGTGTAGGCGTCTCCTCTGCTTCAAAGCAGAGTCTGCACTGCCTTGTGTCACACAGTCCTATCGTTTGCATGTGCTTATTTAGGCAGCTTGTGCCCTGTAAGCACCCTGACCAGCATGCGTAGGCGGTTCCTGCGTAGCTTAAAATTTAGTAATTGTAATTTCACCCTCTTCCTGTCAACCGATCTGAAATTTTGCATGCATATGTATATCGCATGACAATGCAATATTATGATGACATGCAGCTCCATGTTCTCTGATGCTGGAGCTGGAAGGTGGCCATAGGAATTCCGCAATAAAACGACACAACCCCATCGAGTTTGGGCTCGTTAGAATCGTCTCAATGAGTAGTTGATGATGGTATGCAGAAAAGTGCAGTCGGCAATAAAAGCTTGTACCAAAAAATATTTTTTTGACAGAAACTTATTTACAAAGTGCATTTATTTAGCAGACAGTTGTACAATCAAGAAAATACACATACTTACACCACAGTCTATAAACCAATACAGTCAGTCGACGAAGCAAGCGAAGGGCAACCGTGCGGGGTGTGAGGGGCGAGGGGCGTATAGGGCGAGCCCAAGCTGCATACATGTAGCTTGGGACATGACGTTGTCAAACCCGCAAACATCAAAGGCGTCCACTGTTACTCTTTAAACTGTGCTTTCACTTTACTTCATTCGAACAATGGGTGGACCACACATTTGAGTAGTTGTGGGCCCCTTCGGAGGCACTTCGACTCATATATATATATGTATTTTATGCCATTGCCCCTTTATAGCTACTCTAAAGCTCGCTCCAGCATTTCCACAAACTGGACGATGATCAGAGATCAGTACTCTGAATTCCTGTTGCTCTGAGTGACGATACACATTTTTTAAGCTTCTTTTTTTTTTACACATTTTTCAAGTTCTAGAATTCGGCAACGAGATTTGATTGAAATCACGATCTTTTTTGCTAATGTAGTGAAGGATAAATTTGATGGACGTTAATGAGCCCATAAGTCTGTTAGGTTGATAACACCTTTAGCGAACCAGTAACCTTACTTTTTTTTTAAATTTACTACTTAAAAATCAGTAACGATTCTTTCACCAAACATGACTTAACTGAATCTATGGTTTTAAGCCAGGTAATTTTTTTTTTACAAATACAGATACAAAATTCTTTATTTTCTTAAATTACTGACTAAATTTATGACAGGGATGGAGCCGCCCGGTAAGCAAACAACGCCCGTATTGGGAAGCTCCGCTCTTCCATAGATTATAATAGGTATTATTAGGTATGCTAACACAAAAGGTTTTAACAGGTTTTTTTTATTTTATTTTATACTAGACTAGAAAATAGTATGTGTGAGGTAGTGTGTGTCTGTGTGTGTGAGTGTGTAAGTGTGGGTGTGTGCGTGTATGTATGCGGGATCTTTACTCCTTAGATAAGAGTACACAGTAACATTACGGTATGTTCCAGGTGCCTGTCTGACGTCGACGAGTGTGCATCGAATCCGTGTATCAACGGCGGCTCTTGCGAAGACGGCGTCAACCAATTCATCTGTCACTGTCTCCCAGGTTATGGAAGTAAGTTAAAGAGAGAGAGGCAGAATACTGTGGAAAGTCTTCTCGTCAGTCAATGAGTAGAACAACTGGAGTAAGAGAGGCAGTATACAGTGGACAAAAACAGGCTAAAGCCCTGATCAAAGGGTTCAATAGTAAGCTGTCTAAAGTGCTATTACAACTCAAAAGGAACAAAACCTGAAGTGACAAAAATCTTGACAGAATTGAACAAACACCTGTTTCAAATGGGTATGAAGCAGGGCGCAACTTGCAGGTTCTGCCAGGAGACAGAGGTGACAGCAATGCACATACTCTGCTCCTGCGGACCACTCATGCACAAAATAATTATCTACCTAGGGCAGCACATCACCCGCATAGCACCGCCCAAAGAATCTGGAATTTCCTGGAGGCAACGAGCCTTCACGGTGAAATCTAAAGAAAGGGCTGCCACAATAGTTCACTTGCTGGTCGAAGCGGCCCACAAACCAAATAATAAATAATAATACAGTGGAAAGTTACCTCGCTAATTGGAGCAGCCCAACTGGAATACTCCCTACTTACTACCTTACTAATCGCAGCCATAACTACTAAGTGATCTTTAGTTATGCGATGTTTCTGGTGATGTGTAAGGTAGCGAAAACTTCTAAGTGTGTTTAAAATAAGAGCTCTGAATTTGTCTTTTGCTATCAACAATTCTCAAGTCCTCAAGTGGTATATCAACAAATTAAACTGGTAGTAGCAGTTGCATTTTGGTGCCGCGACCAAGATTCTGTTGAAGAAATGTAATCTTTATAATGTATGGAATAACGTTGCTAATCGTGTGCCATTGCAGGTCAACGTTGCGAGCGCGACATAGACGAGTGCAGCTCAAACCCGTGCCAGCACGGCGGGACGTGCCAAGACCGACTGAACGCATACAAGTGTGATTGCATACTGGGATTCAATGGTACGTAGACATTTTACCGTTTATACTAATGTTATTTTGGTCTAATTCCAATAAGGTCTAGTTTCCCCTCTGGGTTGGAAGGTCAGATGGCAGTCGCTTTCGTAAAACTAGTGCCTATGCCAAATCTTGGGATTAGGTGTCAAAGCGGACCCCGGGAGGATGATGCCTAATGTTATTTTGCAGTATATGTAGTTGATGAAGGATATTGAGAAGCTACAGCCTAATTGCGGAACCAAAGGAACATCTGTTAGTCAGATGAAAATCAGTTGTTAGCGAAACTTTCCTAAGACAGTAAATAATATAGCAATTGAGGTCTTGTTTCATTTGACACTCCGTGTCGTTTGTACTTTGTACCATAGTTTGGAAAATAATGCTACTGAATATGGCTTTTACCCAATACACAGATCTTATTTTACTACTGATGTAGCTTCGGATTTTTTATAGATATTTTAATTTTGTTTTTGCCGTTTTCCTGTAGTCTTCATTATTCTGTAATCATCCGTTTAACTTGAGTTAAATATTCCCTGGCCAAGTACAGTCGCGGAATGAAAAGGTTGACCACCTTAAGATCAGTTTTTGCTTGCTCAGTATAAGTTGTCAGTATCTGCTTTATCGACCGAGTTTCAGACACATTCCGTCATAGTGAATGTTATTTCACTAAATGGCCTACAGATACCTCTTTGAATTTTGAAAAGGCGAGTTAAAAAAAAACGAATACAAGAAATAGCAATGATGTCATTGTGTGGAACTGTTACTCACATTTATAGTTTTAATCATTATAAGCAAAGAGGATGTAATCATTAGATTAATCACACTTGACGCAACGTAATGCCAAGATTTTTATTTTATTTTTTCGGGACAATCTTACTCAAATCAACCTAGGTCCACGGTAAGCTCAGTAAGGCTTGTGTTGTGGGTACTAGGCGATGATTTATATAATAGATACATACATATAGATACTTATATACATATATAACATCCATAACTCAGGAACAAATATTTATTCGTGATAAATGCGCAAATAAATGCCCTGACCGGGATTCGAACCCGGGACCTCCAGCTTCGTAGGCAGAGTCACTACCCACTGGGCTACGGAGGCCGTTTAAAAAGAAAGATCAAAGTAATAAAAAGGTTTTAGTTCAACTATTCATAGTCTAGGAACATTCGTCTAAGTAAACTTGAGCTTTGTTGTCAAACATTTAAACATAATTTTCAATTCAACACTCTCGTCTGTTACACAGTTTAAAAAGGTAACAGGTTCTTCATCATATTCATATTAGCCGAAAGACGCCCACGGCTGGACATAGACCTCCTCCAAAGAGTGCCAAAATGACCGGTCCTGCGCCACCCGCATCCAGCGGACTCCCGCGACCTTTACCAGGTCATCAGTCCACCTTGTGGGGACTTGTGTACGAACAGGTTCTTGCAACGCGTAAATGAATTTATTTGAATACCGGTCAACCTTTTTCATTCCGCGATATACGGTTTAATTGCAGGCGTGAACTGCGAGACGAACATCGACGACTGCGCGGGCAACCCGTGCCTGCACGGCGGCTCGTGCATCGACCTCGTCAACGGCTACCGCTGCGTGTGCGCGCCGCCGCACTCGGGCCGCAACTGCGAGGACACACTGGACCCCTGCACGCCTAACCAGTGAGTACTGATATAGATCCCAGATCAAAAACTCGACCAAACTCCTAGAAAGACCACAGCCACTAAACGCGATCACTCTGCCGCATATAAGCACGACCAACTCCCGCAGCTTGTGGTTAAGACGCGGCCACTAATAGTCCGTAAGCCCGCTCCCAATCATCATCATATTAGCCGAAAGACGTCCACTGCTGGACATAGGCCTCCCACAAAGAGTGCCACAATCCACACGCATCCAGCGGACTCCCGCGACTTTTACCAGGTCATCAATCCACCTTGTTTGTATTTACCAAGTTTGCCGCTAGATGTCGCTGTCACACTCGGAAACTAGCTAACGGTATGTTCTTGTAGATTCATATACCGCATCATCCTCAAAGTAATGTAGATTCGTTAATAATATTTAATTTATTTGTACAATTTTTTGAAGTCCATGCCATTTAGTGCATAGGGCCAAAGAGTATTATGAATATATAGAGATAGAGACGTCAGGCAAGGTTTTGCATGCCGCGAGTCATCTAGTATTTCGTCTGTTCAACAGCCCAAGAGCGAGCTTTAGTAAGTTCATATGTGTGCGTCGAGTGTACGCATGTGTGCGTGAACGGAAATACTCACACACACATATACACTTTACCTGTACATGCATACATATTGATATATAATATCGATACCTGCAAACTCAAAGGGCGTAACCGCCATTACAACAACAGGCTGTTACGCCCTTTGAGTCTGTAGGTATCAATCACATCAATTAATATTATATAATGTCAATTACGAACATGTAACAGTTATTCAAGAAGTAAGTACATCAGTTTGGTATCCTATTACGAGTTTGGTATAATATTATTGACTTACAATCGTCAATAACCAAATCAAGGTCCAGATGAGAAAAAAGCAGGTCCAAGCGATCAGCGCACTCGCACACGATAATGAACGATAAATAATAATTAAAGGCAATTATGAAACCATTTTCAGATTAACGGTGACAGGACACTGACAGTCTGACAATGGCGTGACGTATGACGGAAGGTTGGGTTGCTTACCAAAGAGAATATAAACACTAAGTTTACGTTCCATTTCATGTAAAATGCTTTAACCGTAAATTCAATGTTCTATTTTAATAATAAAGTATATATAAATAGTAAGTTTTTTTAGCCGAATCAATTGTATAACGAATATACTAACGTGGAAATGTAGCCTCAGTTATAATCAAACTACGTAAAATTGAATTTTCCTGAATGTCATACTTAGGCAGCCCTGTTTCCGCTTCCGCTTTGGACTGCCACCTGCAGGCGCATATAGACACTTACGATAGGTCTCCTCAAACGCGAAGCTATTTTGACGTATAAACGTCAAAATAGGCTTTATAAGGCACTGAAAACACCGCGCATAGGGCTTTGGCTTTGAACGTAGAGAGCAACTAATTAAGAGGAAAGACCACTGGTAATTTTTCCATACTAACGTTTTTCTGAAAACCGCATCAAAATCGATTCAGCCAAACGCGAGATAATCGCGGACAAACATACGGGTCAACCTACGCCACGCCTTCCGGTACGTGGTCGCCACTCGAGAACCGCACCGCCCCAACGGCCATCGGTTCTACGTGCAATGTGCCCCGCTCCCAATACACCTGGCTAATTCTACGAGCGTTCAAACCGCCGTCAGTCCCCTGCTCGCATTATTGTCAAAGTTGTTGCAGATTTGAATCCCCTTGTCTGGTGATTTTGTGGTAGTCCTGGACTTGTTAAAAATACCTGAAGATACAAGACATTGACAATAATGCGATCAGCGGACTGACGGCGGTTGGAACGCTTAGAATCACCCACCTACTTCTCATGACACAGCTTCGGCACCGTCTGCCAAGTACTTCCGGCCATTTCAGGACTGACATACTTAGGTTTACTCTCTCTACGATTAAAGGGCTAAATGATGCCACATGTCTCGTTCTGTTGTCACATGACGTAAATATCATCATATCAGCCGAAAGACGTCCACTGCTCGACATAGGCCTCTCCCAAAGAGTGCCACAATGGCCGGTCCTGCGCCACCCGCATCCAGCGTAAATATACCTACCCTTACAATTTTGACTGGAAGTGTCGCGAATAGCGCCTCTGGTGGTAACTATTAGGAACTACGCGTTGCCATACAAATTGAAAATGAACGCAAACGCATCGATTAAACTTATACTAGAGCTACAGAAAAGTAATGAACAATGTCACCCGCAGATGTCGCCACGGCGGGCGCTGCGTGGCCGAGGCCTCGTACGCCGAGTTCAACTGCCAGTGCCCCGCCGGCTGGACCGGGGCGCTGTGCGAGCGGGACGTGGACGAGTGCTCGGTGACCGCGCCGTGCCACAACGAGGCCACGTGTCTCAACACGGGCGGCTCCTACACGTGCGTGTGCGCAAGGGGCTACGAGGGGAAGGACTGCGCGACGAACACGGACGATTGCGCGTCGTGTGAGTATCATACATAAGTAAGGGTGCTGCGGTCGACGTCGAAGAGGCTGAAATAAGGTCCAAAAGTGTAATCATATATTTGTCGGTGACCATACTGAAATAGAGGAATCCTTTAGTTATCGCTGTGAACAACCTGGATGCAAAATTTCTTTCTATGGCACATTTTTAATTTTTATTTGAAATATAGAATTAAAGAAAGAAATAAATGAATTTATTGCCAGCCAAAATAACACCACATCAAAATTTATAAGAAAACACAGTACTTATATAAAAAAAATCTTAATAATTAACAACTAAAATAATGTGGATATAAAGAGCAATGGTGGTGCTGCTATGTTGCTACTTATATTTCAAAATAATTTGCATTTTACTCCAATACGCATCAAAATTCTCGTGATACTGATTCAATATTGCGTGATTTTAAATATTGTGTAATGGCAGCCAATAACAGAAGAGCCTGCGTCCTTATAATATAACAGTGAATTTATATTTTCATTGCAGGCGTAATTGTATACTCATATACTTAAGGTGGTTCGATTGCCATACAAAACGTTATTTGACATTCGCAGGCTAACGGCGTGATATTTTAAGAAACTTATGTAACAAACATTCATAAATTGGCTTCCCATTTGCGCCAAATTCCCCCTTTCCTAGAATAAACTTGTATAAACTAGATTAATTTGAGAAATTGGTTTGGAAAGTGATATTTTGGGAAAACTATTTTTCTCAAATGAATCTAGTTTATACAAGTTTATTCTAGGAAAGGGGAAATTTGGCGCAAATGGGAAGCCAATTGATGAATGTTTGTTACATAAGTTTCTTAAAATATCACGCCGTTAGCCTGCGAATGCTTTGTATGGCAATCGAACCACCTTAAGTAGTAATGCTACAGCATGTGATGTGATAAAATGAATTGAATGTTTGCAGTATCACTAACTCTGTCCCTCTCTCCAGTCCCGTGCCAGAACGGCGCGACGTGTCTGGACAGCATCGGCGACTACAACTGCGTGTGCGCAAGTGGGTTCGCGGGCAAACTATGCGAGGTGGACATCGACGAGTGCCAGTCGAGGCCCTGCATGAACGGCGCTACTTGCAACCAGGTATGTTACACCAACCCACAGATGTATGAATATAAAGAGATCGGACATGCCGGCCGATTTGTATTGAGTACGCCTGTCGCAAGTACATTAACCCACACAACGCCCAAGTAATTGACAAGATAAAGCACGCACACATCTAAAACACACACATGTGTATACCTACGCGCTTATTGGACAATACACGCGCATCATATCAGGCATTTTGGGAAAAAACTAAATATTCTCTGCGATCAGCACGCGTGCACAGTATGGCAGAGTATGCCCATTGAGCTAACAGCTGCGACACGGCCGCCGGCGGCTTGTCCTCTCTCTAGTATTCTATGCTCTGAGCACCAACCTTTCGTCATCATCATTTCCTTGCCCTTATCCCATTTACTTGGGGTCGGCGCAGCATGTCTTTTTCTTCCATACCTCTCTGTCACCCGTCATCTGCACTCATTTCCATTCTCATCATATCATCTCTCACACCACACACTCTACCTTTTCTGCCTACATCGTCTCTTACATCCGTCCACACTTTGATTGTTTGACGACCTCTGTAGCCTAGTTGGTAGTGATTTGAATCCCGTTAAGGGCATTTATATGATGTGATGAGCACGAATATCTGTTCCTGAGTCATGGATGATTTCTATGTATTTAAGTATTTATCTATCTATATAAGTATGTATATCATCGTCTAGTACCCATAGTAAAAGCTTTGCTTAGTTTGGGACTAGGTCGATTTGTGTAAGATTGTCACCAGATATTTATTTTATTTAGGTATACGTGTGTTGTAAACTTATGTTTGTCTGTCAGTACGTCGCCTCGTACACGTGCACCTGCCCGCTCGGCTTCTCCGGCATCAACTGTCAGACGAACGACGAAGACTGCACCGAGTCCAGCTGCATGAACGGCGGCGCCTGCGTCGACGGAATCAACTCGTACAACTGCAGCTGCCAACCTGGGTGAGTCCACCGGTCATCACAGGCCTTTCAGTCTATTACAGACTATAAAAACAGCGTTAAGGGGAGAGACAACGTCTCTTATGGCTATATGTATAAGCCGATACGGGAGCGGCACGCACGACCGCAAGTCATGCAAATGAAACTTGCTCGCGGGGAACAGGTGCTGGTGCTTCTTGGATCGCTTATTCGCGAGAATATCAGGCTTCGTCATGAGTTGTAGGTACGACCGTCCAACGTCAATTTACGCCATTTACCCCTGTCACCAGCAAGCAGAGTCCACCAGTACCTATGAATAAACCCGCCACAATAGGGAACATTACTGCAATGTTCTGCCGCCAGAGGCAGCACTATCACTAATAGTAAACCAGTATAGGAATATAGGGATTCACACACACATGCACAATTGATTGTCAAATGAGTGACAGGGATGCTTGCATAGACAATACGCAAGTGGGAACGAGATACAATGTCAACACTGCTAGTGTCGCCACCTACGAAGAGTTTTGCGTAATGTTCAACACAACATTACGCCAAATTCTGCGTAGGTGGCAACACTAGCAGAGTTGACATCGTATCTCGTTCCCACTTGCGGTATTGACTATGCATGCATCCTTGTTACTCATTTGGCAATCTATTGTGCATGTGTGTGTGAATCCCTATCTTCCTCTACTGGTTTACGGTTTGTGCTAGTGCTGCACTCTGGCGGCAGAACATCCCTATCATCATCATCATATCAGCCGAAAGACGTCCACTGCTGGACATAGGCCTCCCCCAAAAAGTTCCAAAGTGACCGGTCCTGCGCCACATAAGTGAAGTTAGCCTCAAGTCACCTCTCGCACACCCGTCGGACCCCACTGACACCCCTGCGACGCTACTCTAACATCATAGACGCAAGCTTATGTGGCGCGTTCGCAAATTAGAAAAGATGTGAGCTCAAGCTTCATTTGCGACTTGTAGTGCAAACAAAATAGTTTACCAATGAAATGGAAAAGAGTGTCTAAAACTATGTCTTATACTTTTCATTGCGAATTAAAGGCTTAAGCAGGATTCATACATACGAGTACCTGAGGTGATGTACTCGGGCGCTTGACACAAAAGGGGTCACGTCAAAGCTCATCTCATCAGATGAGTGTGAATGTCGTAACTCTGTTATGAGTATGATGTGGCTTAACTATTGTTTGATTCCCTGCTGTAACATTGTACTGTGTTCCAGCTACACCGGCTCCAACTGCCAGTTCCGCATCAACATGTGCGACAGCTCTCCCTGCGACAACGGCGCGACCTGCCATGACCACGTGACGCACTACGCTTGCCACTGCTCTTACGGGTACACGGGCAAACACTGCGAGTCCTTCGTTGACTGGTGAGATATTTTTGACAAGACATAGAAAATAATTATTACAAACTAAAAATTACTGATTGGCCATGCGCTAAGCGAAATACGGAGTCTGGTCAACGGCGTTCTCTACTAAGCGTGCCGAAAAATCTTTGTTCAAGATAGATAGAACACTTTCAATAGAGAACTTGCTGAAACTTGTCTAAAGTTCTTATTTCCAGAAAGTCCTGAAAATGTTCCTGACTTAAATTTACGAGCAGCTAATCATACATTTTTAAGTTTTCTTGTAGCAAGCGAATATCGCTATGTAAGGAAAACACTTCGTAGTTATTGTCACGATAGCGCATACTCAGTGAAGGTTAACTTTGCAAATGGCGGATATACATGTCTTAGGGTGGTATTCCATTTGTCCACGATCTTTGTCCAGAGTGTATTAGCGTCTCAAATTTTGCTTAAAAAATTATTCGTGAGGAGGTAATTATTTTTGTATGAGCACGATCCTACGACTCACGTGTACCAGTGTTGCCAGCTAACCCCTCCCCTCTTCCCAGGTGCGAGGGCAACCCGTGCGAGAATGGCGCGACGTGCTCGCAGAAGGGCCCGCAGTACACGTGCTCGTGCGCGCCCGGCTGGTCCGGCAAGCTGTGCGACGTCGAGATGGTCTCCTGCAAGGATGCCTCCTTCAGGAAAGGTATGTACAGGTGTCTACAATGTATTGTCCTTGGAAGCGTCACATCTGAATGTCTGGACTGGCTTCCCACGAGGCAGCTTGACCCGAGAGGTATCTACAGTTCCGCATACAGTCGAACTCACAAGGAGCTGAACAGTAGAACACTCTTGGACCGTGTTGCTTTAACTCCATGTTTAAACTGTAACACGGAGTTGTCAAACGGCTTAAAGCGACAAGGTACAGATAAAGTGTCTTATTGACCTGTTGAAAATGGTTTTTACTATACGTACTTCTTACCTGCCCTTTTTGGAAATGTTCGAAATATGAATATAACCCGCAAGAGTTAACTTGAGACTTCGTTTGTATGACGTTAGTACGCGCTTGAGTCTCCGCAGTTATCTTTTGTGGGATATAGTTATCATATAATTTATTTTCCTTATGCAAGTATTAACATGTAGTATTCTGTGCAGATGTGCCCCTGAAGCAGCTCTGCAACAACGGCACGTGCGAGGACATCGGCAACTCGCACCGCTGCCACTGCCTCGACGGCTACACCGGCTCCTACTGCCAGAAGGAGATCAACGAGTGCGAGTCCGCGCCCTGCCAGAACGGGGCCGTTTGCAAGGACCTGGTTGGCACCTACCAATGCCAGTGCGCCAAGGGCTTCCAGGGACAGAACTGCGAGCTCAACGTCAACGATTGCCTGCCGAACCCTTGCCAAAATGGGGGAACCTGCCACGATTTGATAGACAACTTCTCATGCTCCTGTCCTTTCGGGACGCTCGGGAAGATCTGCGAGATCAACGTGAACGATTGCAAGCCGGACGCGTGCCACAACAACGGCACGTGTATCGACAAGGTCGGGGGCTTCGAGTGCAAGTGCCCGCCGGGCTTTGTCGGGCCGCGGTGCGAGGGAGACATCAACGAGTGCCTCTCGGACCCCTGCGCCAGCCCCGGCACCCAGGACTGCGTGCAGCTGGTCAACGACTACCACTGCAACTGCAAACCCGGCTACATGGGCAGACACTGCGTCGACAAAGTGAACTTCTGCGCGAACTCGCCGTGCCAGAACGGAGGAGTCTGCACCGCCATCCAAGGACGCCACGAGTGCTTGTGCAAGGAGGGCTACTACGGCAAAGATTGCGAGTACTCGGGCTACGCCTGCGACTCCAACCCTTGTATGAACGGCGGCTACTGCCGCACTTCAGAGATAGGCGGCTACATCTGCGACTGTCCCAGAGGCCTGTCCGGAGTCAACTGCGAGATCGACTCGATGAACGAATGTCTCAGCAATCCCTGCAAGCACCCCGAAGCCCGCTGCATCGACAAGCCGGGCGACTACGTGTGCTACTGCCCGAGACAACGCACCGGCAAGAACTGCGACATCTACGACCCGGAATCAACAGGAGGTTACGGCGGTCTCGACTGGGCTATACAGAAGGAGCAGTGCGTCAAGATGGGCTGTAAGGAGAAGCAGGGCGACCACCACTGCGACGAGGAATGCAATACCTACGCTTGCGAGTTCGACGGCAACGACTGCTCGCTAGGCATCAATCCTTGGGCTAACTGCACGGCGCCCATAAAGTGCTGGGAGGTGTTCATGAACGGCGAGTGCAACGAGGCCTGCAACACACAGGAGTGCCTCTTCGACGGCCGCGACTGCGAGAAGTCCCTACAACGATGCAACCCTATCTACGACGCGTACTGTCAGAAGCACTACGCCAACGGGCATTGTGACTACGGCTGCAACAACGCTGAGTGCAACTGGGACGGCCTGGACTGCGAACGCGAGCCGCCGCACATCGCCGACGGAGTCATGTCGGTCATACTGCTTATGGACATTCGCCAGTTCAAGGAGAGCTCCGTGGCCTTCCTGCGAGACCTGGGGCACCAGTTGAGGACCACCGTCCGGATAAAGAAGGACCATTTGGGCAACGACATGGTCCGCCCCTGGACCGGTCCAAAAGACATCGGGCTACAGGACACGGAATTCGGGAAGAAGCATCAGATTATATTTGTCGAGAGAGTGCAGAGCGGAGTGCAAGTGTTCTTGGAGATCGATAACAGGAAATGCACGTCAATGTCTGGCTCTGAATGCTTCTTCTCCGCTCAAGAAGCCGCCGAGTTCTTAGCCGCTACGGCGTCCAAGCATTCCCTGTCTCCGGACTTTCCTATCTTCCAAGTGAAAGGCGTAGCGAGCGGGCCCGATCCGGACCCACCGACCAACTCCAAATACGTGTTCATCGGGGTTATACTAGTGTTGCTAGCCGGCTTGCTCATAGGCGTGCTAGTGACGGCGCAGCGCAAGCGGGCGGGTGGCATAACATGGTTCCCGGAAGGTTTCATTCGGAACAACTCGTCGACGCGCCGCCGCTCCCGCCGCCGCGGGCCCGACGGGCAGGAGATGAGGAATCTGAACAAGGGCTCGATGATCGACGTGGACATAAACGGGGGCCACATGGGTCCCCCGCACTGGTCGGACGAGGACGACGACGGGCTGGCGCCGCCGCGGGCCAAGCGCTCGCGCGGGCCCGGGGACGCGAACGGCGCTCCCGGGGGCTACGCGTCGGACCACACCGTCATCACCGACTACGAGGAAGCGGGCCATGACTCCAGGGTGTGGACGCAGCAGCATCTGGACGCCGCCGACATCAGGGTGCCGCCTAGCATGATGACGCCTCCGGCAATCGTAAGTTAACCATATTCGTACACCATTTTTTAAGTTGATCAATATACTTTGAGTTGTAGTTGACTTACAAAAGCACATTATTGAAATTTGTAGATCTCAAAATACAAGAAATATGGCTCAGGGCGACAGGAATTGAGTTACATAATGAGCTAATTGTTCATGGACCATATATTATCACAGGAGATGTAGTACATATATATGTTCGATTCCTTAGTAATTAGAATCGAAAACTTATCTTTCAAATATGTATATTACAAGTGCTCTTTCTTTACGCTTTTCAGCCCTCAACAATGAATTTGAACATTTCCTTTTTTAACTTAAATACGAACCAATTTTAGAATGTAACCATGTATGTATTCCCATTTTATATTTTTCTCTAATCTCCTACCGGTGGTAACCCAGGTCTCATTCCAGCACGACGGGCACGTGGACGTGGACGCGCGCGGGCCGCTCGGCATGACGCCGCTGATGGTGGCCGCGGTCCGCGGTGGCGGCCTCGACACCGGCTCCGACGCCGAAGACGAGCTGACCGCGCACATCATATCCGAGCTCGTGGCTCAGGGCGCGCAGCTGAACGCGGCCATGGACAAGACTGGGGAGACGAGCTTGCATCTCGCTGCCAGGTAACACAACATACACCGTTTGTAATAGGGGGCTTCGACAGCCGCGCGGATGCTAGACCTACTCACTTGTACCATATGAATTAACGCTTCTATGGACAAGACTGGGGAGATGAGCTTGCATCTCGCTGCCAGGTAACACAACAGACAACGTTTGTAATAGGGGGCTTCGACAGCCGTGAGGATGCAACCCGTCGTTTACCGGACCCGGAGATCTCCGGCCTTTTTTGTGACACCAGTTAGTTGTCAAAAGGTCGCCAAATCGTGCACCGTGATTGGTCGAGGGTGGGAACGGGCCGCATGGGGTGGTGGGAAAGCGACACACACGAGTGGTCAAAAATTTGCCCGGATATCCGGGTCCAACACACGACGGCATCAATTTCCGCGAGTCATATGGGAAACGTCAGGGGCCTTACTCACTCGCGCCATATGAATGAACTGACACGACAAGACTGGGGAGACGATCTTGCGTAAGACAGTTTAATGGCCTCTTTGAAGACCAGCAAATCTTATATAGATATTTAGAAAACTGAATCTACACTAACTGAGACACGTCTTTCAGATATATTGTATTATAAATTAAATGACTAACCTATTGATACCCTTCCAGTCTAGGTACTATACTACGTAAAATATAGCTTGAGCCCTGCGACAGCTGTCAATAGAGACATTGTTTTCGGTTTGAACTTGATGGGCGTGATTTCGATGACGGCTGTCGCAGGGCTCAAGCTATATTTTACATAGTACTATGCATATACCCTGCGACAGCCGTCATCGAAATCACGCCCACCAAGTTCAAACCGAAAACAATGTCACTTCGACAGCGGTCGCAGGGCTCAAGCTTCTTATTAAAATACTGCCGAATTATGATGCAAGTAAGTCTTAAAACCAGACGGCTCTGTTAGCTACAGGTTTGGAATAGTTAAATGTTGAGATCGTTAGACGATTGTGGCTACTGCAAGCCAAGGACTTCCAATACAGGGCACGTACAAAGAGAGTAAACATGAGTTGTATCCACAGATACGCCCGCTCGGACGCCGCCAAGCGCCTCCTAGACGCGGGCGCCGACGCCAACTCGCAGGACAACACGGGCCGCACGCCACTACACGCCGCGGTCGCCGCCGACGCCATGGGCGTGTTCCAGATACTGCTGCGCAACCGGGCGACCAATCTGAACGCCAGGATGCACGATGGAACCACGCCGCTCATACTGGCTGCCAGGTAACACAGAAAACATCCTAATAGGCAAGATGCAATATTTTCATTTTTGCTTTCATTTGAAACAATTTCATGCAGAATGGACCACGAGTGTATTAAACAATTAAAATACTATAATTTATAGTAAAAAATGTCTGTTACAAACTGACAATTCAAACGTTCGCGCCTAAACGGATCTACAGTTCCTGTGACGTCACTCGTGTTTGTCACTCGCCATAATTTAAGACCATTTCAAATATTCCATATTCAAAATTCCTAATTACAGTCTTTCGCTGTACAATTATAACCTTTCATTAGTTGTCATCAAAGACTACAATATACATACTGAGATAGACAGGCAACTCGACCAAATTGAGAAGGCATTTAATGCTTACGTATACAGGCGCCATCTCTTCTGCGGTAGTTACAACTTTTCTTTGAATGTACAAAACATACAAAAAGTGCGTCGGTCGTAGGGATCGCACCCCGGATCATCGACTCCAAATACCACCGTCTGTACCCCTAGGCTACTGATGTCTTGTGTCAATACGGCGAATTTTGAAATACCTTGACAGCCTAGCCTTGCAATCGCTAGAGCTTCAGAGAGTTCGCCAGCTATCAAGAAGGTGGCACTGTTTTCAATAAGCAACTGGATTTGCATTAAGTTCTAAGTTCGCATAGCATGGTTGTCATAACATGAGTGACGTCACCAGTCGCTGGTCGGTGGATAAAAACACGTTCCGTTTCACATTACTTGAAATCGTGATTATTGTTTGAAATTAGTATAAATTAAAGTAAAAACGTTTCAGTATATAGCTATTATTTTATGTTTTTTCAACATTTTGATTACAAAATAATGGTAAATATTAAAGCTGCATCTTCCCTATTGGGTATTTGACAACAGTGAAAATAAATTGTTTTTTTCATTAGCAACAGATAAACATTACGAAAAAACTCGGAAAGTGTCGAGCTTTCATTTATGTTAGCTATTTAAGATTTTTAAATCACAATAAGGACGTTGTTTGATTATGACGTCTCAACCCAGTACTCACTACAAATTCCATACTAAAGGAGCGTTTCTGACATTGACATAACATAAAAAGAAAGCTGATTTGGCTTTTGTCAAATACCGAATGATTGCTTTATTGATTTAGTATCTGGGTCAATCAACAATGTTTTGGTACTCGTTGCCATGGTTACGTCCCCTGGGTCACTCTGTAAAACTATGTTTTTTTGGGGTTTAAATCCACTAAACGCGTATTATATTTCTAAACCCATCCCACGGTCCCCACCATGTCCTTGGTATGATAGAAGTCCAATGTATAGTATGTTTCTAATAAACTGTCACTGTGGTCTCCTGGCTAACCGTGACAGAATAACAACAAGAAAAAGTTTCTGTCAAAAAGTTCATTTTTGGTACAAGCTTTTATTGCCGACTGTAATTTTCTGCATACCATCATCAACTACTCATTGAGACGATTCTAACGAGCCCAAACTCGATGGGGTTGTGTCGTTTTATTGCGGAGTTCCTATGGCCACCTTCCTGCTCCAGCGTCAGCTTCAAGTCATCATTATATTGCTTGCAAAATTTCAGCTCAATTGGATAACGGGAAGTGACTGAAAAATGGATTACAAATTTTGACGGACAACTTACATATTTACATACATACAAACAGTGCAAGTTAATATAAAGCTTGTAAAAAGTTGATTGACCCATCCTCTTCAGTCTTTATATGTCCCACTGCTATATATGTCCCACTGCTAGGCACAAACGATCTGAGCTAATCGAGTTGCGTGATTAAAGCCATGTTACTAAAATTACAGTGTGCACAAAAATGAGAATGCTTCAGATGTGTCTTCTGGACGTGTGATATGTTCAAAGAATGTGATTGAAGTCATGAGGGCGTTTTCAAGAAAAATTGTTCAATTTCGTATGATTTTAGTAGCACAAAAAAAGTGTCCCAAGTTTTTTCGTTCCGTTACGTTACCGTCTTCATAGAAATTTGTAGGACAGTAGCGTAATGGAAACCTCTCTTATTAAAATCGAAAGGGCTTCCAAATTCTGAGTAGAATAAAACGATTTTTATCCAGATTGTCGACCACGTAACGCACTGTACGCGCGTCAGGTAGGTCTAAATGTCACTATTTATATGGAAAATTGACAGTTAAGTTGTACCGACGCGCGTTCGGAAGGTTACGTGATTATATATAAAATCATACGAAATAGTACAACTTTTATTGAAAACGCCCATGAAGTGACCAATGTACTCTACCACCAGGCTGGCCATCGAGGGCATGGTGGAGGACCTGATAAACGCCGACGCCGACATCAACGCCGCCGACAACAGCGGCAAGACGGCGCTGCACTGGGCCGCCGCCGTCAACAACGTGGACGCTGTGAATGTGCTGCTCATGCATGGCGCCAACAGGGATGCCCAGGACGACAAGGTATGTGTACACTGATAGACTTGGTGGAGGTCCTGGGATATTCCATAAGTTGTCACTTGAAAACAACAGAAGTCTCTTATAAAAGGATTTGAGGAGTATCATCCACTTGTATTATAAATGCCTTCGTGAAATATTCTTTTTTGACGTGATAACGTCTTATAAATCGATGAACGCCGGCTGCACGCACGAAAAAGTGTGACTCGTTGACCCGTTCCGAACGCCGGCTGCGCGCTCGAAATATCAACGCACAGCCTAAACTGGTGGTTCTAGAGATTCCAAATTTGTCACGTAGGTTCCTTATAAGGTCTAGGGGTGCACTAGGAAAGGATTTTTCAAAATTCATCCTCTAGGGGGGTGAAATGGGGGTCAAAGTTTGTATGGGGAAACAAGATTAGATCGGCTATTTTGTTCGAAACTTCACAGCACAATGTTTTCTTATGTATGACGTTATCACGTAAAATTATCGTCCGTAAACCGACTTAATAGTTGACCAATTTTTTTTCATTTCAGAAATGTTATTTCTACTCAAATAGGTACTAGAACTGATGCAGTAAATTAAATGTCAATTGCTGCCTACCCCTTTTATGAACACTGACTTGACTTTAGATATATTATGTTTATGTATTTATTTTAACCTCCCCCGTTTCCCTCAGGACGAAACGCCGCTGTTCCTCGGCGCCCGCGAGGGCTCGTACGGCGCCTGCCGCGCCCTACTCGACGCTATGTCCAACCGCGAGATCACCGACCACATGGACCGACTGCCCCGGGACGTGGCGCAGGAGAGGATGCACGACGACATAGTCAGGCTGCTGGACGAACACTGTCCCAGGCCGCCGCAGCACCATCATGTCATGCGTGAGTACAGCCGGTCCAGCCGCGAGATCACCGACCACATGGACCGACTGCCCCGGGACGTGGCGCAGGAGAGGATGCACGACGACATAGTCAGGCTGCTGGACGAACACTGTCCCAGGCCGCCGCAGCACCATCATGTCATGCGTGAGTACAGCCGGTCCAGCCGCGAGATCACCGACCACATGGACCGACTGCCCCGGGACGTGGCGCAGGAGAGGATGCACGACGACATAGTCAGGCTGCTGGACGAACACTGTCCCAGGCCGCCGCAGCACCATCATGTCATGCGTGAGTACAGCCGGTCCAGCCGCGAGATCACCGACCACATGGACCGACTGCCCCGGGACGTGGCGCAGGAGAGGATGCACGACGACATAGTCAGGCTGCTGGACGAACACTGTCCCAGGCCGCCGCAGCACCATCATGTCATGCGTGAGTACAGCCGGTCCAGCCGCGAGATCACCGACCACATGGACCGACTGCCCCGGGACGTGGCGCAGGAGAGGATGCACGACGACATAGTCAGGCTGCTGGACGAACACTGTCCCAGGCCGCCGCAGCACCATCATGTCATGCGTGAGTACAGCCGGTCCAGCCGCGAGATCACCGACCACATGGACCGACTGCCCCGGGACGTGGCGCAGGAGAGGATGCACGACGACATAGTCAGGCTGCTGGACGAACACTGTCCCAGGCCGCCGCAGCACCATCATGTCATGCGTGAGTACAGCCGGTCCAGCCGCGAGATCACCGACCACATGGACCGACTGCCCCGGGACGTGGCGCAGGAGAGGATGCACGACGACATAGTCAGGCTGCTGGACGAACACTGTCCCAGGCCGCCGCAGCACCATCATGTCATGCGTGAGTACAGCCGGTCCAGCCGCGAGATCACCGACCACATGGACCGACTGCCCCGGGACGTGGCGCAGGAGAGGATGCACGACGACATAGTCAGGCTGCTGGACGAACACTGTCCCAGGCCGCCGCAGCACCATCATGTCATGCGTGAGTACAGCCGGTCCAGCCGCGAGATCACCGACCACATGGACCGACTGCCCCGGGACGTGGCGCAGGAGAGGATGCACGACGACATAGTCAGGCTGCTGGACGAACACTGTCCCAGGCCGCCGCAGCACCATCATGTCATGCGTGAGTACAGCCTTCTTATCTTAGTGGTATCCCGATTGCATTGCAATTCAGGCAAGGGCGGTACAGTGGCGGAATGAAAAGGTTGATCAGTTTTCAAATCAAATCATTTACGCGTTGCAAGCACATGTTACCTTTTTAAACTGTGTATCAGACGAGAGTGATGTATTGGAAATTGTGTTCAACTGTTTGACAACAAAGTTCAAATTTACTTAGACGAATTTTCCTTGACTATTAATAGTTGAACTAAAACCTTTTTATTAGTTTCATCTTACCATTGCATTGTGTCAAGTTTGATAAATCTTATGATTAAATGCTCTTCGCTTAAAATTAATAAAACTATAAATGTGAGTAACAGGTCCTGTCAATGTGATCATTGCTATTTCTTGTATACGTATTTTTTTTTCTTTTTTTAACTCGTTTTCCAAAATTCAAAGAGGTGTAGTGAAATGACATCCATTATGACGGAATGTGTCTGACACTCGGTCGATAAAGCAAATACTGAATAAAGAAGCTTATACTGAGCAAGCAAAAACAGATCTTAAGGTGATCAACCTTTTCATTCCCCGACTGTACATCAACCACTATCGGCCATCCCAAAGGGATCTGTCAAACTTCCCATACTGTCCCATACAATCGTTAAATTCCTCTAACTTTGCTTGACAACTGATGTCATAGACTGCAACCTAACGGTTTAGCGTTTCTGCCAAAGCGCGGAAGCGCAGTTGGTAAATAAAAAGAGAAAAAAAGTTCCTATACATGTTATCCATATCGTATTATCTACAAAAAAAATATGACTTTCTATTATGATCGTGGTTTTTAGTTTGCTTACTTTCATAACATTTTCTTCTACATATTTTTGTCGTTTGAAAATAGGTTACTCTTGACCTGATTTAGTTGTAGGATTTTCTCTAAAGTCGCCCCCTTCTAACTAACTAGTATGAACTGAAGTATGTTCTAGGTTAATAATAGTCGAGTCTAGAATGAACGCTTTATTGGAGGCTACAAGGGTATATATAGGTTTAACATATATGGCTGTGGGCGTATACTAGATGACTCTGGTGTCCATTACATAAAGGAAGAGTGAGTTACTATAAGCCTTTTCCAGGTTGGCAGTTGGAAAATGACAATCGGATGTCAGTCGTATTCATTGACATTAAGACATATGTTTGACAAGCAGTATGTGGTCGATATAACGCCTCTGCCTGGAAAAGGGTTAACAGAGTCTCAGGTTTTATATGCAATAAAATAGGATCGTTGATTACAATAATGCAGTACAATAATGGTTTCAGGATGTTGTTGGGGCTGCCTCGCTTTTGCAGCGCATCAGGAATGTTTGCAGAGGCTAGAGTTGATAGTTTTCATGCTATAATTCGAAAACGAGTTGCCTCTCTGATGCGCCGTGTGCGAGGCAGCGACAACAGCCTCCTGAACACCATTGTTGATGGCTGGAATGCCCGATGGTGGAGCACTGGAACTCCTTACATGTTGTAGCTAATAAATGTATTGTCTTATTTTATTTTTAATGTGTACTTTATTTTAATGATTGTATATGAACTATATGTGGTTCGAAATAAACAAATTAAATAAATAAATAAATAAATTGAAGAATACTCGTATTGAGGTCATGTGTCGTCACACATGCCAGTGACACCGCAGCTCGCAGGTACACGTTTGTTAATCCGGCCGTCTCTCCCGCAGAATCTCCGAACCCGCACCCACAGCTGATCAGCCAGCCGACGGTGATCTGCTCGACGAAGGGCAAGCCCAAGAAGGGGCGCGCCAAGGCCGGCCCGGACAGCCCGCAGGAGTACGACAACAACAACATGCAACACTCGCAGATCAGACGGTGAGTCTTCATCATAGTCATCATATCAGCCGAAAGACGTCCAGACACAGGCCTCCCCCAAAGAGTGCCAAAGTGACCGGTCCTGCGTGAACTTTACCAGGTCATCTTCTTCTTATTTAGCTGCCATGCCCTATCGGGCGTCGGTGACCACCTTTGCAAAGTCTATCGTGGCCGCGTCCTTGATGTCCGTCCATTTTTAGGGTTCCGTACTCAAAGAGTAAAACGGGACCCTATTGCTAAGACTTCGCTGTCCGTCCGTCCGTCTGTCTGTCACCAGGCTGTATCTCAAGAACCGTGATAGCTAGAGAGTTGAAATTTTCACAGATTATGTATTTCTGTTGCCGCTATTACAAAAAATATATAAAAAAAAAGAATAGGCACCTTGCTCTAGTCCCGTTTCGACGAAAACGTTTAAAAAGTTTAAATGTCATTTTCGGGTGGGGTTACATTGACGCCATCTTGACAAGACTAAAGCAAGGTGCCCATTCTGCAGTAGAATTGGATTTGATATGAGTGCATTTTTAAAAATTCGTAAAAAATTGAACATAGATAATACTGGAAATATAAAACTACCAGCGTGTTCCTCTTTTCGAGTAGAATACAAGGAACTAGTCAAATCATGGACTTAGAATTATGAAATGTTGTCAATAGGGAACATTACTGCAATGTTCTGCCGCCAGAGGCAGCACTACCACTAATAGTAAACCAGTATAGGAATATAGGGATTCACACACACATGCACAATTGATTGTCAAATGAGTGACAAGGATGCTTTCATAGACAATACCGCAAGTGGGAACGAGATACAATGTCAACGCTGCTATTGTCGCCACCTACGAAGAGTTTTGCGTAATGCTCCCTATTAACACATTATTATACCCCCAGCAGAAAGCAGAGTGTCAAGAAGAGCAACAAGAAGGTGGCGCAGGAGGTGCCGCAGAGCGTCGAGAGCCTCGGCTCCAGCCTCAGCCCTGTCGAGTCGCCGCTTCAAAATTTACAGGTAACCGATAAAGCAAAAAAAAAAAAAAACAGGATTGGCACTCGTATTTTAGGCCAAGACACACTTCGGGTCATTCCGCCAGAGGAGTGAGTGAGTAAGTGACAGAGTTAGAATAATAAAGCATAGAAACGCAGTTCACGCGCAACGGTGAGGCCACTAAAACTCGTCCACTAAAAATGGCCCAGTACGCCGATCGGTGGAACAAAATTGGTGCGTTTGTGTGCGTATTGGCGCGTGTGAATACGAGTTGATCACAACTACATGAATCCATTTTATTCCTCACGCTTGGTGCATCGGCCGTATGATACTATGCGTTATAATTCTAGTCAGACCAGAGCAATCCTGGGTGCACCTCTGTATGAGTGCACTCGAATGTCAGCAAGAGATGGCGGGACATTACACGGAAGAAGAAGAAACTAACCACTTGAATGATCTAATTCACGCTGATAAGTACGAAAAACCTCCGGTCCCGGGTTCGAGTCCCGGTAAGAAGGAGGTCTTTGACTAGACTAGATGCTGAACTATATCGGGAAATCTATTGATCGCAGGAGTCTGTCACATTCACCCCGTTAACGATCTATTTGCTCTGTCGTTCTTTCCCCCCGTAATATACACTGCCGTGCTTACGATAATAGCAGTAACTTCGTTCGAAATGCAATTCAAATGTTTACCTGAGTCTAATTCAAATAAAGAAAAGAATTGAATAATATTCCGAATAGAGTTACTGCTATTATCGTAAGCGCGGCAGTACTTGCATTAAATTGAACAATTTTCCTGGTGCTATTAGATTTATTTATAACTAGCGACCCGCCCCTGCTTCGCACGGGTTTATGTGTATAATACATGCATGTATGGTTTGTATTATACATATAAACCTTCCTCTTGAATCACTCTATCTATTAAAAAAAACCGCATCAAAATCCGTTGCGTAGTTTTAAAGATCTACGCATACATAGGGACAGACAGACAGACAGCGGGAAGCGACTTTGTTTTATACTATGTATTGATAATATTGGTTCTAAGTGTTTATTTATCTAAGTAATTATGTATATCGTAGTCTAGTAACTATACACGTGTTAGTTTGGGATTGGTTTCTTTGTGTAAGATATAAGATTGTGCCTCAATATTTATTCATAGTACCAATAGGGGTGTAGACTCAAAATTTATTATTACTCCAAAAGTAAGAAGGCAAAAAAATATGCCTAATGACGAAAATCCCATTCGAATATCTCAAAAAATTACGAAGCTACAACCGTTTTAATGTTGCTTGTTAGAGATAGAAAACGCTAGAGGATCGTGACGTCACGTTCGTCTAGCGTCATAGTAAATGACAATCGTTTCATATGAAAGTGCGTTTTGCGGAAAAGGGACAGAACATACCCCCTCTTAAAACTTTGGACGCTTATAGCTTTGTGATTATTTAACCTCTTGAGTTGCTTTTTTTTTGCATTTGAGTACATTTGTAATCATTTTTCGAGAAAATGCAACATAATTGATTACCTATTTTATTTAGTGTCTACACCCCTATTGTGGCCATATATAAGATCAAGCTTGCCCCCCCCCAGGATTTGCCGTCACCGTACGACGCGACGTCACTGTACTCGAACGCGATGGCGCAGTTCGCCGGCATTGAGCAGCTGATACAACATAAGCAGCCGCCGAGCTACGAAGACTGTGTCAAGGTAATTATAAACCTGACCAAGACTCTGCAGGGACAGTCACCTCAAGCTCCAACATCAGGCGACGTGAGCTCAGAAAACGGATTTTTAAAAAGTAGTACACGACATAGGCCTCCCCCAAAGAGTGCCACAATGACCGGTCCTGCGCCACCTGCATCCAGCGGACTCCCGCGACCTTTACCAGGTCATCAGTCCACCTTGTTTGTATTTACCAAGTTTGCCGCTAGATGTCGCTGTCACACTCGGAAACTAGGTAACGGTATGTTCTTGTAGATTCATATATATACCACATCATCATGAATTTTTTTAAGTTTCAATCCATGATCTTCATTTAAATTTTGAATTTTTGGAAGTCCATGCCATTTTGTGCATAGGGCCTTATACCATTGAACGTAGAGAGCAATTAATTAAGGCGACGTGAGCTCCGAAAACGGATTTTTTAAAAATCGTAGCTCTTGTTTGGATTATGCCACGGCTGCCCTAAATTTAATTAGCAATCTTGAGGCCTTTGTCGAGGGACAACAGCTATTCGAATCCTGAGTTTGACTTTCGCTCAAAAGAAAAAAAAACACGAAAATAGGTCTAAAATACACTTGAAAAATCGTTACAAATTATGCACAACAGCTAAACATATTAAAATTGGTTCTAAAAATCGGCAATATCATGTGTAGCGTTCAGGGTTCGATTCACGATGAAAAAATAGGCATATTTCGCGACAAACTTATATTTTTGAAAGAGGTCGGTACACATACAAATTTACTAGCGTAAGGTGCGTGCGGCGAGCGCATTAGCTTATATGGACTGCTTTAAATTTTCTACGGTGAGGTAAAATAACAGTTGCACCCCTCCCGCGCATCTCGCTCTCCCCGCGCGCCCCTAGCTTTTACAATTAAATAAGAGGTAGATTTAAAACTATAATTGGGTCGCTCACATGCCCCACCCCAGTGCTGTTCTAGCAGCACTCTTCTCCAATAGGTATTCGAGCGACGCGTGCGGCGGATCGGGTAAGGACACCTGTTTTCGTCCTTATCTTAACCATTCTAGTCCGCCCGTCTCTGCCGGGTAAAGTTTGCTCGACAATGCCTCGCGGCCAAATGTTCCGGAGTCCGTCAGGGTCGACGACAAAAACTAGGTCTCCCACTTGTAAGGACCTTTGTTCCTTGTTCCATTTCTGTCGTGGTAGCATATCGGGCAACACTTCTCGCACCCATCGTTTCCAGTATGAATCGGCAAGCCTTTGCGCGATCCGCCACTGTTTTCGTAGATAAAACTCCGAGTCATCGAAAACGCCCATCTGAGGTAAGTTCGACGATGACCCCAAGAGAAAGTGGTTTGGGGTCAGAGATTCTTTACTTCCCGCTTCGACAGAGACGTGGGTGAGTGGTCGGCTGTTTACCATGTTTTCCACCTCAGCGAGAAAAGTGTTAAAGGTCTCTTCCCTAGGCGCGCGTTCTTTCAGGACGACTTTCAGCGAGCTCTTCACGCTCTTAATGAGCCGTTCCCACGCCCCACCCCAGTGTGGGCTTGCTGCCGGAATGAAGGTCCATTTAGTCCCACGATTTATGGCTGTGTTGTAAAGCTCGTCATTTTTCAGTTCCTGAATCGCTTTTTTCAGTTCAACATCTGCACCACGGAGATTTGTACCGTTGTCAGAAAAAATGTGCTTCGGCCATACCCTCCTGGCTGCCATACGTCGAAGGGCCATAATTAAGGAATCGGTCGTCAGAGAAGCAACTGTCTCTAAATGAATGGCTCGTACAGTGAGGCACGTAAATATCACTCCGTACCTCTTCTCCCGTCGTCTCCCAATCGTAACTTCATACGGCCCAAATAGGTCGATTCCGCAGAAAGTGTAGGGTCGCTGGTGATGAGCCATGCGTGCTTCAGGTAAGTTACCCATTCTTGGGATTTCAGGTTTACTTTTCTTAATTCTGCAGACCATACATTTCGAGGCAACATTTTTAACTGTGGGACGAATTTTAATAATCCAATATTTTTGTTTTAAATTATTCACTACAGTCTCCTGATTCTCGTGAGCAGCGCTGACATGGTAAGATTTAACGATCAATCTGGTTATGTAATCTCGCCCGTCTAGAATAACCGGTCTTTTAGTTTCAGGTGACACTTCGGCAGCAGCATCAATTCGGCCCCCGACGCGCAGGACTCCGTGCTCATCAAGGTAAGGTGATAAGGTAAGGAGCTTACTATACTTCTGTACATATTTACCATTTTTTAGGTTTTTAATCTCATCGTTAAATGTCTGAGCCTGCGAATATCTTATCAACAGGCGCTCGGCTTCTTCCATTGTTTCGTGATTGAGGTCATCAGTAAGTTTTCGACACTTTTTTATAAACTTCAGAAAAGTATAGGTACATCTTAGCAGGCGCAACCAGGATGAAAATCGTGTAGGCTCAGGTACAGGTAAGCTATTCTTGTTTACCGTTTGTACAATAGATATGCATTCTAATTCAAGGTCATTTATTGCAGGTTGCAAAAAATCCTTTGGCCAGCTGCGCTCATCATTGTATAAGAATACCGGTCCGTGAAGCCATTGATTTTGCAAAATAGACACATCGTATGCTTCCCGTGTTCCTACGTCCGCTATATTAAGGTGCGTCGGAATGTACCTCCACTCGTCACTGCAGGTAAGTTCATCAATTTCGCCTAAGCGATTGGCTATATATGGCTTGTAAGTGCGAGACTTATTTCTTATCCAGTGTAATGTTGTGCTCGAATCGCTCCAAAATATTTTACGTTCTGCCTTTATTTTGTGTTCTTTTATTATAGTATCAGCCAATCTAGCAGCAATTGTAGCAGAAGTCAACTCCAGTCTGGGAATCGTCTGCAATTTGTTAGGCGAAACGCGGCACTTACTAGCCACAAACGCTATATTTACTTGCGCGTTATTCTCCCAGCGCCAGTATGAAACGGCGCACATGGCTTTAGAGGACGAATCGCAAAATGTGTGCAGCTGTAAGTTTCTATAGCAGGCAACGCTCGGTGGCTGTGACGTAAGCGGGCGCATCGGCGCGGGCGCGTTATATCTTTGACTGGAGGTGGCGGCCGCCGGGTTTGAATCGGGCTCGTTCACTACCGTGTTCGCTGCATTGTAGTAATATCGGGGTAGCCTTATGTTGTGTAATGATTTCAGACAACTTATCCATTTGCACCATTTTTCGTATAATAAATCTGGTATCTGGTCGTTCCAATCGATATTTTGTTGCCAACATTGTTGTAAAATAATTTTCCCATTAATAGTAAACGGAGATAGAAACCCGTAGACGTCAAATATGGACATAACAACACGTAACATGTCTCTCTTTGTCGGGCGTTGTGTTCCGTTAATTATGCTTTCAGGGATTTTCTTAAAAGAAACATCGAACCCCAATGCGTCTTCATGTGGAAACCAGATCAACCCAAGTGTTCGTTCGCTTTCATATTGCTCTCCGATTTTGAACTTTACTGCCGCTTCACCGAGAGTTTCTTTTGGTATGGACTCGAGAACTTGTTTACTATTAGAAGTCCAGTTACGTAATTCGAAACCACCTTGCTGATGTATTGTTTTTATATCTCTTATCAACTCGATTGCGGTTTTCTCGTCCGGGACGCTGTCTATATAATCATCGACGTAGTGTTGGTTGTATATAGCTTCACATGCAGGCAACATTGTTGGTTCAAAACGCTCTGCATTTTTATTTTTTATGTATTGGGCTATAAAGGGACTGCATGTAGCTCCAAATATAAGGGAAGTCATGACATATGTCTTCACCGGTCCTTTAGGTTCGCTTCTATATAAAAATCGTAGCGCATCTCGGTCCTCTTCTCTTATCTTCACCCTCAGGAACATATCTTTTATGTCGCCGGTTACACCAATTCTTTGCTCTCGGAACCGTAGCATTATTCCAAAAAGTGACCTCAGTAGGTCCGGGCCCTTGAGAATGTAATCGTTCAGCGACAATCCGTTAGTCTGAGCAGCGCAATCAAATACAAGGCGGAGGCGCTTCTTGTTTATATTATCCACTCCAAAATGAGGAAGGTACCATGTTTTGCTAGTTGCCTCCGTATCGTGCAATTCTTGTGCGTAATCGTTGTCGAATAAATGCTGGACGCGGTCGTTGTATCTATTTTTGTACCCTTCGCATTTCTCCATCTTTCTCTCCACTGATTTAAGTCGCGACAGTGCGTGAGGAAATGAGTCTGGCATCGCGCAGTCTTCATTCTTCCAGGGTAATCCGACGTACCATCTCCCATTAACCAGCTTAGAAGTTTTGTCTAACATTTCCCGAGCGCATACGTCGTTCTGGTTCTCACGCGGCTTACTAGTTACGCCCAATGAGTCGAATGTGAAGGACCGACGAACTTCTTCGTGTAAACTTTGCAGCAATAGTTTGTTTTCAGCCACGTCATCGCTGACGTCACTATCGCAGATAAACAGTGTTGAGTGGGGCTGACGCGCGTGCGCAGATGACGTCATACGCACCTCAGGAGCTCTTCCGTGCAAACACCAACCGAGTGGAGATCGTGTGGCACAAGGTTCATGAGACTTGCCAGTGACAACTTCCAAAGGCAACAGTAGGTGGTAGTTGTCTTGCCCTATCAAAATCTCGGGTTTTAATTGTTCACAACACAAGTCATTTTTTAGTCTTTGCAAGTGCGTAAAGTTATCACAGTTCACTAAATTCATGCTTTGACTAGGTAAATTAAGTTCATTAACACTTCGCGCATTAATCGTAAACATATGTCCATCTCGGTTAGATAACGTTAAATCAACCAGGTAGGAGTCGCACACTAGTTCAGTGTTGTCCCATGCGCCACGCACACGCATACACTCGCGGCGGCCGCGCAACCCCACCCGCTCTGCGAGATTGGCACTTATTACAGTCACAGAAGATCCATCGTCAAGGAGACAACTAGTTTTAATTACACCGCGCGGTCCGTGAATATTTACCGGCACTACTTTTAATAAAACTTTCGAAGATGAGTTCATGTGGGCCACTATTTGGGGATCAGATTCAGTCTCAATTTCTGTCACTTGGACAGCACTGTTATTGTTCTCGTATTGTCTTTCACTAGGCACGAAATGTAACAAGGAATGATGCGCCAGGCCGCAGTTATCAATATCGCACACGGGCGCCGGGCACATCTTTCTATCTTGATGACGTAATAAGCACTTATAACATAGTCCGAACCGTTTAACATAACTCCAGCGATCCTTTCTTAATGACTTCTTGAATTTTTTACAGTCAGATAAATTATGATTAGGTCCATGACAATAACGGCACTTCGAATAACTTTGTTGACTTTGCAGTAGTATTGTTTGTGAGTTAGCACTATAGTCCGCATATTTACGCCTGTAGTTGTCCTTTTGTGTGTTTAATAACGACACACTGCACTTTGATATTTTAACGGCTTCTTGGTTGAGGAAATCCGATATTTGGTCGAGTCTAGTCGAGGTACTTGCAGTGTTGTGTGAGTAACTGTAGTCTGCCCATTTAGACAACAGGATTGTAGGCAGTTTTGATAACACAACGGTAATTAGACTCGAATCTTCAAGGTGATTTTCACGGCCAAGGGCACGCACAGCGGCGACGTAATTTTTTATTTTATTTGAAAACACAATAATGTCTTTGTGATATTCTGTAGACACAGGATTTAATTTCTTGATTTCTTGTCTTATACGCGACAAGATTCCATCTGGGTTCCCGAACTGCAGTTCCAGTGTGGATATAAGTATTTCAGGAGAAGTAGCCGTGATAAGTAACGCCTGGACAGCATCCTTGGCTGCGCCACGAAGGCACTTTCGTAGGCGCCACAAGTTCTCCGAATCACTAAATTGACACAATCGGGTGGATTCTTCGTAGGCCATTTTAAACTGGAGCCATTCCATTGAGTCACCAGCAAACAGCGGCAGATCCTTGGGTGTGCTGATGCGGGTAAGTAAATTATTATTATTATTGCTGTTGCATGCAGAGGTAGTTATCATATCCTTAAGTACACAGGCTAACTGTTGAATTGGACCATCAGTGCCAGCGTCCATGATCGCCGGCGGGCACAGCACACCTGAAGTTTCTTCCTGCTTGGTGGCATGCTGTGACTCCAATTCCAGTTGGCTGCGTTCTACCCATCTAGCAACATCACTTTGTTTATCGGTAACTGAAGACTGTGGACTGTATTCTTCTTCTAATTCAGCAAGGTCCGCTTCTAAGCGTTTATCGATAAGGTCCATTTCAATTCGTGCTTTTGCCTCGGCCGCTTGTAATTCCAGCTTCTTTTTGCGTGCTGCGACGGATGATGATGAAGACTTTTTTGTCAAAGACTTTTGGAAGGTAGGCTCATTAAGTTTAGGCATCTCGGACTTAACACTTCCGGCATCTATCACTATTGTTTTGTCAGGTTGCACTTTTTCTTCAACATCTGGAGCTGCACTTGTACTTGCCTTTCCTGGGTCGACCTCAGTAGCAGTAGTTTTATTTTTCTCCTGCTGTTTCCTTGCGGTACTGCGTGTATTAACCATTTTTTTCGACGGCGGCGTGAAATACATTGAGATTCGGTTCGAAGACCACTTTGTAGCGTTCAGGGTTCGATTCACGATGAAAAAATAGGCATATTTCGCGACAAACTTATATTTTTGAAAGAGGTCGGTACACATACAAATTTACTAGCGTAAGGTGCGTGCGGCGAGCGCATTAGCTTATATGGACTGCTTTAAATTTTCTACGGTGAGGTAAAATAACAGTTGCACCCCTCCCGCGCATCTCGCTCTCCCCGCGCGCCCCTAGCTTTTACAATTAAATAAGAGGTAGATTTAAAACTATAATTGGGTCGCTCACAATCATGTTTGAGGGAACTTAGCTATTACTTTTATATTTATTTAAACGCAAAAAAAAAACACGCACTACCATCTCGCTCACGCTTATGCTTAGTGAGAGGGAGAAAAGACCACGAGCCTTCGGAGAAAGGGGCTGAATCAAACCGGCAAACGATGGACAGCCCGCCTGGTTCGGGCGTCCGTCCCTTCAAATCATAATCAACCTCAAGTATCTCTTACGCTGCTTTTCACCGATGCGATGTTATGAGTCGATTTTCTTCCAACTGATAATTCGAGTCGAAACTCGAGTTGACGACTCGGATCAACCGGATGGCGTTAGCAATAGCTGCGAGAGCGAGTCGAGTTAATTGCGTATTCTTGATTCGAGTTGTCTTGAATTGATGAAAACACATCTTTTAACATACTTATTCACCCTAACACTAGTACCCTGACTTGACCACCGTTGAAACTTTCTGGTATCAGTGCTACTATACTAAATAGTTCTGTATTATCGCTAGCACAGTATGAAACTAATCTGTGTTAGTTCGTTTGTTCGCAGACGGGTCAGTCGCTGCAGCAGTCGTACGGCGGCGGCGCCCCGACCCTGTCGCCCCCGTACTCCAGCCACTCGCCCACGCACAGCAACCACACCACGTCGCCGCACGCCTACATCGGTGAGTACACAGTGACAGACATACTCGTACAGTCGCTGCAGCAGTCGTACGGCGGCGGCGCCCCGACCCTGTCGCCCCCGTACTCCAGCCACTCGCCCACGCACAGCAACCACACCACGTCGCCGCACGCCTACATCGGTGAGTACACAGTGACAGACATACTCGTACAGTCGCTGCAGCAGTCGTACGGCAGCGGCGCCCCGACCCTGTCGCCCCCGTACTCCAGCCACTCGCCCACGCACAGCAACCACACCACGTCGCCGCACGCCTACATCGGTGAGTACACAGTGACAGACATACTCGTACAGTCGCTGCAGCAGTCGTACGGCGGCGGCGCCCCGACCCTGTCGCCCCCGTACTCCAGCCACTCGCCCACGCACAGCAACCACACCACGTCGCCGCACGCCTACATCGGTGAGTACACAGTGACAGACATACTCGTACAGTCGCTGCAGCAGTCGTACGGCGGCGGCGCCCCGACCCTGTCGCCCCCGTACTCCAGCCACTCGCCCACGCACAGCAACCACACCACGTCGCCGCACGCCTACATCGGTGAGTACACAGTGACAGACATACTCGTACAGTCGCTGCAGCAGTCGTACGGCGGCGGCGCCCCGACCCTGTCGCCCCCGTACTCCAGCCACTCGCCCACGCACAGCAACCACACCACGTCGCCGCACGCCTACATCGGTGAGTACACAGTGACAGACATACTCGTACAGTCGCTGCAGCAGTCGTACGGCAGCGGCGCCCCGACCCTGTCGCCCCCGTACTCCAGCCACTCGCCCACGCACAGCAACCACACCACGTCGCCGCACGCCTACATCGGTGAGTACACAGTGACAGACATACTCGTACAGTCGCTGCAGCAGTCGTACGGCGGCGGCGCCCCGACCCTGTCGCCCCCGTACTCCAGCCACTCGCCCACGCACAGCAACCACACCACGTCGCCGCACGCCTACATCGGTGAGTACACAGTGACAGACATACTCGTACAGTCGCTGCAGCAGTCGTACGGCAGCGGCGCCCCGACCCTGTCGCCCCCGTACTCCAGCCACTCGCCCACGCACAGCAACCACACCACGTCGCCGCACGCCTACATCGGTGAGTACACAGTGACAGACATACTCGTACAGTCGCTGCAGCAGTCGTACGGCAGCGGCGCCCCGACCCTGTCGCCCCCGTACTCCAGCCACTCGCCCACGCACAGCAACCACACCACGTCGCCGCACGCCTACATCGGTGAGTACACAGTGACAGACATACTCGTACAGTCGCTGCAGCAGTCGTACGGCGGCGGCGCCCCGACCCTGTCGCCCCCGTACTCCAGCCACTCGCCCACGCACAGCAACCACACCACGTCGCCGCACGCCTACATCGGTGAGTACACAGTGACAGACATACTCGTACAGTCGCTGCAGCAGTCGTACGGCGGCGGCGCCCCGACCCTGTCGCCCCCGTACTCCAGCCACTCGCCCACGCACAGCAACCACACCACGTCGCCGCACGCCTACATCGGTGAGTACACAGTGACAGACATACTCGTACAGTCGCTGCAGCAGTCGTACGGCGGCGGCGCCCCGACCCTGTCGCCCCCGTACTCCAGCCACTCGCCCACGCACAGCAACCACACCACGTCGCCGCACGCCTACATCGGTGAGTACACAGTGACAGACATACTCGTACAGTCGCTGCAGCAGTCGTACGGCGGCGGCGCCCCGACCCTGTCGCCCCCGTACTCCAGCCACTCGCCCTCGCACGTAATATTGTTAGCGCCAGTATTTGTGAGATTGTACTAGCAGCTACGCGCAACTGCGCTCCCTAACTGGTGTTCACGGAAGACCAGCGTCGGGTACTCTAGTAGCACCTGGCATTATGCTGAGTGTTCACCTTTTTCATTATAGTCTAATTGTAATCTTCTTTTTGTAATTGTATAACTGTGTAATTGTATAAATTATACTGAAATAATATATCTTCTATTCTAAATGAAAGCTTGATACTTTATGATTATTTCCGTAATGTTTATATGTTGCTAATGAAAAAAACAGTTTGTTTTCACTGTTGTTAAATATCCAATTATATATGTTCACAGGGTCGCCCTCGCCCGGTAAATCGCGGCCATCTTTGCCCACGTCGCCGGCGCACATGGCAGCTTTGCGCCACTCGCATCAGCATCAACTCGACGCGGCCGCTTACTCGGCGCTTGCGCATCTAAGTGAGTATTACTACGAACAAATCATCATCGTCCTAGCGTTATTCCCGGTTGTGCCCCTAAAGGAGCCCGGGGTCCGCTTTGACACCTAATCCCAAGATTTGGCCATACTACGGACAAATAAATGATATAAATTATAATAGACGTTTTCCTTCACCGAAAAGCTTCTGTTAAATGGGTCAGAGTTTCTTAGAAAAAATACTATAAATTGGACTCTTATCAAGGCATCGAAGTTTTTGTTGCATGGAGTTAATTTAACTATTTTTATATACATCTTTTTTACGTGTTCCCTTTGTCTCCCAACGACTCACATGTGAGTCGTCCGGCAGATCCCACATGTGGGTCATTTTTATTACCCTGGAATCCCAATGACCCACATGTGGGTCATGATTTTTTTTTTTATTTGATCCTTATATACAAAATACACCAGGGTTCATTATCGAGGTCTGACTGCTGGACCAATGGGACCACACATGCCGACATACATGTAAGTCGTTGGAATACCAGGCCTTCGATCACCGGATCGCTGGAATACAAAGGGTTAATGTATCTTTTGTTTGTTTATGAATTTTCGTAATTAAATCAGTATAAAAATGGTAATTATTTTTTATTGTAATATATATTTATTTTCCAAAGATGACATTAAATAATCGTTTCTAAACTCGTCAACGTTGTTGTCCTTGATTATAAAAAAATACCAAAGTAATTAAATAAATGAGTATGAGTATGAATAAGAGTTTACATTTGTGGCAAATGTCGACTCCATAGTTTGCTATTAGTCTTACCATGCGACAAAAACTCCGATGCCTACATCATGATGCTCCACCATGAAATGGGATTACCAATATAACAGAAAAACGTGCTAAGTGGATTTAAACCCAAAAAAAAACATACGGATTTAACCGTGTTTAAACAGTATTTAATATAGTGCACATACAGGTTCTGTAAAATTTATAATTTAAAAAATACAGACGATCAAATATTGTTCGTAGTCTAATTACATTCATACATTGTTCCTAATTACAGTATGAACTTGTAAAAACTGGCCATTTGACCATCCGTATTTTTTTAAGCACAACTTTTACAGATCTTTTATATAAACTAAATTAAATAATAATAATAATTACGGGACAATCTTACACAAATCAACCTAGGCCCACGGTAAGCTCAGTTAGGCTTGTGTTGTGGGTACTAGGCGATGATATATATAATAGATACATACATATAGATACTTATAACATCCATAACTCAGGAACACATTCGTGATAAATACACAAATAAATGCCCTGACCGGGATTCGAACCCGGGACCTCCAGCTTCGTAGGCAGAGTCACTACCCACTGGGCTACGGAGGCCGTTAAATCTTATTTATACACAGATACATCCATATACTCAGAAATAAAATTGGCCAAACACATTATAAATTACCATCAAATTTGAAAAGTCATATTTGGATGCAACTGTATGGGGAAAAATATCATGTTCTTAGTTATCTGGCCATGACTGTAGGTCGCTGGGAGAGGAAGGGTTGGATTGGGGCTTGGAGGAGGCCTAAGTCCAGCTATGATCATAAAACGAAAATGTCCGTTTCAGGTGCGACGTCGCAACACAACGCGCAGCTGCAGGCGGTGATGACGCACGCCGCCGCGCTGGGGCAGGTGCAGGGCGCGCAGCACCCCGCCATCACCAACATCATGTCCGGTAAGCACCTCCAACCGTACAGGCACCACCAACATCACGTCCGGTAAGCACCTCCAACCGTACAGGCACCACCAACATCACGTCCGGTAAGCACCTCCAACCGTACAGGCACCACCAACATCACGTCCGGTAAGCACCTCCAACCGTACAGGCACTACCAACATCATGTCCGGTAAGCACCTCCAACCGTACCTGTATCACCAGTAGAATGGGGGGGGGGGGAGGGGGGGGTGGGTCTGAGACAGATGTAACCTCATTACGAGGCTGTCACATCAAATGCTTGAGTAACTTTGTGTCCATGCGACATTTATTTATTTAGACAATGATGTAATGTAAAAAGTAGATATGTTGTCTATACGAAATTTCCTTGATCCGATTCATATTGCAAAGAAACATTTTAAATATCTGACCCTGGCAATCGCAAATATAGCTGCTGCAGCTGTCAATATCATTGCCGGTGTCAGTTTACCACTTATATTTAAGATATTTTCTTGTAATATGAGACGGATCAAGGAAAGTGTCTTATTCGCCGTCCTAAACCCAAAACGTAAGAAAGGAAACTGTTTATATTTAGTTAATAAGTGTCGCAGCTGAAAAGTCTGCAACTTTTTTCTGGTGACAAGAAAGGTTATTCCTATCAAAAAAATAATCAGGCACTTGTGAAATCATTCTTCATTTTCGTGTGCTATTTGTGGAGCGCTTATAACTTATCTACCTCTTATATATATTACATCATGGAACGTTAAAGGTAATATTTATTGACAAAAATGTAAAGTTAGATACAATATAAATTTAAAAATATGTATACTAAAATTACATCATTAGATTTTGAGATCAAAATTTGTAGCATTACAGCATATGCCAAGGCACTAATAAACATAATGATTTAAAAAATGATAGCCGTCATTAAAATTAGATAATTTTATGCGACTGACAGAATTATTTGGCAGACGTTACCAGTAGGAAACCTTGCTACATTGTTTACATACATACACGCCTGTCTTCACAGAAAGGGTGAGCGGAAAACATGAAATGAAATATTCAGCGCCTCTTATAACCATTTATTTATTATAATTGTTTTACCTCCCCAGGACTATACGGCGGCTGGGGGATAGGCGACACGTTTCCGACCCCGTCGCCCGAGTCGCCCGACCACTGGTCGACGCCCTCTCCGCAGACGCCGCTCACGCAGTCGCCCCACTCGGACTGGTCGGAGCGCGCCGCGCTGTCGCCCAACGACATGCAGCAAGCCAACAAGGGAGGCACCGAGGCAATCTATATATAAAACCTAGTGTTGTAGGTAAATCTTTTTTCGACAGATTCCGAATATTTGGGGTTTGAAGGATTCTTTTAGCATAGGTTTGTGTAAAAGCAACAGTGCTATAAACTAGTATTTGATACTTGTAACTTTCACAGGTCTGAAAGACATTTTTGATCCAATATAAAAGATTATAATCGCATTATAATTGAAATTCGTTTGTGTTAAATTGAACACGAACATTACTTATTGATCAATGTTATATTTAATACAATTTCTTTGCAAAATATATACTTTAAGAGTTTGTATATCTTATATCAATGCAGTAAATTGTTTCAACTTGAACAAAATGGAAATAAATCAGGTCAGAAGAAATATCTTATTGGTTAAGATTTATCTACAATAATGACTGAATGTTATGTTATAGATTTAACAGATATATTAAAGACATATATTTAAGGATCGATCGTAAGACTGTAATGTTGGTGGACGTCTTTAGGACCAAAAAAATAAATTTTAACTAGCCGCCAACTTCAAGCCGCCTGGCAAAAGCGTTTTAGTTCGGTAACTAAATTATTGCTTTATTTTTTATAAAGTTACTATCAACTCTTTTATACTTTTTTTAATAACATATACTCGTAACTGTCAAATCGTAAAACTTTGCTCTATACTGTAAATGTCGCTACTGATCAAACACCCATTAAGAACTAAACTGGACGGTTACAACCGTCTAATTTTACTGATAGTCGGTTTTACCCATAACTATTCGCGTGGGCAAATTTACCTGGGCAAACTTACACATTTCTGATGTGTAAAATATTTTACAAACAAACTTTCCACTTCTACTTCTTTACTTAGTGACAAAAAATTGGTTGTCTATAAAGCCGGTTTACGGTTGATAATTTTACGTGATAACGTCATAAAGCCGAACGCTGGACTCAGGCGGAACGGGACAATGAGTCATACTTTTTCGTGCGTGCTGCCGGTGTTCATCGATTTATAAGACGTTATCACGTCAAAAATGTGAGAAATCCAACTCACTGAGGCGGTTTCAAGTTGGCGGGCACCGCGAACTATTGGACTGAAACTACTAATGGATTTAGACCCTATCTCCTATAATGCATGGCATGCACTGTATATTGCCTATAACTGCCAATATTTGTGTTTTATATGTTTAAAATATTTGATGGGCCAGTCAGCTTTTACAACGGTAATTTGGCCCGGTACTGCAGGAGACAAAAGTCGTGTTTGTTAGGGAAATGGTCTATATAACGGTTTAAACCAGCTGTTCTGGGATGCTATAGTTTTTAATTTGTTCGGTGGACACATTTTTAGCCTCCTACACGGCTATCACAAGACAGCCGCGACATACTCTTGAGTCTCTTTCTAAGTGGTCTAATAAGAGAGAGACGGATAGTGCGAGAGAGCTCGAGAGTATGTCGCGGCTGTATTATGATAGCTGTGCTGAGACAGCAAAACAGTAAAATTTTAACCAAACGCTTCGGCTAATAGTTTTGAACTTTTATTCATTCTAAAATCAAACTAAACAAAACAAATGCAACTCTTGTTTTGCCTCAATTTGATTTTAATTCCTTTGAACTATGTTGTTCTTTCTACTCTAAATAAATAAATTTGAAAGTACATACAAACTGTCTGTGTAAAAGTTGGTTTTCCCCCTAATCCATGTTTTGTGGTAGTCATAGTGACCATCAATGAAATCTCACGGCACGTCCGAGCGGGATCTGCAAGACCATGACTCGGTATAGAATTAAATTGCTTTTGCGAAATATTTTACAAGACCACTTTTCGATGTATTTTTGCTTCAAATAATTTAGACGTGCTTGGTATGTCTAATCGGGGAGTTTAAAAGATGCCGCGTAATTAAATTCAAAATTGAATTAGCGTTCGATGATCGTATCAATTTTTATTTTTAATTTACATTAGTAAACATTGATAATGGGGTTGGCCGGTGAAAGCTAATTGTAGATGGCGCTCTTCTAGATTCCATACGATGAGAGAGAGAGACAGATGATCGATGGTCCCTAACTTGTATGGAAACCATATACAGTTCTTAGGCAAAAATCTTCCCCATAGCTTTAATCCGTAGCCTTTTATTTTTTAGCCTTTTTCGGAAAACGGTGGATTACCACTTCGGAGCAATGCGGGACGAAACATAAAGTAATTTTCGCAAAAATAAATAAAAACTACTTCCCGCCATACAAATTAAGCTTTTTTAGGGACCATTATTGGTGCTGTCAGTTTGACAGTTGTTAGCCCCATTGATAAATCATTTGATATGTAGCAAAAATACATCGCGGGTCACCACTGAAATCGTGTTTGATACAATTGTTGTGTTATTAAATGTTTTAATGTAATTGTTTTAAATAAACGTGTTTTCATTCATTTATCTTAATGATAAATGAACATAAGAAAGTGTATTCGCTTATGAGAATTATGCATAGTAAATGTGAACGAGAATTATATATGTGTGATTCCATAGTTTAACACTCTAGTTTAAATGTATGTAGTGCGTACGTTTTTAATTCGTTTTTAAGTTGTTTTAAGTCGAAATTGTGGTGGGTCGAGATTGCTGTTTTTTTTTAAAGTATAGGTATCGGTTATTGTATTAATCCAAGCTTTTCTGAGCTGGGATACGCGGGCTCGTATTTCCCTTATATAATGTTCCAAATCCTGAATACAAAATGAATCAATCCACGAGTACAGATAAAGTGAAAAAGGTCTTCTTTATATATATATACATACGACATAAGGAAGAATTTCCCCTGCCGAGCTGGCATGACGGCGTACCTATATGTCGGACATAAACATTCGTCCGCTCGCACTAACATGCTTGCTAGCGCGGGAACTAGCCAGGCTGGCTTGGGGAAGGTTTTCTCACTATACCTGTAACAGTAGCGGGTGTTGATTTTCTCATTTCCAACCGAATATCCTGTTTTGGCGGTTCCATTTTCAAACGGGCGATCTCGACCTCGGCGTTCTAATTTCATGTTACACGGCTCGGAACCATTCCATGATTGCTTCCATACCCGCCATGTTGGAAAGAGGTGGCTTCACATTAAATCGGGTTCAACTTGCATGCTTCTACTCAATGAGATTATTATTTATTGTTTTAATTTATTTTCTAAATCGTAGCGCGAGATGTCACGCCGCCACCTCTTGTCTGCGGTGTTTCCACTAGATACCTAATTACGGTTAGATCTCATCATTCCATTTTGCTTTAAAAATTAAATTTTGCTTGACGGGACCACTGTATGCTCAATTTTTGTTAGAAAATAAAAATCCGCGTTATTGTAATATATTTTACTGTAATATTAATAAGTAACTTCCGCACAGTTGATGTAAATAAACATTTATAAACAGTGATCGGCACGACCCGTGCAACACGGTGTCAATCATTATGTTAATATGGATATTGCCCGGGATTCCGGAATTCGAGTCGGTAAAGGAAGACAATACCAGACCCGAAGAGCATAAGTAAAAGTAAACATATTTGTTGTTAGAAATTGGTTGCATTCCTTATCAGTAAATTAGAGAAGGATGACATCAACTATGTAAATATTACTATTAGCCGTCTTTTTCGCACCAGTTTAAACTATGCGTTTGGTCATAGACGCAAACAATAGATAATCCGAAAGTGACCTTCGACATGCCAGGTAGTCGGGAAAAGGGTTTTTTTGCACTTCAAATGGTTACATTTTAACACTTACATATTTATATGAGTGCTCTTAATATTTTACGCAATATAAAAAAAAACTAGGTATATCAATATTATTTAATTAATGAAAAATGATACAATTTATGAGTTTATTAAATATTCTCACTTCTATTTACAAATACATTTATTAACTCTCAATAGAGTATTTTTTTCGAACTAGATCACGGGATTATAATCATGCATGGGGCATGTCCACATTAATATTTCTTCTCGGAATCCCGCGGTGTTGCACGGGCCGTGCCGATCACTGTTTAAAAAGATTGATCTTCGTAATATACTTAGTATTTTTAATTAGTTGTTAGTTTTAATATTTTGTGTCATCACCAGTGCCAACGCGCGGGTGCGGGAATGCGTCGGCTGTCCGCGACTCGGCAGTTGGGAGTTTAGTGATATGATAACTGTGTATTACTAGTTAAAGTAATAAGTACATAATGCGTGCTTCCCTTTGCATTCTCTTTTAATTAGATTATTAAACGCCTAGCTTGTGTTAAGTACAAAATTCTGTAGATATTTTCAATTTTGTCAGCCGATACGGACATCAAGATTCTAAGTTATGACCTTTGTAGTTTTCTGGTGCTTTCTGTAAGCCAACAGTGACCATACGTAGGTATACATATGGTTTTACGTTTTTGAACGCTACGCCGGTATGCCTACCGGTGCATCGGTGTACTAGGATACATCTATTGGATTCTTATACCTACATATATTTCTTTTTGAAAAAGTTTGTTTAAGTACCGCTTCAATTTTTTTACATTATTGTATTATTTTTAATCGGGCACAAAAACTTGTAAGACATTAAATCCCGTGCCTTTCTAGTGTAGTGTAATTTAAATGAAGTGTAGTGTAATTTAATTGTAGTGTTAGTCTTGTAAATACATTCTATCATTATTTTTATGAAATGCATTTCTTTGTAAGAATTTGAAGTATTTCAAATGTTTTCTCCCTTACTGACAATAAAGGAATAAATTTTACAGTGTTGTTTTTATTTTTATTGCCGTACCTAAATTGGTCCAACGGAGGACTTTTATTCTACAAGTAATATAGTCTTAAATACTTATACCCCTCCGCGTAGAGTTAACAAAAAGCTAAATTAAACATTAACTTACTGACGGAGAGACAGTTTGCCTATAGAAAAAAATTGATGTACCACAACAGTCGGATAGCGACCACATCGTTTTCTTTTTCTTTACTTATGGATTCTTATGCGGCACCCGCGATATTTAGCTTGGCTTGCCAATTGAGTCGGTATTTAAGCCGCGCCAATCCATGTTATGTCCATAGTATATTCAATTCAATTCAATTCATTTTTATTTCAGACAAGGTCCATACACATTTGTTAGTAAAAAATAATTAACTTATGACTAAATGAGTGTTAGTTAATAATACTACTTAGGGTCTAACATTCTCGTGCGCGCGTCTTTACCTGCACATGCATGGACGTCCAGTATATAATAATACACAATTTATATGAGATGGTTATGTTATAAATTCGAAAGTGTGTATGTCTGTCTGTCTGTTATCTCTTCACGCTTAAACCGATGGACCAATTTTGATGAAATTTGGTATGGAGATAGTTTGAGTCCCGGGAAGAGACATACCTAGGATAGTTTTTATCCCCGAAATAATCCCCTAAGCGGGTGAAAGTTTGTATGGAGCTACGATATAAACGATTTCCACGCGGACGGAGTCGTAGTCGTGGGCAGACGCTAGTGTAAGTAGAATATAATCTAAAAGTTAAATAATAGCTTGTAAAAAGGTGGCATTTAGATACCTACTATGAATGACATGTGTGACTGTAATGGCAATATATATAATAGCACCATGGTGTGAGCGAGATGGCGCGCTTTTTTCGATTCTATTCTTCATTGACACAGCAATGTAAAGTAGATTTAGAAGAGTAACACTAAATAAAATGACCTATAATGATGAATTTTCTCGAAAAAGGATTAAATGTAATGTCAAATGGAGAAAAAAAAGAGCAGAGGATTACAAAGTTATAGTATCCAAAGTTTTAAGAGGGGGTAGGTATATTCTATCCCTTTTCCGCAAAACGCACCTTCATATGAAACGATTGTTTTTTACTATGACGCTCGAGTATATTGACGTCACAGTCCCTCATCGTTTTCTCACTCTAACAAGCGACATTAAAACGGATGTAGCTTCATAATTTTTTGAGATATTTGAATGGGAGTTTCATTATCTTCTATCTATTTATACATAATAAATGCCTATGTCCTGACTGACTTATTCACTCAATCACTCACTCACTCACTCATCAACGCACAGCCGAAACTACCTACTAATCTTAGAGAGTTGATTTTTGCACAGTATGTTGCTTTTATAACGTGGGCTAGGGAAAAAAAGGGATTTTTGAAAATTCTACCCCTAAGGGGGTAAAATGGGGGTGCAAAGTTTGTATGGGAGAACCTTTTTTTTTGAGCTATAGACTTAAAATTTGTAGAAAAATTAGTTATTAGAATACAAATGAAACACTTTCAGCGTTTTGGAAAATTCCAACCCTACGGGGGTAAAATAGGGGTGCAAGGTTTGTATGGGGGAAACATTTTTTTTTAAATAGAGACTTAAAACTTTGTAGAAAGATCTGTCATTAGAATACAAATAAAGAACTTTCAGGGTTTTAGAAAATTCTACCCCTAAAGGGGTAAAATAGAGTGCAAAGTTTGTATGGGAAAAACTACTTTTTTTTTAATATAGACTTAAAACTTTGTAGAGAAATTATTCATTAGAATACAAATAAAGTACCTAGATTCAGTGTTTTAAAAAAATCTACCCCTAAGGGGGTAAAATAGGGGTGCAAATTTTGTATGGGGGAAACAATATTTTTTTTAAATAGAGACTTAAAACTTTGTAGAAAGATTAGTCATCAGAATACAAATTAAGTACTTTCAGCGTTTTAGAAAATTCTACCCCTAAAAATAGGGGGCTAAAATAGGGGTGCAAAATTTGTATGTGGGAAACTATTTTTTTTAGCTAGAGTCCTAAAACTTTGTAGAAAGATTATTTAAATACAAAGAAAGTACTTTCAGTGTTTTGGAAAATTTCACCCCTAAGGGGGTAAAATAGGGTGCAAAGTTTGTATGGGAAAAACATATTTTTTTTTAATAGAGACTTAAAATTTTGACGAAAAATTACTTATTAGAACATGAAAAATACTACATTCGGCGTTTTACAAAAATCATTCCCTAAGGGGGTTAATAAAGGGTGCAAGGTTTGTATAGGGAACACTTTTTCTGAGCTAGACACTTAAAACTTTGTAGAAAGATTACTTATAAAAATACAAAAAAAAAGACTTTCAGCGTTTTGAAAAAATCTATCCCTAAGGGGGATAAAAAGGGGTGCAAAGTTTTTATCAGGGAAAGTTTATGTTTTTGAGTTAGACTTGAAACTTTGTAGAAAGATTACTTATTAAAATACTAAAAAAGAACTTTCAGCGTTTTAGAAAAATGTTACTTATTAAAATTAATAATAAAGTACTTTCAGAGTTTTAGAAAATTCCACCCCTAAGGGGGTTAAGAAAGCTTTGTATGGGCAACACTTTTTTTGAGCTAGAGACTTAAAAGTTTACGAAAAAAGTTCTTTCGGCGATTAGAAAAATTCAACCTCTAAGGGGGTTTAAAAGGGGGTTAAAATTTTAAATGGCGAGCAATAAAATTTTAAAGTGTGAGTAAGAGATTTTTAACTTCGGTCTTATTCTGTACGTTAAAAGACTACAAAACTGATTTCAGAGTTTTTCCAAATTCATCCCCTAAGAGTGTTAAAATTGGTTCAAAGTTTGAGTATTTCAAGGCATTTTTAAAGTAGGTATGAGATTTTTAACTTTGGTTTTAGACTGTTTGTTCACAAACTAGAAAATGAACATCAACTTTTTTTTTTAATTATCCCCTAAAAGAGGGTTCAAATTTTGTATTGAGAGAAATCATTTTCTAAGACGATAAAAAGTTCTACGCGGACGAAGTCGCGGGCAACAGCTAGTATATCAATATGTATGCATGTACAGGTAAAGTGTATATTTGTGTGTGAGTATTTCCGTTCACGCAAACATGCGTACACTCGACGCACACATTATGAACTTACTAGAGCTAACTCTTGGGCTGTTGAAGTCGGTTAAAAACTAGATAACGCGCGGCATGCAAAACCTTGACTGACGTCTCTATCTCTATATATTCATAGTACTCTTTGGTTATGTTATGACTGTTGTTATGTGTCAATGAACGTTTTGAAATAAGAAAGAAATAAATCTTTATAGAATAACACGATTACACAGTTTCCCGACCACTCTAACGCAACTAGGAACAAAAAAAAATATGGAATTTGCATGGCAAACAATAGCCAACATACTCCTTCCGTACAACTAATCTTACTAATCTGTGGTCATACCTCGTCAGCCATGTTGTTTTGCTTGTCATTGCGTCTCATGTCCCTTGGTTGTTTATTTTTGCTCATTATTAATTGATTTGTTCCTAATTTGTAATCGAAAGTAGTGAAAGGTGATCGAATACTGTTTAGTGTATATATTTTGTGACAATGCCACCGAAAAGACGGTTTATTAAATGTGAAATTTGTGGAAATCGCGCTAGTCGTGAAAATCTCGAAAAAAGGATGTTTATGGCGAAATTTCCCTTGGATGAAGACCGGTAAGCATTGATTTGGGCATTTCTAGATATATTTGAGTGTAGCAGGCTATAAACAAGCTAAATTAGATATTTTATTTCCATGTTTATAGTGTACTAGAGATGTACTGTATCTATCGATAACTATACAGGCTTATTTGTTTATCAGTGCAAATAATTACGTTAAGTAAGTCGAATTGAGTGTCAACTAGCATGAAATATGACTATAAAATACTGATTATTTTAAGATGCTCAGGCAGCTTATACCTGGTGCGTGCAAATCAATATCCATTTGATATTTATAGTTTAAAAATTTGTCCAGTCACTTTTTAAACGAGTTTATTAACACATCACTGATAATTCTTTAATTTAATTGTTATTAGACTGGTAATTATTCAATATTTTATCCTTAGATGTAAGAAATTGAAACTCGGTTTTAATTAAAAAATATTTTCAGATGCAGGCAATGGGTCAAGTTTGTGGGAAAAGAAGATTTGATACATGTTCCCCTGGAAAAGTTACATACATTGAAATATGTATGTGGAGATCACTTCGAGCAGCCTCTAGTTTGTTTCTGAATTAAAAAAAACGATGACAGCTGCCAGAAAACAACGCCGCGATGCCGGTTACAATATGCGGCTCCTGAATGCATCATGGAGGCTTATGATATGTGGATAGATAAAGTAGTGTATGTAACTGTACATAATTATAATTAGGCTTTAAAACACATGTGATGTTATTATGAAACGAGCCTTCGGCTCGTTTCATAAACCCACACTCGTGTTTAATACCCTTTATTATGTACAGTCACATAAACTAATATAAGTGATGTATAAATTAATGTACCGAGACCTTAACAATAATTACATTAGTAAAAACAGTTTCTTATTTTATTTCGGGTCCCTATACAAGTCCAACCTTGTACATGCGACTTAAATGTAGACTCGTACCTAACCTAATTTCGATAAAAAAATTGTTGCCATAGGAGCCTGTATTTTAACCCTGTTCATTTTATCGATATCAATAAAAAAATCAGGCGTATAGGCCACTACACTATTTTAGTCTGTTAGGTTGGTACTGTTGGTTCTTTGACGTACATGTTTTGTATGTTGGTATTAATGTGCCATGCAAACTGATTCTATTGGCTAGTATGAGAGACCCGCCTCTTAAAACGTAGTGATTATATTCTCTATGATCCCGACCAAGAAATTTTACAAGTTAAAACATATCGATTGCAGAAAAGTACGATGGATGAACAAACCGTTAAACGTTTTCGCTATAAAAGCCCGACCAAAACAAAGAGATCGCAGAAAAATACTACTTATAATAATAAATAAATAAATTCATTTATTTCGACCAACTAGGATCATACAAAATACAAAACACAGCAAAAATTTATAAAATAGGTAAAATTAAATATGTAAAGTACGGCGACAGCTGGACGCATATGACCACATTATGTGGTCACTTACCCCCCACTACCGACGCAGTTTACTAAGATTTGTTTGTCATTACATGAATCATATGACAATGATTCAAGTAATGACAATCAAATCTCTCAGCCAATGCCCTCAGGATGCTATTGGAGCTAGACCTGACCCTGCGCACCAAGGATGTGCAGCGTTTCCTCATTGTAGCATAGAAGAATCGATCAAGAATTTTTACTAGTTGAAACAAAGGGTATAATAGGTACTGCATTTTACAACCGTCCTGCCCACTTCTCTGCTCCCTTCGGCAGTGTAACCCAGGTATTAGAACTTAAGTGGTTTTATTCTCTTTGAAGAGTATTATAAGATGGTCACACTGGTGAATGAATGACACCAAAATGACACTTGTCTATGCTTATAAAATGGAGGCGTCGAACAAAGACTATAATTTGACTACAATACAATACAATAATATACATACTGAGAATGTCGAATGCAGAACTTGTGTATTGTATTGTTTATATTTAGTAATGATAGATACTTGACTGTTATGTTAGTAAAGTCACAAAAAGGACATAAGTAAGTTAAAATAGATATTGTCGGAGCCATTAGTTTATTTTTTTAAATAATATTCATTTAATAAATGCAGTCGTGCGATATGTAAAACTAACTTGCATGAGAATATTGTCCAATTACATCTTCACATCACAAGGGCATCAGTACACTTCAATAATATAAGATAATTTAATTGATTGATAAAACAAAATGTACTTGTACATCAGTATTTACTATATAGGAACAGCGGGATACCTACTACAATATCAAACAAATGTTTGGTTTGTATTTTGTATGACTGTATGTTGTGAATGGTCTTATATGGTAAACTCTAGCATTAGGTATAAGTTATACCTAATGCTAAAGTTCCTTATTCTGTCCAGTTTTGGATGTTCAATGGATGGTTACAGTATAAGCTATATTTTATGCCGCGGGTTGGCCTGCGTTCTTTGCATTACGCGGGTAGCTAGTGTTTGTATAAAACTCAACAAGGAATGGGGATGTTTACTTCTTTTGAGTAAAAATAGAAACATTTATTCGAGACAAAAACAAACAACGCGTATAAAAAAATGTCAGACATAGCATTGCGTCACAAAACAGTTCAATTTCAGCATAATGCTGGTATTACTGCAAGCACTGATCTTCTGATAGAACCGTTGGGTGATTCCATGGTGGATTTTCAAAGTTGCTTGTTATGGATGACTCCTTGACTTTGTCCAGCAACCTGATATGATAATGAACGCTGGTAAAGTGATCGTCAACTGATACGGCAATTTGATCCGAGAATGGTTCTGTACCTTTTGAGGTACGGAACTCTAATTACTATTACTCTCTCTATTACTATTATGTGAAAAATAAATCTGGCATTGTGCGAATCTGGCAATCTGCGACTCTGGCGTTCCGCGAATCAGCGGCGCTACCACGAACTTCGAATCTCGAACTTCGTATATCTCCGTCTCTATCGCACTTATGGTTTATGGTACTCGAGCGACCGAAACGGAGATATACGAAGTTCGATATTCGAAGTTCGTGGTAGCGCCGCTGGCGTTCTGCGAATCTGGCGTTCTGCGAATATGGCATTCTGCGAATCTGGCGTTCTACGAATCTGGTATTCTGCGAATCTCAAATCTGGCATCGTGCGAATGTGGCATTCTGCGAATCTGAAAATCTGGCATTATGCGAATCCGGCGTTATTCGAATCTGGCACAAAGCGTCAAAACCATACTTAAATGCTTAGTTGTCCAAGGATATTTTATTCTGTAAAGTTGTACTTATTTTTTAATAAGGCAAAATAAAGATCTGAATCTGAATGTTTTTGTAGAAATGCTTGTCTTGTCTGTTTTTGAATTGGTTGACAATGACATTGAGAGTAACCACCACATGCGGTTCATGACATAAAGTACATCACACAGCAACAATGCAACAAACAGTCATACCAGGGCACACATTTGCCGAGAGATAGTCTCTGGGTTTGTTGCCTAATAAGGTCCAAAATGGAATTTGACCTTAAGGTTTAAAATATTTTTCTCAAACATGCAATGAAATATTCTCTTTACGTTCCTTATAATAGACTCGGAAGTATCCTTTTTCGGGCGGAGCATCTCGAGCCGGCCTGAAATGGGATTTCATACAACCTTTCAGGCCTAGGCCTGCAAAGTAACTTTTTAATTTTCATTCCACTATTTGTGGCACAGCATCACGGCATTCAGCCATGAAAATTAGTTTGATTTGAGAATTTTTATTTATTTATTTCATTGCATGTTTGCGAAAAGCACTATACATACAAACATATAATCACGCCTCTTTCCCAGAGGGGTAGGCAGAGATCACGGATCTCCATTTGCTACGATCCTGACAAACCACTTTGGCTTCACTCACTTTCATAACATTTCTCATACATGCTCGTCGGTTTAGGGTACTTTTGACCTGGCCTTTTTGTAAGATTTCTCCAACTCGGCCGTCTATACCTACTCGACCTGAAATCCGTGTTTTCCCGGCCTCTGATGTAATGTACTATGAATTGTAGCACATCATGTCCGACAACCCGTCCCGGCACGTGGCGTACGAACAGGTGAAGTTGATGTTGGACTTCATGGCGCAACATGTTGACTTCGCCACGGGCCAGCTGCGCTCGCTGGAGGCGCGCCACATCTCCAAGCGGCTGTGGAACGAGCTAACGTTGACACTGAACAACTGCCGGGGCACGAGAAAGACCGCTGATGGATGGAGTCGGGTAAGGTTTGTTTGTTTTACACGTGTTTACACACACACACACGCACACGCGCACGCGCTGGCACGCACACACACACACACACACACACACACACACACACACACACACACACACACACACACACACACCAATTCCTGCACCCATATTTATACAACAAAATAATGAAAAGGTTCAATAACCAAGAGTTGACAGTGAAACAGCTCCATACCAATTGAAAAATTGGTTGCTCACTCTATCATACAGGGAAACAGAAGATATTCTAAGAACTCTGCAATAGCTGGACACACACACCCACGCACACACCCACACACACACACACACACACACACTTATACACTCTCTAGTATGTTTCATTTTACTGCATAAATTAGATAAAATTGTAATATGTGTTTTTTTATTTTTATTCATTTTACTAGATTTTGCTTTTTGTTTAGTTACTTACATAGAATTAACATCAAGGCGCCACTGAAAACCTGCACTGCGAAATAGGTATCACCATTTCGTGGCACAAAGCTGAGTGGCAGCCATTTTAGCATTTAATCATTATGTCTGTAATTTTTTGTCTTTTATCCTACAAATGTGCTAAATAAACGCATTTTCTTTCTTTCTTTCTTTTCTATTGTACGGCCTTAGTGCACGCTCCGCTACGAGTGGGGCGTGGAGCGTTCATATATATTTTTTTTATACAACGACGGTGGCAAACAAGCTTACGGTCTGCCTACATATATTCTCGGCGCGTTTACTATGGAGTAAGTCATTAATGTGCAATTACGAGTATATCCACAACATTTGCGTTTAAGTCTAATTATACTTGTCATACAAAATGCTGCGTTATAATCGCCTTGCGATTTCAAGGAACACCGTTTTAAAACGCAATAATTTAATTTCATAACAAAGTTTTAACCGACTTCAATTCAATACTCCGCCAAGCCACATGAACATTTCCACATTTTTTTCCAATTTACCACATGAACTGATTTCCGAGAGCAAATGCGTTGATTTTTGACCAATAAACCAAATCTATCCAATCTGGGCCGATAATATTTGAGGACTTCCGTCGATTCATCAGGGATCTCAGAATTACCTTTGGCACTTCATTGTTTGCTATTTCAACGGAATCATATCAGAATATGTGACGTACTCAGTTTAGATAGTTTGAAGTACATCATTGAGAAGTTCCACAAGCCATCTGTGGTCTTCATCATCACTTCCACTTCACCAAATTTATGATTTCCTGGATGAATACACGAGTTATAATAGAAAATATCGAAATTACTACATGCGTGCCTAATATATTTGAGGAGTTCCCTCAATTCCTCATGGTCCTCCAACTGGGACTTTGGAAACAATTCTTTTTTAATTGAAAATATATGCTTTCAGATTAGCATATACTTTCAATTAAAAAAAGAATTGTATGAATCGGTTTATAAATGACGGGAGTTCTAAGGTAACAAAAAAGAACCTAATTGAGAACCTCCTCCTTTTTTTGAAGTCGGTTAAAAACATTAGTATAGTAACACTAGCATTTAATAATCGGAATAAGTAAAACCATTACAATATTTCCCTTTGATATACAACTAGATAAACGAAGAAACGCAGACGAATTCGTCCGTTAAAATTCTACTTTTAATGTTATATGGCATGAGGTAGGAATTAGGTTTATGATTCGTAGTAGGTTAGTAAGAAAATAAGTAATTAAATTATCCATTACACAATTCCAGTACTGGAGCGACTTCAAGAACAAATTGAAGAACAAAGTCCGGATAATAAACAAACGGAAGCGGCTGGGCTCCACCGACAAGGGCATCCGGCCGCTGACCAAACTGGAGAAGCGGGCGCTCGCGATCCTGGGGCCGTGCTTCGAGAAGAAGGTGTCCCGGCTGGCCTTGGAAGACTGCCAGGGCGATAGTGCTGTGAGTATACATTGATTAATTTTTTAACACAATTTGGGGGTCATCTGCGTTCCCGTAAATGCGCTGCATTTCTCTCTAGTTTTCAACGCAAGGAATCCTCAAATCGGCTTTTCAAACAAATTGGATGCATAACTCAATGTTTAAATTGTAAGCAAAACAATTATCAAAATCATAAAAATGGATTGGATTTTTCTATGTTAGGTACTATTAAGATTCTTATGTGTGTTACATATTTTGAAACCCAACACCACCGCACGGAAAATAAGGAAATGTCCTATTTAGACGGTGTGTCATTGCAGATACAGAAGCTGCCGCAAGGGGGCACGGAGGTAAAGATAGAGAGCGTGGAGGAGCCCCCTGAGGGCCCCCACAGCGGTGACTCGCTGCATAAGCGGATAGACATATCACCAGGTAAACTATACTCACGAGTTAATAATTGGTTTGGCCGAATAAAAAAAGGAAACATTTTACCTCACACCACACACTTTCAAAATATTAGCATCCACCTTATCCCATTAGTTTCCGAACGCATCCTTTCCCTTACCTCTGCGGAAGTTGGCAGTTAAACTTCCAAGTGCCTGTGAGGCTGTGAGTGTGACGTCACATCCAGTCGCCATATTGTTGCAACAAAAAAAACTCAAAACAACGCGCGCGCGCATCTCCTGTATGAAAATCCTAAAAATACCTGAAACAATAAATGAACCTCAAATTAACTCTCCACATAATCTATTAAATCTTGCAAGTAAAAAATTAAGTGATTGGATTGCCGAAGAATCTCAACTGAACCAGCATATCAGGTATTCAACGCAGCAGGATACGAGCTTAAAATAATAACGCATAGAAGGATAGTTTCATACAGCCGACGCGCAAAGCGTGAGGCATAAAATGGATTCATGTAGTTGTGATCAACTCGTATTCACACGCGCCAATACGCACACAAACGCACCGATTTTGTTCCACCGATCGCGGTACTGGGCCATTTATGGCCGAGTTTAGGTGGCCTCACCGTTGCGCGTGAACTGCGTTTCTAGGTACTAATCCTTTTAGAATTTACACCAATAATAATAAATAAATGAATAAGTGTTTATTCAGGTATTACCCCATTACATTACATTTACAATGATACTTTTTTTTTTCAACACAGATTTCAACCCTCACACGACAATATTTTTTTATTATTACACAAGCGCTTAATACACATGAAAAAACGGTTTAAATTTGATTGCGCCACCAATTACAGGTGAACACAGCATGCATAAAAGAAAGCATCGATTAAACAAAAAAAAAAGAGAGAGACATTACAGTAAGGGACACAATAGTAATAATATACTTATAACTAAATTAAAAATCTAAGAGTCTAAAACTAATTAAAATTCCTGTGGTTATTATGAGGCAAGTCAATCGATAATCAACAGCATTTTCGTTCTGAATCGGAGCAAACTGTCAGAGAAATATAATTTTAAGAGGTCTCTAACGGAATGGTTAAAGATGCTAAGTTATGAAGATACTGAACTGTTACTTAATCTTGTATCAATCTAAATTTAATTCTATAGTTAGTAAAACATAACAAAATGGGAAATGTTATAATATATACCTACTTTATCAAACAACACACACGCACGCACACACTAACACACACGCACGCACACACTAACACACACACACACATACACACACACTCAACTTTAGGGTCACGACACTATGCCTGTGATACCTAATTCGTCTTCATTTTTATTTTAAGTTATAAGTACTTACCTACATATAAGAAATAAACACCAACTGCTTTTTTATGGAGGAGCGGGTCTTCCTGACACAGGTATTTTTTACCTACTAGGAAGACCCAACCTTATTTTCAATGTAATCTAGCAATCTATGAAATAAAACATTTTCATTTTCATTTCACATAACTCGACATAACGCCGCCTAAACAAATACAAGCAAAATGTCCACACGCGTATATCGAAGTTTAGTGATTAATTGGCTTGTTGCGTGGTGTTAAAATTGATAACGTAGTGTTGCTAAATGGATAATAAACCATCAAATTAGTGTGATTAAGTATAAATTACAAATTATAATTAAAATCATAAAAAGATATGAACCTTGAAAGTTTAAAAAAAAAAGTATATTTTTTATTGTCCAAGAGTAAGTTTAAAGGTACCAATAGAATCCTTACGCTTCTATAGAAACAAAATTGTAAAACAACTATTGACCTAAACGCAGTATTTCACGACCGAAACAGCAATTTACTTCATTATCCATGCAACGGTTAGTACAAGTTGCACGGTGTGACGTCATACTTTAAAGCGTAATAAGCGTTTTCGCTGCTGTTAGCGAGGTCCTTCTTTAACTCTATCTTTTGGGTATTAATGTTCTGTAGCATAGTTGCGTTCGCATGCAACTATAATAGTACATTGTTTAACAAGGGGCGTATGAGGAACATTGCAAACGAGAGTCTATCAGGAGCCCGACGCCGTGAGGCGGAGGGCTTTTGATGACACGAGTTTGCAATATTATTACGCCCGTGTTATACACAATGTTTTTCATCACATTTGCGAGGAAATAAATAACCACAAAAGACAGAAAAACCTATGTTTTATACAAGCGCATCAATCAAATGTTGACGAAATTGACAACTTCACTTCTAGATCAGTGCGAGTGGAGGGCGGAGCTTCAATATTTCAACCAATCACAGAGCCTGCTTGATTCTTTTTCCAACCAATCACAGAGCAGAATTCTTGTCGCTAGCGGCCGTCAAGATTTACTTAACCAATCAGCTCACACACAAGCTCATTACTTACCATGGGCCATTATTTCCCGCGGGAACAATTTAGGCCATTGTCTTTCTGTATACAGGCGAGGAATAACACCATTTATGAGCAAGTGTGATGAAAATAGTATTTACAAATAGGAAGAAGTGTGAACTATTTGTCTCGGTGGAATTGGCTACGCGCGGAAGCCTAAACGTTAACATTGTTACCGCGCGAATACAATAGAACCAGTTTCCCGCCGCCGCGCCCGCGCAGCTCTGACTTGTGCCTGCCGTTGGCTTGTGCCTGCCGTTGGGCTCTACAAACCATACAATTATCACTTCTGATTTGTCGTATCCAATTTATGACAAATTGTGGCAATTTAGGGATACCATTTCGTAAAAATAATATTGCCATAACAAAGCACTGTGTCATGATTGTGTTATTACTTATTTTTCCTAAGGTATCGCTATTCGCAGTATGATGCTAACGTGATGATAAAAAAAATATAAAGCTATCAAAGCGTGGCTCAAATCGACTGTAATAGTATTTTTCACAATCGTGTTATAATAGAGAGCTTTTTAGTTGAGTACCATGTTTAGGCCACGAAGCTTGCTGAGTGGCCTAAGTAAGGTACGAGATTAAAAAGCTTGATTATGATATGACACTATTGTGAACAATACTTTTTGTACGAGTTAACTACAACTAAACTACAATAATGAAACGCAATCAATACCTTATTAAAAATAACATTTATTTTTGAATATGAATATTCAGATTTTGAATATTGTTCTTTGTAATTATAATGGGAGCATTGTGGTGCTTCAGAATTTGCGACAGGTTAATTTCGTTAGGTGTAATAGTTGAGGTTGGAGTTAAAATATCATTTTTGTTTTCTGATTCTGTCGGGAGCGGGTGATGGTTGCTTGAAGTAGTCGGGACATTTACAACGGGCGCATCTATGTCTTCTAAGACGTGGCTAAAATGAGTAGATGAAGATAGGACTTGGACATTGAACGTGAACTTCAGGCTCTTCTGTGCTTTTCAAAATGTGGAGAGGATATTTTGATGTCGATGGCACACTCAGTTCCTGCTGTACTACAGTGTGTGAGGCGGAGTTGGTATTCGATGTTAAAGTACTTTGTTCTATGGAATTCAGTAGTCTTGGAAATTTTTATTTTACTTTCTATGGAGTTATCTATATAACTCTCCGCTACACCTGTGGATTTCCATCCACCATGACGTTTTAATAGGTAAATTTCGTCAGGCGCATCATTCACGAAACTGTTAATCTCGCTCGGTGAGAATGTTTTCGCCTTTTTTGCCTTATAGCCTTGTGATTGGCGTTAAGCTTTTTAAATATGGATATATCAGTCTGCTGGTACACATTTAATGTCGCTTTTATCATAGAAAATTCGGCCCACAATGTCGACGGGGCAAATTTTGTGCTTATTGCTTGAAAGTAAAGTAAGCTAATAACACATTTTCCGAAAATGATGTAATGTTTTTCGTTTCCCGCCATTGCATGAAGTTATCATAACTTTTCATGTACAATTTTTTTGACTTGTTTGGCAACAAACTTTCGGTTACACTTTTGGCTATATTGCGAATTTCTTGAGGAGTACTAGATAAATCGGAATCTTCATCAACATCACTCATTATCAATGTTTTTTTGAAAACAAACAGTACAAACAGCGTGAACACCAAAACAAAACACAAACAGAACAGAAATTTGATTGAAAAAAGCTTGGAGGGCAATAGACATTCTAGACAAAATATAGATTTAAAAAGATCAATTTGGCCAATCACAAACAACTCTGACAAACAATTTCAACCAATAGCGAGTAACCAGCGTGTTTAAGTAGACGTAATGTTCGACAATGTATGGGACGGAAATACAGCTCCGTGTTTAAGGAGACACATTTTATTTTGAAAAAATACCGCATTCTTTATTTGAATTACATTTTAGTTCTGTCAGCAGTTATGAAATTAAATATTTTAGTTTAGTAGCGAGTACCATAGAGTATAGACTCTTGGCCCATAACTGAAAAGTATGCCTTTGTTTCATAGTTAGTAATGTTTTAACTCACAGATTCTTGAGCCGCCGGGCCTTAGTCGCACTGATTTGTCCGGGACATAGGCCGTAGGCTCAGGCAAAAGGGTGAGGATGCCCGCTCCGAGTCGTTTCTGGTGCAAAGGTTGTCTTTAGCCATTCAACAAGGTAATGTGGCAAGCATAATGGGCACCTTTGCACCAGAGGCGACCAGGGGTGGTTTATTTGACTAGGGTTTTTTTTTTATATATAGGTACCTATTTAGTTAATGTATTTGTTACTGTTCCAACCTGTATGCCATACGATTAAAATAAATAATAAACTCACAGATTATGATACGCGAATACAAAAAATATGTTTTTATAGCACTACAACACCTTTAAAATACAAACTTTATAATAAATGCGTGTAAAATTTGTAGAAAGACTAACCAATAAATTCAGTAATATTTTAAATAGTTTAATAAATTCAATAATATTTTAAAAAGTTTACTTTAAAATTATCTGCCAGAAAACTTGGCTGATTTCATTTATTCTTTCCATGGTCAAATTGTGTTGGTTGTCCACATGCATACAATTTGTCAGTACAACTCGTTTGACACTTTTGACAGATGCATCAGCAGCGCAACATGCCTCCAGACGATAGCAATTAGTCAGATTGTGATAAATTGGGGCTGACAAATCATTACATGTATATACCCCGTTCCCCGCCTCACTCATTCCGACCGTCCGACGACGAGGCCGCGTGCCCCTGCCCGCTGGTCGCGTGGACGACTCACATCGCTCCGACATTTTAAATTACAACATTTTTAAGGAAGCGCATATTAAATGTTTTTCAAACAGCCAGTTGGGCGCAGAGTTTTTTAATTTATTTATCATTTATTTCAAGTAACTTTGACTCATATATTTATGGTTAGTGTGAACTTATAGCTATGTTAATATCTATATTACTTAATCATTAAACATATTATTATTATTTTTACCTATTTATAAAACCTAGACTAGAGCGCATTCTCCACTGCACCACGCTTACAACTTGGGGGGACCTCCACAGGTTGAACCTGACTTGTCTTTCCGAAAGCAAATTATTGAAACATGCAAAAAAGCCTTTCAGAATTTAGGTTTTGTATTAAGACAAACAAATATTTTTTATATTAATGCCGCTACAGTAAAGCCCTTTATAACGCACTTGTCAGGTGCAGGTTGGAGTGTGGCGCGATCGTATGGAATCCACACGAGACGAATGTACAATCTGATGATCGAAAAGATATTTGAAAGAATACGGGGTATATCCATTCTATCCCTTGATGTACCCAACGCTTTTTGTCCTCGGTATGGTCGGCTACACCAAGTTGGAAGTAAGGAGGAACTTAGCATTGGCTACATATGTGTTCAAGGTGTTACGCGGTATGTTACATAACCCGGGCGTGCTAGAGTCGCTGGCGCTAGTGGCTCCGTGCGGGCCGCGGCGGCGCGCACCGCGCTTGCTCGCGCGCCCCGTAGCACGCACCAACCTGCTCGCTAATGCACCCATTCATTCATTCATTCATTTATTGTTTGCAAACCATGGTATTACAAGATATTACAAGGGCATAAAGTACAGCATGGACCCTGTTAGGGCAAAGCAAAACTTATAGTTAACTTAACCTATATAACCTACATTGTCCGCGCCATAACCATACTTTCAACTAAAATAGACTTATTTAATTGCACTCTGACTGAGTTTACAAGAGCCGCAAGCAGACAATTATGTTTTTCTTAAATATTTGTATATTGTGACTTGGTAGCTTTATTGATGTTTTATTTTTTGTGTTAATCTTAATCTCTTATTGTTGTACATATCACGTGTTGGACTAGTCTGTAAGCGATATGTATATTTATGCTAATAAAAAAAAACATACGAGTACCTCCAATGTTACATACAATCTACTTGTAGTTACATATTGCAAGATAAAAAATGCAAAAACGGGCGACTAACGTATGCGGAATGAAATTTGCACAAAGTTTTAAATATGTACAATGTTTAAAAAAATCGAGACAGCAATTGCATCTTACGGTTAATTTAAAGACTACATATCTGTCAATCAATCTGGTAAGTTTCATGGACATTGGATTTTTTATCTTGAAATTATGGCAAATCGAGAAGAACGACGTCGCGAAACTATTTGTAATTTCTACAGTACACATTCCCTACGGCCGAAACTGAAGATAGTGAAACATTTTGTGCAAATAGGTGAGAGCCGAAGCTCTGTTTATATTATTTTTGTGTCCTTTTCTTTGAGAAAAAGTACTACTAGAAGGACTGGTTCAGGGAAACATTCCAGCTTTAGCCAGTTTTCTGAGGGGGCTCGATTAAAGAAAAATGACAGCAAAACTGTAAAAACATATCTTAAAGACATGGGCATCTTTAATCGTTCAAGAAAAGTTAAGCCCGTCGTCTCCGAAAATCATAAACTTACTCGGAAAATGCGGCTACGTCATTTGGTCAAAACATGTAAAACCTAGCGGTTTTTGCGTTATGGGATTTATGGGTGACGAATCATAAGTCACTTAAAATGGAAATTCGTGGCAAGGTAACTTTTATTTTGAGAACACCAATAGTCCAACGGACGACAACGTGAAATATGTTGAGCATACGAAGTTTCCTAAAAAAGTTTTCTTAAGAAGGATAAAATTGCACCTAAAAACATGCTTATATCTGTATTTTCGACAGCGATGGACAAAGTACCACAAAACTACCGTAAATAATTTTGCATTGGAGTAAACTTTTTTTAGCATTGAACGTCGTGAAATACACTATTAAAAAACATTAATATTTATAAAAATAACCAAGTGTTTTTTTTATTTAATACGACATTGAACTTTATGCAAATTTCACTCCGCATACGTTACGTAGTTTTAATATATAAATTTAATCGTGAAATTTAGTCGATTGAAACTAAAATTAATTTAGTTGTTAGTCGAACATTCTCACAACTAATTTAATCGCAACTAAATTCTTAATCGCGATTTAAATAAATAATAAATAAATAAATAGCAATTTATTTCAGACATTCATCCATAGGTATTACACATAGGTGGGTATATACATAAAAGCAAAAATGATAACAAAGGAAATTTTGAATTTTAAAATAATAAACATAACTAAAAGAATTAACTAAACTACTAATAACTAGGACTAAAAAATGACGATTGATATTTCGAATCGATTGATTAGTTGACTAAAAAAATAATCGATTAATCTCTGATTAGAACGCCGGAGCGACGACGACGCGTCGTCAGACTGCGACGACGAATCCGAGGAGGATGCGACCGAACCCCTCATGAGCTGTAAGTCACTTTATAACTTTATGGTGGCAAACATAACAATTTATTATTTTTTCATTCAGAAAAGTACGTTTTGGTCCACGACGAGAGGGAGCAAAATGCTACTTTTCTGTTCAAGCTACTTTTTTAATTTATTCATTGGCATGACATAGCATTTACGAATAGGGAACATTACTGCAATGATCTGCCGCCCGATGCAGCACTACTACTAATAGTAAACCAGTATAGAAATATAGGGATTCACACACACATGCACAATTGATTGTCAAATGAGTGAGAAGGATGCTTGCATAGACAATACCGCAAGTGCGAACGAGACACAATGTGAACGCTGCTAGTGTCGCCACCTACGAAGAATTTTGCGTAATGTTCCCTATTGAACACAGATCTTAATAAAATAATCGATTGTAATTACATGGTAATCGATTGAAAACTATTTTTTTTATTCTTTCATTTTCATTTCTTTTTTAAATTTTTTTTTGGTTGTTTGCTTTTTTTTCTCATAGTCGGTGTGAAAAGTTGCATGTGTCGCTCAGGACCAAAATTATCTTCGTCTTGGGCGTTAACACTTGAATCCCTCACTACGGTCAGGATCCTACAATAGAATCCCTCGCTACGCTCAGGATCTTGTAAAACCCATAAATGCATTTTGTGTGGGTTAATGTACATGGACACGGAAATTGTCATGAACACGTTGTATAATAAACTTTTTTCATTTTCATGTAACAAGTCATATTTCGTCATTAATATTTCCTTTTTCCCCAGCCCTGTACCCCAAATGGCTGATCGATATCGAGCAGAAGCGAGCCGAGGCCGAGCTCTCACGAGCGCGCGCCGAGGAGACCCGCGCGAACATCGCCGCGCAGGCCGCGCAGGCCGCCACCGCGCAGGCCGCCGCGCTGCGCACGCTGGCTGACGCGGTCGCGAGGATAGCGGCCATACTGGACAGGATACCCGCGCAGGGGCTGGCTAATATACTGGGGGCGCCTTAACGTTAACGTTAGACAAATGACATTCATACGACGGGGTCGTGAGTTAACGTTACACAAATGACATTAATATGACGGGGTGGTGAGTTCACGTTACACAAAGGTCATTCATATGACGGGGTCGTGAGTTAACGTTACACAAAGGAAATTCATAGGACGGGATCGTGAGTTAACGTTACACAAAGTACATTCATAGGACGGGATCGTGAGTTAACGTTACACAAATGACATTCATGTGAAGGGGTCGTGAGTTAATGTTACACAACGGACACTCATATGACGGGGTCGTGAGTTAACGTTACCCAAAGGAAATTCATAGGACGGGCTCGTGAGTTAACGTTATACCAATGACTTTCATATGACGGGGTCGTGAGTTAACGTTACACAAAGGACATTCATATGACGGGGTCGTGAGTTAACGTTACACATAGGACATTCATATGACGGGGTCGTGAGTTAACGGTACACAAAGGAAATCCATAGGACGGGCTCGTGAGTTAACGTTACACAAAGGACTTTCATAGGAAGGGGTCGTGAACGAACGTTACACAAATGACATTCGTAGGACGGACTCGTGAGTTAACGTTACACAAAGGACATTGTCAAGCAGAGGGCGTTTATACAGGTGGCCGTTACACAATGGAAAGCCTGAGTCACACAAAGGAAAGCATATTAAATATGTATCAATTACAAAGCCTATCACTTTCTGAAGCGTCCATACAAGCTGACAAAGGAACATTTGAGTTAATAACTAGAGTAGCGAAGATCGCGCAGTAGGCGCAGGCCGCCACCGCACAGGCCGCGGCGCTAAGGACGCTTTCTGAGGCGGCGTCTGTACCTACAGGCGGACGCGGTCGCAAGGATAGCGGTCATACTGGGACAGGATTCCCGCGCAGCGGCTGGCAAATATACTGGGGGCGCCTTATCGTTACACACAGGAACGCTCTGGTTACGCAGAGGAGAGCTTGGGTGACACCAAATTTTAGAAAGCCGTGGCGAGAGCATGTGGACAGAAGATCCAAGCAAGGGCTTTTGAACATACTGAGGGCTCTGTAAGTTAACGTTATGCGTTACACAAAGGATTTGGTCAAGTAAAGGGTGGCCTGCGTTTGTATGTGGGCGTTACAGCTTGAGTCATGCAAAAGAAAGCAAAAGTTACAATAAATATTGACCAATAAAAACCGTAAGATGTCTAAAGGTGCTGAGCTCAATAGTCAATTTCCGTTACCCGAATGGTACTTTAAGTGTAAATATGTATTGAACTATAGACAAAACTGATTTGGATTACACACACACACACTATGCCTAAAAAATTGTTTTTCATAAATCGAGCTATAGCTTAAGGCAGAGGCTAATAAGGGTAAATTGCAAAAATAGGAGAATAAGTTACACAAATGTAAATGTATATTCTCGTTACACAAAGGAAAGCTTGGATAAAGTTGCTTGTCCATCGGCTAGACGAAGCAAGGACTATTGAATTTGAATACAAGCTGCTTTGCCCATAGGTTGACTGGGTAAGCTGAGCTTGTGGCATTAAGTCCACCTTTTGTACGATAAGTTATTTTAGGTAATAAAGAATAAATAAATAAAATTGACAATTTTATTTTTACCTCTATGTCGATTAAGTAGTTCGGGAATGGAATAGTACATTATGATACAAGTGTGCTATGTCGGTCATTACACTCGAGTCGGTTTTTAAGCCTGAGCCGAAGGCGAAGGCTTAATGGAGACGAGAAGTGTAATGACCAATGCTCACGTGTTTCATACGACGTTTTTCAACACATTTGCGAGGAAAAAAATAAAAAAAATAAAAAATGAAAATGTTAAAAGATATGTAATGAAAAGGCACTAGTGCGATAATGTAATGTAAAAGTCACGGCATGGGTAATATTCTGCATTATTTTGCTAATATTTAAAAAGATATGTAATGAAAAGGCACTAGTGCGATAATGTAATGTAAAAGGCACGGCATGGGTAATATTCTGCATTATCAGTGTAAATACGCTGTAATAAGACCTACTTTACGAGCAGGTGTGTTGAAAAAGCTGTTATTCACTGACGTATGGTCGAGATAAATTACTGACGTATGATCGAGATAATTCACTGACTTATGTTAGAGATTATTCACTGACGGATGTTCGAGATTATTCACTGACGTATGGTCGAGATTATTTAGTGTAGCCGACTATTATAAAACTGTCATTGGAATTTAAATGTTCTACATTGGAGTTGCTTTTTAAATGAGTAGGGTGGGTGCACCAGTCCCAAACCAGGCACCAGTAGTTGACCATTTCTAACTTCCACCGAGAATATTAAGACTTGTTTAAATTTCCCGCCTGTTTGATATTGGCTGTCAGCCGCAAAGGCCATCCATCAATCGGCAAAACACAGCAAAATACGACTTAGACGCCATCTGTATCCTTTTTCAACGCTTATTTGCGAACCCCCCTCGTTAATTTCGCCCCGGGCGGCCATTGTAGTTAGCACGTGTGATGAGGTAAGTTTTTTTAATCGATCCGAATCTTTGATTTTTACTCTGATTACTTCTCACTTTTTGTGTTTATGGGTTAGTGTTACGTGTGTTCTATGAGCTTTGTATAGTATTTCCTTAAATATTGCTAGTTTTAATAGTAAATTTCCACTGGACAACTACTGGTACATTAAAGTTCGCGTTGTCTCAGTGGTTGACCATTTGGTTTGCTACTGGTGATATTGCTTTTTGTGAGATTCTTGGTTTATTATTGTTTTTTAACAAACAGGCATGTTCACTTATTGACTTCTTACACAAAACGCTTTGAAAATGTAATGTGGTCCAGTAGTGGAACAGTGGTTTATTACTGGTGACATCTATACTAAAAAATGTGTTCCAGTAATTGACCATCTATACTATCCTTTCCAGAATTCATGCCTCCAAATACTGATTCAGTCAAATCGAAAAGAGTATTTTTCAAGTATAAAGAAGACTACGTCATAAAGGCCATTGACGAAATCAGCTAAAGTGCTAAGATAAGGGAGACATGCCGAAATATATTTTTTCACACTCAACGATTGTTAATAAGATGAAATTGAGTGATCCAATACAAAGGAAGGTGGGATCTCCCACTATTTTGGCCCTACAATACAGATACAAGTTAATAAAGATTTTCTTTAATAAAAGTGTAATTTTTATTACTGGTCAATTACTGGTGCAACAATCGGTCCAATACTGATGCAAGTTGGTCAAACTTAGGCACATTCCATTTTGCAGTCTTAATTATTTTATTTAAAAAAAGTGTATGGATATTCAGTAATTCTATACTCACTAATTGGTTCTACGATAAATGAGGAGTGTTATGTACTTTTTGCATATTCATTGGTGCGATAATTAGGGTACAATATCGAATAATATTTCAAAATGTCTCTTAAATGGTTTGGGACTGGTACACTCACCCTACTCAAATAAATTCAACCATAAGTATATGTCACAAGTGTCACAACTATCGCTTCCAATGCGGTTTGATAATACTTCTCTGACTGTACAGTCGATTATAAAGATATATCCATCCTATCGTAACGCAATAAGGGGAAAAAATTATGCCTATTTTTGTAGTCAACTGTACTACTGAATAAAGCATTAATTCGATCGAAGCGATCCATTTGCCAGCAAAACCCGGCGAGCGCCACCGAACCCGCGAGCCAAAGGTCTAGACCACTGTGAAATGAATGATGAAAGAATGAGATGGACCACTACGAGAGTCGGCGAGCCAACGATTTATACCGTTGGCTCGCTGGCTCTTTGTGCATGCTTGAAATGACAGAGTTGACTGTTTTGCTTGCCAATGGATCACTACGAGAGTCGGCGAGCCAACGATTTATACCGTTGGGACGCTGGCTCTTTGTGCATGCTTGAAATAACTGAGATTCGACTGTTTTGCTCGCTAATGGATCACTACGAGAGTCGGCGAGCCAACGATTTATACCGTTGGCTCGCTGGCTCTTTGTGCATGCTTGAAATGACTGAGAGTCGACTGTTTTGCTCGCTAATGGATCACTACGAGAGTCGGCGAGCCAACGATTTATACCCTTGGCTCGCTGACTCTTTGTGCATGCTTGAAATGACTGAGAGTCGACTGTTTTGCTCGCCAATGGATCACTACGAGAGTCGACGAGCCAACGATTTATACCGTTGGCTCGCTAGCTCTTTGTGCATGCTTGAAATGACTGAGAGTCGACTGTTTTGCTCGCCAATGGATCACTACGAGTGTCGGCGAGCCAACGATTTATACCGTTGGCTCGCTAGCTCTTTGTGCATGCTTGAAATGACTGAGAGTCGACTGTTTTGCTCGCTAATGGATCACTACGTGAGTCGGCGAGCTAACGAGCTAATGATTTATACCGTTGGCTCGCAAATGGAGTACACCAACTCCACCAAACCGTCTGTAATTAAGCGGTGATGCTTAACCGCACTTCCGGCTTTTACAATAGCTAACATATCAGTCATTAAGAATAATTAATAAATAAAAAACGAAATCTGTGGAAATAGTTTTAATTACAACCAAACATTCATTCATTTCAACAAATATTAATTTGTCCCTCTTGCGCAAATACTATGCGTTGGCGAATTATTCATTTGTCCCTCTTCCGGTGGAGACTATGGGTTGCTGGTGATCAGGGGCCAGGACATTCTTGGCGGAAGTGGGGCGCCGTAATGTGGGCTGAGAATCGGCTCTCCATAGAAATAGACAATTTAAATTTGAAGGATACTTTTTTTGGGCAATGGCTTCTGCTAGTCATTATCGTACCACAACATGATTTTGGGATAATTTGGCCCGCTAAATATAAGTAGATAGTATGGAAAAGATCTTAAAAAAATTGTACGTCAAAAAATCTGATATAATTAGTATTATAACCGCCCGCGAGAATATTACTGTTTTCGTTTTATTTTCAGAGCAAATCCGATTTTTCACATACGCTCCATACTATTTTCTTTTGAAATATGTTAGTCTCTATTTAGCGGGCTAAATTATCACAAGATGATATTGACTAGAAGACATTTCCCGAAAAAAAAGTATCCTTCAATTTTAAATTGTCTAGATATCTGAGAGCCTGACTCCCGTTCCTGAATTCATTGCATTCCTGTTGCAAAGGTTCGAGTGCAGCCGAAATGACACGGGGCGGTTTATTTCACTAACCGACTACTAGTTCCCCCGCGGCTATGAAGTCAATCCTGACACATTGCGCAACCATGAAGTTTCTGAATAATGACAATGTCAACCATAGGAAAAAATTACATATTCAACCCTAGAGGCATGTCTCAGGATTGACTTCATAGCCGCGGGGGACTATTAGTGTGTTTTTATTGACATGTAAACTTTTTAACCGACTTCAACAAAGGAAGAGGTTCTCAATTCGACTGTTTTTTTTGTGTGTTTGTTACGCGATAACTCGGTAATTTATGAACCGAATTAATACATTATTTCTTTGTTTGAAAGCATATACTTCCAGATTGGCCCCGTTGTCACCAAAATCCAGCTCCGATGATGGAATCCTGGAGAAATCGAGGGAACTCTTCAAATTGTATAGGCAAACTTGAAGCAATTTGGCTACTGATTTGAAGGCGGTTAAAACTTTGTTTTTAAAGTAAATTATCTTAAATAAGGTGGAGTCTTGTAATTGCAACTAGGTATATCTGTCTGGTAATTGCAACTAAATTGACACTATCCTTTATTAGATCTAGGGGCATTATTAGATCTAGTTGCAATTACCAGACAGATATACCTAGTTACAATTAGAAGACTCCACCTTAATAGTTATTTGTTATACGAGGGTGCAAAGTAGTATTTTAACCGCGAGTGGTTCAAAAATAGAATCCTGAGCGTAGCACCTCACTGAAGCGAGGAAAATACTAAGTAAGGATAAAAAAACAGATGGTCAAAAATTGGTCTGCAGAACGTTGGCCACTGAAACTACGCGTCATTGCTTTAACTATTACCAAATTCAGTCAATTTTTAAACTCTTAACACACATCATATTATACACACATTTTTCTTTAAGTCTCTTATTAATAAATATTTATATTCCTTAAGATTAACATTATATTTATGTAGAACCGACACACGCTGAATCACAGAAGATCAAAGTCGTCTCTCTGCAAAAGAAAATACACAAATTAGTTGTGATTCATAAATAAGGTATCACGCAGACAAGTCTGATTATACACATCTCTATAACTTACTATGGGCCTCATAAGAAGGCTCAAAGTCACTCAAAGGGCAATGGAGAGGGCTATGTTGAGAGTTTCTCTGCGTGATCGACAGAATGAGGCTATCCGCAGCAGAACCAAGGTAACCGATATAGCCCTCCGAATCGCTAAACTTGAGTGGCAGTGGGCGGGGCACATTGCACGTAGAACCGATGGCCGTTGGGGCGGAAAGGTTCTCGAGTGGCGACCACGTACCGGCTTGCGCGGCGTGGGTAGGCCCCCCACAAGGTGGACTGATGACCTGGTAAAGGTCGCGGGAGTCCGCTGGATGCGGGTGGCGCAGGACCGGTCATTGTGGCACTCTTTGGGGGAGGCCTATGTCCAGCAGTGGACGTTTTTCGGCTGATATGATGATGATGCATTTATGTTACCACAGGTTTGGAGAACTTTGGGAGATTTAGGGCGAGTTAATGTAATTAAATATGCGTATGTAAAAACCTGACATGTAACTTGGTGTTATTAATAAAGTATTTGTATTTGTTGCACCAACTTACGATAACAGAGCGATCAACGTTAGATATGGCGCCATACATTCAGATTTTAACGAACACCTCTTCCGGTTACAGTTAGGTGGTGCAACCCACCCTTAATATTGATTACAACTGTCTCATAACGTGGCCGGCAAAACAACCGGTTAAATAACCTGTTACCCCTTTAACAGGCTCTAAGGCATCCGCTTTTTATGGAACTGAACATAGAAATAAAGTTAATTAATGGTGAGAATATATTTCCCTTTGCCTTATAAAGGGTTAACACATACTAATCGCAAGCGCCTACTACCCGGGTTCCTGGCAGTCTTGGCACTCAGTACTAATAGTCACAACACGTCAAACTTATAAAGAGAGGGGCTTTTTGCGTCGGGGTTTGAAAAGGTAATATTTATGTGCTCGCAACGCGTAAATGAATTTATTTGAAAACTGGTCAACCTTTTCATTCCGCGACTGCACAGAAGAATAAGGAAGTAAATATATGTACAAGACTCATTGTCAATATCATAAAGGCGTGTACAGATATTTCAGCCTCGACTGCACTTCCACATTGACCAAGCGGCCTCGCCCATGGCGTAACCCTGGTGGTCAGTGTCTCCACTTACCGTCTCATTGTACTCCATGACGTGTCTCTTGGTGGTCAGTGTCTCCACTTACCATCTCATTGTACTCCATGACGTGTCTCTTGGTGGTCAGTGTCTCCACTTACCATCTCATTGTGCTCCATGACGTGTCTCTTGGTGGTCAGTGTCTCCACTTACCATCTCATTGTACTCCATGACGTGTCTCTTGGTGGTCAGTGTCTCCACTTACCATCTCATTGTACTCCATGACGTGTCTCTTGGTGGTCAGTGTCTCCACTTACCATCTCATTGTACTCCATGACGTGTCTCTTGGTGGTCAGTGTCTCCACTTACCATCTCATTGTACTCCATGACGTGTCTCTTGGTGGTCAGTGTCTCCACTTACCATCTCATTGTACTCCATGACGTGTCTCTTGGTGGTCAGTGTCTCCACTTACCATCTCATTGTACTCCATGACGTGTCTCTTGGTGGTCAGTGTCTCCACTTACCATCTCATTGTACTCCATGACGTGTCTCTTGGTGGTCAGTGTCTCCACTTACCATCTCATTGTACTCCATGACGTGTCTCTTGATGGCGGAGCCGTCGACCCACGTGACGAAGTCCTCGAGCGAGCGGCTCACGAGGAACGCGGGGTCCTTCACCACCTCCGGGCCCACGCGGACATGGCCCTGCTCTATTAGTTTTGTAGCCTCCTTCAGGTTTTCTGACATTTTATCTGGTTGACAAAAGTTTTGGTTAAGGGTTATGATTGACGTTGGGGAGGAAAAAACAAGTAAGCATGTACTAGCGGAATGTGTTATGTACGCGGCACCGCGGTTTAATATATTCGGTAAAGATATGTTAGAGAAGAGGGAATTGAGGGATGTCGACCTTAAAGATGAGAAGAATGGAAGAGTTTGATGTGGGAATGCCGCCGGGACAGTAACCTGAGGCTCCAACCTAAGGGAATTGGGCGGAATGAACGGGACAAATGATCGACAGCCCGCCTGTTTCCAGCCAGGCGTCCCCTCACAACATCAACAAACATCATGATGTTGGTGTCTCTTAGTACAGGTATTATAAATACTTAAAAAGACGCACCAGCCTATATTGTTAAATAAGTAGTATAAGTTACTGAATATATATATATATATTTAATTTGTTCATACTACTTTTTAACTACAAAACAATGCTTTGTTAGGTATTGTTATTTTATTTATCACATCATTGGTAAGGGCGCGTAAGGTCCTGTACGTAGAATGTCGCGTTCGCAGAAGGTCCCATTTGTAAAAGAACTTTTCGCATAGCATATATGGGAAATTTTGCATATGGGTCATTTGCGAAAGATACATTTTATAGAAATCTGTGACGTTTTGGAAGGTGATGTTTTGCCAAAGGGGCATAATTTCAGGCAAGGGAGAAATTAAGCGAATGGTACCTTATGATAGTGAATGAAGAGAAACGTAAATCCTATCCTAAAATATTTAATCCTATTAATATTATAAATGCGAAAGTTTGGATGCTTGTTACTCAATCACGACAACGGCTTAACCGATTTGGATGAAATTTTGCACGAAGATAGTTAATAGCCTGGATTGAAATATAGGATAGTTTTTATCCCGGGTCCAAGCAGACAAAATCGCGAGCGGAAGATACAAATACAAATATTTTATTTAACAGAAACAGATTAGCATACAAAAAAAAATATCCATCAAGACACCAAACTAGGCTGAGCCTGTGTCTTGGACGTCTGCAAGAGCGATTAACAACTTAAAATTAAAATTCAAGTTAGTTTATAACAGGAATACCAGATAGGCTGACACATAACCAATTTATAATATAAAAAAGTTTAATCTTATTGTTCGTATCTTGTGCGTGTGAGTGTGAGTGTGTGTGTGTGTGTGTGTAGTTAGTTAGTTAGTTATACTGGGCGTTTTCCGCAAGTCGACATCCATTGTGCCTATTTTGCGTGAAACGGCGGTGTGGCGCTACTCTAACCACCCCAGCTCGTCTAAAAAGTTGGTGAGTGCCTTGGTGTTGCTGACTGCGTCCCGTAGTGTGTTTGGAGAACCTAGGTGCTTAATTCTGTATACTTCTACCTCCTTGCAGTCCAGTAGTATATGTTTAGTCGTTTCTTCTGCCTCCATGCACGCTCTGCACATGGGGCTGTCTGTGATACCTAAGTTATAGAGGTGTTTGTTCAAGGTGTTGTGTCCTGTTATTATACCCACTATCTTGCGCAGTTGGTTTCTATGTGTCCTTAGTAGTGTGGTTGTGAGTTTGTGGTCGCGTTTCGACAGAATCTCTTTGGTCTGTCTGCATGTGTCTATCTCCTCCCAGTATCTTTGGTGTAGGTCTTTGGTGTGTTGGTCCAGTTGATGGTATATGTAGCTTTGTGGCAGGGGCAAGATTGGCTCCGGTCCGTATGCCATTGTTTCTGAGCATTTCCTGGCCAGTTCATCCGCTGCATCGTTTCCTCTTGAGCCACTGTGCCCCTTGATCCATTGTATTGTAACTTTGTTTTTATCTGCGCACACCTCTGTGAGGTTTAGGTGACATTCGTATATCAAGCTAGATGTGATGTTATCACTGCTCAGTGCTTGTAGTACCGATTTACTGTCTGAGAGTATCCGTATGTTTGTGTTTTCGACTTGTCGTCTCTTTATGGCATTGCAGGCTTCAAGTATCCCTACGCATTCAGCCTGGAATACCGTGTTTTGTACACCCAGTGGTTTGGATATGTGTATGTTTAAATCCTCTGAGAACACACCACATCCTGTTCCCGTATTTGTTTTTGAACCATCTGTAAAGATTCTGAGGTCTGTTTGGTTTAACCCCTCTTTGGAGTCTTCTGTCAGTAATATTTCGTAGTCTTTCCCAAAGACTATAGTTTTTGGTATTTTGTCGATTGAAGCTTCCATCATAGGTAGGCTTGTGATCAGTTTGTTGTGGATCTTTGTGTGGGGTATGTCTAGTTTCGTCCATAGGTTGAGGGTTTTTAGGCGTATTGCCGTCGCAGCCGCCTCTTTTTGTATGTGCATTTGTAGAGGTAGTAGTCCTAGCATGACTTCTAGTGCTGCTGTTGGGGTTGTTCTCATGCAACCTGTAGCAGCGACACATGCTAGTCTTTGTGTTTTCTGAATTTTGGTAATTGCACTCGTGGTTTGGGTGCGGGGCCACCATACAATGGCACCGTAGCTTATCATTGGTACTATCACCATTCTGTATAGCCACAGTATGATGTGGGGGGGCCAGGCCCCATCTTTTCCCCACCATCCTTCTGCATTGCCAGAAGGCTACTGTTGCTTTGTTTAGTCTGCTGTCTAGGTGTTTGCTCCAGTTTAGTTTATCATCTAGTGTTATGCCTAGGTATTTTACCTCCTTGTGTGTGTGTATGTATGTGATCTAATTGAACTTTGTAGTGTGTAGTGTTTGTGTTGAATGGAATCATGTATAATTATTATATGTATACTAATTAAATTGTCCCGTTAAGCAGTCTTTGTTATAAGGTCTTCAGTTTCCAGGTAGGAAAGTGAGTAAAGCCATTTCAGTACCACTTTTTTGGCTCTGTACACTGAGAGAGTTTTTATTTCAAGTGACCTGCAAATTTGGTTGTAAGTGTAAGGATAGGGCGAATGCTGGAGACCACCTGGCCAGGGCGGAGCTGCGAGTAGGTAATGGAGCTCTGAAAATACGTTTTCTTAACATATCTTCATAAGCCGTCGAGTAAAGGATGGAGCCGTGTGTGCGAGTGACAGCTTTAACAATAAAGAGCTGTCGTACTCTTAATAATTTAGTTTCAGAGTACAACAGATCCCTTTTTATGCATAACCTTAATAACAGCATGTTGTGCACGTTCAGCTATGATCAGGTAGCTTTTCCCAGCGCTACCCCAGACAGCTACTCCGTATTGCAGAATAGATTGGCACAATGCAAAATATACGAGGCGAAGTACGTCTTCACGTAATCTCTTCATAACGTAGATTAGTTTTTTAACTCTAGCTGCAAGGCTGATAATATGCTGTTTGAATGAGAAATGCTGATCAATAAGAAGGCCCAGGTATTTAACACACTCGCTTCTCGCAATCTCTTGACATGAACAGTTTATAGCTGAACTGGACAGCAAGGAGGCAGGGTTTGAGAAGCACTGATGAAATTTAATCTTTCTGTCTACCGGGGGAGAGGATGCTAGGGTTTTAGAGAATGCCACAAAATGTGTTTTATTGATGTTGAGTGTAAGCAAATAACTATTTAACCAGGTGGCGACCACCGCAAGCACATTCTCCGCTCTTGAATAAGTTTCTTCCCAGGATTTACCATGCACAAGTAACGCGGTGTAATCGGCGTAACACACAGGTAGTATTTAATATAAGAAAAAGAGCTTTGTCACCATTACATGGGGCAATTCCCACTAAGTCTATGTATCTGAGGGTGATGATCCACCACAGCTGTGAGACGTAGCCAAGTACTGTGCGAGGAAAACACCAACAAATAGCAAGCACTGCCTCGCACACCACTACACTACTTGTGTAACATCTGACCCTTACTATGATTCACAATATTGGGTATTTGGGTGGGACAATATAGAAATAGAAATGTTTATTATAGTCATTGTGGCACTCTTTGGGGGAGGCCTACGTCCAGCAGTGGATGTCTTTCGGCTGATATGATGATGAATATAGTCCATGTTGCAAATGACTGGGTATTACGAGGAAAGGCTACAATTACGAGGAAAGGCTACATAAGTTAGACTTGACAACACTCGAAAAGAGACGAACGGGGGCAATTGATTGAGACTTTTAAAATCTTAAATGACTATTATGACTGTCCAGAACTGAGCAACCTGTTCACTCGACATACAAACACACGCATGAGAGGACACAACTCTAAATTGACAGCAAATAAATGTAAAACAAACATCAGCAAAAACTTAATCACAAATTGAATAGTTAATGCATGGAACAAATTACCCTCAGAAGTAGTAAACTCGAAAAGTGTTAATCAGTTTAAAAACAGACTTGACAAACTATCTATAGCAGTGAGAACCTGTGCTAAGTGAACTATGATTTAGACGTATCAGCGTCAGCTGCCTGTCTAAAAATAAAATAATAATAATAATAGTATTAACTGTTGGATTTGGATCTGTATCCGAAATCAGACTTCTGCGTAGCCATTGGATAATAATAAGGATTTAAACTCAAATAGGTAGTTGTAGAAGGCTCAAAGTCACCCAAAGGGCAATAGAAAGGGCTATGTTGGGAGTTTCTCTGCGTGATCACATCAGAAATGAGGCTATCCACAGTCTCATCTTTTGGCTGATATGATAAATAAAATAAATAAATAAATATTACGGGACAATCTTACACAAATCAACCTAGGCCCACGGTAAGCTCAGTAAGGCTTGTGTTGTGGGTACTAGGCGATGATATATATAATAGATACATACATATAGATACTTATATACATATATAACATCCATAACTCAGGAACAAATATTCGTGATAAATACACAAATAAATGCCCTGACCGGGATTCGAACCCGGGACCTCCAGCTTCTTAGGCAGAGTCACTACCCACTGGGCTACGGAGGCCGTTAAATAATATAATGATATGATGATGATGAGGTAGTTGATAGGAAACAATACACACTTCGACACATAACAACGGGTAGCCGTCTCCGGCAGAAGGAGCTCGCAGACACGTTGATGGCCAGCGCCAGGTCCCAGCGAGTCGGGATCAGGCCCATCTGGTACAGCTTCTCCAGCAGTTGCGAGCTCACTTCGCTCCGGATCGCTTCGCCCGCGTCTATGTCCTTGATTTTGTTGGCTAACTCGCGGATCTCTCGCGATAGCTTGTTATATCTGAAGTGGTAGATAATTAACATGTGGGTAGTTATGAAGATCTGTGGGTGCAGCACACGTACGTAACAAAGACTAAATAGTAAAAATCATCACATATGAGATCTCTGTTCGTAAATGTCAACACCAATAGTATAATTATCTAGTAATTTCTTGAGTGGTCTTACTTGGTATAATCCTCGCGCTTCTGGACATAGTATTTCTTCATTACTTTCACCTCGTTCAAGTTGTTGTCCACCTTCCATGATATAAAATCAACCTTTTTGAGTAGTTTTTGCTCGTGGAACTTTAGTTTTCGCACCATGTTAAAGCTGTAATTAAATTTTGATCATGAAAACAAACGCACGTTTTTGTTCGTCGCTTCGTCGGCTTGTCAAGAATGTCAAGTCAAGTCAGTAATTGATGTCAAAATTCCAGAGACAAAGCTAAACATAACCTCAAACTTTGTACGGATGAAAGTATTTTGGCCATCACTGACCAGGCAGGAAGCTTGGCCTTAATTAGATTCTTCGTGTTGGTGGTACTGGTCAATATTCCAAAAAATATTTGTAAAAAACAACAAACTTCTCTCTCGCTTACTCTGAAGTATATTTGCACGTGTTAGTTGAAAAATAAAATGAGTGGAGAAGCATGGCGGCATGTTTGATAAGTCATAAAAATGACAATATCAATAATTCGTGTTGTATTGACCTAACCAGGCTTTTATACATTTTTTAATTTTACAGTACGAGCAAACCCGCTTCAAATGTAACAAAATGCATAAAAGCGACTATTGCTTCCTACAATCGAGGCAGAAGCATCCCAAGCGGTATCAGGCGGAAGAATTTGACGAAGAACTGAATACATTGTTCAATAAAAAGTTTCGGTTTCGTTTCGACTCTGATTGGAAGCTACCCTCACCCGAGTCGTGGTTCTCCGCGCCGCCGTGGAAAGTGAAAGGGTTGGAGACGTTGAAGAACCGTCTGAACTTTCATAAGAGTCAGCTGAATGACTTTGATATAGAGGAGTGGAGTAGCCACACGCGGAGACGAAATCCTGCTGGGGAGGTGTGTTGGAAGATAAGGTGCTTAGTTAACCCCGAGTTTCTGACGCAAGCATGGACGAAGTTCTACGAATGCGCATGTTCGTACAGCGTGGTTCCGGTGGAGGCGGTGGTGGCGCGCGAAATGGTCTCCCTACACCTCTGCGAGGCGCCGGGGGCGTTTATCACGTCACTAAATCACTATTTGAAGCAGAACTATGATGGTATTGAGGTGAGAGAAGGAGCAGTTAGAAACTATTTCTTAGGTGTTTTCTGTTCAGGAATATGTTGTGCTAGGCTTTAGTATGCAAATTCAATTTGCAAAGCTTAAAATTGAGATATCGTTATTAATTGAAAGTGGGTTCAATCAATACAACTAATTAAACGGATTTGATCACACTTAATAAGTAATAAATACACCTCAGCAAGCTTTTAGTTATTTAGAAATGTGTTTGTGGGTAGTTTGCAATGGTATTTATTACAAAATGGAGGTTACTTAGGAAAATACTTCCACTGCTAGACATAGGCCTCCCCCAAACAGTGCCAAAGTGACCGTTAGTGCACATTATAATTACTACACAAAAACTTCTTCAAATAGTAGAAAAATTGTCTCTTGTTGCAATTTTTCTATACTAGGTACACTATAAAAGTGGGAGGCTTTTGCCCAGCCGCAAAAAATAATATAATAAATAAATAATAATAATAATAAATATTACGGGACAATCTTACACAAATCAACCTGGGCCCACGGTAAGCTCAATAAGGCTTGTATTGTGGATACTAGGCGACAATATATATAATAGATAAATACATATAGATACTTATATACATATATAACATCCATAACTCAGGAACAAATATTCGTGATAAACACACAAATAAATGCCCTGACCTGGATATAGATAGAAATTTATGAAACTAAGTCGACAATTGAATCACAACCACTGACAAGGCAAGGTTATCTTAAAATATCAATGAAAAATATTCCATTGCATTAATTTTCTTTGAAATTACAAATCCTTATAAAAAATTACTTCAATCAGGTTCCTAATTTGATATATAGACTTATTGAAATTACGTGGCTTGATTTATATAAGATGGTTCCTACATAAATGAAGAGAGACTGGAAACTCTGAAGCTAACAACCCTAAAGCAGCGCAGGGAACTGGTAACCTGCCGGGTTGAGACATACAAGATAACGGGGCACTAAGATCTCAAAGATTTCCATAAAATGTTTGAAAATAACAATAACACCCGACTCAGTAGGTGCGTCCACACCAAACGCACGCTCACCCGAGCGCGGCTCGCCCTAGCGTGCGCGCTAAGTGTGGACGGCGATCGGCGAGCAACGGCGCCGCGCCTGAGCCGCTCACTCGAGCCGAGCTGGTGTGGGCGGTTGTTTTGTGTGACCGCACGCTCACCCGAGCGTTGTCGGCTTTTTGGGCGAAATCAAAGGCGCCATGCTACTGGCAATGTACTTATTTATTTATTTATCGTTTTCAAATGAATAACGTGAAAAGTATTTTCGCAGTATGCGTCCACACTGAACGCACGCTCACCCGAGCGGCTCGCCCGAGCCCTCCGCGCGCTCACCTGAGCGGCTCGGGTGAGCGTGCGTTTGGTGTGGACGCACCTAATGGTCATGAAACCTTGGAACAAACTGCCAGGAGATGTGGTCTTGACTATTAATGTCAACCAATTCAAGAACAGATAGAATAGAAAAAATGTTTATTCAAATAAAGCACACATTAGAGGCTGTGGTGCAACGGTTTCAGATGTCTGAATAATTAATTGGGGCAGGCAGGTCATTTTGTAGCCTGAAACCGAAAGCTGCCACGGAACGCTGCGCATTTGTATTTTAGGACAATAAGTGGTTTGAAATTTGCCGCAGCACGTTCCGCTCGCCGTTGTTGTCGCCAAGTTATTTTAGTCAGAAGTTAGGTTTGCCTAACTAATATGTTGGCTCGTAGGTTTGCACGTTGTAGCGACGAGGTTAAGTTGACGTTGTTTCGAACCTACTGTCAGTCTTTCTACACGTGCAGCCTATGGGTCAATTATACAGCGCGCACGTACAGCGCACTGCTTGTGCAGTACAACAACGCGTTCAGGGCGCTGTTCCGGCTGCCGTGGAGCTGCAGCGCGTCCGGCATGTTCGCCGCGGCGCGCACCGACGACTTCCGTTGTGCCTCCGTGCTTACCCGCCACAGCACGACCACAAACACCATCCTGAACGTGTTTGCTGACAGGTGGAACACACCCGTGATTAAGAGGTGGTTGGCCCTTCACGGTCCTAGTTATAAGTAGTTTAGTTAATTATTTTAGTTATGTTTATTATTTCAAAATTCAATATTTACTTATTTATTATTTTACTGATAATGTTTCTTTTTTATGTATACCTATGGATGAATGTCTGAAATAAATTGCTATTTAATCTAATTTAATAATTATAATAATAAATAATAATGTTTAAAGTCCAGTGCCACCTCTCTACCCCCCCAGCCTCTTTGACTGGTGTTGCCCTTAGGCCATATTTTAATGTCGCTATTAATAGGGGCCCATCTAGCAGTTGGCGAGTCACCGTCTGCCAGAGATAAAAAATGAGACAGTTTATTAGGCAGGCGTCCGATGTTTCACCCAATAGCCCAGCCACTAGTCCATCATTTTCACCCAATAACCTGTTTTATTTAGATTCCATCAACCAGCAATAGTCCCTATACACCCCAGCGGGTGCTGTCTCTGTGTGCGTCCCATGACATGGGCAGGGACAGCATCCGCTCGGTGTACTCCTTGCATTTCATTAAATTGTCAAAAGGGCCTCTACGTGTTGGCTCAGTTGGTACTTTGTAGGTACCTAGCCCCACGCACGCCTCCCAAAGGTCCGGGACATCATTGTCCTGTGAGCGGGAAAGACATACATAATAATAATAATAAGCCCTTTTGTCCTGAACTACTAAGGTATGTCTAGACATTTGATTTTGTTTAGTTATATAATGTCCCGTAGTTCAGTGTGCCTCTTGGCATAGGCCTCCTCCAACATCTTCCATTGAGTTCTGTCTTGTGCTACTCTTCTCCAGAGGTTACCAGCTGTGAGTTTAAGGTCGTCTTCCCATCTTATTCGCTGGCGTCCTCTGCTTCGCTTTCCATCTCTGGGGTACCAATCAGAGACTATTTTGCTCCATTTATCACGAGGGTCTCTGATCATGTGGCATGTCCATCTCCACTCTGGTTATTTCTCTTATTTTGCTACTTCTCACTTTTTCTTGTTTCCTTATTCCTGTAATGCTCCTCTCTATGGCTCTTTGACAGCGTTCCAATTTTTCTCTGTGTTGTTTGGTGAGGGCCCAGGTTTCACAACCATATGTAATGACTGGAAGTACACATGTGTCGAAGGTTTTCGTTTGCCTAACTTAACTATTCATTAAAAGATAGGATGGTTTGCCTAACTTAACTATACATTAAAAGATAGGATGGTTTGCCTAACTTAACTATACATTAAAAGATAGGATGGTTTGCCTAACTTAACTATACATTAAAAGATAGGATGGTTTGCCTAACTTAACTATACATTAAAAGATAGGATGGTTTGCCTAACTTAACTATACATTAAAAGATAGGATGGTTTGCCTAACTTAACTACATTAAAAGAAGAGAAGCAAGGTGGAGATGTTGGCTTGCTTCATTTTGAGCAAATCAGACAAGCTCATTAACCGACTTCAAAAAAGGAGGAGGTTATATGTTCCACTGTATGTATTTTTTTTTATGTGTTCGCCGATTTCGCCGTCGAAATTGTAGACCGATTTCCAATATTCTTTTTTTTTCGAAAGAGTATACTCCCGAGGTGGTCCCATTGTCACCAATTCAGGATCGGATGATGGGATCCCAGGGAAATTGAGGGCAACCCTCAAATTTTATAGGCACGCGTGTAGTGATTTCGGTATTCTATTATAACTCGTGTATTTTACCCTCGAAAATCGCAATTTTGGCGAAGTGGAACTGATGATGAAGACCACAGCTGACTTATGGAACTCCTAAAATATGTAAAGTACGTCAAAGATTCTGACATGATTCCGTTGAAGTATCATCTAATGAAGTGTCAATTCCGAGGTCCTTTAGGAATCCACGTACCTACTCCTCAAATATTATCAGCCCACACATAGCGACTTGGGTTTTTTCTGTAATAATCAACGCATTTGCTCTCGGATAGCAGTTCATGTGCTAAATTGGAAAGGAAATTTTCATGTACAGTCACCGGCATCGATATATGATGAATCAAAGGCCGCAAAAAATATCTGGCACGCTCTTACGGCTCTAGGAATAGAGTTTTCATCAGATATTTTTGCGGCCTTTGTTCCATCATATATTTATGCCGGTGACTGTACCTATGTGGTTTGGCGAAGTACTGAATAGGGAACATTACTGGAATGTTCTGCCGCCAGAGTGCAGCACTTTCACAATTAGTAAACAGTTTTTTTGACAACTTTGACATAAGCCTTCCCCAAAGAGTGTCAAAATGAACGGAAAATACATAAATAAATAAAATTTCAGCTCAAAATTTAAGTTAATTGGATATAGGCATGATAAATAAATAAATTTTCTCAAACATGCTATGAAATGTGGTCTTTATGTGCGTTACAACGGGCTTAAAAGTATCACGTTTCGGGCGGAACAACTCGAGAGAACTGTAAAGGAATTCCATACGAAATTGAAGGCCGAGGCCAGGAAGTAATTTTTTTTAATTTGCATTCCACACTTTGTGGCACAGCATCTCGGCGTTCAGCCATGAAAATTAGTTTGATTTCTTGCAGTTTATTTATTTATTTGATTGCATGTTTGAGAAAAGCAATATACATGCCTGGCCGTGAGAAGGGCTTGCCGGCTTCGTATCACTTGCCTCCCTACGGTAGGCCGTCTACACCTACTCACCCGGCAGGCCCTTCTTTCCCGGCGTCTGCAGTAATGTACTGTGTTTACAATTTCCAGTGGAAGTGGCTGGCGAACACCCTGAACCCGTACTACGAAGGCAACAGTGCTGGCACCATGATCAGCGACGACCGCTTCATGTTCCACACCCTGGCGCACTGGGACTTCGGTGTGGACAACACCGGGAACCTGATGGACTGGCGGAACAGTCAGGCGATTGTGAAGGACGCTAACCAACTGGGGAAGGTAAATAAGACCGAGCCTAATGTATTCTTCTATAGAGTATTCCCGGGAATTTCCGTTAACTTCGGCATATTGCCGAGTACATTCACAGAAACAAATTAGCATAATTAATTCTTCAGAAAAAAAAAAACTTTTTTTTCGATTCTGTTCGCATTAACATGGAGTTTCTCGGGTTATTTTCATGTAGTAAATTGGAAAGCAAATGTGGGAATCTTCATGTACAGGTCGATTCACGAAAGCTGGCACGAATGAATTGAACGAGTGGATGACAATGTCTATTGTGAGCTTTACATAATTGTTAAATGCAGGTTGATGCAAAAAGTGATTATAAATAAATAAATAAATATTTTTTTAAATAATTTTTGCATTTTATAAATAAATAAATATATAATTATAACCATGTTTCATGCACAATGACGATGCCGCGAAACGCGAAAATAACAGTTAAATTTCGTAAGAATTTCGAATCTTTTCGCCGTCATTTTGTAGATTGCGGCGTCAGTGTGAAAACAGGATATAAATAAATTAAAAACTCTGCTGACGACGGACTCCTTGGTCTGCTCTTTTTTTAGATTTTTTACAATTCGAACAAGCCATTCATTAAAAATAAGTCATAAAAATAAATATACGTTTTATTTACAAAACGCTTCAATAATAATTACTAAAAGGATTAACATGATACTTGGTGCAGATTATAATAATATAATTTATTTTTTCTTGAATAACGAAAACGTATTAGGTACATGTTTACAAAATATTAGGAGGCTCCTGTATAAGAACGTCACTCACACTGCCACTCACAATGACAAGTGACATTACTTTCGTTCAATCCATTCCTGCCAGCTTTCGTGAATCGACCTGTACCTATTGTGGCTTGGCGAAGTACTGAATTGAAGTCGGTATAAAACTTTGTTTTTAAAGTAAATTATTAGTTTTTCGGACTTAGAATAACGTGTAGGTACAGTGGCGGAACGAAAAGGTTGATCCGTTTTCAAATCAAATCATTTACGCGTTGCTAGCACATGTTACCTTTTTAAACTGTGTATCAGACGAGAGTGATGTATTGAAAATTGTGTTCAACTGTTTGACAGCAAAGTTCAAATTTACTTAGACGAATTTTTCTTGACTATTAGTATTATAGTTGAACCTTTTTATTAGTTTGATCTTGCCATTACGTTGTGTCAAGTTTGATAAATCTAATGATTAAATCCTCTTCGCTTAAAATTATTAAGACTAAATGTCATCATTGCTATTTCATGTATACGTTTTTTTTCTTTTTTTAACTCGTTTTCCACAATTCAAAGAGGTCAATTCTCATAGTGGACGTATCTGTAGGCCATGTAGTGGAAATGACATTCATTATGACAGAATGTGTCTGACACTCGGTCGATAAAGCAGATACTGATAACTTATACTGAGCAATCAAAAACAGATTTTAAGGTGGTCAACCTTTTCATTCCGCGACTGTACCTACTATTTATTCTGATATATGAATAAAACGCCCAATTGCAAGTGAACCGAACATTTCGAAAATCACAACACAGCATCAGCGACCCAGGGAAACTAGACCTTATTGGGGGACCCCTCTAACCTCTAACAGTCGAGTTGCCCACTCACTTGACAAAGGGGGGACAACTGTCGCTTGCGTCCGCAGGAGCTACCTTTTTTTTTTTTTGTCCGGGTGAAAATCCTCAAGGATACCACCACGCTACGGGGAGGAGCAGTGGTTATGTCAGACTTCTACTGACTAAAAACCCCCGGGTGTTCCTTACACCCACTTTTTGACCGGGGTACGGGGACCACCCATCCCCCCCTCCATCAAAAAAGTAGTGTGCTCGGAACACTTGGCACACCACCCAACCCGAGGACCCTACTCCTTCGGACGACGAACGTCCCCGTGTTCGTCGCCTGGAGGTCCTCCTTATGGTGGCAGTCGGCGGTCGTGCGCACGCCAGCCTCCTGCGGCCAACTCTCCGGTGGCGCTTCTGGGGCGCTTCTACGGCATCCTCTCTGGCCCGTTCCGCCCTTTCCTTCTGTGCCACTACTTCCTCATTCTCTGGGAATATCTTAGACCTGCACTCACCTGACGCAAACGCTACCCAATGGGTGAAGAATTTACACACAGGTACCGTCCGAAGCAACCATGCCCCGTAAGTACATGCGTCAGTCGGAAGGTAGTCCGCAGGAGCTACCTACCACAACCCTGCACGTGTCCCCTGGGTGGTACTAAAGAGTGACAAACTCAAAGGCTAATTTATGTATGCCATACGATAAAAAAATGGGGGAAAACGGTTCTGTAACCACGTAAAATAATAACTAAAAAAGTGACTCAAGGGACAACCATGACAACGAACTACAAGGAAAACTCGATTGATCCATTTACCGAAATTGACGTAATTTATGCGTAATATTACCCACTTAGCTGACGAGTCAGCCCTAGACGGAGATCGCGGCCTTAGATGCACTTCTCGACAGACAATAGGGAACTTGCATGGGACTTCCATTTTGAATTGATAGAAATATCATAAATAAGTTTCTGTCAAAAATTTCATTTTTGGTACAAGCTTTTATTGCCGACTGTACTTTTCTGCATACCATCATCAACACCATCATTGAGACGATTCTAACGTGCCCAAACTAGATGAGGTTGTGTCGTTTTATTGCGGAGTTCCTATGGCCACCTTCCAGCTCCAGCATCAGATCAGCTCCAAGTCATCATAATATTGCATTGTCATGCGATATACATATGCATGCAAAATTTCACTGAAAAATGGATAGCAAACTTTGACGGACAACTTACTTACATACATATGAACAGTGCAAGTTAATATAAAGCTTGTAAAAAGAGAAAAAATGGGAAAAAATGATTGTTGGTTTTATCTCAAGTTAAAATGACGAAAAAAAAAAGTATAGTTTTTCGATAAAATTACATAACAGTTAGCTACAATAATTAACGTAAGATTAATAATACGTACGTAATAATTGACGTATTGAATTAGAAATGATATTTTGTATGACATTTTGTGAAGATTTTTGCAAATTAATGAGTTACTGACTTACGAGAATATGAGTTGTATTGTCATAGTTTAAGCCCGTTTAATATAGAGCGTATTCGGTGGGTGCCGGCGCGTGCAGATTTCAAATGCATATAAAATCAGAAAATGAAATCATAGGATAGTTTTAATGCTACAGTTGATTTTCTTCTGGATTATACTTTTGATTTTCGTTATCAAATAACAAGATGCAAGTTCCCTTTTGACCGGTAGAAGCGCAAATACGAGTAAAAGCATTGAAGGGCAACAGGCCAAAAAAAAGTTTATATTTTAAGTAGTCTCGGGGCCTAGAAAATAGTTAACACGCAGTGGACACACACACACTCATATCTTCTAATATGGTAGTTGACAATAGTCATCATCATATCAGCCGAAAGAGGTCCACTGCTGGACATAGGCCTCCCCCAAAGAGTGCCACAATGGCCGGTCCTGCGCCACCCGCATCCAGCGACCTTTACCAGGTCATCAGTCCACCTTGTGGGGGGCCTACCCACGCCGCGCCTTCCGGTACGTGGTCGCCACTCGAGAACCTTTCCGCCCCAACGGCCATCGGTTCTACGTGCTATGTGCCCCGCCCACTGACACTTAAGTTTAGCAATTCGGAGGGCTATATGGGTTACCTTGGTTCTGCTGCGGATAGCCTCATTTCTAATGCGATCGCGCAGAGAAACTCCCAGCATAGCCCTCTCCATTGCCCTTTGAGTGACTTTGAGCCTTCTTATGAGGCTATAGTAAGCGACCACGTTTCCGTGCCATATGTCATCACTGGCAACACACACTGGTCAAAGACTCTCGTCTTGAGACACTGCGGAATATTGGACGAAAAGATGTGCCGTAGCTTCCCGAATGCTGCCCAGCCGAGTCGGATTCGACAATAGTAAAAATAAATTATTCTTACGTTACCAATAAACAAATCTCACCAAAATACTCGGAAAAATCACGCTTGAAGTTAATTTTGCTATCTTAAAGACTTTTCAATATAAAATCTAAAAATCGGCGCTGTTTGACCATAGACATATAGATAGCTGGTGGTGAGTAAGGTCGCCAGAGCTCCCTAGGGTGCGCTGTGTTGGGGGTGTGAGGGAACTGCATGTCTCTATCTGCCAACATAACGAATCATCAAGTGAATAAAGAATCGGCAACGCGCTTGTGATTCTTCTGGAGTCACAAGTGTCCATAGGCGACGGTACCAGCTTAACATCAGGCAGGCCGTAAGCTTGTTTGCCACCGTCGTTGTATAAAAAAATAGAAAAAAAAATACAAAATCGTGACGTCATTTATTCCTGTTTACTTCTTTACTTCCTAGGCGTAGCATGGTTGACATTTTATCACTTATCGCTCTGGATAAGACATCCGTCACGTTCTGACAAGTACGCGGGTGCGAGAGTGACAGATGTCTTATCCAGAACGATAAGTGACAAAATGGCAACATAGGCAACCGACCATCTCAGGCCCGCAGAGCGTTTTTTAACGTTTCATAATGGGTGGTAATTTGACGGTCAGTCTACATCCATATTGTTCATATTACATATATACAGTAATAATGAATGAATGATTTGTTCACATAACATAAAATACAATTAATACCTAATCAGGGCGTGCGCTTACACTTTAATTACAACCATCACATATGTTCAATGTTACGGTAAAAAAAGTATAGGTTAATAGCAAAATTCAGATCATAGAAAATACCATGACATTAGATATAAACATAAAACAAACATACGAATTTAATTTAGTTAATGTTAATTATCATCTTGTATATAGTTTAGAACTAAGTACTGATTATAACTTAAAATAATTTACTTTAAAAACAAAGTTTTAACCGACGAAAAAATCAATCATCCCCTATTTTCCTATCCTTAAGGTTGGTTTTTTTCCAAATTGATATGGGACCAAATTCGGGGTATACCCTTTCCAATAAAAAAATAATTATCAAAATTGAACTACTCTGTAAAAAGTCGACGTGAGAACCTCCTCCGTTTTTTTCGTCGGTTGAAAACTGTTTGAACCATCAAAAAAGTAATAATTGTAAATTGTTATCGTTGTAACTTGAACAATAAAATATTGGCTTCTGTTTTCGCAGTTTACCCAATTCGCCGCTAGATGTCGCTGTTAGGTTGGCGCGGTTTTGTACAACGCACTATCGTTGTGTTCCCGTAGAATCGTTTAATGGTGCGATAGCGTTTGTATCTATTATACCAACTCCAACCTAATCCAACATAGGTGTTAGATATATTTTTGGAAACGGTCACTCTTTGGATGATTGATCCGTTGTAAATTAACTTAAAAGGAAAGTTATAACTCATGTGTTTTTAACCGACTTCAAAAAAAGGAAGAGGTTTTCAATTCGGTTGTATTTTTTTTTCCTTTTTTTTAATGTATGTTACATCAGAACTCCGTCATTTATGAACCGATTCGTACCATTCTTTTTTTAATTGAAAGTATATGCTTCCAGGTTGGTCCCATTGTTTTCAAAACTCCAGTTGAATGATGGGAACCATGATGAATTGAGGGAACTGCTCAAATATATTAGGCACGCGTGTAGTAATTTCGGTGTTTTCTATTATAACTCGTGTATTTACATCCGGAAATCATAAATTTGGTGAAGTGGAAGTGATGATGAAGACCACAGATGGCTTGTGGAACTTGTCAATGATGTACTTCAAACTATCTAAACTAAGTACGTAACGTCGTTTCCCTCGATACCTGCATGCCCCGGGACCCAACGTATAATTACCTTGTTTTTGGCGCCCAGGACATTCAATAATTCCCGGCAGTTCTCGACGGTCATAGCCGTCATAGGCTATACTTATTTTGTTCGTTGGCTTTGCTTGCGCTCTGTGTATGTGTCATCATCATATCAGCCGAAAGACGTCCACATAGGCCTCCCCCAAAGAGTGCCACAATGGCCGGTCCTGCGCCACCCGCATCCAGCGGACTCCCGCGACCTTTACCAGGTCATCAGTCCACCTTGTGGGGGGGGCCTACCCACGCCGCGCAAGCCGGTACGTGGTCGCCACTCGGGAACCTTTCCGCCCCAACGGCCATCGGTTCTACGTGCACTGTGCCCCGCCCACTGCCACTTAAGTTTAGCGATTCGGAGGGCTATATCGGTTGTATCATCATCATCATCATCATATCAGCCGAAAGACGTCCACTGCTGGACATATAAATAAATATTTTTTGCGGAATTAATCTTACACAAATCGACCTAGTCCCAATCTAAGCAAAGCTTGTACTATGGGTACTAGACGAAGATAAACATACTTATATAGATAAATAAATACTTAAATACATAGAAAACATCCATGACTCAGGAACAAATATTCGTGCTCATCACACAAATAAATGCCCTTAACGGGATTCGAACTTAGGACCCCTTGCTTCATAGGCAGGGTCACTACCAACTAGGCTAAAGCGGTCGTCAATATGCCTCCCCCAAAGAGTGCCACAATGGCCGGTCCTGCGCCACCCGCATCCAGCGGACTCCCGCGACCTTTACCAGGTCTATCGGTTGTATGTGTAGTGTAAATAAATAAGCGGTTGTGCGCAGGTGCTGGTGGCGACAGCTGACGGCTCCATCGACTGTGTGCAGAAGCCGGACGACCAGGAGGAGGCCACGTCGCCGCTGCACTACTGCGAAACCGTCACGGCCCTGCAGGCGCTCAGCACAGGTATATTCAGCCAATGGGCTTGTGACCTTCATTTTTTTAGGGTTCCGTGGCCAAATGGCAAAAAACAGCACCCTTATAGATTCGTCATGTCAGTCTGTCTGTCATTTTTTTTTTCATCTATCCCATACGTGTGGGGTATCTTAGGGATAGGTCTTCAAAAATGATATTGAGGTTTCTAACATTTTTTTTTGTAAACTGAATAGTTTGCGCGAGAAACACTTCCAAAGTGGTAAAATGTGTCCCCCCCCCTGTAACTTCTAAAATAAGAGAATGATAAAACTGAAAAAAAAAATATGATGTAGGTACGGTCAACCAATTTGATTCCTAGGCCATCATAGAACCTTGCCGTTGTAAATACTATGTCAATACGGGTTACTAGGGTTATTGCGTCGCTATGTAGCAGTTAAAATGACAGGGTTCTACGGCGGCCTAGGAATCAAATTGGTTGACTGTACATTACCATGCAAACTTCCAACGAAAATTGGTTTGAACGAGATCTAGTTACCTAGTAGTTTTTTTTAATACGTCATAAATAGTAAAAAGCAATTTATTTAACGGAACCCTTCATGTGCGAGTCCGACTCGCACTTGGCCGCTTTTTTTACGATGCCATTCGAACTAGTTTTCGTAGAGAAACAAATGTTTGTATGGGAGCAACTACATTTAAAGAACATTAATACCCAAAAAATCGAGTTAAAGACGGACCTCGCTGACAGCAGCCGAAACGCTTCATACTGATTGGCTTTAAAGTATGACGTCACACCGTGCAATTTGTACTAGCCGTTGCATGGAAAATGGAGTAAATTGCTGTTTTGGTCGCGAAATACTGCGTTTAGGTCCATAGTTGTCATACAAATTTGTTTCTATAAAAGCGTAAGGATTCTATTGGTACCTTTAAATTTACTCTTGGACAATAAATAAAAAAACTTTTTATGATTTGAATTATATCTTGTAATTTATACTTCATTACAATCGTTTGATGGTTTACTATCAATTTAGCAACACGACGTTATCAATTTTAACACCACGCAACAAGCCTATTGACATCATTTAATTTTTTCAAGTGGGGGGGCCATATTATGATTTATTTCGCTACAAAATATTTTTTTTAAGCGGCATGTTTTTTTTTATTTCTCCCTAATTTGTAATTTTCATTAAATAATACCAAATTGAAAAGTAGCGAATTCCAGAAGGTCGTAATTAAATGATGACGTCAACGTTACGGCTCTGTATGGCAGCTTGCACACCTTTCATATGACAGTCGTAGTATTGACGTCACACACGGCTTAAAACACATTCATACAATTTCGCGATTTTCTTAAAAACGGGTGAGAAATTAAATTTTTTAACTACTTTATTACGTTCAGGTAACATAATTACCGAAATGGTTTTCGAATTAGGCGTCATTACATATTTTGAAATGTTGTCAATTAATAGTGGTGTCATACTTGGGTTCCAGGAGATTATCTGGAGATGGCACGACGAAAAGAGGGGAGACATTGATGGATGATTAAGAGTCTGCAGTAAGCTCGATTCTCCGTACACACGTAGTAGTTACGCTCATTTTAAAAACGACTAGCTGGTTTGCCCTGAAACGTTGTACTTAGAATAAGTTAAGCACCATCCAGGTCTGTAATAATTAGTTACATAAACGAAAAAACAAACATACCATAGTAAAAAAATACAGCAAATTTAAGTTTTTCATACAAAACTTGTTTTTGTTGTATTTCGTTTGTTATATAAACTAATTAATTACAGACCTAGATATATAGGTCAAACGTGCTTTTAAAATGAGATCGAAACTCCGTTTGTATGGGAAATGCTTTCTAAATACAGTGCACAACTGGGGCAGGGAAGATTAACCATCGCTCTCTAATTAGTGACTGCAGTTAGTGCACTGCATTTAGCAAGGTCTAAAGGCCGTTTAACATGACAATATGGGACATAGACTCAGTAGAGGCCATTACACCTATCAATCGGTCATGACAACTTGATATACTTGGAATTAGACAGCAATTTCATTCTCACTATAGCAAGTTATTGTGATAAATTGCATCGTTTGTAGTGTCCTTAAATCATTATTAAATGATGTGTCCACATAACAGTAACGCATATCTCCTTTTTTTTCACAGGAGGCACATTCATTTTCAAACTGTTCACAACATTTGAGCACTCAACCGTCGGCCTTCTATACCTCATCAACCATCTGTTCAAGGAGGTCAATATCTACAAGCCGGTTACGTCAAGGCAGGGCAACTCTGAAGTGTACGCCATCTGTCTACAGTATAAAGGTAGCGAGTTAATCGAAGACTACATACCCAAACTCAAATCTGCCTACGGAACCAGCTTGTACCAGAACAAGTCGATATTCCCTCTAGAGGACATACCAGAATCCTTCATCAAACAGGTGGAGGAATGCGCTGATTACTTCTGCAGCCTCCAATGCCACGTCATCAACAATAACTTGCAAGCGTACTTAATGCAAAACACTATGCCTTTCACTGTTGATGTGAAACGACTGAGGTCCGTTGTAGCCGCTGAATACATCAGACTGTACGATTTGAGACCGCTCGAATACGAACAGGAAGTATTAAAAGGAGTGTTGCATGAAGAGAACAAGGTTAACACGAACCCAAGGTACCATAGAGGTTCTTACACGGAGCGGCAGTTATACGCCAGAATGACGGTGAAGGAGAAATGGAAAAGCCTTAACGCATTCCTGCGCACGGATATACTGAACCTACTGATATTCATCAAGGAACCAGTACGATGGAAGTGTTTATATGATGACAATGCTGAGATCCAAACTGTGTTCACGTATGGACAGCCGTTGAAGGCTGTCAACAGTTCCAAGTTTATATTCGTGCCGATATTCAAGTTGTACCAACAGATTTTGGCCGAGGAAGAATTCGTGGACATCATTCGCTCGAAGGATAACGATACAAGACGGTTGCATGTGGGACAGACATTGTCATTCCCTGAGATGGACTCATCGGAGACTTACAACGACTATGAGAGACGGTGCTTTCTGAAGCTACTCAGCTCGCTCAGAGACTTATCGCTGGGTGAATCCTTGGTGTTAGCTAACTTTGGAACGCTGACTCACTTCAACGTGAGCATTCTCTTCGTTATATGTAAGAAGTGCTTCGAAAAGACTGGGTTTTCATCGGACGCTATTATCCTGGGTAATATGCTGAGTAAGAAGGGTTTGCAGCATTTAGAAGAGGTACAGAAGGAGTGTGAGAGGCGGGAGGTGTGGAACTCTCTGCCGGTGCAAGCCACTAATGTGGGTGAGTTCTTCGCAAGCGTTGTGCTGTACAATAACACGTTCTATAGAAACAAATGTGTGGAGTACTTGGATGCCATAGAACAAACACTATGCAATAATGAACAAGAGTAGGTAAACAATATTTTTGAACATTTGGTAGTTTTATTTTTATACCATTTTATTCCAAGGTGGACTGATGACCTGGTAAAGGCTGCGGGAGTCCGCTGGATGCGGGTGGCGCGGGACCTGTCATTGTGGCACTCTTTGGGGGTGGCCTATGTCCAGCAGTGGACGTCTTTCGGCTGATATGATGATTATGATTTTATTTCACGCTTTGAACAACACCTAAAAGTGGTGTCGTGCTCGCGACGCGATTTTTCTAGATTTTGTTTACCGTTTTGTTGGCGTGATTGATTTATGCGGAATTACACCTGTCTAGTAGGGGGTAGGTAAAGGGTCACTGAGCTAAGCCGCAAACGGACATAGCGAAACTATAAGGGTTCCTTGTTGACCACTATAATAAAGTTGTTCTATTTCTATTTACGGAACCCTAAAAATATGCTTATGTGACGGCTAACTTCAGAGCAATTCACCTCTATAAAGGCATCTCTAACACGTGCTATAAACATTAACAAGGCAGCACGAATAGATTCCAGCCCAACTAGAGTTAGCACAATGAATTACCAAATTCAAGGATCCAGTAGGTTTAATTAAGCAAAAAACCAATCCTGTCTAAGTATTAATGAAACCAACCAAGAATAGTTTATTTCAATCAAGATTAGCCCTTACAATAGGGAACATTACTGCAATGTTCTGCCGCCAGAGGCAGCACTACCACTAATAGTAAACCGGTTTAGGGATTCACACACACATGCACAATTGATTGTCAAATGAGTGACAAGGATGCTTGCATAGACAATACCGCAAGTGTGAACGAGATACATGTCAGCGCTGCTAGTGTCGCCACCTACGAAGAGTTTTGCGTAATGTTCCCTATTAGTATGTTTAATTAAACTCGGCTTAAGGCGCTATAGGTTCAGCGAAGTGAAGCGAACATAGTTTTTGAAACAATATAATGCGTCTGTTTATAATAATATGGTTTCAAAAAAATACGAATAGTAATCTTGAGGCTTTTCTGCAGGGAAATCAGTGATTCGAAACATTCGCTCAATAGAAAAAATCACGAACATAGGTCTAAAACATATTAAAATTCACTTAAAACATTCGTAGCAAATTATGCACAATAGCTAAACATATTAACATTGGTTCTAAAAATCGGCAATATCATGTTTGAGGGAACTTAGTGATTACTTTTTTATTTATTTAAACGCACAAAAAATTAAAATTAAAAAACATGATATCCGCGCTTCCAAACACGCACTTCCATCTCGCTCACGCTTATGCTCAGCGAGAGGGAGAGAAGACCATGATACTATAGCGCCTTAAGTCCGCCTAGTTCGGCCTAAGCGGGCCTAATTATTATTATTTATTCCTATTCCAAACATTTGATTTCCTATATCGTTGGATTTGTGTGGACAGCCCCTAATGGCACAGTAAAGGCACTTACAATACACTTATCAATTTGTCACAACAACCTTCTCTAGGTTAAGCTTTTCTATCTTATAACTTCGTAGCTATAAGAAAGAATGAGACAGCAAACGTTCATTTCTTCACTTTGAAGGCGGTTGCTGTGACAAATTGCTAGGTGTACAGAACGCAATCAGTGACCATGAAAATTATAAGTAATGGTTAGTTTGTTAAGGCTATAGCCGTGTTTCTATACAAAATTTGCCTTTCTGTCAAATGTTCTAGTAATTTCATTTTTAGATACTCCTTGTAGGCAAAGGTCTGTTCCCCAAAGAAGAGCCATGTACACTTGTCAGTTTTCGTAATATGGCGGTTTGTTCTTTTTCACTTTTTAATTTTTTTCTTGAATTCGGTCTTTGCGATTAATTTGATTTTTTGGTAAACTATACTACATAATAAAACCCATCACTACAAAAAATATTGCCTGAAACTTTAGTACAAATATATGTCAAAATAATGGAAACTATAATTTGATTTTTTTTTTTGGTGTTCTGGTGTAGCGGCTCCTACAGTTTTTATTTCATAAATTGCCCATCTATAGACCTACTACATATATTAAATTCAAATTATTAGCTTTGGTACTTCATGCCAAAACTAACTACAAATAAAATTATTCCTTCCTTGTTTCAATGTTTTTTACAGGATTGCTATGTGTTATTTTGCTATTTGGGGACATTTAATTTCGTTCATACAAGTAATTAAAGCAATCCTGTAAAAACATTGAAACAAGGAAGGAATAATTTTATTTGTAGTTAGTTTTTGGCATCAAGTACCAAAGCTGATAATTTGAATTTAATATATGTAGTAGGTCTATAGATGGGCAATTTATGAAATAAAAACTGTAGGTGCCGCTACACCAGAACACCAAAAAAAAATATCAAATTATAGTTTCCATTATTTTGATATATATTTGTACTAAAGTTTCAAGCAATATTTTTTGTAGTGATGGGTTTTATTATGTAGTATAGTTTACCAAAAAATCAATTATGAAATAATGTCGTTATCTAAGTACTTAGATAACGACATTATTTCATAATTGATTTCTTGGTAAACTATACTACTGTACCTACCTATTCGGTACGTTTATTTGCTTAGTCATATTAACGGTCGCGCTGGTCTTGCCTGGAAGTGAAGTGCAAAAAATAGTTAAAATACTTTTTCTCAAACATGCAATGAAATTTCGTCATTCCGTGCGTTCTAACAGGCTTCAAAGTATCACGTTTCAGGCGGAAGAAGAAGAAAGAGAACTGTAAAGGAATATCATACGAGATTGAAAGCCTAGGCCGGGAAGTAATTTTTTATTAATTTCATTTCACAATTTGTGGCAAAGGTCACGGAGTTCAGCTATGAAAATTTGTTTGATTTCTTGAAGTTTTTTTATTTATTGCATTGCATGTTTGAGAAAAGTACTATACATGCCTAGCCGTGAAAAGGGCTTGCCGGGTGAGTAGGTATAGATAGATAGTGATTACCAAGTCACGAAATTTTATTTAGCAAGCAAATAAAGATTAATAAGAATGCCTGACTTGGCTCTACGAAATATCTCCCCACTTGTTACTGTGAAATAGTTTCCAGACTTGGTCTATTTTTTACATGGAATGTTTTTATGGGATCTCATATCTTTTTGTAGACCTTGTATGGGAATGTTATTTTACCAACCGCAAATAACGTTTGTATAGTCTTGCAGGAAGGAATTGCAAAAGTAACTTTGTAATCGCATGTATTTGTATAGAATTACAAACTTACTTATGCAGTTTGTATATCTCTGAAACGTGACTGAAGGTTAGGCTTAGGTTTTTTATGAATTATTAGGCTAAAAAATAATTACGTTTGAAATTTGGAGCTTGTGGGTCTGCTAGAAGTACCTTAGAATTAGCGTGATCATTATCAGTGAGTATGTCAGTGACAAAACTAACGAACTTTGACGGACAATAGTTCTTAAACTAAAAGTTAAAATTGAATGTTATTGATATCTTATGTTAGCTATATTATGCCCTACACGTTCCTGAAAATTCAGGGTTCTAGCTTTAGCCAGCACAAAATTACAGGATGTTGAAACTGGCCTGAATGGCTCCGAGAAAAGGATGGTACGGCCGTGCCTCTTTGTTTTGCTCGACTTGGCGGGGGCACTGCCGTGCCCCCAGATTACTGTTGCCGTATAAAGAGTTTAACTAAAAACTCATTCTCATCTTTCATTTGCTAGACTCTAGGATCGGCGCGTTCTATGTCCAGAGGGCCTACCGCGAACGGTATTCGAAGTTTTCCCTCTCTGTCGCACTTACGTACGAACTCGCAAGTATGACAGAGATGGAAAACTTCGAATGCCTTTCGCGGTAGGCCCTCTGCACAGACTAATACAAACCCGCAGTATTAAGCAAGACCATGTTTCATACAGTTGTCTCTGTCACTTCTTATGGACAGCTGACATGAGTTAGAATGAGACGAATATTAAGTTATTTTGAGGCTTTAATGAGCTGTCTCCAAATACTGTCAACCGAGGCGTTAAAAAAAGTAAACAAACCAACCGTTCCGTCAAAGTCAATCAACGTCAAATCTAAGATTATTGTAAGATTATTTGAAAAATATTTTGTATTTTGTGTGGCAAAAGTGTAAGATACAATTTATATGAAGTGGCAAAACTGGCAAAATATCTTGTGTAGTTCCATATTGCCGGACTTACTCCAGATAGACAAAATATTTTGATGTTACACGTAGTTAACTGTTAACTTCAGATTTCCGGAAAATAATCTTCGTCAAAAATGGATTGCCGCAGTAGGGCGCAATAATTGGACGCCGAAAACATACGACAGAATTATATTTGTCATTTTCACTATTAACTTATTGGTTGGAACAGTAACAAATACATTAACTAAATAGGTACCTATCAAATAAAATAACTTATATCTAAAACTAAACTACTTATAAAATAAAATTACTTACAAATAAAATATTTGACCGAGTTCGCCGTCGCTGGGCAACGTGCCCAGAAGGCTGGCAGCATTGCCACGTTGGATGGCAATGCTTATCCTCTGTGCGAGGTATGAGCCAGCCCTCCGGTCACCCGTTATTTCGGCGAGTCGCTTCGAGCACTCTTTAAAGACCCTGTGGGCACTTTCCCCCCAGGGCCCTAAGGTCTCAACCCCAAACGGCTCAAATATGCAACCACTGTTAATGTTTGCATACTTGCGCCGTTTGAGGAGCTCGGCCGAGTTGGCTGCAGCGCCAGCCTTCACGGAGGTGCCACGGAGATGGGAGAGCGCTAGGGTGTCGGCACATGTTGCGTCCCATACTAAAGGTCGTCCCATCTTCCATGGCACGAGGGTCATACCGTCGGGCCTTTTGCCATCATCTCGGGCAAGACCGGATGGCTCCAAGATGGCAGGCGCTCCTGCGCTGGCTAGGGCCCGACGGATGATATCGTTCAGGCTAGCATGTCGAGGTGCACGACCTGCACTTCTGCAGCAGGATAGACCATGGTGGCCGAGCTGGTCGACTCGGTCACCACAGCGACAGCGATGTGGGGCAACGCAGGTCACTCCCAGGCGAAGAGCGACAGAAAAGCGGAATGTGGAGTTGTCCATCAATGTACCAATTTGCGGGGAAGGCAGAGCTTGGAGCCACTGTCCGGATTCCCATTCAACAACGGCAAGGAGCCGAGCGCGCTCTGAGAGACTGGTTGCCGTTTGATGCAAGTTATCCCGTACCAGTCTACAGAGCGGCTCGTCCCACAGTCGCTGAGAACTTGGGTGTCTAGGCAGGTCAGTGCTCGGACAAGCGGTGGTCCAGGCCTCTATGGCCTCAGACATAAAAGGTATTATGAGTTGTTGAAGCGGAGTTTTTAAAATTTTGGAGGAAAGTTCTAGTGAGCTGTGTACGGAGGACAGATATGCGGGGAGTGAAACACTGGAAATTGTTCGGATACCCAGGCCACCGTGCCTTATTGGAAGGGAAGCCTGGGTCCATGAGCCGTCGTCCAAATGGATATTTATTATTGTCTCTAAGAGGTTTTGAATGATTTGGTCAATTTTGTCTAAAAGGGTATGAAATCTCCAAAAATGGCTGCACCTTAGTACGTACGTAAATTTGGGTACGAAAAGACAATATCTAATAATTGTATAAGCTACGTGAGCATTTATGTTGGACAAGCGGTCCGAGATTTCGTTAAAATTTTGAATTTTACTGTCTACAAAATCAGAAAATGATTCTGCTAAAACGGGTGCTCCAAGGAGGTGAAGTGAGTTTTTCTCTGTAGTTTTAATATTAGGGGCAAGGAAACGGAATTTGGATAGAGCTAGTTCTTTGTCTTTATATGTATCAGTAAAGAAAAGTTCACATTTAGAAAAATTCAATTCTAAACCAATACTGCGAAATTCTTCAATCAAAATGCGCAGGTCGTCCAGAACTTCGCTCTCATCACCTCCCAAGGTGCCATCATCCAAATACCATACATTGAATTTGCTATTTAACTTTGTTATGATAGGATGGATCGCTAGGCTGAAGAGCGCTGGCCCAAGCGGGTCACCTTGTTGGCAGCCTACAGCCGAAGATAGATGGTTTTCTCTAAAAAGCAATTTAGAAGGCTCACTATAACATTGCCAAATAAAGTTGTAGATTTGAGGTAGTTTTTCACGTGTCTGTGTCAAAAGGGCAGTTCTATTGACGCTGTTAAAAGCATTTTTGACGTCGACCTTTAGAATGACCTTCCCCGAAGTTTTTGAAATGTAGGTTCTAAGTGCGTGAACTGCTGCCTCGCAACCCCCTTTACACCCAAAACCCAATTGGGTCGGCTGAAAGCACTGACTTAGGGGGTCGGATGCAGCGGCGCAGCCAATTTTGGCCACAAGACGGCGATAGGTTGTACCCACGGCGATAGGTCTAATACCACCGTCTTTTTTTACTAATGCGCATAAATTTGCGCCGTATAGTGTGCTGGTGATTCTGGGATGTACTTTACCTGCAAGCATGAGGTTACTCAGGTCTGCCAGTGTCTTTAGGAGTGACTCGCCAGCATCCCCTGAGCTGTGACCAAGTAAATCTTTAATGTGTTGGGGGGTTAATCCATCTAATCCACCAGCTGAGCCACTCTGGAAGGTCATGACAGCCCTGAGAACCCCGTCCGTAGATGTAGTAAGAGGAATCGTCGATGAATCAGGTGGTGCAGGAAGGGTTTGGTTTGTGGATGGCAGAGGGTGCTTATTCTGTAAAGCTAAGAGTGTATCATTGTTATTGGGGGCTACACAGTCAGTGGAAAAAAGGAGCCTGGCAGCTCCTCTGATATCACCTTCCCCTACTTTGCTTTCAATATTTCTATAAAGGGATGCGTTATGCTTCAGAGTTGTTCCTTGAAGCTCTTCAATAGAATGAGGTTGTTGACAATTATGTTTTATTTTTGATGTAAGGGATTTAGTTTTACTTTGGTCGGAGACGTGTAGGATTCGATAGGGAAAGGTGAGAAGTTGCTCCCAAGCCTGGTACGTATTTTCGGATACAACCGTTTGTATGGCCGAGGTAAGTTTTTGTGATACCGAAAGCCTTGCACCTCGTGGGACACGTTTGATTACACGAGTGCTATTTTTTAAGCGACCTAAGATCACTGAAATATCGACTGAATGGTCTGGCGTAGAAACTGGAGGGTCAGCGTGGGGGCTTAGCGTGATGTCTGGAGTTTTATGTTTTCTACCCAAGTGTACTCTAAGACCGCGCTGATTTTTAAAATACCTGGGTTGGGAGCATAGAGAGCATTGTACTTGATTTTGAGATGATTCATCAATTTCGTCGTGTACACTGGACGATGTGACATTACCGCCTGGTTGTGACATACCTTGCATATGTAGGCTTAAAAATACGATTAACAAGAAAACTAATATTATAAAGGCACAAAATAAGAATAAAAACATAAATTAGATCATCTGGAACAACACGATTTCACGAATGTAAGTAAATAAACATCGGGAACGTTGACAGTCAGTCAGCCAGCAGTGACGGCCGGAGTCTGCGCAAATGCGCTCCCGGGACAGTAGGCAAGTGCGGCGTGTGTCGTTGCTTGGCAGCGCCTTGGCGTCTGTTTTGACACAAATCTCAGAACTCAACACAATCTTATATTCTTGTTTTCCCAAATAATATAATCACTTGGTCGTTGCCCACATTCGTGCATGTAAAGAGGGTTGCTAGTTACACAAATATTAACATTGCAAGGGCGTAGTGATCGGAGTAGGCGGGGAAAATAATATCAAAATATGGAGCTGTTGTGTCAGCTATGACTGTTTGTTTTCCTATTCGACAGAATATGTTCGAAACATTTAAAATCGGACTGTTTCGTTATTATTAAAAACAGAATTAAGACGCTTTGTTGCCAGATGTGATACCTACAGTTTTTCAGAGACCGCTTCAGGTAAGTTGGAAAAGTGAGTTTTATGACTGACATTTCTGATGTCCCTCCAGATGAATTATTTTGATTTAAGTTTTGTATATTTAAACACTTTGTGGATAACTACATTGATTTTCTGTATATATCCATACTAATATGTATTATTAATGCGAAAGTAACTCCGTCTGTCTGTTTGTTTCTTACCTTTTCATATTTAATATTATTCTTAAACACTACTGAAGACAGTAACAAGGAAACAAATTTCCTAAGAGTAAGTATGAAAGTGACAGTCACCGACGACTCCCTCGTCGCCAACAGGTGGACGGAGTGAGTGCAGAAGAACTGTGATACCATTGTTACGGAGATCCGTAGCCGAAATTAAATACGTTTAAGTTTCAATAATCAGTTTATCATGTAGAAAACAAAGTTACAGCCAAAAAGTCCTCCTGCGATTTTCTATTACAATTTGCATTCCCCCCGAACTTCCCAGAACCGCCACATGGCGCTGATCGTCGCTAACCATCCGGCCGACTAAAGTACTTAGTTATTCAACAATCCATTCAGACGGTTTAATTGAATTACCAACCGAGTTTTAAATATTATTAAATTAATTAATAATTATTACTAACTGTTTGACACTGCTTAACTTAACTTGAAACTAAATAAATACCCTGATTGACTTATACAAAACAACCAGTCTGGAAAATAATTATATCCAACCAAAATCTGACTATTAAGCTACTTTTAAAATGAAGACCGAGTATTGATACTAACAATTACGTAAACAAATATTAAAATACAATAAAATAATTAATGTGAGTAATTAGGGTCCTAGTTCCGCTGTGTAAGCGCCGGTCGTTGTAACACTCGGCCATCCTGAATCATCGGCCGCGCCGCGCGCCGATCCATGGACATGTTCCTGTCACCGGCAACGTGAATCTGGAATTTAACAAACATTTGCACAGTAACTTGTATCGATAAAACATCACATCAATCAGGTAAGTTTACCAGCGCCATCTATGAACATCACATGAAAGCTCACCACCATAACTATAGTCTAAGAGCCAACCACTACTTATGCAGTGATACTATATTTCCTTCTTTTTTCCCTTGTAAATATTTTTGACAATTATTGTATGCTACTCAAATGTCAGTAGCTAATTAAACTTTGCATTTCACACAGGGCAAACAATCAAGATAAGATCATGATATGTAGTCATTATTCAATTATACGTAGCTAAGTATGTTCTACCAACCAGATTACTATTTTAATAGTTCACACAGACGATAATGTAGTTCACACAGATTATAATGACTTTACACACAGATTGCTATTGCGTTATCTCACACAGATTGCTGTTGCAATATTTCACACAGATTATTATGATATTTCACACAGATTGTAGTGTTTGACAAAGATAGCTGCAATGTTTCACACAGATTATTAGTCTTTCACACAGATTATGGAAGAGTTCCACACAGATATAGGTGTTTCACACAGATTGATGAGACAAGAAAAAAAAAATCACCCTCTCTTTTGCCATGGTTTCCTTTAGCATACGCACATGTAAGACAAGAGTTAATATATTTTCTTATAAACCGTGTCATACCTGCAAACCAGAACTGCGACTTTATGGTTTTCTCGCATTTGTCAAATCCTACATGTCCTATTTGGTCATGATATTTTTGTAATAAACCCCATTTTGCAAGTTTGGGTATCACAAACCTATTACCATAAAGCGTTTTACGATATAGACAACCATTTTCGAGCTTGTAATTGTTTACAATATCCGGGTTTTTGCTACCTTCTTTCAGTTGTTTTATTATATTTTGTATTAAGTTATAAGCCAATCTGATTCTTCTATGTGCAGTACTGACACCGTATCCACAGGGTTCCTACTAAGGGCATCAACATGCTGCATCCGGATACCAGGTCGGTACTTAATCTCAATATTTAACTCTTGTATAGTAAGCCACCATCGGGCGATGCGTGGAATTAAGTCTCTCTTCAATAACGTCGTTCTGAGAGCTGCACAATCTGTGACAACTTTAACGGGAATACCAGTCAAATAAATATGAAAACGCTTCAAGGACGCTACTACAGCCAGGGTTTCCAATTCATAACTGTGGTAAACCTGCTCCTCAGGGCTAGTTACGCGACTGAAATAAGCCACAGGCTTTAAATGATCATCGCGTTGATATTGAAGCAAAATTCCACCCAAAGTTCGGTTTTGGCATATACATCATATATAGCCAATACGGGCCTATCCGTTAGAATTGTCTTTAATTTTTCTAATGCAGACTCCTGTTCTGAACCCCAATCCCATTCTCCTCCTTTCTTTATCAGGTAAGTGAGTGGTCGAGCAATCTCGGCAAAGCCTTTCACATATCTTCTGAAATATGATGCTAAACCAATAAATTGGCGCACTTCGTGTACATTGCGAGGTTGCTTGAAGCGTGCTACGCTTTCAATCTTTGCATTGCCTGGTCGAATAGTGCCTTTTGTTATCTCATGGCCTAGGTAGTTAACGTTAGTTTTTAAAAATGAGCATTTTTTTGACGTTCAATTTCAGGTTTGCTTGTGTGAGCAAATCTAAAACTTGCTCTAGAAGGTCTAACCCCTCTTCAATTGTGACAGAGGGAACAGTGACATCATCGAGATAAATGGCTAGTTTATTTTCTAACGAACCTAGTGCGCGACGTATCAACCGTGAGAAGACAGCTGGCCCATTTGCCAAGCTAAATGGCATTTTCAAGAATTCGTATTGGGCCTCAGCAATTACGAAAGACGTTTTAGATATCAAATACCTAGTTTAGGGCACAGGACACCGTTCCTAGGCTTATCTAAAAATAGTGCACTCTATCTATCATATCATGATGTATTACTTAAATAAGCTGATGTACTGATTCTACAATAAATATATTCATTTTCATATTTTTATTTCATTTTTAATTTTCATTTCATTTCATTTCATCAAATCCTCATCCATTTTGACTTGATAGTAACCTTGAGCCAGGTCCAATGTCGTATAATAAACTTTACCTACAAGCCGGTTAATCTGATCATCCCTGTGTGGCAACGGATATCGATCCTTTACCGTCCGCGAATTTAATGCACGATAATCGACACATAACCTATAATCTCCATCTTTTTTTTCGAACTAAAATGACAGGACTCGCATAATCAGAGGTCGACTCTCGGACTATGCCTGCTGAAACGAGTTCATCAACCTTTTGCCTTACGATTTCGTTTTGTTTGTAAGACATCCGATACGGTTTACAATAGACGGGTTGATCAGTAGTAGTCTTTATTTTCATCTCTATTAAATCACTGCACCCAAGGTCACCTGAGCATTCAGCAAAACAGTGCGAGTAGTTATTTAAAATCCTTAGTAACTGTGTGGAGTCATGTTCGCTTATCTGACCCATGTCTATGGTAGATGGATCTAAGTTTACATATTTATGTGTAGCGGAATCCGCGTGTGATACATCTGCTACTGTCATAACTTCGCTTTGGACGTACACTTCCGTGCGGCAAATGAGTTTATCAGCTGGCCATTGTATACATACGTCACCGAGATTTATAATGCGTAATCTATAAGGCATCTTTTCCAAAATAGCTTGGGGTATGAAAAATGAAGATGCCCCAAGAGAAAATACCACTGGACGCGAAATTAGTATGGTTTGTGACCCTAAATCGTGTTTGATATAAACAGGAATGTCACAACTCGCACCGGAGGGGAGTACCAAATCGGACTGTAGGTATAATGGGGCCTTGGTTATAATGTCATTGTTGGTCAATTTTATATCAGTCAAAAAATTGTCGTTTTGAATTGTAGGATACAATTTAACACTTGACGACGTCGTAATAAGGCTCACATTAGGGTAGTTAATTATTGGTTGCCCAACTATTAAATCAATGTCGTTAAGTTGTGTATTCGTAATTTCGGCACTGCTATACAAGTGCAAATCGTCAATAAAGAGTTGAAATTAAACCCTACCCATTGAAGCCGTATGTAGACCGCCGAAACCTTTAATGTTATTTTAAAAATACAAATGTTTGATGGTAAAACATGTTTAGTCATAAGATCTTTGTAAGCCTTGGGGCAGAACATAGCTGGACTAATTTATATGTACCTACCATCTAGCATAATTACATTATGTGCATACCTATTGTTCACAAATAAATGATTTGAAGTTGAAGTTGAAAACCTTTGTATGCAGAGTTTGAGCCATTTTAGCCGTTATAATATTCACTTTGCTGCCCGTATGCGATTCCTACTAAACCATCAATTGTAACACGTTTTTTTATACAAATCAGACATAATTTCATATGTAGTAAAGTATACCGACTGTACCTGTTGTGATATTTGCGGCGGGCGCGACGACGGGCCCGCGGCGAACCAGCAGGCGGCTGCGTCGTGTCCGGCGCGCTGGCAGACTTGGCAGCGGGTGGCGCGGCAGTCTCGAGCTTCGTGCCCCGTCTTGCGGCAGCTGTAGCAAAGTTTCGGCAGAAATCCGGTGGAGGCGGCGGTTCCGCGGCGCCAACCAGCTCTTTGTTCCGTAGTTCTTAATTCGACTTTTCTGTAATTCTCAAGCGACGACAAAAACCCGTAATAGAGTTGATCAGGAGATTCACAATTATATACCTTCGCGTTAGCCTGTAACTCTGTTGGAAGGCCACGTATCAAACAGGAGGCAGCAGCGTCACCTTCAATATTACATTTCTTTAACAACGACATTTTGTCATGATAATAATTTGTTATAGTTTCACTTTCCGTCTTTTTCCTTGCTAGCATTTCTTCTAGGCGGTCGACGAATTCAGTGGATCGTGGAAATGCTTTAGATAGCTTTTCTTTCCATAAATTCCAAGACGCAGCATAGTCATCAATGTCATCATACCACTCTCTGGCCGCTCCTAGACATGGGGGATAAATAACGTCACGGTGACAAAGTCACCGTGACTCGCCATCAAAAGCTGTCACTGTGACTTTTCACAAAAGAACAACGTTACAAAATCACATACGTTCCTTCCTACTTAGTGTTCCTAGCGCAGTCTCTGTTACTCAAATCACGACAAACGCGGAACGCTGCGGAGTGCTGTGACTGTGACTCGGCTCTAATCGGGCTCAGTGTTCGGAAGTGGCGAACATCTTATGACGCCGCTGCCTGAGAGCGAGTGAGATAGCGTGAAAGTTATGAATGCTTGCTCACTCATCCGTGCCAAAGAGTTGCTAATGAGAGGAAGCATATATATTATGCCACATAACATGCCGCTTTGATAAACTAATTACTATTTTTAAAAAACATACAACTTTTAATTACGTAATTTTAGAATTGGATTGTAACACTTCTTGATTATTGATGGTGTGAAATGTTTTGGTTGGTTTTGGTGGTTCTTAACTAGGTACCTTTTGCTTTGCTCGCAACTTCAGAACAACTAGCGGCTCTAGCTGGATAAATTTATCCTGTTTTCTAATACTGCACGGCTATCACAAGACGGCCGCGACATACTCTCGAGCTCTCTCGCACTATCCATCTCTCTCATATTAGAGCACTTAACAAGAGACGGATAGTGCGAGAGAGCTCGAGAGTATGTCGCGGCCGTCTTGTGATAGCCGTGCTGGTGATAAAATATAATCTGCGTCTCTCGTTCGAAATTTCGAATTTGTTAAACTTTAGCTGTATTTCTTGGTCGAATAATAATTACTCTTACGTAAAACTTCTTATTTATTATATTATTATGAGTAGGATCAGGACTGTGACGTGATGCATTGTAGTTTCATTACTTAGGTTATTTTATTACGTACATACTATACTAACTAACTGTACATAGATAGTGGCATGTCTGTTCCCAAAGTGGTTCTATAATTATTGACAAGGGCTGACCTTGGTCTTGAGTTCCAAAACGAATAGCTCTGAGGGCCTACCGCGAAGGGTATTCGAAGTTTTCCCTCTCTTTCGCACCTCCGTACGAACTCACAGGTATGACAGAGAGGGAAAACTTCGAATGCCTTTCGCGGTAGGCGCTCTGAATTTGGTTTGTTGTATGGGAGCCCTGTATTTTAGAGATTAGATTAGAGATTTGTATTATTTTAATCTAATTATTTTAGTTAAGTGAATACATAACTAAATATTCTGTGAATATTTTAAGCGTCTACCTGTTGCTGTTATCAATAACGAGCAAAAAAATAACGTTTCTTGTATGTGGGCCCCCCTAAATATTTATTATATCCTGTTTTCAAGTACTTGTCGTTATAGCGGCAACAGAAATACATCATCTGTGAAAATTTCAACTGTCTAGCTATCACGGTTCATGAGATACAGCCACAGACGGACAGACAGATGGACAGCGGAGTCCTAGTAATAGGTCCCGTTTTACTCTTTGAGTACGGAGCCCTAAAACGTTCATTACAGGACCGTGATGTGTCACAAATATCATACAGTGACACGAGTAACAGGACTAACAGGCGTGACAAAGTCACGATTACTTTTCACTGTGACTTTTTTGGAACGGGATCGTCAGTCACTGATAACAAAATGTAACGCTTTTCCCCATGTCTAGCCGCTCCTCGTAGCCGTATTTGCATCACGAAAATTTTGTCACGGTCATCATAATCCCTAGTTGTTCAATTTTATGGAGCCAACCGTTCACATTTGTAGCTTTCTTGCCAGGATCGAATTTCGGAATAAGTTCTGCGTCTATGTGCGATATATGACGCTTCTTGGTTGCTATAGGAGGTTCTTTTTCGATGTGCCAAGAGAACGTTTCTTTTCTTTTTCATTTTCTTCGTCATCACTATTCTTTCTCTTCCCTAGTCCACGAAAATATGGCCCAAGCATGGTTACGTGAATAAAAAACCACTTCTGATATGTTACGGAGATCCGTAGCCGAAATTAAATACGTTTAAGTTTCAATAATCAGTTTATCATGTAGAAAACAAAGTTACAGCCAAAAAGTCCTCCCGCGATTTTCTATAATTTCTATCACAATTTGCATTCCCCCCGAACTTCCCAGAACCGCCACATGGCGCTGATCGTCGCTAACCATCCGGCCGACTAAAGTACTTAGTTATTCAACAATCCATTCAGACGGTTTAATTGAATTACCAACCGAGTTTTAAATATTATTAAATTAATTAATAATTATTACTAACTGTTTGACACTGCTTAACTTAACTTGAAACTAAATAAATACCCTGATTGACTTATACAAAACAACCAGTCTGGAAAATAATTATATCCAACCAAAATCTGACTATTAAGCTACTTTTAAAATGAAGACCGAGTATTGATACTAACAATTACGTAAACAAATATTAAAATACAATAAAATAATTAATGTGAGTAATTAGGGTCCTAGTTCCGCTGTGTAAGCGCCGGTCGTTGTAACACCATGTTGAGTACGATGATGAGCCACGTGTCGAAGGTGAGGGTTAAAGCGGTGGCGTACAGATGCGGGGCGACCGCTAGGTAGAGAGGCAGCGGTAGGGCGTGCGTGTAGAATAACATCTGGAAAATATAATAATAAATATTTGCGGGCAATCTTACACAAATCGACCTAGTCCCAAACTAAGCAAAGCTTGTACTATGGGTACTAGACGAAGATAAACATACTTATATAGATAAATAAATAGTTAAATACATAGAAAACATCCATGACTCAGGAACATATATTCGTGCTCATCACACAAATAAATGCCCTTACCGGGATTCGAACCCAGGACCACTTGCATCGTAGGCAGCTTCACTACTTGGCATCATATAGATAATTTTCCCGCCATCTACACACAATTTCGGTTATGCATGTGTAATTCCTACTTAGTCTTAGTTGGCTATAACTTATGAAGTAGAGCTCTTCAACCAGCACTATTTATATAGTACCTAATACTGATGTGGTCATACGGTCTTCGAGAAAAGACATCGAAATCAAACGATTTTTTTCTAAAGATCCTAAAAAAACCACCAAATAAACCTCCTCCTTATTAAAGACGGTTAAAAAAGGTCGAATAATATATATGTCAGGTGATACTTTATTTTACTCGTAAATTCAAGAATCCTGAATCATTAAAATTCCCTCTTAGCTAAAATAAAATACTTAAACCTTATTTTATTACAACATATAACGTCGATTTTGAGTTTGACAATCAATAGGTTAAAATAATGAAAAAGAAAGCATTTTGATAATACGCTAAAAGCCACATTTTATTATATATCACATCACAATTAAGTTATATTACAACGATAAACTCAACAAAGAGATATCATTGTCAAAAAATTTAGAAATTTATAATGATGCTTTTCGAAGAAGCAAGTGCGCTGAAACCATTAAACGATTCTAAGGGAACACATCGTTCGCACGTTGCAGAAAACCGGGCTGACCTAACAGCGACATCTAGCGGCAAATTGGTTAAACTGCGAGAACACAGTTTTTTTTAGACATGGGTAGTTCGCGAATGAGTGATTCAAATGAAGTACTTCACTTGGTGTCACTCTTTCGTTCACTAGTTCAGTTCGGTTTCGTATACTTCAATACTTCAGTATATCAGTTCATAAATAAATATCGTTTATCTACTCACTCGCTCCGAGCGAGAGTGAAATAGAAAATGGAATAGACGAACACCGCTTCTAGAACCGAACGCGGCCGAAAGATGTTGGTCTACTCACACATACGCACTGGAGCGATATACCGTTTCACTTGACACTGGCCCCTGTACTTAGGAAACAAATGTTATGAGCACGGAACTACTACTTAACGTACATTGATTGCTATACTTGTTCAACACAGAGCGAATGATTTCATCTCCAACACAACAAGCAATGTATATCGAATGATTCGATATCATGCATTCCAAAAACATTATTATTGAGTATGGAGTAATGTTTCCGAGAATTAGTAGAGGTGCGAAATATTCAAACGGAAATGATATTTAAGGTAAGTGATTATGGCAAAATATGGTTTATTTTGCAAAAATAAATTCATTTAGGATAGTTTTTGGAATTTGCTTGTTTATACGATATTTTTTACTTAGTTTTGATTTGAATGCGATGAATTGCAGACGTTACGAACACATAATTACGAAATTTCGTTTGTTTTAATTAGGTACCTATCTGTCTTACTGGTGCAAGAAAAATACTTATTGTAAATAAAATAGTGTAAAGTGTGTGTACAGCAAAAGTGTAAATAAATTGTATAGGTAGACTTATTAATTGTAACTAGTTAGGTAGTTGTGTAAATATTTTGTTTATAAAATATGTACTTGTACAATTTATGTATTAGATACCCACTATACGAAATGTCTTCTAGAAAACGGAGTGCTGTGTGGGATCACTTTGCAGAAGTGGATCCGAAAAGAGCCAGATGTTCTTATTGTTCCCACACTTTATGTATTTCTGGTGGAAATGTGGGGAATTTAGGTAGGCATTTAAAATCGAAGCATCCCACTGTGCCTATAATTGCTGAACGGCAAGTTATGCCTAATGCTGCCCTTGCCACCCCTAACCTGGAACCAGAATGTCCACCAATTGTTACTGAAGATCCACACGAACCCACCCAATCTGCGAGTACATTACCCAGACCCTCCGCTGAGCCTTTGATGCGCGACTATGTTAATAGTACGAAACCTTTAGGACCCAGGCGTGCAGACAAACTGGATGAACAGTTGATCCGAATGATAGCTAAAGGCCACCATGCATTTTCTATTGGTAGATGAACCAGAGTTCAAAACATTCGTGTCTATGTTGTGTCCAGGGTATTCATTGCCCACTAGGAAAACCCTTTCAGAGAGCCTGTTGCCAAAAATGTACGAGCGAGAAGTGGAGAAGGCAAAAACTAAACTGGCAGCAGGGCAGGCGGTGTGCCTTACCACGGACGGGTGGACATCGGACAGTAATGATAGTTTTATTGCAGTTACAGCACACTATATTGTCAATTCGAAATTGGAATCAACAATTTTAGGATGTGTAGAGTACGCCGAACGCCACACGGCAGCAAACTTGACAGAGTTTCTAAAAAAAATTACGAGAGAATGGGACATCGAATACAAGGTCACCGCGGTGGCTAGTGACAATGCGGCTAATGTAACCGCTGCCATCAAAGCAGGAGATTGGCGGCACGTTCCCTGCTTCGCACACTCACTGAACCTATGCGTCCAGACCGCGCTGGCAGCGATTTCGGAAACAACTGGTCGAGTAAAGCAAGTCGTCGAATACTTTAAAAGAAGCTCGCATGCCCAATCCAAACTACGAGACATGCAACGGCAATTAGTACCGTTGTTAAAATTATTTTAAATTAAATTAAAGCAAGACGTGATAACAAGATGGAATTCCACCTATGAAATGCTTCGCCGCATCCTTCTGATCAAGGACGCAGTATGTGCTACCTTTAGGAGTAACCAAACCGGATTTAATTTTATGCAGTTCCGACTGGATGATTGTGGAAGCGGCCGTGCCTATACTTAAAACTTTCTTCGATGTAACGGCCGAAATTAGTGCGGAAAAAAATGTGACACTGTCAAAAGTTATCCCATTGTGCTCAATTTTAATAAGTAAAGCCAAGCAACAACTCGACGAGCAGCAGCCAATGTTGGAGCTTAACACGATGGTGGAAATCCTGGAAGGAGAGCTCCAAAGAAGGTTTAATTTCATCGAGCATTCAGAGCTATATGCTGAAGCGGCACTCCTGGATCCTCGCTTCAAATCTGTTGGATTTAGGGATAAAGCACTTGCCGAGAGAGCAATAAATAATCTAAAACTTAGAGTTGGTCGCCAGCGCCCACCACCAACACCTCAGCTTGACTCGCCGTCAACTTCAAGCGGCACCCACCTCGCCGTCAGCGTCGACCCACGAGCAGAACAATCGTCTTCACTGTGGGCACAATTCGATCAGAAAGTGCAGAAGTTGACGCCAACCAATCCGACAGCAGCTGGCATCATAGAATTTGAGAAATATATGCAAGAACCGATGCTGGCTCGCACAAGTGACCCGTTCGCGTGGTGGCATGAACGCCGTTCTGTATACCCATTGCTATATAACTTTATGTTGGCTGAATATTGTCGCCACTTCAGTTCCCTGCGAACGTATTTTCTCAAAAGCGGGGAACATACTTACAGAGCGAAGAAGAAGACTGACAACTAAAAAGTTGTCGCAACTTATTTTTATAAGCTGCAATACATAGGTAATACAGCTAATTGTCCATAAAGTAAACATTGTATATAAATGTAGATATTGTAAATTCAAATCATTGTACATATCACAGATTTATAAATACGCCAATCTAGTTTAACCTGAATGATACAGTAGACTTTCATTTCAGTACTTTCGGTAATGCGTGATTAGTAAAAAATTACCAAATAACTCGGCGTTAAAGTTAACTACACAATCAAACTATAGATTGTCAGTCCTAAGCCTGATCAAGTATGAAGGGAAATCTGTGGTAGGTACCCACTTGGAGTATGAGGGGAAATCTATGGTACCCACTTACTTAATGTTTAATGTAAAAGCACGTAAGGGAAGATTTTATAATTAGATGGATAAGTACGATATTCTAATTCGAATAAGGTTTACTTTTCAATGTCCAGAAAAAACCTTAGCGTGTTCAATGGGCAAACTTATAAGCAACTAAATAAAAAAAATACTCATCAACACTAATGAAATGGCTGAACCGATATTGATAAAACGTTTTAATAACCAAAGCTAGAAAACATGATTTCAAATTTATAAAAAAAAAACTGCTTCCAATTTTTGGTTCACCCGTTTAAGACAGACCCACACACACACACATACATTGTATCGGGGGTTAAAAATCATCTTTGCCAGATAGTAACGTGCCTAAAGCGTTTCCGTTTGCTTTTTTCCGCTAGACTAGGTATATAGTCAAAGTAATTCCCTAATTCATATAGGTACCTAACGTCTTACAAACTATCCGAAATTTTAAATTATTTAGAAAATTGGTACCTACTTACCTAGTTAATTCGATTCGATGATTTAAATTTTAAATACGGCAAGTAACTCAATAGATCATTGAAAGACACGCGTACGACTGATATGAATATGACATACTCAATCTAATCTATCTATCTAAGATGCACCTAGGTAGAGCTACTGAACTAAATTGAACTAGTAAACTAAAAGAGTGATATACTTCACAGCGAACGAAAGATACATTAGGAAAAAAAAAGGGCGGGAAGTTTCATCGCGACTAGGCGGCTTTTTCGAATATTTTTGTAAAATACTGTATAATCGCCCTTATTCTTTGTAATATTAGTATTTTCATATACCTTGTGATTTAGTTATTTCACAAATATCGGAAAATGAATGAAGAAAGTGGAGGTAAGCGTGCCTCCGGTAAAAGAAAGTCGTCATCTGTAGACGAAAGCTCCCCTAACAAAATGGCTGCTAACTTCATTGCCACAAGAAGAGGTCTTTTTAGGGACTATATACAAATTTATTCAGAAGACGGCAAAAAAGAATACCCAATTTTACTGTCATCAACAGCTCCAAATACAAAAATGGACTTACTGAAAACCATGTCGGTTATGAAATCGTGCAGTGGCCTGACACATGTTAAACCTATCGGCAGCATGCTTGTGAAGGTTTTCTTCTGTACAAAAAATGACGCCAATGCTCTTCTCCTAAATAAGGATTTACTTGATGCACACACTTGGCAAGCCAAAATCCCCTTTGACAACCTAGAAAGCCAGGGAATAATAAAGGCACCCACTGAGATTTCAGAAGAATCTTTATTAACTACATTAAAATCAAGTGCTGACATTATTGGAGTGAAACGCTTTACTAGGAAAAATCCTGACGGGTCAATGTCTCTGACCCCTACCGTGGTTCATGCAAGAGCCCCCAGGTGTGCTCAATCTGCGGTGCTGGCCACTACTTCAAGGAATGCAGCGATACAACAAACTTAAAGTGTGTCAATTGCAAAGGACCCCACACAGCTGTCAGCTACACCTGCCCAGTCAAAGCTGCAAAAAACCAAGAAATTAAGGACAAGATCAATGGTAAAATTACATTTGCCACTGTAACGGCCAAGAGCACAACAGGTCAGGTGTCTTCTAGTTCCAGGTCTGTACAACAATCTCCCAAAAAGACTCAAATGAGAGCTCTCTTCTCTGACTTATTAAATTCTGATGAAGTTCTTAATGTTTTCACTAAAACATTAGTGGAATTAATTAAAACTAAGACATTGCAGAATGATGCCACCATTTCATCAAAAATCATAAAGGAAACTCTGATTAACAATCTAAATACTTCTGGATCTTAATGACAATTTAAGTAATCTTAATATCTTTCATTGGAATTCGCGCAGCATTCTTTCTAAACTTGATCAATTTAAACATTTTATTTTTTCTCATTATAGTAACATAGACATAATTCTGTTAAATGAGACTTGGTTGGACACTTCCAAGTCTTTCAAGTTGCCAGGATTCAACATTGTACATCGAGACTCTGATCGCCCGCATGGGGGCATTGCAGTTGCTGTAAAAGATAAGTTTAATTTTAGCACTATTAGCACAACTTCCAATTATCATTTTCAAAATTTGTTAATTTCTATAAATGTTGGTTCTGTTTGTATTGAGATACTAAGTATATACATCCCTCCACCTCCTAATGGTAAATTTGATATACATATGTTATCTAGTTCCTTCTCTAAAATTACTGGTCAAAATTACTTGCTCATAGGAGACTTTAATGCTCACAATTCTGCATGGGGTTCCCGTCGTAATGACAGGAGAGGCAATATTATTAGTTCTTTTGTGGATGAGCATAATCTAGTTTGTTTGAATGACTTCTCTGTTACCACCTTCACCCCATTCGGTCAACAAGGCAACACCTTGGATTTAGTATTTGCTTCTCCGGCGGTAAGCTCCAGTTGCTCATTTTCTATCCACGACGATCTCATGAGTAGCAATCACTTTCCCCTTTTAGTTAGTGTTCTATACAATGATGAAATTCACGAAGGTTCCTCTTCTACCCGTTACAATTACAACCCTTCTTATAATTCGAGCAGTTCTTCTCCTGCCGATGTATCTGACATTAACTTTAATAAAATCAACTGGTTAAATTTTTCTAAGCTCTGTGTCGAAAGTTATTCTTCGTTTCAACTAGAATCTGATCCATGGGACAGATACAATAATTTTATTGAAATTTTATGCGACATCTTACTGACATTTCCTAGGAAAGCGTACAGTTGCCATACTAGAAAACGTAAAGCCCTTATTTGGTGGAACGACTTGTGTACGAAGGCTGTCAATCAATCTAAATTTGCCTTTTTTTCTTATAAAAGATACCCTACATTAGAAAATTACATACTTTATAAACAATTTGATGCTAGGAAGAAAAGAGTAATTTCTGAACAAAAACTGTTGAGTTGGGTTAAGCTTTGTTCTTCATCGTATGACACCTTTAAAACATATTTGGGAACATATAAAAAGATTTAAGTTTGCTAAATTAAATAACAGCATTTCAAGATCCAAATTTTTGGACAATCCTTCTAACGCTCAGGCTTTTTTAGATAAAATTGCTTCGTCTAGCTCTGCTAACAACATTGATTTTAATACTTTAAATGTATATTTTACCTCTAAAGGCTCAGAATCAGCTCAGTGGCTCCTTAATTCCTTTGAATTTTACGAATTTGAAGCTTCTCTGGAAGGCAAAAAGAACACGTCTCCTGGTCCAGATTTCATTCCATATTCTGTTATTAAAAACTTGCCTATTAATATTAAAAGAATACTACTAAGTATTTACAATCAGCTTTGGTTGCATAAAGACATTCCTCCCATCTGGAAAGTTCAGTTTGTAGTTCCAATATTAAAACAGAATAAGGATTCTAATAGTTTAGATGCTTATCGTCCTATTTCTCTTACTTCATGTTTAGCTAAGTTATTTGAATCTATGTTAAAGAATCGTATTGAATGGTTTATTGAACACAACTCTCTGATTCCGGAATTTCAATTTGGTTTTCGCAAAGGGAAAAATACTATGTACAACTTTGGTTGTTTGTTAGGTGATATTAGTAATAATATGAGGAAGAACAAATTCACTTTAGCTGTTTTTCTGGATGTTAAAGGAGCCTTTGATAATATCAATCATGATTACTTGATCAAAGGCTTGCTTAAACTTGGTATTCCTGGTCCAGTTTTACGTTGGATTTTTTATTTCCTAAATAATCGCCAAGATCTCTCAGTTGCTGAACATACGATGAATCGCTCTTTAGTCACTTTATATAACATTCTTCACAGCCAACTTTAATTAGAAGTTAATGTGGATAAGAGTTCTGTTATGCTTTTTAGTCATGGTTGCTTATATCGCCTTAAAATATACTTTAACAATGCTTTATTACCATTTAGTACCTCTGAACGTTACTTGGGAATTGTTTTAGATCCTGAATTATCTTGGGCTTCACACATTGCATACATCTGCAAAAAAGCCGAGCTCCGCTTAAATATCTTAAAGTCCTTGGTTGGAGTTAGTTGGGGCTCTGACCCTAAGATATTAAAAACCCTTTATATTTCCTTGGTTCGTAGTCAGTTTGATTACGGTTGTATATTTTATGCCAATGCGTCTAGTCAGTTGCTTCGAAAACTAGACGTCATACAAAATAGAGTTTTGCGAATCATTACGGGAGGCATGATGTCTTCCCCCATAAATTCATTAGAAGTTGAGTCAGGGATTCCACCCCTGTTCATAAGGAGAGCTTATCTTACCGACAAATTCTGTTTGAACTTAGTAAGTCGTGATAACCCAATAGTTAGTCGATATATGGAAAATGTTCATATTCCTAATTATAACTTATCTCCCATGCCCATTAACAACACAATTACTGAATCCTTATCCTTTTTAAATTTTGAATTTCAGGATATTGTTTTTAGGCACCTCTTGTTTCCTTGCTTTTCTTTCCCCTTCCAATGCTTGATTGGAGATATTCCGATTACTTTAATTAAATTTGAATCTAAGTTTGATTTTTTTATGGTTTTTTAGATGATAAAATGGATTATAATAAGATTTACACTGACGGGTCTAAAACTGATACTCGCACTAGTTTTGCTTTCTATGATGCCTCTATAAAATCAGGAAAAGTATTTACTTGTAGTAACTATTTTTCAATTTATTCAGCAGAAATATTAGCTATGATTTATTCTCTATTGTATATTAAAAGTAATAATTTTTCATGCAATAAATTTTTAATTTTGTCAGATTCTATGAGCGCGCTCCAAGCTCTCTCTTCCAAGCAGATTAAAACGAATGTAAATTATTTAATATAAAGTTTAAGGCAGCTCTTCTGTGATCTTTCAAATTCTAATATTATTGTAGAATTTTGTTGGGTTCCTGGACATTCAGGTAACGAAATTGTTGATTCTCTTGCCAAGCATACTGTAAATGCTGAAAGTTGTATTTTTAAAGTCCCTAGTTCAGACTTGCATAAATCTCTAAAAGATATGATGTTAAAACGTTGGACAGTACATCTGCATAGTTCCAGAAACATAAAAGGAAAATGGCTCGCAGAGATCCAGCCTAACCCTTCAACTACTGCCTGGTTTGAAAAAGGTAATATTTATTTGGGTAGACAATGGGGTTGGCCGGTGAAAGCTAATTGTAGATGGCGCTCTTCTAGATTCCATACGATGAGAGAGAGAGACAGATGATCGATCGTCCCTAACTTGTATGGAAACCATATACAGTTCTTAGGCAAAAATCTTTCCCATAGCTTTAATCCGTAGCCTTTTATTTTTAGTTTTTTTCGGAAAACGGTGGATTACCACTTCGGAGCAATGCGGGACGAAACATAAAGTAATTTTCGCAAAAATAAATAAAAACTACTTCCCGCCATACAAATTTAGCTTTTTTAGGGACCATTATTGGTGCTGTCAGTTTGACAGTTGCCAGCCCCATTCATCAAAAGCCTTTTTCCAGCCCATCTTCACAGATTAAATTTGGCAAGTAATTCTGTTTGTAACTTCTGTAACACAGACAATTGTAATTTAGATCATTTATTTTTAAACTGTCCTTATTTTAATTTACAAAGATTATTACTTATTGGTTTATGTAATGATGAAATAAAAGATGGACATTTTCCAACCTCTGTTCAGGAACTATTAAGGCATGTAAACTTGTATAGCATTATTTTTGACTTTGTTAAAAACTCTTTTGGTGTTTTGTAAATATTCACATACATATTTTGTTCTTGTTTAGTTTAAGGTTCTTTTGTGTTTTATATTTTTAATTGTATCGCTTGTTGTTGTGTTTATTGTTATGTAAATTTTGATTTTAAGCTGATGGCCCTAGTAGCCAAAGCTCTAAAAAAAAAAAAAAAGATACATTAGTCAAAAAGTCAAACAAAAGTTGTTACCCAGCCAATTTTTACCAATGATATTTTATGTATACATATTCAGCTAAAATCTGTGTAATGACAGAGTGGCCCTAATTAATAAAATCGAATTCCGCCTACCGATTCGCCAACATGGACATCAATGAAGGTAAGCTTTGTGATCATAACCTGTCGTCATTTGGCGGTATTTAGACATCTGGAAATATTACTCTATATCTTGGTTAATACAGCTGTTTCTAAGTATATATATGCTGCAAAACGTTTAGCCCGCTCTTTAATTATACATTTTAGTGTTAATTTATATTTATTTTCGGTATAACATGCCCATGTTGAGGTTATTTTATTGTCACAAAATTTCACGTTGTTCTTTTAGAGCACCTCTTGCCGTCTTTATCACAATTTTTCCGTTAGTATTTACCTTTTTACTGCTAGACAGCTTTAGAAAACATTGTTTATTGTTTAGTCTGTCGACAAAGCCTGGGACGAAATGCTGAATTATTTTCTGTTTTCTGTTTTTCTATTTACTTTCAATACTGCATGATTTATCTCTAGTTAGCTCTGTCGGTGTCACCACTACTTTATATTTATTTATTTATTTTTACATGAAGAATAAACAGAGTTGAATGTACTTAATAGTACAGTACCCGGTGATAAAGATTGCACATGGGGTATTTCGGCTTTGTAGAGTGTTTCCAAAGTCTTTCCAAAGGTCGATGTGCAATCTTTATCACCGGCTACTGTATATTGCTCAATGAAACAATGAAGGTTTAATGTTGTTGAAATCGACTTGAGCTTAGTAATAACCTGATGTGTTATATTATAAAGGAATACAAAAACAATCAATCAGCATCTATATACGTCCCACTGTTGGGCCTACTCTCATGTATGCGAGGGAATGGACAGTAGTATCCACACTGGCCCAGTGCGGGTTTGGGACTTCACATACCAAATGTGAAGGCCCGTACCCCAGTCTTGGATGTTATCTATGTCCTAAAGTATTTTTTGTTTATATTAATAAAAAAGATACTTTAGTACATGGAAAACATCCAAGACTGGAATAAATATTTGTGCTCATCTTACAAATAAATGTCCTTATGGGAATTTTAACCTGGGGCCAATAGCTTCATAGGCAAATAAAATAAAAAAGCCTTTATTTCCAAATTACCTATTTTTTACATAAGTTATCTTCTATATTGGTTAGTAAGTTTCTTATAGCTATGTTGTGTTAGTGTTATGTTGCTTACTAATTATTTATTTAATTTGGACCCCTCTTTGGGTGTAGGCCTCCTCCAACTCACTCCATTTTTGCCTGTCTTCCGCTTTGTTTAGCCAGTCTTTCCCTGCGATTTCTTTGATATCATCTAGTTATTGTTTATATGGCTTTTCCACCTTCCTTTTGCCAATAGGGCCTCTCCATTTCGTTGCCAATATTGTCCATCTATTGACTTTGTACCGTGCGATATGTCCTGCCCATCGCCATTTCAATTTAAGGGCTTGAGTTAGTGCGTCTTGTAAGTACTAAGGACACATAGAAACCAACTGCGCAAGATACAATAACAGGACACAACACCTTGAACAGACACCTCTATAACTTAGGTATCACAGACAGCCCCATGTGCAGAGCGTGCATGGAGGCAGAAGAAACAACTAAACATATACTACTGGACTGCAAGGAGGTAGAAGTATACAGAATGAAGCACCTAGGTTCTCCAAACACACTACGGGAGGCAGTCAGCAACACCAAGGCACTCACCAACTTTTTAGACGAGCTGGGGTGGTTAGAGTAGTGCCACACCGCCGTTTCGCGCAAAAAAGGCACAATGGATGTCGACTTGCGGATAACGCCCAGTATAACTAACTAACTATACTTCGTTTTTTTTAAGATTAGAATTATCTGTCAAACGGGTAAACAAAGAAGCAGTGGTCGTAAACCTTCCATCTTCGATTTCGACCGATACCACTGAATTTCTCGGAACTTATGTACATACGAGTACATATCATTTGATATTTACCGATAGCTGAACGCATATATTTTCCTTTAAAATGTTGTATACCGTAGCCAATGATATGCCAGCAGTCTCGGCAGTCTTTTCTCACACGGTCCGATTTAGTGGGATACTCCTTTCTATGGCACATTTCTGACACTCATTTAATTTTGTAAATATTCACCACCCATTTCCGCTTTTCACTGGCAGTCAGAGGATTCTGCTTTTGCCTTTTCTTCTTTGGAGATGAAAAAACATTAGCCGGAACCGGCTGCGACTTCTGTAGCCCACTCGGGCCAGCCTCGGCTTCATACATTGTAAATGTGCACCAACAAACAAAATATCTAAATAGAATCTATTTAGATAGATCAACAACTAATAACAAAATTCAACAAAAACGATAACAACAATCTTTAAGTAAGCTTACAGCAATAGAAATCACAACCGACTCAACCGACAACAATATGAACTCGAATGAAAAACCCACATGAGTGAATTACAGATAGTGACAGTGACGTTTAAAAATTGTGTGAGAACTCTGCCTCTTTAGGTTTTTTAATGTACAACCTTTCCATGAAAAATTGCAAACGCAATTTATTAAAATTCTTATCTTTTCATCTTAGAATATAAATTAACTAATATTATGTTTCTTATCTGTTCACAACACTGAGTAATGTATGTATTACTAAAACATGATAATAAATACGTGATATTTATTAACTCGTATTCACTGTTCGATCCGCAGAGTGTGCCCGATAAAAAACCTTATATCTCGTTCTGCAAAGGTCTCTCTAATGCTAAAAAAAACGAAGTATAGTGTGTCTTGTAAATAGTCACTACTAACTAGGCCAGAGAGGTTGTCATAATTATGATGCCAACTGTACATAACCACTTGTATACTTAAACACGGATCCTTGCCAAACATTTGAGCCTATTGCTTAACATCTCAAAGTCATAATTTGATTGGCCAATTTTGATATTTAATTTTAATTTATCATTTATTTCAAGTAACTTAGACTCATATATTTATGGTTAGTGTGTACTTATAGCTATGTTAATATCTATCTATCTTAATCATTAAACATTTTATTATTATTTTTACCTATTTTTAATGTCGCGTAAATATTGCATACATAGCAGGAAAACTCACAAACACATTTTTTTACTGTGCCACTAGTGGCAATTAAGGGCTTAAAGACGTTATGATGAATTCATCATCATCATCATCATTATATCAGCCGAAAGACGTCCACTGCTGGACATAGGCCTCCCCCAAAGAGTGCCAAAATGACCGCTCCTGCGCCACCCCCATCCAGCGGACTCCCGCGACCTTTACCAGGTAATCAGTCCACCTTATGATGAATTAATTACGCTGTTTTTTTTTTTACTGTGTCATATAGCCACTAGTGGCAATTAAGGGCTTAAAGACGTTATGATGAATTAATTACGCTAAATATCTAGAAATGGCACTAAAAATACGTCTTCTAAGAAAATTTTTATGTTTATAAAACCCGACCCGATACTAGCTACCCGCCCCTGCTTCGCACGGGTTTATGTGCATAATACATGCATGTTTGTTTTGTATCATACATATAAACCTTCCGCTTGAATCACTCTATCTATTAAAAGAAACCTCATCAAAATCCGTTGCGTAGTTTTAAAGATCTACGCATACATAGGAACAGACAGATTGCGGGAAGCGACTTTGTTTTATACTAAATATGTATTGATATGTGTATTTTTTATTACATTATATCCCTTAATATGGAGTGCTGGTTGGCATAAATTAACATGTGATATAAAATTTTGATGACTGCTTTAGCCTAGTTGGTAGTGACCCTGCCTATGAAGCAAGAGGTCCTGGGTTCGAATCCCGGTAAGGGCATTCATTTGTGTGATGAGCATGAAATTTTTGTTCCTGAGTCATGGATGTTTTCTATGTATTTAAGTATGTATTTCTCTATATAAGTAGCTATATCGTCGTCTAGTACCCATAGTACAAGCTTTGTTTAGTTAGGGACTAGGTTGATTTGTGTAAGATTGTCCGCATATATTTATTTATTTTAATTATTTATTTATGTGTCGTGAAATATTATATTTCTTCATATTGCGCAACAGCAAGGCGAAAGAAATGTGCAAACTGAAAACTGTGCTTGATTAGACATGTTTTATGTCCTGAAATATTTATATTATAATATTTATAATGCATGTACCATCAGATGCGGAGTAAAGGTACCCCCGCTGCATACAAAATAAACAAATGTCCAGCAAATGCACAGAATACATGCTCGAGTCAAAGTTCTTTATTCATCAATTTACACATGTTACATGCACCTATGAATGTCGGTTACTCAAAGGTTGTGTGGAAGAGCTTATCAATGATCTTGATCGCATTAGCGATAAGATCATTGCCTTGTATAAAAATATTGTCTACCGTTATATAGCATCAGAGGGCCAGAGGTCTCAGGGCAGACCACCCTCTAGATGCAGCGCACAAACCACGGCACCTTTGCAACTATATATGCACGAGGCCATACTTAAAGTGGGTGGTAAGAGCCTATGAAGAAGTCTGGTCATCAAGAATAGGACATGATGCCACAATCCTCAGGGGAGGGAACGATTGATGATGTATAGCTTAAGTTCCTTATGTTGTAATTTTTTTTGGTGGACAATAATGAATATGCTCATTGTATTGTACAGTGAGTACAACAGAGGACCTATGGACACCCTACAAGGAGTTGGCAGCTGTGGTCGACAGCCACCTCAGCAGCGAGGGTGGCGGCGCGCCGTACGCGGTGCACACGTTCGAGTCGGTGCTGCGCCGGCATAAACAGACCTTCCTCGCGCTGCTCAGCAACCCGGTGAGTGTCCGGCTAGACCTGCACTGAGTGCTGTCAGACCACCTGTTCAGGGAATGCTCTGAGGAGCCTGACCAATTAATTACGAAATCCTTCAATATGTCGGTCAAGAGCCATGCATGCCCCTATCCAGGTTTCCTCATGTTTAAGACGACCTCGGGAGCACTTCCCCTTAATTTAGTCCATTTTATGATTAATTTAATCTGTTTCTTAATTAAAAATTAGTTAAAACAGCATTAGCCGAAACCACACTGTGAAACCACAGAAACAACAATACAAATAACAATACTAATATAATTAAAAATATATAACAAAATAAATGTGAAGAGACACGTACATCCATCTTCTATCTGCTTCAGGGGCTAACGCAAGGAGTGCATTCAAATGTTGTAGATGATAATTCCTCTTTCAGAATGGCAATGCTACATAATGTGTTCCAAGAATGTAAGTTCTCTTTCGACAAAACATCTTTTATTTATTTATTTATAGCCTCTTTTCAGATGTCTTGCCAGCAATTTCTCTAATCTCGTCCTCCCATCTTTTAAATTATATCAACAAAACATCTAGAAAGGACCAAATTTTTGAAAATTCTGTAATTTCCAGACAGTGCAGACATCTGCAGATGTCTTCATGCCAAATCGCGTCACATTCGCATCCGCAAAAACCCAATATAGACATTAAATCCACACTATAAACTGGCTTTGTAAACAAAATCGTCAACCGTACTTATGGAACTCCCTGTTGCAGCCTAAAAACCCAGCGAGCCGCGAGGAGATCAGACGCGGGGTCACCGAGGGGGTCAACCTCCCCAGTATTGGCAGGACGGTGCTGTCCAAAGAGCTGGTGGACGAAGCCGTCATCATATCAGGTGTGTATATTGTTGCAGCCTGACGCCACTGGAACAAAGGCCTCCAGAACTTAGGTCAAGCCTCTTGGGAAGCCAGTCCTGTCAAGCCGGTCTAAATTGACAGACATTCAAATGTACCCTATGAGTAATGATTCCAAGGATAACACTCACAAAAGCCTCATGAAGTCATGAACTACTCATGTCGTTTTTGGGTACGGGTTAGGTTTGTTTTACAATAACCCTCAAAAGTTTAACTTCTTCTGAAAAAACTGTTTGTTGGTAAACAATGGTAAACCACATAAGCTACATTCTATCTCGCCTGGGTTCTTTGCCTGATTGCCAAGAATGGTAATACGCGTATACAGGGTGGCTCATTCAAATCGGTCAGTATGGGAATGTCTGAAACTATAAGTCATACGAAGATTTGTTCTTAGGAACCATGCCACGGATTTTGATAAAAAGAAAAACTGCATTCATACATTTGAAAAAAATCTGTACCCATCTCGGGAATCGAACCCGGTTGTTTTGAAAAAACAAAACTTACACTTTTTCTATTTAAATATCGATTGTGTAGGTCTTAAGCTGTAAATGTCTCTAACATGATGTCTAAAATGAATAAAATGCATTGTTTTGACATACTTTAATTTATCATAGTCGGTGTTCGAAGTGACCACCGTTTTTAACACGTCTCTCTATCTACAATATCTACATACTTACTTTAAGTGGGCTTTTCAATTGATTGTTAGTGTTAGATTACTGTAGATAACAAAACTTCCTTAAAGATTTAATGCAATGCTAATGCCACATGATAAGGTGTATGTAACAAGTAGAGAGGTACAAACAGCCATAGAGACAATTTTACATGCCTGAACTTGTTGAATATTGTAACGGTGGTCACTTCTAACACCTACTATGATAACTTAAAGTATTTCAAAACAATGCATTTTATTCATTTTAGACATCATGTTAGAGACATTTACAGCTTAAGACCTACACAATCGATATTTAAATAGAAAAAGTGTAAGTTTATTTTTTCAAATGTATGCAGTTTTTCTTTTTATCAAAATCGGTGACATGGTTCCTAAGAACAAATCTTCGTATGTCTTATAGTTTCAGACATTCCCATACTGACCGATTTGAATGAGCCACCCTGTATATCTGTGTCTCTGTATGTATATAAATTGTAGGCTACAGTAAAATACTTTTATTATCCGCAGACATGTTCAACGTCAACGAGTACCTGGCCCTGGAGCTACTCCACACTGCCCAGAGACGGGGCCCGCGGCACCCGGGGCTCCCGCGGGGGCTCCTGGCCGTAGCGCTGTACTACGACGGCCGGAGAGCGCTGCTGCGGGCGCTGAAGGAGCTCCTACAGGCACGGGACGGCGTCTGCTGGTGAGTTACTTACTTACTCCTCCTGCGGACTCATAAATGCCTAAAATGTAAGTTTCAACTAATACCTATCAATTGAATACGTCTATAAACATGCGTTCTTATTAAAATATGGCTTTGGTTGAGGACGATGACTTGACGAGGGAAGGTAGACTTACTACGTTCCCAAAGCTATACAGTAGTTGGCCGCAAAAACTTGACTGCGTTCGGCTAAAATCCTTCGTTTAGGGCTGTTCTGTTGGTACAGTCAAGGTAACCAATATGTATATACCCAAAGTTGCAAAAATATGTATCATCATCATCATATCAGCCGAAAGACGTCCACTGCTGGACATAGGCCTCCCCCAAAGAGTGCCAAAATGACCGGTCCTGCGCCACCCGCATCCAGTGGACTCCCGCGACCTTTACCGGGTCATCAGTCCACCTACCCACGCCTCGCCTTCCGGTACGTGGTCGCCACTCGAAGAATATGTATACAACAACCTCACTTCCGTAGTAATAAGGTCTGTATACATATTTGTGTAAGTTTGTGGTGTATACATATTGGTAACCTTCGCCCAAGGGAATCCAAATTCATGCATTATATCGGACAAAGCCACACAATATTTTGTTTTTGACAGCCTCAATAATTTCAGGTGTATAAACGCGCGCGAGGATATAGTGAAATACGTGACCCGCTACGTGGACCAGCTGATCAGAGATGGCTTGCTGGGAGGCGCGCTGGATGCGCTGCGCGGGTACACTCTGGCTGGCGAGCTGGAGCTGCTCCAGCAACACAGGTTGGGGCACTCTACTTTTTGATGTACCAATGGGGAAACACACGGTACAGTACTGTACAGAGCGTCAAACGCTAGTCTACGCCTGTTTCTTAGACCTCTCCATGGCATTCGGACCTTGTGTCGTACGACGTCCTGTGGGACAAGCTGAGGAGTAGTAACGTGCCGGCAGACATGTTGCATTGTACGTAGAACCGATGGCCGTTGGGGCGGAAAGGTTCTCGAGTGGCGACCACGTACCGGAAGGCGCGGCGTGGGTAGGCACCCCACAAGGTGGACTGATGACCTGGTAAAGGTCGCGGGAGTCCTTGGATGCGGGTGGCGCAGGACCGGCCATTGTGGCACTCTTTGGGGAGGCCTATGTCCAGCAGTGGACGTCTTTCGGCTGATATGATGATGATGATGATGAGAGATGTTGCGCATCTTTCAGTACTGGTATCAGAACGAGCTGAACGGCGTCAAATGGGCGGATAACATATCAGACACGTACAGGTTGGAATGTGGGGCGAGGCAGGGGGGTATTACCTCACCAAAGCTCTTGTACGTGAATGATCTGATTGTCGGGCTTAGCAACAAACGCATCGGATGCAGTGTGGATGATGTTATCGTAAATAACATTAGCTACGCTGATGATATGGTGTTGCTCAGCCCTTCGGTCAGGGCGCTTAGGGAGCTGCTGGGCTCATGTGAGAAGTACCGACCGCCAACGCCCTCCTCTCCCGCTCTATATCTGTTTGGTCCTTAAGGTCATCGGTTACATAGTGGCCGAGATACTTAAACTTGAAGACTCGTTTATGGTCGCCACCATTTAGCTTTATGGGAGGCACAGTCTCAGGCAACTTGCCTCCGACGGCCTTAAAGACCAGATACTAGCTCTTTTTGACATTGTACGTCAAGCCGTGCGACAAAGCGTATCGTTTATAAACACAGAATAGTAAAGTGCAATTCATTTGTAGTGTTTTTTCTTTATTTTATGGTTATTTAACACTTATTCTAAAAGCCAGCATACAATATTAAATAATAGACAAGTATAGAATAGATAGATGTTTTGAAAATTACAAAGCTACAATAATTTTAGTTCTGTCAGTGTAATGTGTGAGCGTGAGTGTGTGTGAGGGTGCGTGTGTGTGTGCGTGTGTGAGAGTGCGTGTGTGTGTGCGTGACATTTTGAAGCTACGAGTAATATTAGACAATCGAAGTTCAATTCAATTCAATCGTTTATTGCGTTTCATGTTAGTATAATAAGATCTTAAAGTTAGGTACAGTTTAAAAATGAGCTCTGGTTGAGCATAGCAATTTCTTAAGACTACAAATTTATAAAGTCAAGATACGAAAAAGCTTCAAACAATAGTTGTAATAAAGTTTCGAATAATAAGTATATAAAAAAAGTAAGTAAATTGTATTTTATTATAGTTTTGTTTACATTAAAATAATAAGATAACATTTTTATTGCAATAGAATTCGTCACATAAAAAAGAAGAAAGAAAGAAGACATTTATTCAATACACAAAAGACACACAGATACAAAGAGAGTAGACATATCATTTGATTTACATCTGCTGAAAAAACAGAACAAACAATTAAAATTTCAATCCTTAAAAACAGTAGTAAAGCTGTTCGGCAATAGATGGCGTTAGTAGTATTTTTTTGTCTCACGTCACAAATTACAAAATATAATATCCTTATGTCATCATTTGATGTACAGTCAGCATCAAAAGTAGCTACGCAAACTAAGACGTCAAAAGTCTTTATTAAAAGGGAATAAGAACTTTTGACGTCTTCGATTGCGTAGCTACTTTTGATGCTGACTGTACATACATATTGCTAAATAAGTCAGTGTACTAAGAAAAGAAGTAAGGCTATTCGACAACAGATGGCGTTAGTGTTGCGAATTTTGTATTTTTACACCATCCTTTTTTTAGTTACATGATTTAATATACTTTGGTGTATATTTGATAATGATAATATGATAAATAACGTAACATATATTCTAATATTTTGTATGTTATCTGGTAAATAGCTGTAGGTACAAAATAATAACATTTCAATGTTTTACAGATACAATAATAAGGTTCTTCGTCAAAAGATGGCGTTAGTTGTATGAACTAATATTTGGTTATTTTTCAATTGCTGTTTCAGTATTACATGCGTTAAAGTAATTTGATGAACATTTGATAAACGACAAAATATTCTACTGAAATATATTTTCCCTTGCCCGTATGTATGTATTTACTCTTCTCCCTTTACAAAGTCTAGAATACTTGGTTTAGTAACTATATAGTCTAATAGATGGCGCTGTGCTTTGTTGGACCAAATTTTACTTCGCACTGTTAAGATTTTTCCTGGGATAATGGACTAACACTATTACCTTTTGAAATTTGATCGTTTGTTTGCCTATTTTGTAATTTTTGCAGTCGTTCTTACCAATTCCAGTAAGAACGAATTATATTATAAGAAACACAAGATACTAGCGTATGCCCGCGACTTCGTACGCGTGAACTTTGTTATTAACTCCCATTTCATCTACTTCCCTCTTAATGAACAAATCGCGAAACGTCTGGTTGATGTAACTGGTGACCGAAGAGCTGGCGGCTTTCTCGCGCAACGCATCAGCATTGCAATCCAGCGAGGAAATCCTCGGGCAATAAATAAATGATAAAAAAATAATAATATGCGAGTTTGTTTTTAGGTATAGTGAGGAAGTTTTCATAGAAGAGAGAAATACTAAAAAAAAAAAACATTTGCCCGTTTCTATTGCGGTAGTTCAAAAAATATCTTTTTTACAAGCTTTCTATTACCTTGCGATGTATGTACAGTCGCCATCACATACATCGGAGCAAACAAGCACGTCACAAACATCGGCACACACCTCTATTTTCAAGGCATTAGGGTGCCGATATTTTTGAACACCTACAGTGTACCTATGTATGTGATGGCGACTGTATGTCCGTATATTTGTTCGGGTGAAATCTTGCAACTCAATTTTGTAGTAGATATCTTCAACCGATTGAGTTGAAATTATGGATAAAGGTATAGTTTGGATGCCATTTCAATATTATGGTACCATCGAGCTGATCTGATGATGGAGACAGAAGGTGGCCATGGGAATTCAGTACTTAACCGACGTAACCCTGTTGAGTTTGGGCTCGTTAGAATCGTCTCAATGAGTAATTGATGACGGTGTTCAATCTCGGTTAATTATTTGCATAATTTTGTTGATTTATTAAAAGTTGTAAAAGGTCGGTCAACAGATGGCGTTGGGTATCCTAGTTTTAGGAATTGAATGTGACTATTTTTATATGAAATCAACACAATTTTATTAGTAAAAAATATTAAAAACAATGTATTGAAGTGCCACGCAGCGCAGCATGGCTATAATGGATACATAAAACTTGCGCTGTACTTTTCTCAAATACAAGGGCATAGTAAAAGGAAAGAGGGCAGTAGGCTATCACCGGCCCAATCCGCGATATAATTGCCTACCGTACTTGCCTGTCTCAGGGTTGTCACTTTTAGCAAAGTTTTAATTCAGTGCCTAGAAATTGGCAAGGGCCGGGAAGTTGTATTTTTTACTTGTATTGTCTGGGTTCAGGGATTTTGAGATTTTGATTTTTACATACTTACATATTTACATACATACAAGTGTAATAAAGTGACTAAAATATTATATGAAAAAAAACATCGTAACACAACCTAAAAAAACCAACGCCCGTCTCTTAGACTATAATCAATTTTTGTGCTGTTGTTACGAATGGTTACGCTTCGAACTTTACTCTATTTATTTGATTCACAATTCGTCAATTATTTTAAATTACGATTTTATAACTATTATTATTATTTTGTTTGTGGGCCTTAATATGCCGCTTCGACCAGCAAGTGATATATTGTGGCAGCCCTTGTTTTAGAGTTCACCGTTAAGTCCCGTTGCCTCCAGGAAATTCCAGATTCTTTGGGCGGTGATATGTTGCACTTCTTGTGGGTGCATTATGTGCCGCCCTAGGTAGGTACTTCTTTTATGCATGAGTGGTCCGCAGGAGCAGAGAATGTGCATTGCAGTATCCTCTGTCTCCTGGCAGAACCTGCAAGTTGTGTCCTGCTTCATACCCATTTGAAACAGGTGTTTGTTCAATTTGCAATGTCCTGTCAGGATTCTTGTCACTGCGCAGGTTTTGTGCCTTTTGAATTGTAATAACTCTTTAGACAGCTTACTATTGAACCCTTCGATCAGGGCTTTAGCTTGTTTTTGTCCTTTGGTGAACTTCCACAGCTTGATTGCCTCTGATTTTTCCGCGTTGTCTAGCAGAGAATATGCTTTCCGTTTTGTGATGCCACAGAACGGTTCCGGGCTGACCAGGGCCGTGTCTGCGCCCTGCCTTGCAAGTTCATCTGCTTTTTCGTTTCCTACAATGTCGGAGTGCCCTGGTACCCATCTAAGTATGACTTTGTTGGAGTTCGCCAGGGTGTTTAGATTGTTTTTACAATTCTGGACTAGTTTAGAGTAGGACTCTAGTGATTCTAGTGCCAGCAGAGCAGCTTGGCTGTCCGAGTTGATGTAGATATGTTGGTTCCTTAGGTTTCCTTCAAGATTGATCTCCATTTTATAACTATAAGCAGGTTACTTACTATACCTACCTACAGTAGGTACTGAGAAAGCGGCATGACTAAACGTAAACAAAGGAATAGCGGCATATCAATTGACAGATCAAAAGTACCTAACACATTCTAGTGGGACAGTAGGCCTGCCTGCCTACTTCGTCTGTCTGACAACAAAAAAATAAGTTATCTCATTATCAAGTAAAAATTAAATGCTAGAATAAGTGACTTGCTTACCTTTCCTGTTCAGTAGATAATCTGAACAAGAGACAACTCTGGAATCGATGCATTATTCAGACACCCAAACACACAGCAACAAGTTCTCCGTCGACAATCACACATTTTTTTCATTTATTTAGCGGTGCCGAAAAGTCGTGACGCGCGCGTACCTTGTGCGGTGTTAGCCTCGACTGGCGCACTGAGAAACGGGTCGAGATTTTGTTTGAGTGTGCGACAGATACTGTGGCGCACACATACAAGCCGCGCGCGGTGCGTTTGTATGAAGATAACATACTTTGCCGTTATTTTACTATGGTTAGGGTGGCTGAAGCTGCCTGGCACGGTCGGTACCTTTTTCGTGAATTTATGCCACTTTTCAACCGACGAAAAAAACGGAGGAGGTTCTCAAGTCGACGCGTATACAGTGTGTCTCTGACGTTGGGGCTTTAAATGCAAATATCGATTATGGTCCTGAAACTGAACCACTTATGTTCCGCAACTTTGTAAAATAACTATCATTTCTATAATTTGGTAGTGTTTGAACTTTAACTGTACCATCAATGTATTGCAAACACGGCCTCATTATTTGACATCCAGACACTGACAAGTATGAAAACTAACTAATGGATGATGTACATTGAAAATTTAATTTAATTTGTATGGAATAATGAAAATACAAAAATAACGTATTTTTGAAAAGTTGTAGAACAAAAGTAGTTCCGTTTCAGGAGCATAATCGGCATTTGAATTTAAAGCCCCAACGTCAGAGACACACTGTATATATATTTTTTTATTTATTACCACGCATAACTTTTTACAGAGTAGTTCGATTTTGATAATTCTCACCACATTATTCTTCTTTATCCTGCTAGACCCTTTACAATTAAAAAAACATGGTTGTAATACACCTTGATGCAAATGTATTGTTATTATTTCCAGGGCACTACCGCCTCGAAATCATCACGCAAAGTTGGCCAGATCTATAGAAGGAAGCAGGTAAGGTCCAGCGAATAGTTATACAATAGTTATTTGTGTCACAAGGGAGCAAAATAGTATGTTTACGGCGAGGGCGGTGTATTGAATCCTGAACGTAGCGAGGGATCCTACAATATAATCTAGGGATTCTAACGTAGGATCCTGAACGTAGTGAGGGATTCAAGTGTTAACGCCCAAGACGAAGATAATTTTGCTTCTGAGTGACACATGCAACTTTTTACACCGACTATGAGGAAAAATAGAAAAAATACATTTGATTAAAAAAAGGAAAATCAAACAAATTGAAAAAAAAATATTTTGTTATAAAATAAAACCTAATAAAAAGAGGTAAAAAAAATAAAAAAAATAAAAAAAAAAAATTTTCTTTTTTAATCGTTTACGATGAAATTACAATCTATTATTTTATTAAGATCTGTGTTCAATTGGCACATTGCGTAAATGCTACATGCCAATGAATAAATTAAAAAAGTAGCTTGAACAGAAAAGTAGCTCCCTTTCGTCGGGGACCAAAACTTACTTTTCTGAATGAAAGGTTCACATGTTGTTTATCTACGCACATATCATTTTAGTGCTCTAAAATGCGTTCAGAAACCGTAGGAAATGACCAGCATTATTACTACCAATTTTACTATGACAACTTTCTTGTCTGTGGTAGTAGGCAAAATTTGTACTTTAATGTTATTACAGTACAAATTTTTGTATCGTTATGAGTTTAAATTTGGAACATATAAAATTTGGAAAATATGGACTACATTTGTTTACTTACTCTATGATTAAAACCATTCGTCTTGACGGAGGATCGAATTGCCGCCATTAGGTACTGTTGTAATTTACATTTTAGTTGAAAAAATGATTAGTAGTGACTCCGAGAACGATATGAACACTCCGCCGGATATCGTAGATTGAACAATAGTACATTACTACAGAGGCCGGGAAACGAAGGGTTGCAGGTCAAGTAGATATAGACGCGGCCGGCTAGGGATACGCGGCCGGCAACCCCGTTTCTCGCCGAGATTTGTATAGTGCTTTTCTCAAACTTGCAATGAAATAAAAAGTAGTCAATTTGTTTTATTCGTACAACTAAATAATACGTTTCTGAAGCCGCCGTCATGTACCTAACTTTTGATTTCGGGGGCAGTAAATTATTCGTGGCTACTTCTGCGCGCAATTCCGGAGGCGTACATTTCAATTCCATATCATTTTCGCCCGAACTCAATTCGAAATCGATGGCTTTTATTAGAAAGTTTCAAAATAATTACGAACTATTGACAAATCCGGCCAACAACAAAAGAAAACTTTTTTCAATTTACGCGCCTAACTTTTTTTTACCCTGTTTGAAGCAACATTTTACCCGGTGACATTAACATTCGTCCTAATCTCTTTTTTTTTGGTGATTGAATGCCAAGACGTTCTGTCACAATTTGACGTTTATAAACAAAAGACGGTTGCTTTGCAGGCCTAGGTGTGTAAGGTTGTATGAAATTCCTTTACATATCATCTTCACTAGTCGCACCGGATACGTAGTATTTCCGGACCTAATTTGAAGTAAGTCATGTCAACATTTCATTGCAAGTTTGAGAAAAGATTTTGTCTCAAACATGCAATGAAAGGTCGTCATTACGTGGGTTATATCACGTTTCGGGCGGAACAACTCGAGAGAACTGTAAAGGAATTTCATACGAAATTGAAGGCCTAGGCCGGGAAGTAATTTCATTCCACTATTTGTGGCGCAGCATCACGGTATTCAGCCATGAAAATTAGTTGGTTTTGAGGAGTTTTTATTTATTTATTTCATTGCATGTTTGAGAAAAGCTCTATACATGCCTGGCTGTGAAAAGTGCTTGCCGGCTTCGTATCACTATCCGAAGTCTATGCCTACTCACCCGGCAAGCCCTTCTTTCCCGGCGTCTGCAGTAATGTACTATTACAGGTAGCTCATGTTCATCAAACAAATATTTGCCCTTACCGGGATTCGAACGCACCCTCAGCTTCGTAGCGTCACTACACACTACCCTAGGCTACTACACTAGGCTAACCGGTCTTCTAACAAAGCGCGCATGAATATCTGACACGACTCTATTTCTAGGGCCTTTACCCTGAGAAAACTACGATTTTTTTGGAAATACTTCAATATCAGGCTAATTATTTATATCTTATTTTAAACAACTTTTACTATTGAAATGAATAAATTCTATGGACCGGAAGTTAGGAAAAAAAATTAACCCGCAAGCAAAAATGCTATCAGTATTTTTATAATAAAAACATGTTGGAGTAGGTACACATGGAGACTTACTATCTGAATCCAAAAATATATGCATCAGGAAATAACGGCATTTTAATTAAATATTTACGACCTCGAGATAATATTGAATTTCATCTGGCCTATAGAAAGGTTTATTCATAAACAAAAATAAGTGGATTATGCGCGTATCCCAAAGAACGTATATAGACGTAGTCAATTATAAAGTAAAGAAAGTTTATACCATTTTCGCCTGATTTTTACGGAATTTATGAAGATTACTTTTCATAATTTTTTACCGTATCGGTATTAAATTTAGGTGGATTATTAATGAATATTTAGTCCAATTATCCAACCTATTTATTGGTGCAAAAATATGGCTGATATCGATATATTGTTGTGTTTTCATAGAGCAAAACCGTAAAGTTCTCAGGGTACTTTAGGACGTCAGATATTTTTTTCCGCCTTGTTATGGCTGATATTGCTGTGATATAATTATGTATTTGTATTAGATTGACATGAAAGTCAGTTATTTATTATGTTTATGACATTTGACATTTCTTAGGATATCCTAATTATGTATACAAGTTTATTGACATTATTATTTTTCTTTTTGACACTTGTGACATTTTCTATTTGTTTTATATTGGCGATTGATGATCTCTTAGTGAATCCATCTTATTTTTGATGTAAAATAATATGTTATTTTCTAAAGGAAATAAATGAATCCATCTATCTATCTAAATAAACTATTTGAATTATACAAAAACACGCACAGTTGACATGATATAAATTCTTTATTTATTAGGTATTGATATTCCATTTTTTATTATTATTATTCTTTATTGTTATTTTCTGCTTCTGCATTCGTTTTTATTTATTATGGAATTGATACTTGTATTATTTTGACATTATTATCTATCCCTTTCAGACCCGAAAAACAAGACCCTGCCAACGTAAAATGAAGTATATTGACATATGTTTTTGATTTGACAATGGGGGACTTGCACGGGACTTCAATTTCGAATAAAATGCACTCAATTGATGCGAATATACGTAGTAGAAATATCATACAAGAGAAAAAAAAAGGAAACAAAACGATTGGATTAGTTTTATCGCACGTTGAAATGACCGTAACCGTTACACAGAATATTAAATTAGAAATTATATTTTGTATGACAAGTATAGACTTAAACGCCAATGTTGTGGAGATAATTGCAAATGAATGACTTACTCCATAGTAAACGCGCCGAGAATATATGTTGTGACGTCATAGCATAAGCCCGTTTAATATAGAGCGTTTTCGGAGGGTGCCGGCGCGTGCAGATTTCAAATGCATATAACATCTACAGTCTACAGTTGTTTTAATGCTGGATTATACTTAAGATTTTCGTAAAAAAATCAAAAGTTCCCTATTAAATGTAATCAACCCGCACAATCGTATTAGCCGGATCCGAAAGGGCTATATATCAAATGCAATGTATATTGTTGACTGAATAAATAACTATGAACTATGTCTGTACAAGAAATGCGTTGATCTTCAGGAAGCTGCTTGCCGAGGTGGTGTTCGCTGCGTCGGCGCAGCGCGGGCTCGAGCGGGACACGCTACTGCGGCTCATGTCTGAGGTAATCCACTTTCAGATTATTCGTAAATATCTAGTTACAGGTCATAACAGATTCGCAAACCCAAAGGGCAATGGAGAGGGCTATGCTGGGAGTTTCTCTGCGTGATCGCATCAAAAACGCGGTCATACGCAACATAATCAAGGTAACCGATATAGCCCTCCGAATCGCTAAACTAAAGTGGCAGTGGGCGGGGCACATTGCACGTAGAACCGATGGCCGTTGGGGCGGAAAGGTTCTCGAGTGGCGACCACGTACCAGAGGGCGCGGCGTAGGTAGGTGGGTGGGTAGGTAGGTAGGCGTGATGATGATGACACTATGCTCATCTCTCTGCTCGTCGCGACGTGTCCCTCTCTGGCCGCACCCTGCTCTACACACGGGATATATCGCGACGCGAGGCACGACGGTCACTTGCCTTTATTGATTATTACCAGGTCATCAGTCCACCTTGTGTGGGGGGGGGGGGGGGGGGGAGGGGCTACCTACCCACGCCGCGCCTTCCGGCACGTGGTCGCCACTCGATAACATTTCCGCCCCAACGGCCATTTGAATGGACTACTTTAAATGCAATCCGGCCGACTCAAATAATCTCAAGTATAAGTAGAAACTGCTTGTGCCTTTTTCGGGGCGATACGGCTATCTGAGCATGCGTGAAGCGCCAATGCCGCTCCTGGCCCCGTAGCGTGGATGCGATCGTCGTCTCGTTCTATCGAACGGTGTCAGCCAGGGACGGACGCTCTATCTTGTCGCTTATCGCGTGATAACGCCATCCATGCTACGGAGCCAGGAGCGGCATTGGCGCTTCACGCATGCTCAGATAGCCGTATCGCCCCGAAATGGACAGAAGCAGTTTCTACTTATACTTGAGTTTATTTGAGTCGGCCGGATTGCATCAAAGTAGTCCATTCAAATGGCCGTTGGGGCGGAGAGGTTATCGAGTGGCGACCACGTACCGGCGCGGCGCGGCGTGGGTAGCCCCCCCCCCCCCCCCCCCCCATATTTATTTTACGGGGCCTGTTCTACATGCCAATGCGTACCTTCACTAAACCACAGTTTATGTTGTGTAGCAAACAACTGCACCGTCGCAGGGCCCGACGGGTGCGCTGGACGAGGTCTCGCTCTCGCTGCAGATGGCTCTGCTCTACGCTCTGGACCTCTCTGTCCTGCACCGGTCAGTGCACACGTCGTGTCATACTGTATGTGAAACCGCGAGGTCAACACTGGAGCCAACAAGGCCCCTCCGCCTTCGGCGTCCTGGCTTCTCATATAATCTCGTTTGTTAAAATCTCTACTATTACTTTATGCTCAAATTTCAATAGTAGATACCGAATATCATAAACCCTCCATGATGCGTGCAAGAACCGCACATTATTACCACCATAAAAATAGACTGTTTTGTTAGAACAAATTACTTATCTGTGATAATGTTATTATTGCTAAATAATAACATCGATTTCGATAATATTATTTCATTCAAATTTCGAACATCTCTGAAATCAAAAAAAATTGATTTGACCTCTATTCTAATATCAGTCGAGATGACGTTTAGCTCGAAATGAATTGTCAATTTGCATACAAATTTGACAAATGTCGCACGTGGGTCATTGACAAATTTAGGTTCGCGTCTCTTCGGTGGACATTGCCAAAGTTAAGGGCTATAAAGCCCAATTTTTGGTTGATCTCTGCATCCGCATAAACGGCGTTGCCCCTTCTATAATTATATGTGATAAAAACATATTATATGTAAACGTAAGCCCTTAACTATTGACCACCGGAAAGATGATTTTTGTTTTTGTGACTGACAATGACCCACGTAAGTAAGATATCGAACGATATGATAGTTAAATCCGACTCTAGTTTGTCTCTGAATTAAGAAAAAACTATGACAGCTGCCAGTAAACAACGCCGCGATGCCGGTCATAATATGCCGCTCCTGAATGCATCATGGAGGCTTATGACATGTGTTTAGATAAAGTAGTGTATGTAACTGTACATAATTATAATTAGGCATTAAAACACTTGTGTGATCCTATTATGGAACTCGCTGGCGCTCGTTTCATAAACCCACGCTCGTGTTTCACGCCCTCCATTATGCACAGTCACATAAACTACTCTATTGCATCATAAAGACGATACGAGTATCAATATCAATACATAGTATAAAACAAAGTCGCTTCCCGCTCTGTCTGTCTGTCTGTCTGTCCCTATGTAAGCTTAGATCTTTAAAACTACGCAACGGTATTTGATGCGGTTTTTTTAATAGATAGAGTGATTCAAGAGGAAGGTTTATATGTATAATACATGCTTGTATTCATTGTATTATACACATAAACCCGTGCGTAGCCGGGGCGGGTCGCTAGTAAGAAATAAAATAGTAATACTTGTGAGTGTGTTGCGCCCGCAGACGCGAGGATGGGGAGGAACTAGCCAAGAAGCTGCCCCTCATCCAAGACCCGGAGCTCATCAACATCCTCATCGAGGAACTGTTACCTAACAGCCGGCACCAGGGGAAGGAGTCCAAGACCAAAGCAGGTTTGTGTATACACAAAGTGCGGTGAGCCTTACCAAGTGGCTTAACACCTTAGAATAATAATGAATAGAACGATGCGCCAAGCGTGAGGCATAAAATGGATTCATGTAGTTGTGATCAACTCGTATTCACACGCGCCAATACGCACACAAACGCACCAATTTTGTTCCACCGATCGCTGTACTGGGCCATTTATGGCCGAGTTTTAGTGGCCTCACCGTTGCGCGTGAACTGCGTTTCTATGCGTTATTATTCTAAGCTTAACACCTATGTACAGTGGCGGAACGAAAAGGTTGATCAGTTTTCAAATCAAATCATTTACGCGTTGCAAGCACATGTTACCTTTTTAAACTGTGTATCAGACGAGAGTGATGTATTGGAAATTGTGTTCAACTGTTTGACAACAAAGTTCAAATGTACGTAGTCTAATTTTCCTTGACTGTTAATAGTTGAACTATAACCTTTTTATTAGTTTGATCTTGCCATTACGTTTGTCAAGTTCGATAAATCTAATGATTAAATCCTCTTCGATTAAAATTATTATAACCATAAATGTAAATAACAGGTCCTGTCAATGTCATCATTGCTATTTCTTGTATACGTTTTTTCTTTCTTTTTTTTAACACGTTTTCCAAAATTCAAAGAGGTCAATTCACATAGTGGACGTATCTGTAGGCCATGTAGTGGAAATGACATTAATTATGACAGAATGTGTCTGACACTCGGTCGAAGTAGATACTGACTGATAACTACTGATGTGCCGACGGAAAGTTTCCTATGTTGCGAAATGTTTCTGCAATTTAACATCATTTTTGTATGGGAATTGAAACTTTCCATTTCCAACATGGAAATTTACGAACTGAGAAGCATAAAACTGTAACTCTTATACATAGTGTATAATAGTTACATTTATATGCATCTCAAGTACGTAAATTTCCTTAAATTCTTGTGAAAATTTCTAGAAATTTTTCCAATATTTTGGAAACTTTCCGCAATTTGCACATCACTACTGTAACTTATACTGAGCAAGCAAATCCAGATCTTAAGGTGGTCAATCTTTTCATTCCCTGACTGTACCGTGCAGGGACTGCATAACCGTAATATACCGGTATTCTATTTTAACGGTATGACGTCATATCGGTTGTCAAATTGCGGTTTCGGTAGCGGAACCTTTATATTTCGCTATCGAAATATAAAGGTTCCTTTATTTTTTCCGGTACCGTAACCGCTTTTTAAAGGTACCGATATATCGACTTTGGCCTGGCGTTGTTGCCAAACCGCCGGCAAAGGCACTGCCGTTTTGTCTTTTTATCTTTATATTTTTAGTAGCCAGCCTCTAGAGTGCCAGCTCGCTTACTTTTCTCGATAACTTTTATAATACCGGTATTATAAAGGTTTCGGTATCAATTTTAAATGATACCGAAACCGTTATATTTCAAAACGGTTACGGTACCGTTATGATCGCGCGGCGCGCATAACCTTACGACATAACGGTACAGTAATGAAATACCGGTTTCATACCGGTATAACCGTAACCGAAATCAGTTCCTGGTACCGTGTCGCATTAAACGTCATGTTAAACTGCCATATGATATGAAGTTGTCAAACGCCATATGAAGTTGTCAAACGAGTGAAAACGACAAGGTACTTAGGTGTTCAGCAACTTATGAGGCCGCCTGTACCAAGTTGAAACAATGGGCTTGTGACCTTAGATTTGTTTACGATGCCATTCGAACCAGTTTTTGTAGATGAACAAATGTTTGTATGGAAGCAACTACATTTAAAGGATATTAATACCCAAAAAATCGAGTTTAACACGGACCTCGCTGACAGCAGCCGAAACGCTTCATGCTGATTGGCTTTAAAGTATGACGTCACACCGTGCAATTTGTACTAACCGTTGCATGGAAAATGGAGTAAATTGCTGTTTCGGTCGCCAAATACTGCGTTTAGGTCCATAGTTGTCACACAAATTTGTTTCTATAAAAGCGTAAGGATTCTATTGGTACCTTTAAATTTACTCTTGGACAATAAATAAAAAAACTTTTTTTTCTCAACTCTCAAGGTTCATATCTTTTTATGATCTGAATTATATTTTGTAATTTATACTTTATTACAATCATTTGATGGTTTACTATCCATTTAACAACACGACGTTATCAATTTTAACACCACGCAACAAGCCTATTTCTGTGGCAGGAACACGCTAGATTGACGCGTCCCTCTGCAAACGGTTGTTCGCATTTTATCGGCTACGAGCGTAGAGCTGCGAAACCGGTTGGCACTGAATGTCGTCATCATCATCATCATATCAGCCGAAAGACGTCCACTGCTGGATACAGGCCTCCCCCAAAGAGTGCCAAAGAGACCGGTCCTGCGCCACCCGCATCCAGCGGACTCCCGCGACCTTTACCATCAGTCCACCTACCCACGCCGCGCCTTCCGGTACTATCGCCCAAGGGTACGGGTACACCCCTCTATAGGGTCATTTTTCGAATGAAATGTATGTGTGTGCAGACGATTTTGTTGAGAAAGTGTGAACCCGTACCCTTGGGCGATAGTACGTGGTCGCCACTGGAGAACCTTTTCGCCCCAACGGCCATCGGTTCTACTTGCAAAGAGCACTGAATGTGTTATGTTGATATTCCTCATCCAAATCCATGTAGGGTTTTGGTGACATTTTTAATGGTCCATGATTTTTTAAGGAACTTTGTTATTTCTCCTGGCTGACGGGACACAAACAACAACAAGAAATGCCAGTATTTAACCGACGTGACCGTGGGAGTGTCACCAATGGACTTGCCAAGCTATAATATTTATTTATTTTCTCAAACATGCAATGAAATTTTCGTCATTCCGCGCGTTATAACACGCTTCAAAGTATCACGTTTCAGGCGGAAGAAGAAGAGAGCGACCTGTAAAGGAATTTCATAGGAAATTGAAGGCCTAGGCCGGGAAGTATTTTTTTTTTATTTTCATTCCATAATTTGTGGCAATGGTTACGGAGTTCAGCTATGAAAATTAGTTTGATTTCTTGAAGTTTTTATTATTTATTTGATTGCATGTTTGAGAAAAGCACTATACATGCCTAGCCGTGAAAAGGGCTTGCCGGCTTCGTATCACTATACCTACTCACCCGGCAAGCCCTTCTTTCCCGGCGTCTGCAGTAATGTACTATCAGGGCAAGGAGCGCGCGCGCTGTGCCAGCTGTCGCTCGGTCTCGCGCTGGCCGCGCTGCGCCGCGCGCCGCAGTCGCTGTCGCTGTCGCGCGACCAGTCGCACCGCGACGAGGAGCTCGTCGACGCCGCGACAGACAACAAGGTACAAAGCACACGTTCTCTTCTTGCATGCGAGAGGCTCTGGTCTGTGGAGGAATCGCCAGCCGTTGCTGTCATACAGATTTAAAATTTTAACCTTTTATGTATATGTCGGAGAAGGGGCATTGCGAGGCAGAGGAATCGAATAGGGATCGGGAAGATCTCCATCCCTGTCCATGTTCTTCGTAATTCGACAACGCACTCGAACACTTCAACTGTCCTTTAATTCGATCCACTCATGAGACTAAAAAAATATACAGTGATTGATTTAATATTCACGGATAGAACGTTACGACTCGCATAAGGTGTGCACTCAATCGCCGTTGAAAAACCCAAGTGTGTCAAATCTGACGGCTCTTCTCCCCCACCTCCAGACCTGTCCGTTCATCCAACTGTCTGGCCGTACCGTCATGACAATATTCCGCAAGTGTAAAGTTTCTTTACAAACCAAATGACAGACTAAGCAAACGAATTACTGCAAGAACGATTGTTGGCGCGCTTTGTAAACGCAGTCCAAATTTCATTGTGACAGCGTCACTCCGACATATATATATTTTTTTTCCTTGCATGATGCATTGTAAAATGTTGTATGGTACGTGTCGATCAAAAGGGCGAATATTCAGTGTTTTTAAGGCGTTTATTTTTCGTCATTGTCGTTTCCAGGAAATACTATTAAAAAAGAGACGAATATCAGCGTCCACTTTTGAGAAAGACTTAAGCCAATACCGGTACTGAGGCTTTTTAGGGTTCCGTAGCCAAATGTCAAAAAACGGAACCCTTATAGATTCCTCATGTCTGTCTGTCTGTCTGTCCGTCCGTATGTCACCGCCACTTTTTTCCGAAACTATAAGACCTATACTGTTAAAATTTGGTGAGTAGATGTATTATGTGAACCGCATTAAGATTTTTACACAAAAACACATCCAGATAATCGAGCAGCTTATAGAGAAACACATAGAGTTCAACTGAATAATATACATTGCATTCATCGACTTTAAAAAAGCGTTCGACACGATATCGCACGACGCTCTATGGAAAGCTCTGATTGAGAGTGGGGTCCATCCAACATATATAGAGATTATCCGAAATGTATACCTAAACTCTAGAAGCAAAATAAGACTCGAAAGTACTGTAAGGGATATTAAAATAGAGAGAGGAGTGAGACAGGGCGATCCACTATCACCAACGTTGTTTATTGCAGTACTACGTTATATAATGTCATCCCTCGACTGGGAAAATAAGGGCGTAATAATGAACGGCAAGTACTTTCCAACAACTCACGAGAACTACAGAACATGCTGACCACTTTACATTCGAGAAGCAAGGAAATAGGCCTTGAAATGAACCTGGACAAAACGAAAATACTTACAAATGGCACAGAACAACAAATACATATAGAAGACGAGAAAATCGAATACGTGTCAACCTACATATACATAGGAAAACAAATATCCTTCGACAAAAAGCGGAATTAAAATGAAATAGACAGGCGAATTACTAAAACTTGGAGCAAATTTTGGAGTCTCAAAGTAGTTCTAAAAAGCACTCTACCAATGCCACTGAAAAAGAGAGTCATCGACACATGCCTGCTACCATGTCTTAGCTACGGATGTCAAACCTGGACATACACAAATGAAGCGAAACAAAAAATAAGAACTTGACAAAGGGCACAAGAACGAAGCATACTAAAACTAAAAAGACTAGATAAAGTAAGAAGTTCTAAAATTAGAGAAAAAACGAAGATTATAGACGCCCTTGAACACTGCCTAAAAATGAAATGGCAATGGGCCGGACATATCGCTAGACTGGACGGAAACAGGTGGACAAAGTTTTGTCACACTCTGGAAAGGTCCAACAGGCAAACGAACTCGTGGACGGCCACAGTCGAGATGGATCGACGATATCAACAAAAGAAAGTCCTGATAATTGGCACATGAAAGCGCAGAACCGAGAGGATTGGCGAAAACTGGGAGAGGCCTTTACTCGTAACGAGGTCCACTCATTAGATTAAGTTTAATTTAATTACATAAGTAATTAGCATTAAATATTTAGCGGATAAGAACATAGATTTTAATAATGTAACTTTTAGCTGATGAGACGGAATAAAGGGCTTTTTTATTTTATTTTATTTTATTTTATTCCATTCCCCAGGTCTTCGAGTACCTAGACGAAGCGATCCTCTCCACCGACTTCGTGTTGAAAGAAGAATACTACCAACGCCGCATACACGCTCTGCTGACCGACTTCATAGTGCTGATGCACTCGAAACTGGTCGAGATGAGGGTCAAGTGAGTGCCATTGATCTTTGTGTGAGCCCTTTCGGATGCACTTCGACCCAGTGGAATCTTTTGTGCATTACCTCCTCCTTAAGTGGCTCAATGTGCAACGTTCTAACAGTATGTGACTTTGCAGAGCTGACGAAGCGGCGCGAGCGATCCAGGTGTACGCCGCGGAAGGCCTGACGCCTCCGGCCGGCGCGGGACAGAGCCGCAGCCGCCTCGACGCGCTGCTGCGCTGCGTGGAGCGCCTGTACGCGCGCGACCCGCTCGGGCTGCGGCACGAGTACTGGCTCGCGTCCCAGCAGCACCCTCCCAGCAGGCAAGTGTGATCCAGGTGTACGCCGCGGAAGGCCTGACTCCTCCGGCCGGCGCGGGACAGAGCCGCAGCCGCCTCGACGCGCTGCTGCGCTGCGTGGAGCGCCTGTACGCGCGCGACCCGCTCGGGCTGCGGCACGAGTACTGGCTCGCGTCCCAGCAGCACCCTCCCAGCAGGCAAGTGTGATCCAGGTGTACGCCGCGGAAGGCCTGACTCCTCCGGCCGGCGCGGGACAGAGCCGCAGCCGCCTCGACGCGCTGCTGCGCTGCGTGGAGCGCCTGTACGCGCGCGACCCGCTCGGGCTGCGGCACGAGTACTGGCTCGCGTCCCAGCAGCACCCTCCCAGCAGGCAAGTGTGATCCAGGTGTACGCCGCGGAAGGCCTGACTCCTCCGGCCGGCGCGGGACAGAGCCGCAGCCGCCTCGACGCGCTGCTGCGCTGCGTGGAGCGCCTGTACGCGCGCGACCCGCTCGGGCTGCGGCACGAGTACTGGCTCGCGTCCCAGCAGCACCCTCCCAGCAGGCAAGTGTGATCCAGGTGTACGCCGCGGAAGGCCTGACTCCTCCGGCCGGCGCGGGACAGAGCCGCAGCCGCCTCGACGCGCTGCTGCGCTGCGTGGAGCGCCTGTACGCGCGCGACCCGCTCGGGCTGCGGCACGAGTACTGGCTCGCGTCCCAGCAGCACCCTCCCAGCAGGCAAGTGTGATCCAGGTGTACGCCGCGGAAGGCCTGACTCCTCCGGCCGGCGCGGGACAGAGCCGCAGCCGCCTCGACGCGCTGCTGCGCTGCGTGGAGCGCCTGTACGCGCGCGACCCGCTCGGGCTGCGGCACGAGTACTGGCTCGCGTCCCAGCAGCACCCTCCCAGCAGGCAAGTGTGATCCAGGTGTACGCCGCGGAAGGCCTGACTCCTCCGGCCGGCGCGGGACAGAGCCGCAGCCGCCTCGACGCGCTGCTGCGCTGCGTGGAGCGCCTGTACGCGCGCGACCCGCTCGGGCTGCGGCACGAGTACTGGCTCGCGTCCCAGCAGCACCCTCCCAGCAGGCAAGTGTGATCCAGGTGTACGCCGCGGAAGGCCTGACTCCTCCGGCCGGCGCGGGACAGAGCCGCAGCCGCCTCGACGCGCTGCTGCGCTGCGTGGAGCGCCTGTACGCGCGCGACCCGCTCGGGCTGCGGCACGAGTACTGGCTCGCGTCCCAGCAGCACCCTCCCAGCAGGCAAGTGTGATCCAGGTGTACGCCGCGGAAGGCCTGACTCCTCCGGCCGGCGCGGGACAGAGCCGCAGCCGCCTCGACGCGCTGCTGCGCTGCGTGGAGCGCCTGTACGCGCGCGACCCGCTCGGGCTGCGGCACGAGTACTGGCTCGCGTCCCAGCAGCACCCTCCCAGCAGGCAAGTGTGATCCAGGTGTACGCCGCGGAAGGCCTGACTCCTCCGGCCGGCGCGGGACAGAGCCGCAGCCGCCTCGACGCGCTGCTGCGCTGCGTGGAGCGCCTGTACGCGCGCGACCCGCTCGGGCTGCGGCACGAGTACTGGCTCGCGTCCCAGCAGCACCCTCCCAGCAGGCAAGTGTGATCCAGGTGTACGCCGCGGAAGGCCTGACTCCTCCGGCCGGCGCGGGACAGAGCCGCAGCCGCCTCGACGCGCTGCTGCGCTGCGTGGAGCGCCTGTACGCGCGCGACCCGCTCGGGCTGCGGCACGAGTACTGGCTCGCGTCCCAGCAGCACCCTCCCAGCAGGCAAGTGTGATCCAGGTGTACGCCGCGGAAGGCCTGACTCCTCCGGCCGGCGCGGGACAGAGCCGCAGCCGCCTCGACGCGCTGCTGCGCTGCGTGGAGCGCCTGTACGCGCGCGACCCGCTCGGGCTGCGGCACGAGTACTGGCTCGCGTCCCAGCAGCACCCTCCCAGCAGGCAAGTGTGATCCAGGTGTACGCCGCGGAAGGCCTGACTCCTCCGGCCGGCGCGGGACAGAGCCGCAGCCGCCTCGACGCGCTGCTGCGCTGCGTGGAGCGCCTGTACGCGCGCGACCCGCTCGGGCTGCGGCACGAGTACTGGCTCGCGTCCCAGCAGCACCCTCCCAGCAGGCAAGTGTGATCCAGGTGTACGCCGCGGAAGGCCTGACTCCTCCGGCCGGCGCGGGACAGAGCCGCAGCCGCCTCGACGCGCTGCTGCGCTGCGTGGAGCGCCTGTACGCGCGCGACCCGCTCGGGCTGCGGCACGAGTACTGGCTCGCGTCCCAGCAGCACCCTCCCAGCAGGCAAGTGTGATCCAGGTGTACGCCGTGGAAGGCCTGACTCCTCCGGCCGGCGCGGGACAGAGCCGCAGCCGCCTCGACGCGCTGCTGCGCTGCGTGGAGCGCCTGTACGCGCGCGACCCGCTCGGGCTGCGGCACGAGTACTGGCTCGCGTCCCAGCAGCACCCTCCCAGCAGGCAAGTGTGATCCAGGTGTACGCCGCGGAAGGCCTGACTCCTCCGGCCGGCGCGGGACAGAGCCGCAGCCGCCTCGACGCGCTGCTGCGCTGCGTGGAGCGCCTGTACGCGCGCGACCCGCTCGGGCTGCGGCACGAGTACTGGCTCGCGTCCCAGCAGCACCCTCCCAGCAGGCAAGTGTGATCCAGGTGTACGCCGCGGAAGGCCTGACTCCTCCGGCCGGCGCGGGACAGAGCCGCAGCCGCCTCGACGCGCTGCTGCGCTGCGTGGAGCGCCTGTACGCGCGCGACCCGCTCGGGCTGCGGCACGAGTACTGGCTCGCGTCCCAGCAGCACCCTCCCAGCAGGCAAGTGTGATCCAGGTGTACGCCGTGGAAGGCCTGACTCCTCCGGCCGGCGCGGGACAGAGCCGCAGCCGCCTCGACGCGCTGCTGCGCTGCGTGGAGCGCCTGTACGCGCGCGACCCGCTCGGGCTGCGGCACGAGTACTGGCTCGCGTCCCAGCAGCACCCTCCCAGCAGGCAAGTGTGATCCAGGTGTACGCCGCGGAAGGCCTGACTCCTCCGGCCGGCGCGGGACAGAGCCGCAGCCGCCTCGACGCGCTGCTGCGCTGCGTGGAGCGCCTGTACGCGCGCGACCCGCTCGGGCTGCGGCACGAGTACTGGCTCGCGTCCCAGCAGCACCCTCCCAGCAGGCAAGTGTGATCCAGGTGTACGCCGCGGAAGGCCTGACTCCTCCGGCCGGCGCGGGACAGAGCCGCAGCCGCCTCGACGCGCTGCTGCGCTGCGTGGAGCGCCTGTACGCGCGCGACCCGCTCGGGCTGCGGCACGAGTACTGGCTCGCGTCCCAGCAGCACCCTCCCAGCAGGCAAGTGTGATCCAGGTGTACGCCGCGGAAGGCCTGACTCCTCCGGCCGGCGCGGGACAGAGCCGCAGCCGCCTCGACGCGCTGCTGCGCTGCGTGGAGCGCCTGTACGCGCGCGACCCGCTCGGGCTGCGGCACGAGTACTGGCTCGCGTCCCAGCAGCACCCTCCCAGCAGGCAAGTGTGATCCAGGTGTACGCCGCGGAAGGCCTGACTCCTCCGGCCGGCGCGGGACAGAGCCGCAGCCGCCTCGACGCGCTGCTGCGCTGCGTGGAGCGCCTGTACGCGCGCGACCCGCTCGGGCTGCGGCACGAGTACTGGCTCGCGTCCCAGCAGCACCCTCCCAGCAGGCAAGTGTGATCCAGGTGTACGCCGCGGAAGGCCTGAGGCACTTATTATATGAAGTATATTTTGAACAAACATGTATAGCTGTATAGTGTCTTTGATATTTTGTTATTTGTTGTATTAATTATGTTCAGATCGGCGGCCGGCGGTCGCGCCACGATCCTGTACAAGTTCGTCCGGTTGTCCGGCGAGCTCGTGTGTCCGGCGCTGCTGCCGGGCTACCTGCGCGCGCTGGCCTCGCTCACGGTGCCCAAGCACACGTGGGCGCTGCTGGCGCAGCGGGACGCGCTGTCCGCACACCACCTGATGTCCGCGCTGCGTCGGTACCACTGGTGAGTGCACTGTCCGGCGAGCTCGTGTGTCCGGCGCTGCTGCCGGGCTACCTGCGCGCGCTGGCCTCGCTCACGGTGCCCAAGCACACGTGGGCGCTGCTGGCGCAGCGGGACGCGCTGTCCGCACACCACCTGCTGTCCGCGCTGCGTCGGTACCACTGGTGAGTGCACTGTCCGGCGAGCTCGTGTGTCCGGCGCTGCTGCCGGGCCTTCCTGCGCGCGCTGGCCTCGCTCACGGTGCCCAAGCACACGTGGGCGCTGCTGGCGCAGCGGGACGCGCTGTCCGCACACCACCTGCTGTCCGCGCTGCGTCGGTACCACTGGTGAGTGCACTGTCCGGCGAGCTCGTGTGTCCGGCGCTGCTGCCGGGCTACCTGCGCGCGCTGGCCTCGCTCACGGTGCCCAAGCACACGTGGGCGCTGCTGGCGCAGCGGGACGCGCTGTCCGCACACCACCTGCTGTCCGCGCTGCGTCGGTACCACTGGTGAGTGCACTGTCCGGCGAGCTCGTGTGTCCGGCGCTGCTGCCGGGCTACCTGCGCGCGCTGGCCTCGCTCACGGTGCCCAAGCACACGTGGGCGCTGCTGGCGCAGCGGGACGCGCTGTCCGCACACCACCTGCTGTCCGCGCTGCGTCGGTACCACTGGTGAGTGCACTGTCCGGCGAGCTCGTGTGTCCGGCGCTGCTGCCGGGCCTTCCTGCGCGCGCTGGCCTCGCTCACGGTGCCCAAGCACACGTGGGCGCTGCTGGCGCAGCGGGACGCGCTGTCCGCACACCACCTGCTGTCCGCGCTGCGTCGGTACCACTGGTGAGTGCACTGTCCGGCGAGCTCGTGTGTCCGGCGCTGCTGCCGGGCCTTCCTGCGCGCGCTGGCCTCGCTCACGGTGCCCAAGCACACGTGGGCGCTGCTGGCGCAGCGGGACGCGCTGTCCGCACACCACCTGCTGTCCGCGCTGCGTCGGTACCACTGGTGAGTGCACTGTCCGGCGAGCTCGTGTGTCCGGCGCTGCTGCCGGGCTACCTGCGCGCGCTGGCCGCGCTCACGGTGCCCAAGCACACGTGGGCGCTGCTGGCGCAGCGGGACGCGCTGTCCGCACACCACCTGCTGTCCGCGCTGCGTCGGTACCACTGGTGAGTGCACTGTCCGGCGAGCTCGTGTGTCCGGCGCTGCTGCCGGGCTACCTGCGCGCGCTGGCCTCGCTCACGGTGCCCAAGCACACGTGGGCGCTGCTGGCGCAGCGGGACGCGCTGTCCGCACACCACCTGATGTCCGCGCTGCGTCGGTACCACTGGTGAGTGCACTGTCCGGCGAGCTCGTGTGTCCGGCGCTGCTGCCGGGCTACCTGCGCGCGCTGGCCTCGCTCACGGTGCCCAAGCACACGTGGGCGCTGCTGGCGCAGCGGGACGCGCTGTCCGCACACCACCTGCTGTCCGCGCTGCGTCGGTACCACTGGTGAGTGCACTGTCCGGCGAGCTCGTGTGTCCGGCGCTGCTGCCGGGCCTTCCTGCGCGCGCTGGCCTCGCTCACGGTGCCCAAGCACACGTGGGCGCTGCTGGCGCAGCGGGACGCGCTGTCCGCACACCACCTGCTGTCCGCGCTGCGTCGGTACCACTGGTGAGTGCACTGTCCGGCGAGCTCGTGTGTCCGGCGCTGCTGCCGGGCTACCTGCGCGCGCTGGCCGCGCTCACGGTGCCCAAGCACACGTGGGCGCTGCTGGCGCAGCGGGACGCGCTGTCCGCACACCACCTGCTGTCCGCGCTGCGTCGGTACCACTGGTGAGTGCACTGTCCGGCGAGCTCGTGTGTCCGGCGCTGCTGCCGGGCTACCTGCGCGCGCTGGCCTCGCTCACGGTGCCCAAGCACACGTGGGCGCTGCTGGCGCAGCGGGACGCGCTGTCCGCACACCACCTGATGTCCGCGCTGCGTCGGTACCACTGGTGAGTGCACTGTCCGGCGAGCTCGTGTGTCCGGCGCTGCTGCCGGGCTACCTGCGCGCGCTGGCCTCGCTCACGGTGCCCAAGCACACGTGGGCGCTGCTGGCGCAGCGGGACGCGCTGTCCGCACACCACCTGATGTCCGCGCTGCGTCGGTACCACTGGTGAGTGCACTGTCCGGCGAGCTCGTGTGTCCGGCGCTGCTGCCGGGCTACCTGCGCGCGCTGGCCTCGCTCACGGTGCCCAAGCACACGTGGGCGCTGCTGGCGCAGCGGGACGCGCTGTCCGCACACCACCTGCTGTCCGCGCTGCGTCGGTACCACTGGTGAGTGCACTGTCCGGCGAGCTCGTGTGTCCGGCGCTGCTGCCGGGCCTTCCTGCGCGCGCTGGCCTCGCTCACGGTGCCCAAGCACACGTGGGCGCTGCTGGCGCAGCGGGACGCGCTGTCCGCACACCACCTGCTGTCCGCGCTGCGTCGGTACCACTGGTGAGTGCACTGTCCGGCGAGCTCGTGTGTCCGGCGCTGCTGCCGGGCTACCTGCGCGCGCTGGCCTCGCTCACGGTGCCCAAGCACACGTGGGCGCTGCTGGCGCAGCGGGACGCGCTGTCCGCACACCACCTGCTGTCCGCGCTGCGTCGGTACCACTGGTGAGTGCACTGTCCGGCGAGCTCGTGTGTCCGGCGCTGCTGCCGGGCCTTCCTGCGCGCGCTGGCCTCGCTCACGGTGCCCAAGCACACGTGGGCGCTGCTGGCGCAGCGGGACGCGCTGTCCGCACACCACCTGCTGTCCGCGCTGCGTCGGTACCACTGGTGAGTGCACTGTGCGCGCAACCATTTAGATGCACATTATGAAATGAAATGAAAGCGTTTATTTCGGATCACACATTCATATTATGTCTGTAAAAACTTATATTACTATACTTATCATTACTAATGTTAGTGGAAAGTATAATTATAGTTGGCATGTACATGCATGGACATCCAATAAGCGAGAATAGGACTGTCCATCCTCCCAGCGATCACCCTAAGGCTCGCGTTGGCGCTGCCCCGTACGCGCTCGGCCAGGGATGCTTGCCGCTTGCGCAGCACGGCTTGGAAACCGTCGGTGCTCCACGCGGCGAACATCCCTGACGCGCTGCAGCGCCAGGGCAGCCCCAACAGCCCCCTGAAGGCGTTATTGTACTGGACGCGCAGACCACTGAGGGTCTTTTTGGTTTAGTTGCTCCAGAGGTTGATGTAGATTTTGGCAGTAAGTTTTGAACAGTGTTATCTTCACCTCGCGCGAACAGCGTGCAAACCTGCGTGATAGCATATTACCCCTAGCCGACAGTGCAGTGAGGACAAGCCGCCGGCGGCCGTGTCGCAGTAGTTAGCTCAATGGGCATACTCTGCCATACTGTGCACGCGTGCTGATCGCAGAGAATAATACGTTTCTTCCCAAAATGCCTGATATTGTCTGCCCTGCGCGTGTATTGTCCAATAAGAGCGTGCTTTGTCTTGTCAATTACTTGCGCTTTGTGTGGGTCAATGTACTTGCGACATGCGTAGGTACTCAATACAAATCGGCCGGCATGTCCGATCTCCTTATATTCATACATCTGTGGCTCCGATGCTCTACGTAACGCATGAAAGAGCTCGTGGCACTAGTGGCTCATTGTGCGGCGGCTATCCTATCCTACCAACACTATGTGCAGCCCCTGACTGTGTGTCTCTCTGTGTCCCGGCAGCCACCTGCGCACGGATCTGGCGCCGTTCTCGGAGACGCTGCACGGCGGCTCGCTCGGCGGCTCGGCCGTGCTCGCGCCCAACGCGCGCGCCGGCAAGATGCTCGTCAGACAGGAGGAGGTGACCAAACAATTACATACCCGAAATATGCTTTCAAATAGTACATTACAGTACCGGTCAAAAGTTTAAGTTCACCCTTTGTTTTTGGTACAAATTTGTACTTTTGTGCCATAATGTTTTGCAGTTCAGATGTCGAAAATTGTTTCCAACTGATTCGTTATTGTTTACAGAGATGTGTTTGATTAGTCAGACACAATTTACGTAGATTTCTAAACAACTGATTCCCTACAAACCAACATTGTATCTGATCATTGTACGTTTTAAGTGGCAAGGCCATATGGCCCAGCCTTTGCCGTCATTCCTATAAGATTTTAGGGAATGCGTTGTTTAGAAATGTACGTGAATTGTGTCTGACTAATTAATCAAATCTCTGGAAACAATAACGGATCAGTTGGAAACAAATTTCGGCTTCCGAACTGCAAAACAATATTGTCCAAAAGTACTAATTTGTACCTAAAACAAAGAGTGAACTTAAACTTTTGACCGGAAGTGTACATCAGAGGCCGGATAGAGATACGAGGCCGGGAATCCATGTTCACGCCGAGGCATGTATAGTGCTTTTCTCAAACATGCAATGAAATAAATAAATAAAAATCCTCAATTCAAACAAATTTTCATGGCTGAATGCCGTGATGCTGTGTCACAAATAGTGGAATGAAAATTGAAAATTTACTTTGCAGGCCTAGGCCTGAAAAGTTGTATGAAATCCCATTTCGAGATGCTGCGCCCGAAAAAGGATACTTACGAGTCTATTATAAAGAACGTAAAGAAAATATTTAATTGCATGTTTTAGAAATAGTACATTATTGCCGTGGCCGGGAAAGAGGCAATGGGGAATGGATGAAAATTTTAGAAATGCCTGATTATTTTTTTGGTGATAGGAATAACCTTCCTTAGCACCAGAAAAAAGTTGCAGACTTGTCAGCTGCGTCAATTATTTTTGAAAAATATAAACAGTTTCCTCACTTACGTTTTGTGGTTAGGACGGCGAATGAGACACTTTTCTTGATCCGTCTCATATTTTTTCCTATCACCAAAAAAAAATCAGGCGTTTCTAAAATTTTCATCCATTCCCCATTGCAGGCTGAGTATTTGTAAACGGACAAGCTTGCGAGTCCGTTTAATTATAATACGAAGCCTGCAATTGCCATTCCAGCTGAAGCTAATATAGTGCTTTTCTCAAAAATGGCGGAATAAAAAATACTAAATTGAAATGAAGCTTTATTACTTTATACTGCAAATTACATAAAATTAAACGTCATAATATTTTTTTTAAAACAGAATCGCAAGTGTATTTTTCTACCGAAAAATGCAAACTATTTGAGACTCATGCAAAAATGTCGCGTTTGCAACAGAAAACTACGAGTTGGCTTGGCTGAATATGCCCTGTGCCGTCTTTAATCATGCCAGTTTCTACTTTTTTTAAAGTTTGGTACTCAACAAATAAAGGAATTTATATGTAACATTCCAGGCGGCCTGACAATGTTTTTTATTTTTTAATTTTGATCCGGCCTTAAACTATATACTTTACTTTCCAATATGTAGCGAGTTATGTTCACTTTGCGGGCCATTTTTTAGAAAAAGTCTTTGACTGCCGTTTTAATTTTTTCTAATTCTTTCATTGGCTTTGTGAGTCCCAAAATCAAATTTTCGGATATTCCCCCTACATACAAACTCACATTTCACAGACGTTACCTCTTTATTAATAATCATAGATGACTAGAGTGTTGCTCTGTTGCCAGGTGGAGGCCATGATAGCGGCGCTGAAGCTGATCGCGGCGGTGGCTCGCGAGGACAGCGCCGCGAGCGCTGCCATATGCGAGACCCTGCAATGGGACGCCACCAACACCATGTTCGGTACGTCAGGTGCTGTTGCCAGGTGGAGGCCATGATGTTCAAGAGAAGCATTATCGTTACCTTGGCGTGAAAAGGGACCGCCAGCCTCGTATTGCTAACAGGCCTCTCTCTACGCTCGGCCGTCTAGATCTACTTTGCCTTCATCATCATCATATCAGCCGAAAGACGTCCACTGCTCCCACAGGCCTCCCACAAAGAGTTCCAAAGTGACCGGTCCTGCGCCACCCGCATCCAGCGGACTCCCGCGACCGAGTTGGTTCCGAGCGTGTTGGTCTAAGAATGAACATGAATAAGACGAAGATCATGTCGAATGCCCATTGTAATGTATGTGTTTCGTGGGTCGGTGTTACTAGTTTGCTATTAAGGTGGTTCGATTGCCATACAAAGCGTTATTTGACATTCGCAGGCTAACGGCGTGATATTTTAAGAAACTTATGTAACAAACTTTCATCAATTGGCTTCCCATTTGCGCCAAATTCCCCCTTTCCTAGAATAAACTTGTATAAACTAGATTAATTTGAGAAAAATAGTTTTCCCTAAATATCACGTGACAAACCAGTTTCTCAAATTAATCTAGTTTATACAAGTTTATTCTAGGAAAGGAGAAATTTGGCGCAAATGGGAAGCCAATTTATGAAAGTTTGTTACATAAGTTTCTTAAAATATCACGCCGTTAGCCTACGAATGTCAAATAACGTTTTGTATGGCAATCGAGCCACCTTAATGAAAAATTGGTGACTCTGACTTGGTATAATTAAGAATATTTTACAAATAAAAATAAAACACAAGTTGGTGAAATGTTGATAAAACAATTAATACAAAAGATATCAAATCTTCCCAAAGTAAAATAAAACTAAAATACAAAAAAAAAACTAAACTATCATGCACACAAAAAATACAAAAAGATAGTGTAAAAGATCGCTCTGTTGGGGATCGAACTTGGGCGCTTTGCTCAGAAAGCTGACGTGCTCCGACTGCGCTACCGCGCCGTTTGGAGAACCGGTCGAAATTAGGCACTGCTTTCGGAATGTTCCACGCGGAATCACTCAAAACAAGCTTCGTGTTACAGTGACCATAATAATTACAGCTCCCCTGAGGAATGACTTCAAACTACTAATATGACCTTATCGTAAAAGGGCGTCACCACAGGCTGTGGACAAAATAACCCGTTAATGACACGACCCGTATATCTCCCGTAAAACAACTCGATTATATTCTTATAATGATAGACTCACCCCGTGTCTCTTGTTTTACACACACAACAAAATTCTACGACCAATTCATGGTCTGCACTTTAATTAGCGCATGCACTTTCATTTGCGTACACTCCGCGATCCGGAGTACATTGATCAGTGACGGTTGCCGAATGAAATTTATCCACCTACCCCCGACTGTCAAGATGAAGGTACCCTCATTGATTTTAGAAATAGGTGAACGTTCGAAAACAAGTAGCATTACACCATGTAGTACCAACTGCCATTACAATCGGACACTTTACGCTCGAAGTTGTAGACGATTATGTATACCTAGGACAGACTGTCCAGTTAGGTAGGTAACTTCGAGGATGAGGTCAATCGTCGAATCCGATTTTGCCTTCAGTGGCAAATAATCCCTGTGTATGTACATAATGTTATTGTTTTGTTTGATTGTCAGGTCTGATGTGCTGCCAAATCCCGATCCAGCTGAAGGCCTCGCTGTGCGACACGCTGAGCGCGCTCGGCGGCACGGCGGGGCCGGCGGCGCGCGTGTGGGCCGCGCTCGAGGCCGCGCAGCTGGTCGCCGGCGGCCGGGGGCTCCACGCCGACCTCAACGAGGTACACGCCCTCGTCATGCTCCTAGCGTTCGCGGTTGTACCCTAAAGAAGCCCGGGGTCCGCTGAAGGCTCCTCGAGTCTGGCCAGCGAGAGAGGTAGGGCACAGCGGAATGTCATCTCGCTCGTATGTGGAGCAGCCCAACTGGGGAAGTACCTCCTCCACCTTACAGAAGACCGCAGCCATAATAGCACCACTGCTTTGTAGTGTTGCTATATTATTGCATGCTATGAAGTATGTGGTGTTGTGTTCCTGGTGGTGAGTAAGGTCGCCAGAGCTCCCTAGGGTGCGCTGTGTTGGGAGTGAGGGACCTGCATGTCTCTATCTGCCAACACAGCGAATCATCAAGTGCATAATGGGTCGGCGACGCGCTTGTGATTTTTCTGGAGTCACAAGTGTCCATAGGCTACGGTACAAGGTTAACATCAGGCAGGCCGTAAGCTTGTTTGCCACCGTCGTTGCATATTTAAAAAAACAAGTGTGTTGTGTCACAAGTTTTTTTTGAAAAGCACCTTAGGTGCATTATTTTCGCTCCCTCTCACTGAGCATAAGCGTGAGCGGGATGAAAGTGCGTGTTCGGAAGCGCGCATATCATGTTTTTTAATTTTAATTTGTTGTGCGTTTAAATAAATAAAAAAGTAATCACTAAGTTCCCTCAAACATGATATTGCCGATATTTAGAATCAATTTTAATATGTTTAGCTTTTGTGCGTAATTTGTTACGAATGTTTTAAGTGTATTTTAAACCTATATTCGTGATTTTTTTCTATCGAGCGAAAATTGCTTAATCATGTTTCGAATCACTGATATCGCTGCAGAAAATCCTCAAGATTACTATTCGTATTTTTTTGAAACCATATTATTATAAACAGACTCATTATACATATTTATTTCAATAAAAGTCATAATATAAGATAAGTTACATGTCAATAAAACTTAGTCAAATAACCCGCCCCCCCGTGTCATTCCGGGTGCAAAGGTGCCCATCACACTCGCCGCATTGCCACTTTGAATTGCGATCGACAACCTTTGCAACAGGAATGACCCGGAACGGGAGTCATGTCCTCTCAGTCGCAAACGGCGCCCCACTTCCGCCAATAATGTTCTGGCCTCTGAGCACCAGCACCCCATAGTCGGCACTCATTATATTGTTTCAAAAACTCTGTTCGCTTAACTTCGCTGAACCAGGAAGGCCATATACACGTTTTCCAACGACGTTGTATAGAACAGAATTGAGTATTAACTTTCGTACTTTAGAAGGCACATTAAACTGTTGATCTTGGTTTTAAATTTTCTCATAATTCGACTTGTTCCAGATTGAAACACGAATGGAAGAATACCCACTCACCATAGCGTTTCTGAAGCTCCTCATATCCCTGTGCACCGCCGCGCCCCTGCCTCGTACCCTAGGAGCGGGTGCCAGAATGCCCGGCCTGGACCCTTATGTGGACTATGTGGTCAACAAAGTGGCTCTAGCGGCCCCGCACCGCCCGTACAAGAGGCCCGCGCAGCGCCACCAGGTGAGCGTTGCCCCACGAAGTTGTGTAGTACAAATAAAAAGAAACCCCAATAAAAAGAAACTCCAGAAATCCCAATCCTTTTTTTTTTTTTTTTTAACCCAGGGAAAATCTTCATAGATTCCATCGCGCTTTGGGGAAGCGCGGTGGATATGCCGGATTCGTACCGGCTAAAAACCCTGGGGAGTTCTTCCCACTGCCTGTGGCGGAGTCACGGGAACGCTCTCGCACACATCCGCGACTCCGCCAGCAGTTGTCCAGCTCACCGGACCCACCTGTGGGGGATTTTTTTTTTTTTGAGTGTTCCCCCCCACCATCATTTGTGGCGTACGTTTTTTTTTTTTTTTTTTTTTTTTTTTTTTTCCCGCGCGCCCTCCTGTTCTGGGACCTCGATCCGCTGGGCGACAGTTGTCCCCATGCCTGTCACCCGGAGGTCCTTGCTATGGGGGCAGCCGGCGGTTATGCGCCTGCCGTCTGCGCCCGGGGCGCCTGCGGCGCCGTTGGTCGGACGCATTTGAGTCCTCCCTGGCCCGTTCCGCTGTCTCCTTCTGCCGCATTACCTCCTCGCAAAAGGAGACTGCCACCTGCCACGATCTCTCGCTGTCGACCATGGATTGAATCACGGCCGGCAGCGATATATCGGGTCCCACTGCAAGTGAGAGGCGAGCTCTCTCTTCGTTGAAGGCGGGACACACTTCCAGCGTGTGCTGTGCTGTGTCTTCCGCCCCTCCACACTGGTGACAGACGGGTGTCGGTTCCCTCCCTGCGATCTTCCACAGATACCTCCCGAAGCAGCCATGCCCCGTGAGCATCTGTGTGACGTGGAAGGAAACCGCACCCCACTTCCTATTGAGCCATGCCTGCAGGACAGGCCGCACTGCAGTTATGGTCCAGTGGCCAGCTCTCGGCTGCTCTAGAGCTTCCGTCCACTTCCGGAGAAGAGTTTGGTGAGCGTCTTCTCTCCATCGCCTTATCTCCTCGAGGCCTGGCTGGTCTCCTCTGTGGCGGGACTCAGCTGCCCGACGGTACACTTCCGCCAGCACCTCGGCGTCCAGCTCCCAGGGTGGGGTGCCCGCCAGAACGCAGGCCGCCTCAAATGAGGTGGTGCGATACGCCCTCGATACCCTGACCGCCATGACCCTTTGCGGTTTCCGCAGGTGGGCTTTGTTCTGGTAGGCGGACAGGGCGTCCACCCAGATGGGTGCCCCGTACAGGGCCATCGACCGCACTACGCCCGTGTACAGTCGGCGGCAGCCTGCTTTCGGCCCGCCCACGTTCGGAAGAAGCCGGCTTAGGGCGGAGGCTGCACTCACGAGCTTTGGGGCCAATCCTAACCCATCCAGCACTTTCCTATCCCAACCGTGTCGCGTTTTATGCTTTGTGTTTTTCTTCCTATCCCATTTGGCTACTGGTACATATTTTACAAATTTATTACATTAATTATTTATCATTTATTACGTGTATACAATAATTATGTGTTTATTAATGGTCTTATGTTGTGTTGTGTTCCGTGGGTCACGTACGGTGCTAATATCAGCGCTGTAGGTGTCTGTCTGACACCTCGGAATAATGCTGAGACAGTGACCAATTCACTGCCGCGAAGACACACACATTATGTGTTAAATTGTAATGTATGTCTATTGTCTACTCCCTTTGTCTCTGTGTGTCTTTTGTGTAGTGAATAAATGTCTTCTTTCTTTCTTTCTATTTATTTCGGACTTTAAACGCGTTAGAGCCGTTTTCGAGAACGTAATTACAATATAATTATAAATACAAATATTGCTCGTTTAATAGTATAGGATTGCACATTGCTCGTAGAACTGATGACCGTTGGGGCGGAAAGGTTCTCGAGTGGCGACCACGTACCGGAAGGCGTGGCGTTGGTCGGCAAGGTGGACTGATGACCTGGTAAGGGTCGCGAGAGTCCGCTGGATGCGGGTGGCGCAGGACCGGTCACTTTGGAACTCTTTGGGGGAGGCCTATGTTCAGCAGTGGACGTCTTTCGGCTGATATGATGATGATGATGATGATGATGATGATGAATAGTATAGGATACCGAGCCTCTAGTGGCGGCCACAAGTTGCGGACGAGTTCTCTCATATATTTAGTATAGCATCGGCGCACATCGAACGTTTAGGGGCCGCGCCCGAGCTTCCTGCGGGCGTGGCTCGCGCGAGCTGTCCGACCGTAATGGGAGCGCGTTCTCTACCATTTGAACGCCAAGAACGCCTAAAGGCGTGTATTGTCGTGCCCCCAGCGCCAAGAACGCCTTTAAGTATTATGACGTCCGCTGACAAAACCATCTGTCTTTCATATAAGGTTCATCTTGAGATTTTGAGCTACGGAAAAAGTAGGCTGTGTCCATGAATGAACAATTATTTTATAATTTTGTTTTTTCCCTAGATCCTGTCCCTCTGCTACCACCTACTAACCATCTGGCTGGAGCAATATTCCCCGTCGCCCTCGGACCTGCCCCCGCCGGAGCGCGAGCCGGCCGCCGCGCCGGCGCCCGGCTTCCGCGTGCTCGCGCAGCTGCACTCGCAGACGGACTTGCTGGCGCTCGTGCTCGCCACGCTGGACGAGGTGCCGAGCATGCTGGACGCGGAGCCGCAGGTAGGCATGCTGGAGCAATATTCCCCGTCGCCCTCGGACCTGCCCCCGCCGGAGCGCGAGCCGGCCGCCGCGCCGGCGCCCGGCTTCCGCGTGCTCGCGCAGCTGCACTCGCAGACGGACTTGCTGGCGCTCGTGCTCGCCACGCTGGACGAGGTGCCGAGCATGCTGGACGCGGAGCCGCAGGTAGGCATGCTGGAGCAATATTCCCCGTCGCCCTCGGACCTGCCCCCGCCGGAGCGCGAGCCGGCCGCCGCGCCGGCGCCCGGCTTCCGCGTGCTCGCGCAGCTGCACTCGCAGACGGACTTGCTGGCGCTCGTGCTCGCCACGCTGGACGAGGTGCCGAGCATGCTGGACGCGGAGCCGCAGGTAGGCATGCTGGAGCAATATTCCCCGTCGCCCTCGGACCTGCCCCCGCCGGAGCGCGAGCCGGCCGCCGCGCCGGCGCCCGGCTTCCGCGTGCTCGCGCAGCTGCACTCGCAGACGGACTTGCTGGCGCTCGTGCTCGCCACGCTGGACGAGGTGCCGAGCATGCTGGACGCGGAGCCGCAGGTAGGCATGCTGGAGCAATATTCCCCGTCGCCCTCGGACCTGCCCCCGCCGGAGCGCGAGCCGGCCGCCGCGCCGGCGCCCGGCTTCCGCGTGCTCGCGCAGCTGCACTCGCAGACGGACTTGCTGGCGCTCGTGCTCGCCACGCTGGACGAGGTGCCGAGCATGCTGGAGCAATATTCCCCGTCGCCCTCGGACCTGCCCCCGCCGGAGCGCGAGCCGGCCGCCGCGCCGGCGCCCGGCTTCCGCGTGCTCGCGCAGCTGCACTCGCAGACGGACTTGCTGGCGCTCGTGCTCGCCACGCTGGACGAGGTGCCGAGCATGCTGGACGCGGAGCCGCAGGTAGGCATGCTGGAGCAATATTCCCCGTCGCCCTCGGACCTGCCCCCGCCGGAGCGCGAGCCGGCCGCCGCGCCGGCGCCCGGCTTCCGCGTGCTCGCGCAGCTGCACTCGCAGACGGACTTGCTGGCGCTCGTGCTCGCCACGCTGGACGAGGTGCCGAGCATGCTGGACGCGGAGCCGCAGGTAGGCATGCTGGAGCAATATTCCCCGTCGCCCTCGGACCTGCCCCCGCCGGAGCGCGAGCCGGCCGCCGCGCCGGCGCCCGGCTTCCGCGTGCTCGCGCAGCTGCACTCGCAGACGGACTTGCTGGCGCTCGTGCTCGCCACGCTGGACGAGGTGCCGAGCATGCTGGACGCGGAGCCGCAGGTAGGCATGCTGGAGCAATATTCCCCGTCGCCCTCGGACCTGCCCCCGCCGGAGCGCGAGCCGGCCGCCGCGCCGGCGCCCGGCTTCCGCGTGCTCGCGCAGCTGCACTCGCAGACGGACTTGCTGGCGCTCGTGCTCGCCACGCTGGACGAGGTGCCGAGCATGCTGGACGCGGAGCCGCAGGTAGGCATGCTGGAGCAATATTCCCCGTCGCCCTCGGACCTGCCCCCGCCGGAGCGCGAGCCGGCCGCCGCGCCGGCGCCCGGCTTCCGCGTGCTCGCGCAGCTGCACTCGCAGACGGACTTGCTGGCGCTCGTGCTCGCCACGCTGGACGAGGTGCCGAGCATGCTGGACGCGGAGCCGCAGGTAGGCATGCTGGAGCAATATTCCCCGTCGCCCTCGGACCTGCCCCCGCCGGAGCGCGAGCCGGCCGCCGCGCCGGCGCCCGGCTTCCGCGTGCTCGCGCAGCTGCACTCGCAGACGGACTTGCTGGCGCTCGTGCTCGCCACGCTGGACGAGGTGCCGAGCATGCTGGACGCGGAGCCGCAGGTAGGCATGCTGGAGCAATATTCCCCGTCGCCCTCGGACCTGCCCCCGCCGGAGCGCGAGCCGGCCGCCGCGCCGGCGCCCGGCTTCCGCGTGCTCGCGCAGCTGCACTCGCAGACGGACTTGCTGGCGCTCGTGCTCGCCACGCTGGACGAGGTGCCGAGCATGCTGGACGCGGAGCCGCAGGTAGGCATGCTGGAGCAATATTCCCCGTCGCCCTCGGACCTGCCCCCGCCGGAGCGCGAGCCGGCCGCCGCGCCGGCGCCCGGCTTCCGCGTGCTCGCGCAGCTGCACTCGCAGACGGACTTGCTGGCGCTCGTGCTCGCCACGCTGGACGAGGTGCCGAGCATGCTGGACGCGGAGCCGCAGGTAGGCATGCTGGAGCAATATTCCCCGTCGCCCTCGGACCTGCCCCCGCCGGAGCGCGAGCCGGCCGCCGCGCCGGCGCCCGGCTTCCGCGTGCTCGCGCAGCTGCACTCGCAGACGGACTTGCTGGCGCTCGTGCTCGCCACGCTGGACGAGGTGCCGAGCATGCTGGACGCGGAGCCGCAGGTAGGCATGCTGGAGCAATATTCCCCGTCGCCCTCGGACCTGCCCCCGCCGGAGCGCGAGCCGGCCGCCGCGCCGGCGCCCGGCTTCCGCGTGCTCGCGCAGCTGCACTCGCAGACGGACTTGCTGGCGCTCGTGCTCGCCACGCTGGACGAGGTGCCGAGCATGCTGGACGCGGAGCCGCAGGTAGGCATGCTGGAGCAATATTCCCCGTCGCCCTCGGACCTGCCCCCGCCGGAGCGCGAGCCGGCCGCCGCGCCGGCGCCCGGCTTCCGCGTGCTCGCGCAGCTGCACTCGCAGACGGACTTGCTGGCGCTCGTGCTCGCCACGCTGGACGAGGTGCCGAGCATGCTGGACGCGGAGCCGCAGGTAGGCATGCTGGAGCAATATTCCCCGTCGCCCTCGGACCTGCCCCCGCCGGAGCGCGAGCCGGCCGCCGCGCCGGCGCCCGGCTTCCGCGTGCTCGCGCAGCTGCACTCGCAGACGGACTTGCTGGCGCTCGTGCTCGCCACGCTGGACGAGGTGCCGAGCATGCTGGACGCGGAGCCGCAGGTAGGCATGCTGGAGCAACATTCCCCGTCGCCCTAGGACCTGTTGATATCGATAGAATATCATAAAAAAAATACATGCTTACTTCATTTTATAAAGTCCCAACATGCTTACGAGTAAATGTCCCGTCATAACATGGGTTCATAGAAACAGTTTACTTGGGTTTTATTATTATAGGTTTAAGGAGTTATCCAGGAGATGTGTAACCATGGCAATAAGCAACAAAATATAGTTAATTGCCCTTTGTACACAGTGTAATAAATTGTATAATTTCTTGTACACGGTGTAATAATTAATTTCTCTCACAGAAGTACCTGGTGGAGTGTGTGACCCACGTGCTGACCGTGCTAGAGCGCGCTCTCTCGCTCGAGCGCGCGTTGGTGCGCAGCGCCGACGAGGCGGGCCGCTCCGTGCTCGTGCTGGGCCTGTCCAAACTTATTCTGGGTGAGTAGTGTTTATGGCTTAAATGTGACAGCTAACGTCATCAGGTCTCGGCCTCGCTGCTACTGACGCTGTCGCTAGTAGTCGTGGCCGGGCCGGAAGGGAGTCGAGTCCTTCTTTACCTTAATACTTCTTTTTTTTCAGACGAGTCCCTAGTTTTTATAAAAAGTATCTGAGCTGATAATGATCCTTTCCACAGATCATTGTTAAGTGTTAAATTGTTAGTAAAATGTAAGATATTTTTAGCTCATCCATGAGAATAATACTTACCTAAAATAAATCTTACTATTCACATCACCTGTAAGTATAAATCCAAAATGTCTTCATTAATCCCATGTACCTACTTATTACCTACCTTTAACTTTTGCATGTATACTGCGTCGACGACCGTTATTAACGAATTAGTTTAGTTTAAAATTTCTAAGTCTTTAAAGATTTTTTTTTATGTTTCATTATGATTAGTTTGTTATCTTATCTAGGTGAGGGCCCTTTCGGATGCACTTCGACCCAGTGGGATCTTTTTGATTAGTTTGTTAATATGTTAACATAGTTTTCATATGAAGGGTCCACGGAAAGAACATGTCTAGTCACTTTTTTTTTCAAAATGAGATTTTGATGTCACGTAATAGTTCATAACGAGCTCAACATTTTGACATTAAATCTCATTTTGAAAAAAAAAAGCTAGACATGTTCTTTCCGTGGACCCTCATATATTAATGAACCTCCAGGTCTTTAGCTTTATGTCCATTGGTACTCTTTGTGTACCCCTTATATTTTTGTTTATGCGACTGTTTGTGAACAGTGTCATAAACAAACAGTAAATAAAAAAAAAAACTGTTAAAGTGCTGGTACGCTTTCAGAAGTTGCGCGTTTTATTTTGAATTGAAAGAACTAATAAGTTGATGTTTATAGAGCCAGGTCCGAATGACAGCGACCGGTTAACGCAATGCTGCCTCGTGCTCGCGCACGCGTCGGAGCTGCCCGAGTGCGCGGCGCGCGCTGCCGCGCTGCTCTCCCGCGCGCTGCTCGACTCCGCGGCGGCCAGGCATCTGCAGTCGCAGGCCAGCCACCGGGCCAGGGAGATCAGGTCTGTACATGTTTAGTTTCATCATATCATCCGAAAGACTTCCACTGCTGGACATAGGCCACAATGACCGGTCCTGCGCCACTCGCATCCAGCGGACTCCCGCGACCTTTATCAGGTCATCAGTCCACTTTGTGGGGGGCTATGTTTAGTTTATGCATAATGTGTGGCCAATTCTCCCAAGACCTACTCCTTACATAACCACATACATTATAACTGTGTAAATACTTTATTTATCGTGGATACTAAATCAAAAAAAAAAAGTGTGTATCTTTTTTAGTTCCAGTCTTGCGTGTATCAAAAGTCGTTACACCTTTTTCCCCATTGTATCTCAAACTAAGGACTAGGTTGGTTTGTGTAAGATTGTCTCCAAATATAAATGAATTTTGTTAATTCCAGACATTGGTTCGTGGAATGTCTCGACGCGGAAGAGCAGGGTTCACCACCCAGCGTCCGTCGCGCCAAGGCGCTGGTGGTCGGCATACTGCAGCACACGCTGCGCAGCGCGCCGCCCAACCTGGCGCACCTGCTGCTCGGCTACCAGCACAACGAGGACGTGAGTACTGACGAGATGTCCACACTGCCATCTGACCTGGTGGTCGGCATACTGCAGCACACGCTGCGCAGCGCGCCGCCCAACCTAGTTAGCATCACCCAATTACTAGCATTTATTTAAAGTAATGAAAAGTGTGTTTTGTTAAACTCTAATAAATCCTGTAGTTCACTGGGTAGTTTCTCATAAAGTCTTGTATTGCATTGGTTTTACGTTTGTCATGTTCACATGTTTAGAATTATAGGAACAGGCTATGCGTTGTCAGCATTCCCGCGCGCCTCACGGAAAGCCTAACGCATAGCGCGCTCGCTAGTTGCCTCCCAGTCGTGCTCGTTGCAATACATATTCTTAATGAAAATAATGAACTACCTCGGACTTCTCATTCCAAACTCCCAGATATACAACCCTATAAGAATAAACACTTGGTCCCCAGATCTCCCGCAGCGCGCTGCACGAGCCGGGCGTCGGCGGCGGCGCGCGCACCTGCCTGCACGCCGTGCTCGACATACTGGACGCGCACATCGCGCACACACACGACAGGTAACTACTGCTGCGGCAACCTGTCATATGCACAGTCGCCATCACATACATAGATACACTATAGGTGTTCAAAAATATCGGCACATGCACCATAATGCCTTGAAAATAGAGGTGTGCTCCGATGTATGTGATGGCGACTGTACACTTGTTAGTTCGTCTATCTTTTTGTTCCTGATCTCCACTCAATTGCTCAAAGGTTAACTGGAAGAGATCACTTACAGGGATAAGTTTGCCTTTGTAGCGTTTTAACTTATTTTTGTCTGTATTTTTATCTGTGTCTTGTGTGCAATAAAGTTATTTACATACATTATAGGGCAGTTGCGTCATGTTAAAATTGATAACGTAGTGTTGCTAGATGGATAGTAAACCATCAATTTATTGTAATAAAGTATGATTTACGAAATAATTATAATCAAAATCATAAAAAGATATGTACAGTCAAGGAACTTAATTTTCCTTTCCATTTCGTGGAAATGTCGTTAGAAATTCGCAATGCATTAAGGTCGAAAATTCTATTTCAGTAATAGTATCGAGGGTGTCAATACGTATTATTTGTCACTTCACATTACAGATTTACAGATAACCTCTTTGCAAACATTTTTTTTTTTTTTTTTTTTTATGCTGTGTTAGCAAGGTGGATTTGCCAATATCAGTTTAGCGGTGTTGACTGTTGTTGACATCATTTGCTTTTCTACATGTGACATGTGTCAGTGTCAATCGAGAAAATTGTAAAATATTTTTCACGTTATTAATTTGAAAAATAAAATGCTTTTCGCTACCCGTGAACTATTAAGAGCTCCAAAACTGTGGAGTTACAACAGGAAGGAATAGGGATTCATGAGATAACATGTTTAAAAGTTTAGTTCACCATGTCAACGTAGTTAATCTGTTGCCTAGTTACTAACATAACACAATGCATGCGATATGTCTAAGTAACGTCGTGCTCTAGCTAGGCAGCTAGCTCTTATGGTGACAGTTTGCTATACGATATTGAACCTTAGGTGGGTTGGAAATTTAATTCCTTGACTGTACCTTGAAAGTTTAGATTTTTTTTCAAAGACTGTATCGTTTGTTATAAATACAAGTTAGCTCTGGCAGGAATAAGTTGTTTTTTTTTTATTTAGAAACAAACGGTCTTAAAATATACAAATTAATTAGCTGGAAGCTATACATTAACAATATCACTAGACCTATAGTTTCCTTATTGTTATTAAAATTAACATAACTATTTAAATCACTAAGTATAACCGATATCATTACATACAATATATATATTCATTTACATACAATATAAATACATATATTTTTTAACTCTTACCATTATCTAATGTTTTATATTTTTTATATTACACACTATATAAACATTATTTTAAAAAGGAATAAATTTGTTTTTTAAATGTTACTAGTAAGTTGTCTATTCATTAAAAAATATTCTGATACACGACAATTGATTGACATTTGGCATAGAACCGATATCTTTATTCTTTTTTGCTCAACTTGTTCCAATAAAAAAATGTGGGGTCTTACACCGCAAAAGCGAAAATCTATTGTGGACAAATGGTGTTCGGTTAAAGGTATTACGTACCGAAAACTCGCACAAATGGAAGATGTTAGTGTTGGAGCCGTCCAAACTGCTATCCGTAAGTACGGGGAGGATTATACTTTCGAGGACCAACAACGGCCAGGCCAAAAACCAGGTCCGTCCAATCCAAAACTGGACCAAAAGATAGTAAAATTATTCGCATCTAATAGAGAGCTGTCTGTCCGAGATGTCGCGAAAAAAATTGGTACGAGTATCGGGATGGTACAACGTGCAAAGAAAAGGAATAATTTAAAGACATTAAAAAACAGAAACAGCCGAAAAGAAGTCAAAAACAGAAAGCATCTGTTAAGACACGAGTACGAAAATTATATGACTCGATTTTATCGAAAAAACACAGCTGTGTAATAATGGACTACGAAACGTATGTAAAACTGGACTACAAGTCTTTGCCAGGCCCCCAGTATTACACTATTCGTGAGGGAACAGAAATCACAAAAGCTGAAAAATCCATTTGCGTTGAGAAGTTCGGCAAGAAAGTCATGGTGTGGCAGGCCATTTGTGAATGCGGAATGAAGTCAACTACTTTTTTCACTACCTCGTCGATGAATGCCGATATTTATATGAAAGAGTGCCTTCAGAAACGAGTATTGCCGATGATCAAAAAGCACAACTCCGAAACTGTATTTTGGCCTGACTTAGCGTCTTGCCATTACGCGGCTAAGGTAGTAAAATGGTATAAAGAGAATTATGTAAATTTTGTGGCCAAAGAGTTAAATCCACCGAATTGTCCAGAGCTTCGCCCGATTGAACACTACTGGGCTATAATGAAAGCTAAACTACGTAAAACAGCCCGTAGTGCCGATACAGAGCAACAGTTTCGGTCAGATTGGAATAAGGTGGCTCGAACTTTTCACAAAGTCGCTGTCCGGTCATTAATGGGCACCATGAGGCAAAAAATTTGAAAACTGGCCAGAAATGAATAATTTGGGCTTTTAATGGTACTATTCGAGTTGTCCATATTATTTTGTACATAGTTGATTGATTTGTATGTCAATAAAAAAATTAAAAATAGCATTTTTTTTCTTGTATTTATAACAAACGATACAGTCTTTATTGTCCAAGAGTAAATTTAGCTATCAATAGAATCCTTACGCTTTTATAGAAATACAATTGTACCACAACTATGGACCTGAACGCAGTATTTCGCGACCGAAACAGCAATTTACTTGATTTTCCATACAACGATAAGTATGCATTGCAACGTGTGACGTCATGCGTTAACGTCAATTAGTATGAAACGTTTCGCCTGCCGCCAGCGAGGTTCATCTTCAACACATTTTTTGGGTATTTACGTTCTTTAATTTGTAGTTGCTCTCATACAAACATTTGTTCCTCTCCAAAAACTGGTTCGAATGGCATCGTAAATAAATCTTAGGTCACAAGCCTATAGGGAACATTACTGCAATGTTCTGCCGCCAGAGGCAGCACTACCACTAATAGTAAACCTGTATAGGAATATAGGGATTCACACACACATGCACAATTGATTGTCAAATGAGTGACAAGGATGCTTGCATAGACAATACCGCAAGTGGGAACGAGATACAATGTCAACGCTGCTAGTGTCGCCACCTACGAAGAGTTTTGTGTAATGTAATTATTTGTAAAGTTCCAGACAAGCGGACGACCTAATAGAGAGCTGCTACCGCCTGGTGTACTGGCTGTGCGCGCGCGCCAACACGTCCGCGCCGGCGCTGCGGCTGCTGCGCGCGCGCGACCACTTCCTGTCGCGGCACGTCAAGGCCACCGTCAATCTGCAGGTACACACACCAGGCCTGTCCAGCTTGGCTATCATCATCATCATTATCTGCCGAAAGACGTCCACTGCTGGACATAGGCCTCCACCAAAGAGTGCCAAAATGACCGGTCCTGCGCCACCCGCATCCAGCGGACTCCCGCGACCTTTACCAGGTCATCAGTCCACCTTGTGGGGGGCCTATCGCTCGCACATAGTCGCACGGGCGGCGTTGTCGCTGTCGGTGTTACACGGAACACGACAGCCATCACTAGAATGAGAGAGTACGCGGTATGGCATGATTTGAGTTTTCTAATTGTCAAACATTGGTTTTGTTAGGCGGGACATCTATACCGTACGTGAGTTCATACTATGTCCTATCCTGTACCATTTTACAGGTGAAATGTCAAAGTTTTAACCAATTTGAAATAGCTATATCCGAGTGCATTTGAATTTATTTTTCTAATATGTGTAATTGTCTGTTCCCCAGACGGCGTGCGTGGCGACGCTCTCCTCCCGCTCGTGGGTGCTGCGCGCGTGCGCGAGCGAGGTGGGGTGCGCGAGCGCGGCCCGGCAGCACGCCGCCATCGCCGCGCTACTGCGCGCGCTGGCGGCCGGCTCCAGACACCAGGTGTACCTTACTTACTTCCCGGTTGTGTGTCTTTAAGAATAAATAACTCAGCCAATCCAAATCACTGTAGGAAGTTCCGAAAAAAATGGGCAAACTCAATTCCATTTTGGATAACGAATGAATAAACTAATATAACCTATGGTCGACAGGAATGGGAAGGCGACGGCTGTCTCCTGCGGCGTTGCCTGACCGCGCTGCCGGTCTCCGCGCCGCCGCCGCCCGAGCCGCAGTGGGAGCTCTTCAACCCGGCGTTGCTCGCGCAGGCCATCGTCAGCTGCGATCTGCCCGCAGGTACACACAGACATACTGCGTAAACTCATACTCACACTCATTGGTTCGCTGGCTCTTTGTGCATGCTTGAAATGACTGAGAGTCGACGGTTTTGTTCGCCAATGAATCACTACGAGTGTCGGCGAGTCAACAAGCTAACGATTTATACTGTTGGTTCGCTGGCTCTTTGTGCATGCTTGAAATGACTGAGAGTCGACGGTTTTGTTCGCCAATGAATCACTACGAGTGTCGGCGAGTCAACAAGCTAACGATTTATACTGTTGGTTCGCTGGCTCTTTGTGCATGCTTGAAATGACTGAGAGTCGACGGTATTGTTCGCCAATGAATCACTACGAGTGTTGGCGAGTCAACGAGCTAACGATTTATACTGTTGGTTCGCTGGCTCTTTGTGCATGCTTGAAATGACTGAGAGTCGACGGTATTGTTCGCCAATGAATCACTACGAGTGTTGGCGAGTCAACGAGCTAACGATTTATACTGTTGGTTCGCTGGCTCTTTGTGCATGCTTGAAATGACTGAGAGTCGACGGTATTGTTCGCCAATGAATCACTACGAGTGTTGGCGAGTCAACGAGCTAACGATTTATACTGTTGGTTCGCTGGCTCTTTGTGCATGCTTGAAATGACTGAGAGTCGACGGTATTGTTCGCCAATGAATCACTACGAGTGTTGGCGAGTCAACGAGCTAACGATTTATACTGTTGGTTCGCTGGCTCTTTGTGCATGCTTGAAATGACTGAGAGTCGACTGCTTTGCTCGCCAATGAATCACTACGAGTGTCGACGAGCCAACGTCTGACGATTTATACCGTTGGCTCGCTGGCTCGCAAATGGATTACCCCCATAAATACGTTACTAGGTGACGCCATGTACAGACAAACAAGACTACACTGACTAGGCGACGGAGCAAGTGCTATGCGCGTCACACCTCACCCGCAGCCGTGGCAGCACTAACAGTATCTAAGTACGCTGGCTCAGCGGTGGAAATACGCGCACCTGTCGCCTTACAGTCGAGAAAGTTGTAATGTAAATGTTGTGTAATGTTTGGTTGGAGCAATAAATTAAACGGTAGATTATTAAGCTTGTGAACAATTATTTTAACATTATTTTAGCGAACTGCCAAATAAATCTGCATTCATACACTTTTTATTGTAAAACGCGTTTAATGTATGAATTTTATTATGTTGGTAGGTCCGTCGTCTCGCCGGATATCCGTGTCGCGCGTGCACGCGCTGCTGGCGCGCGACCTGGCCGCGCTGCCCGTGTCGCAGCCGCAGCGCGCGCTCGTCTCCACCGAGATACAGAAGGTACTGTGTAAGCCTGCCAACTGTATTATGTGGGTAGGTCCGTCGTCTCGCCGGATATCCGTGTCGCGCTGCTAGCGCGCGACCTGGGGGCAGATTTTTGACTTTCGAGCGCTCGAAAATTAAATAAAAGTGAATACGATTTTAGTGTCACAATTGCAGGCACTTACTTTCTACCGATAAAATTGAATACGAGTGGTCAATACCACTCGCTTTTATATTTTCTATCGCTATTTCAAAGGAGCATTTCGTAATTTTTGTCCGATTTCGAGTAAAATATTCGAGCGCTCGAAAGTCAAAAATTGGTCTCCTGGCCGCGCTGCCCGTGTCGCAGCCGCAGCACGCGCTCGTCTCCACCGAGATACAGAAGGTACTGTGTAAGCCTGCCAACTGTATTAACCGCCTACCACGGGTATGTTACTTCAACTTCGAGGTACGGCGGCATATTCTGGGGCAATTCCACAGATCGAGAGATGGCATTCAAAACACAAAAGAAATGTCTACGATCTGTATACAGGCCCCGTAGCTCTATCTTATCACGCCATAAGTGACAAGATAGCATCCGTCCCTGGCTGACTCCGTTCGATAGAACGAGACGACGCGCTTATCCTGTCACCGTTTGTTAGTCCTTTACCTCATAAGCATAAATTAGTTGTAGTAATTCACCGGATCGCATTTCACCTCGATCCTATATTTAACTATGGCGTTGTGTCTTAATCGTATATATTTTTTGTCGCTATTTGTTCTAGTCGCATTTCACCTCGATCGTGCATTTAACTATCGCGTTGTGTCTTAATCCTGTTTTTTTTTATCGCTATTAGTTTAGGTTAAAAGTGACCCAGGAGACGTAACCATGGCAACTAGTGACAGAAAAAAAGTTGATCAACCCATTTTAATACGTCACCAGGTCCTCGACTACGTGACCGAAGTGAACAGGCAGCGCAACATAGCCGCCACGCTCACCCACTACTACGACTCGTGGCGCCAGCTCACCGAGATCATCTTCTGCGTCGTCCCCGAGGACCTGCTCCGCATCGTCACCAAGAAGAACCTCCTCATCAGCATCCTGCAGGACATGCTCAAAAAGATCCCCGACGCCGACCCGATCATACCGCAACTCGGAGTACTAGCATCGGGCACCATACTTATCCTCCTAGTCAATCTGCGCCATTGCTACTTACTCCAAAGACGTGAATCCAATATGAAGACATCGGACTTCGAAACGACGTTCTTCGGAACGACGCAGATTATGCAGACGAAATCGCTGCCCCTCAAATTTATATTGCACAAGATACTGAATTGGATACTGGTGTCGGGCGACCAGTCGCAGAAGCTGCGCGTCAATCTGTACGGCGCGCTGTTGAACTTTCTGAACATCGTCAATGTGAAGACGCATGACGATGAAGACAGTCAGGTAATTCTTCTAATAAAGTCTTAAAACTCATCTCACAATTGACAACATTTCATAATTCTAACTCCATGATATGTATGACTAGCTCCTTGTATTCTACTCGAAAAGAGGACCACGCTGGTAGTTTTATATTTCCGGTATTATTTATGTTCAATTTTTAACGAATTTATAAAAATGCACTCATAGCAAATCCAATTCTACTGCAGAAAGGGTGCCTTGCTTTAGTCTTGTTTACATATACCAAATTAAAAACAAACATTGTCAAGATGGCGTCAATGTAACCATAATGTAACCCACCCGAAAATTATATTTAAACTTTTTAAACGTTTTCGTCGAAACGGGACTAAAGCAAGGTGCCTATTCTGCAGTAGAATTGGGTTTGCTATGAATGCATTTTTAAAAAATCTTAAAAAAATTTACATAAATAATACTGGATTTATAAAACTACCAGCGTGTTCCTCTTTTCGAGTAGAATACAATGAGCTAATCGAACTAAGGGCTAAAAATTATGAAATGTTGTCAATTGTGTTCGAAGCATTTCCCTCTGTATACCTTTTTCGTTGCCTGACCTAAAGTTAAAAGAAAGCTTGTAAAAAAGCAATCCACTGTCTGTTTTTTGTTCAAGGATTTGACATACGTCAGTCGCTTGGACTCATCCCGCGTTCGGCCAAGCGAGGAAGAGTCCTCGCTCAAATCCATGGTGGTCGAAGATATAAAATACTACGGCGTGAACCTGTACGCCGTGATAGGCGGCGACTGTGTGCGAGCCGGCCACGACGCCTGCCGCCTGGTGGCGCTGGCGTGCATAGACTCGCTCGTGGACATAGACCCGCGGACGGACTGGATACACACGCTGAGCAACCAGGGGCTGCTGCGGAGCCTCGTCGACGGGCTGCTGGCCGCGGACGAGGGCCTCCGGGAGGTGAGTGCGACTGTGTGCGAGCCGGCCACGACGCCTGCCGCCTGGTGGCGCTGGCGTGCATAGACTCGCTCGTGGACATAGACCCGCGGACGGACTGGATACACACGCTGAGCAACCAGGGGCTGCTGCGGAGCCTCGTCGACGGGCTGCTGGCCGCGGACGAGGGCCTCCGGGAGGTGAGTGCGACTGTGTGCGAGCCGGCCACGACGCCTGCCGCCTGGTGGCGCTGGCGTGCATAGACTCGCTCGTGGACATAGACCCGCGGACGGACTGGATACACACGCTGAGCAACCAGGGGCTGCTGCGGAGCCTCGTCGACGGGCTGCTGGCCGCGGACGAGGGCCTCCGGGAGGTGAGTGCGACTGTGTGCGAGCCGGCCACGACGCCTGCCGCCTGGTGGCGCTGGCGTGCATAGACTCGCTCGTGGACATAGACCCGCGGACGGACTGGATACACACGCTGAGCAACCAGGGGCTGCTGCGGAGCCTCGTCGACGGGCTGCTGGCCGCGGACGAGGGCCTCCGGGAGGTGAGTGCGACTGTGTGCGAGCCGGCCACGACGCCTGCCGCCTGGTGGCGCTGGCGTGCATAGACTCGCTCGTGGACATAGACCCGCGGACGGACTGGATACACACGCTGAGCAACCAGGGGCTGCTGCGGAGCCTCGTCGACGGGCTGCTGGCCGCGGACGAGGGCCTCCGGGAGGTGAGTGCGACTGTGTGCGAGCCGGCCACGACGCCTGCCGCCTGGTGGCGCTGGCGTGCATAGACTCGCTCGTGGACATAGACCCGCGGACGGACTGGATACACACGCTGAGCAACCAGGGGCTGCTGCGGAGCCTCGTCGACGGGCTGCTGGCCGCGGACGAGGGCCTCCGGGAGGTGAGTGCGACTGTGTGCGAGCCGGCCACGACGCCTGCCGCCTGGTGGCGCTGGCGTGCATAGACTCGCTCGTGGACATAGACCCGCGGACGGACTGGATACACACGCTGAGCAACCAGGGGCTGCTGCGGAGCCTCGTCGACGGGCTGCTGGCCGCGGACGAGGGCCTCCGGGAGGTGAGTGCGACTGTGTGCGAGCCGGCCACGACGCCTGCCGCCTGGTGGCGCTGGCGTGCATAGACTCGCTCGTGGACATAGACCCGCGGACGGACTGGATACACACGCTGAGCAACCAGGGGCTGCTGCGGAGCCTCGTCGACGGGCTGCTGGCCGCGGACGAGGGCCTCCGGGAGGTGAGTGCGACTGTGTGCGAGCCGGCCACGACGCCTGCCGCCTGGTGGCGCTGGCGTGCATAGACTCGCTCGTGAACATAGACCCGCTCGTCGACTCGCAGAACTACAAGCGCGTTGCTGGCTCTTTATTATTTTTTTTTGTTGATGAATTGTAACATGTTCTTTTCTGTTTACACAGGCGGTGGAACCCAACCCGAAGTCCCTCCGTGTGATCTACCTCTATGAATCCAAGATGTCCCTGCTGACGCGCGTGGCGGGCTCCCCCGAGGGCGCGTCGGCGTTGCTCGCGCACGGCGCGCTGCAGGCGCTCGCCGCGCTGACCGTGCTGCGCGCGCACCCCGACATACACGCGCCCAGCGACGCGCAGTTCGTGCCCGAGCAGGCGCACAGGTGACGAGCACAGGCACATCCTGTATTTATTTGTACTTTAGGCGTACCAACAGCTGCAAGAGCATGATATTAGTCTTACATAGTAATACAAAGCCAATTCAGGAACACACAAAAAAAATGACACATGGCACACAGTTATATTGAATTAATCCTCTCTTCCAGATTCCGTCAAATCTTCATACCGGCCCTGGCGCTGTGCGACGCGCTGCTGACGACCCTGGGCTGCGAGAATGAGAGCTGCGTGCAGCTCATCATGCATTTCCTGTTCACTAACGTGGAGTGCCTCGAAGTGGTGCTGCGGTGAGTTTAATGAATCCTCTTCCAGATTCCGTCAAATCTTCATACCGGCCCCCAGTAATGGATGGCTTAGGCCTGCGTAAATTACGCGGGGCTTAGCCCAGGCTGGGTGACACTGACTTGAGCGCTCTATATTTGTCACAGTATTTAGCTCGGAGCTCAAGGGCATTCTGTACGCTGTTGGTTCAAGTCCTGTTTTACCTCTAGCGGTTACCGTACAAGAAAAACTGGCAATGAAATGTGTTGATTGTCCGTAGCGCCGCTCACCCCACGTCTCCCCCCGGGCTGCTCTCGGAGGTGGAGTGGGTCACGTCCGTGCTCGCGCGCTGCTCGGGCTGCGCGGCGTTCGGCACGAGCGACCCGAGCGCGGCCGAGCGCGTGGCCCGCGCGCGCGCGCTGCTCGCGGCGCTGCTGCCGCGCTTCCAGCGCGCGCCGAGCGAGCTACAGGATCTCACCACTTACTACAAGGTAGGTTCGAACCCTGGCTCCGTAACAGCGAGTGTTCGATTCCTCGCCTGGTGCGAGTGAACCGAACTGCCACGCGAATCGCGGGTCCTATGGGGCCAATATTGGCTATCAAAATTGTTAAAATATGATTACTGGATTACCGGCGACACGATATTTTGTCAAGTCTGTCTGTTAGCCGTCAAAGGTCCAGTAAAAGTCAAGTTAAAAGGTCTCCTGTGGTCGCTGCCGGGGCTCCGCGGGACATGCCAACAATGCGCGGCTCCGTCACAGCTCACAGCACAAATTCACCAATTGTCTGCACTGTTTTCCACCAAATATCCAAACAAACACTCGGGCAGCCGTGTGCCTTCAAGGCGAGCGATATTACCAATTATCCAAACAAAACTCGAACACTGTGTGTCCACAAAGGAGTTTTTACAACAAAAAAAAGGAGCACGCTGTCCGACCTGGTGTCCAAAATTATTCCGAGCAAAAATGTGACAGCTCAAATGGCACCTTCATAACCACAGACTAAACGCCCTGCCTTCAAGGCGAGCGATATTACCAATTATCCAAACAAAACTCGAACACTGTGTGTCCACAAAGGAGTTTTTACAACAAAAAAAAAGGAGCACGCTGTCCGACCTGGTGTCCAAAATTATTCCGAGCAAAAATGTGACAGCTCAAATGGCACCTTCATAACCACAGACTAAACGCCCTGCCTTCAAGGCGAGCGATATTACCAATTATCCAAACAAAACTCGAACACTGTGTGTCCACAAAGGAGTTTTTACAACAAAAAAAAGGAGCACGCTGTCCGACCTGGTGTCCAAAATTATTCCGAGCAAAAATGTGACAGCTCAAATGGCACCTTCATAACCACAGACTAAACGCCCTGCCTTCAAGGCGAGCGATATTACCAATTATCCAAACAAAACTCGAACACTGTGTGTCCACAAAGGAGTTTTTACAACAAAAAAAAGGAGCACGCTGTCCGACCTGGTGTCCAAAATTATTCCGAGCAAAAATGTGACAGCTCAAATGGCACCTTCATAACCACAGACTAAACGCCCTGCCTTCAAGGCGAGCGATATTACCAATTATCCAAACAAAACTCGAACACTGTGTGTCCACAAAGGAGTTTTTACAACAAAAAAAAGGAGCACGCTGTCCGACCTGGTGTCCAAAATTATTCCGAGCAAAAATGTGACAGCTCAAATGGCACCTTCATAACCACAGACTAAACGCCCTGCCTTCAAGGCGAGCGATATTACCAATTATCCAAACAAAACTCGAACACTGTGTGTCCACAAAGGAGTTTTTACAACAAAAAAAAGGAGCACGCTGTCCGACCTGGTGTCCAAAATTATTCCGAGCAAAAATGTGACAGCTCAAATGGCACCTTCATAACCACAGACTAAACGCCCTGCCTTCAAGGCGAGCGATATTACCAATTATCCAAACAAAACTCGAACACTGTGTGTCCACAAAGGAGTTTTTACAACAAAAAAAAGGAGCACGCTGTCCGACCTGGTGTCCAAAATTATTCCGAGCAAAAATGTGACAGCTCAAATGGCACCTTCATAACCACAGACTAAACGCCCTGCCTTCAAGGCGAGCGATATTACCAATTATCCAAACAAAACTCGAACACTGTGTGTCCACAAAGGAGTTTTTACAACAAAAAAAAGGAGCACGCTGTCCGACCTGGTGTCCAAAATTATTCCGAGCAAAAATGTGACAGCTCAAATGGCACCTTCATAACCACAGACTAAACGCCCTGCCTTCAAGGCGAGCGATATTACCAATTATCCAAACAAAACTCGAACACTGTGTGTCCACAAAGGAGTTTTTACAACAAAAAAAAGGAGCACGCTGTCCGACCTGGTGTCCAAAATTATTCCGAGCAAAAATGTGACAGCTCAAATGGCACCTTCATAACCACAGACTAAACGCCCTGCCTTCAAGGCGAGCGATATTACCAATTATCCAAACAAAACTCGAACACTGTGTGTCCACAAAGGAGTTTTTACAACAAAAAAAAGGAGCACGCTGTCCGACCTGGTGTCCAAAATTATTCCGAGCAAAAATGTGACAGCTCAAATGGCACCTTCATAACCACAGACTAAACGCCCTGCCTTCAAGGCGAGCGATATTACCAATTATCCAAACAAAACTCGAACACTGTGTGTCCACAAAGGAGTTTTTACAACAAAAAAAGGAGCACGCTGTCCGACCTGGTGTCCAAAATTATTCCGAGCAAAAATGTGACAGCTCAAATGGCACCTTCATAACCACAGACTAAACGCCCTGCCTTCAAGGCGAGCGATATTACCAATTATCCAAACAAAACTCGAACACTGTGTGTCCACAAAGGAGTTTTTACAACAAAAAAAAAGGAGCACGCTGTCCGACCTGGTGTCCAAAATTATTCCGAGCAAAAATGTGACAGCTCAAATGGCACCTTCATAACCACAGACTAAACGCCCTGCCTTCAAGGCGAGCGATATTACCAATTATCCAAACAAAACTCGAACACTGTGTGTCCACAAAGGAGTTTTTACAACAAAAAAAAGGAGCACGCTGTCCGACCTGGTGTCCAAAATTATTCCGAGCAAAAATGTGACAGCTCAAATGGCACCTTCATAACCACAGACTAAACGCCCTGCCTTCAAGGCGAGCGATATTACCAATTATCCAAACAAAACTCGAACACTGTGTGTCCACAAAGGAGTTTTTACAACAAAAAAAAGGAGCACGCTGTCCGACCTGGTGTCCAAAATTATTCCGAGCAAAAATGTGACAGCTCAAATGGCACCTTCATAACCACAGACTAAACGCCCTGCCTTCAAGGCGAGCGATATTACCAATTATCCAAACAAAACTCGAACACTGTGTGTCCACAAAGGAGTTTTTACAACAAAAAAAAGGAGCACGCTGTCCGACCTGGTGTCCAAAATTATTCCGAGCAAAAATGTGACAGCTCAAATGGCACCTTCATAACCACAGACTAAACGCCCGTACACGAGAGGCGTTTACGGCGCGGGCAGACGATCGGCCCGAACAGCGAGTTTAAAAAAAAATTTAGTGCAGTACAATGTTATATAATTTTCACTTCACTAGCTCGGATAACCCTTTTTTATTCTATAATAATACATACAGTGGAACATATAACCGCCTCCTTTCTTGAAGTTGGTTAAAAAAAACAGATGGCAAAACTGTATTTTGTACATTAGAGTGCAAAGAATATTTGATTAACATGTAAGGGCCAGTCCAGACAGGAGCATTTTTGCCCATTTTATATATTTTTTTGCCCATCAGCTTGTTTTTATCTTTTTTGTTTTAATATTTTAGTAGTGTTTTTTTAATGTTTTTATTTTTATCTTTTAACGTTTTTTTAAACAAAATGTTATTTTTCAATTTTTTATTTTTTTGTATTTTTTTCTCTTTTGTAATGATTTTTCTCTTTTTCAGATGTATTTATCTTTTTCTTTTCTTATTAAAATCTTTTTTAAGTGTGTTTGTTAGTTTTTGAAGGCTTTTACATTTTTTTGTTTTTTGTTATTTTTTAATGTTTTTGAATGTCTAATTCTTTTTTTTTTATTTTTTTTTTATTTAGAAATAAACGGTCTTAAATTATATACAAATTAAACAGTTACAATATTACTAGACCTATAGTTTCCTTATTGTTATTAAAATAAACTTAACTAAGTCACTAGGTATAACCGATATCATTTCATTACATACAGTATTACTCGTACAACAACGTAAAATAAATATGTAAAGCAAATACGTATTTTTTTAATGTTTCCCTTAATTTATGCTTATTAAATTGTTTTGTAATTTGTTTAATGTTTCTAATTTTTTTTGTTATTTTTAATTTTTTTTCACCTTGCTTTAATATTTTTTTCTCTTTTTTAATGTCTTTTTCTTTTTTTAATGTTTTTCTCTTTTTTTTATTTACATTTTCTTTTTTTATATTTTTTGGTAGGTATGTTTTTTTTCTAGTATTAATATAAGATATTTCCAGATCGTGTGCAACATACTCACGTTCACCCGTAACACGGTGGAGGCGTGGGTGCCGGGCGGGCCGCCGCCGGGCGCCGCGCTGCCGCCGCCCGCGGCCGTGCTGACGCTCCTGCGCGAGTCGGTCGCGCGCGCGCAGCTGCACTACAAGGCGCGCGCCACCGCGCTGCACCAGCTGCGCCAGTGCGAGGGTACTAGCTCTAACTTGTTCAACACGGTGGAGGCGTGGGTGCCGGGCGGGCCGCCGCCGGGCGCCGCGCTGCCGCCGCCCGCGGCCGTGCTGACGCTCCTGCGCGAGTCGGTCGCGCGCGCGCAGCTGCACTACAAGGCGCGCGCCACCGCGCTGCACCAGCTGCGCCAGTGCGAGGGTACTAGCTCTAACTTGTTCAACACGGTGGAGGCGTGGGTGCCGGGCGGGCCGCCGCAAATTGTAACTGTCCGCGTGGGTTGTGAAGGGATCATTCGGTTCTACGCGGAGCTCGGCCTTCGTGTATCTCGTCGTTAACCCCTTGTATTCCAGCAATCCGGAGTACGAAGGCCTGGTCTCCCAACGACATACCTGTATGTCGGCATGTGTGGTCCCATTGGTCCAGCTGTCAGATCTGGATAATGAACCGTGGTGTATTTTGTATATAAGATTCATTTTCATTTGTGTACATGTGGGTCATTGGGATTCCAGGGTAAAAAAAATGACCCACCTGTGGGACCTGCCGGACGACATACATGTGAGTCGTTGGGAGACAAAGGGCTTAACTCTGGGTATTCGGCCTGCCGGTTCCCGTGTTTTACACTCGGGGATAGTTCTTTTCTGCGCAAGCTCGTGTATAGAGCGCGCTCCGAAGGCACGCCATCCAGTCTCGCAGACAAATAGTGTATAATATATAATTTTGGGCGGAGTTTGGGCTCCTACGGCTCGGCCTTCGGCTTACTTGGACAATCAGTCTCAGGCCTAATGTATTTTTATATTTTTTTAAAATCCAAATTAATTATATTAAACAGACATGAAGGCGCTGCTCCTACCAGCGAGCGGCGACAGCCTCGCCCCCGCTCCCGCGGCGCGCGCGCGCTCGCTCTCGCAGCAGCTGCAGCAGTGCGCGCACGCCGCCTGCCTCGCGCTGCACCTGCTGTGGCGGATGGCGCAGTGCACCAGCTACCAGAACACAGGTAGTACACAACATGAAGGCGCTGCTCCTACCAGCGAGCGGCGACAGCCTCGCCCCCGCTCCCGCGGCGCGCGCGCGCTCGCTCTCGCAGCAGCTGCAGCAGTGCGCGCACGCCGCCTGCCTCGCGCTGCACCTGCTGTGGCGGATGGCGCAGTGCACCAGCTACCAGAACACAGGTAGTACACAACATGAAGGCGCTGCTCCTACCAGCGAGCGGCGACAGCCTCGCCCCCGCTCCCGCGGCGCGCGCGCGCTCGCTCTCGCAGCAGCTGCAGCAGTGCGCGCACGCCGCCTGCCTCGCGCTGCACCTGCTGTGGCGGATGGCGCAGTGCACCAGCTACCAGAACACAGGTAGTACACAACATGAAGGCGCTGCTCCTACCAGCGAGCGGCGACAGCCTCGCCCCCGCTCCCGCGGCGCGCGCGCGCTCGCTCTCGCAGCAGCTGCAGCAGTGCGCGCACGCCGCCTGCCTCGCGCTGCACCTGCTGTGGCGGATGGCGCAGTGCACCAGCTACCAGAACACAGGTAGTACACAACATGAAGGCGCTGCTCCTACCAGCGAGCGGCGACAGCCTCGCCCCCGCTCCCGCGGCGCGCGCGCGCTCGCTCTCGCAGCAGCTGCAGCAGTGCGCGCACGCCGCCTGCCTCGCGCTGCACCTGCTGTGGCGGATGGCGCAGTGCACCAGCTACCAGAACACAGGTAGTACACAACATGAAGGCGCTGCTCCTACCAGCGAGCGGCGACAGCCTCGCCCCCGCTCCCGCGGCGCGCGCGCGCTCGCTCTCGCAGCAGCTGCAGCAGTGCGCGCACGCCGCCTGCCTCGCGCTGCACCTGCTGTGGCGGATGGCGCAGTGCACCAGCTACCAGAACACAGGTAGTACACAACATGAAGGCGCTGCTCCTACCAGCGAGCGGCGACAGCCTCGCCCCCGCTCCCGCGGCGCGCGCGCGCTCGCTCTCGCAGCAGCTGCAGCAGTGCGCGCACGCCGCCTGCCTCGCGCTGCACCTGCTGTGGCGGATGGCGCAGTGCACCAGCTACCAGAACACAGGTAGTACACAACATGAAGGCGCTGCTCCTACCAGCGAGCGGCGACAGCCTCGCCCCCGCTCCCGCGGCGCGCGCGCGCTCGCTCTCGCAGCAGCTGCAGCAGTGCGCGCACGCCGCCTGCCTCGCGCTGCACCTGCTGTGGCGGATGGCGCAGTGCACCAGCTACCAGAACACAGGTAGTACACAACATGAAGGCGCTGCTCCTACCAGCGAGCGGCGACAGCCTCGCCCCCGCTCCCGCGGCGCGCGCGCGCTCGCTCTCGCAGCAGCTGCAGCAGTGCGCGCACGCCGCCTGCCTCGCGCTGCACCTGCTGTGGCGGATGGCGCAGTGCACCAGCTACCAGAACACAGGTAGTACACAACATGAAGGCGCTGCTCCTACCAGCGAGCGGCGACAGCCTCGCCCCCGCTCCCGCGGCGCGCGCGCGCTCGCTCTCGCAGCAGCTGCAGCAGTGCGCGCACGCCGCCTGCCTCGCGCTGCACCTGCTGTGGCGGATGGCGCAGTGCACCAGCTACCAGAACACAGGTAGTACACAACATGAAGGCGCTGCTCCTACCAGCGAGCGGCGACAGCCTCGCCCCCGCTCCCGCGGCGCGCGCGCGCTCGCTCTCGCAGCAGCTGCAGCAGTGCGCGCACGCCGCCTGCCTCGCGCTGCACCTGCTGTGGCGGATGGCGCAGTGCACCAGCTACCAGAACACAGGTAGTACACAACATGAAGGCGCTGCTCCTACCAGCGAGCGGCGACAGCCTCGCCCCCGCTCCCGCGGCGCGCGCGCGCTCGCTCTCGCAGCAGCTGCAGCAGTGCGCGCACGCCGCCTGCCTCGCGCTGCACCTGCTGTGGCGGATGGCGCAGTGCACCAGCTACCAGAACACAGGTAGTACACAACATGAAGGCGCTGCTCCTACCAGCGAGCGGCGACAGCCTCGCCCCCGCTCCCGCGGCGCGCGCGCGCTCGCTCTCGCAGCAGCTGCAGCAGTGCGCGCACGCCGCCTGCCTCGCGCTGCACCTGCTGTGGCGGATGGCGCAGTGCACCAGCTACCAGAACACAGGTAGTACACAACATGAAGGCGCTGCTCCTACCAGCGAGCGGCGACAGCCTCGCCCCCGCTCCCGCGGCGCGCGCGCGCTCGCTCTCGCAGCAGCTGCAGCAGTGCGCGCACGCCGCCTGCCTCGCGCTGCACCTGCTGTGGCGGATGGCGCAGTGCACCAGCTACCAGAACACAGGTAGTACACAACATGAAGGCGCTGCTCCTACCAGCGAGCGGCGACAGCCTCGCCCCCGCTCCCGCGGCGCGCGCGCGCTCGCTCTCGCAGCAGCTGCAGCAGTGCGCGCACGCCGCCTGCCTCGCGCTGCACCTGCTGTGGCGGATGGCGCAGTGCACCAGCTACCAGAACACAGGTAGTACACAACATGAAGGCGCTGCTCCTACCAGCGAGCGGCGACAGCCTCGCCCCCGCTCCCGCGGCGCGCGCGCGCTCGCTCTCGCAGCAGCTGCAGCAGTGCGCGCACGCCGCCTGCCTCGCGCTGCACCTGCTGTGGCGGATGGCGCAGTGCACCAGCTACCAGAACACAGGTAGTACACAACATGAAGGCGCTGCTCCTACCAGCGAGCGGCGACAGCCTCGCCCCCGCTCCCGCGGCGCGCGCGCGCTCGCTCTCGCAGCAGCTGCAGCAGTGCGCGCACGCCGCCTGCCTCGCGCTGCACCTGCTGTGGCGGATGGCGCAGTGCACCAGCTACCAGAACACAGGTAGTACACAACATGAAGGCGCTGCTCCTACCAGCGAGCGGCGACAGCCTCGCCCCCGCTCCCGCGGCGCGCGCGCGCTCGCTCTCGCAGCAGCTGCAGCAGTGCGCGCACGCCGCCTGCCTCGCGCTGCACCTGCTGTGGCGGATGGCGCAGTGCACCAGCTACCAGAACACAGGTAGTACACAACATGAAGGCGCTGCTCCTACCAGCGAGCGGCGACAGCCTCGCCCCCGCTCCCGCGGCGCGCGCGCGCTCGCTCTCGCAGCAGCTGCAGCAGTGCGCGCACGCCGCCTGCCTCGCGCTGCACCTGCTGTGGCGGATGGCGCAGTGCACCAGCTACCAGAACACAGGTAGTACACAACATGAAGGCGCTGCTCCTACCAGCGAGCGGCGACAGCCTCGCCCCCGCTCCCGCGGCGCGCGCGCGCTCGCTCTCGCAGCAGCTGCAGCAGTGCGCGCACGCCGCCTGCCTCGCGCTGCACCTGCTGTGGCGGATGGCGCAGTGCACCAGCTACCAGAACACAGGTAGTACACAACATGAAGGCGCTGCTCCTACCAGCGAGCGGCGACAGCCTCGCCCCCGCTCCCGCGGCGCGCGCGCGCTCGCTCTCGCAGCAGCTGCAGCAGTGCGCGCACGCCGCCTGCCTCGCGCTGCACCTGCTGTGGCGGATGGCGCAGTGCACCAGCTACCAGAACACAGGTAGTACACAACATGAAGGCGCTGCTCCTACCAGCGAGCGGCGACAGCCTCGCCCCCGCTCCCGCGGCGCGCGCGCGCTCGCTCTCGCAGCAGCTGCAGCAGTGCGCGCACGCCGCCTGCCTCGCGCTGCACCTGCTGTGGCGGATGGCGCAGTGCACCAGCTACCAGAACACAGGTAGTACACAACATGAAGGCGCTGCTCCTACCAGCGAGCGGCGACAGCCTCGCCCCCGCTCCCGCGGCGCGCGCGCGCTCGCTCTCGCAGCAGCTGCAGCAGTGCGCGCACGCCGCCTGCCTCGCGCTGCACCTGCTGTGGCGGATGGCGCAGTGCACCAGCTACCAGAACACAGGTAGTACACAACATGAAGGCGCTGCTCCTACCAGCGAGCGGCGACAGCCTCGCCCCCGCTCCCGCGGCGCGCGCGCGCTCGCTCTCGCAGCAGCTGCAGCAGTGCGCGCACGCCGCCTGCCTCGCGCTGCACCTGCTGTGGCGGATGGCGCAGTGCACCAGCTACCAGAACACAGGTAGTACACAACAATTCGCAATGCAAAAAAACCAAGGTGTTAAGAAGTTATCGTGAGCGACTTAAATACTTTGAGATGGGATCGTTGGCTGACAGAAGAACTATAAATGATCTAGTGTTTTTGAAGAGAATTGTTACCAGTGCATTAGATTGCCCAGATTTATTGCAGAAAATAAATTTCCACGCACCCTCTAGAATTCCTAGAGCATGTAATATTAAGCTATTCAGTTTAGCTACTCATCGTACTAACCTCAAGGTACACTTTCCCCTGTTACGGATGTTTACGGCTTATAAGAAACATCAAAATTGTATTGATCTCAACTCGTCAACTATCCCATTCATAAAAGCCACGGTTGCTGGCAAGGCTTGGTCTGTAGCCTGCCTTGGCAAAAATTTTATGTATTTATCTCATTTGCAATTTAAATCTAACATAGAATGCAATTTTTAAATGATTATTGCGTAAGATTATTAATATTATATTGTAGAATACCATTTGACATGTAAAAGTGCCCTTTTGGCCTATTTGCAGAATAAACATTTGATTGATTGTGTTCAGCCCTCTGCTGGCCATACCACTCGATTTACGCCAGCGTGCAAAAAGCCTTTGGTTAACAAACTGTTGCATATGTGTGCTCACGCACACTACCAGCCATGTTGCCCTACGAATACACGCCAGTACGCTAACATTAAGCAGTGGTTTCACTTGTCTCACCCTACGTATCCATCAGTGGCGACGAGGATGGGATAAAAGGGCACTTTTACATGTCAAATGGTATTCTACAATATAATATTAATAATCTTACGCAATAATCAATTAAAAATTGCATTTATATCACCAGATCGATTCTAACACGCCCCCCCACCCACTCATCGCAACGCACGCTCGTCTGCACCGCCTCAGGGGACTAATTTTTGACTTTCGAGCGCTCGAATCTTTCACTCGAAAACGTACAAAAATTACGAAATGCTGTTTTGAAATAGCGATAGAAAATTGAAAAGCGAGTGTTATTGACCACTCGTATTCAATTATATAGGTAGAAAGTTAGTGCCTGCAATTTTGACACTAAAATCGTATTTACTTTTATTTAATTTTCGAGCGGTCGAAAGTCAAAAATCGGCCCCCAGCAGCGCCGAGGCGGTCGTGAAGCGTCCACCAGTCGACAGCTCTCACGCTCGAAGTAGGCCGCCGGCGGGTGCAAGCGTGGCGTTCAACCGGCGACCCACCTTTTTTCGCAGGGGGGACCGGACGGGTGTGTGGGACTCCCGGACAGAAGGCCCAGACTACCCACTAAACCCCCAACGATTGTCCAACCATGTCGCTGCCAACGAGGGCCAAAGGTTCAAAACCGGCGACCCACCTGCCACGACTTATACCTCAGCCACACTATGCTCGCGGGAGTCCCCTGGATGCGGGTGGCGATGGCGCAGGACCGGTCATCGTGGCACACTTTGGGGGAGGCCTATGTCCAGCAGTGGACGTCTTTCGGCTGATATGATGATGATGATGGTGACACTATGCTCATCGCTCTCTTGTCGCTTCCCGGTAGCTCCAGACGTACGAGTCATAACAAATGGAATGTGTTGTTTCCAGCGCCCGCGCTAAACGGCACATGGCAGGAGCCCCCCGGGCTGGTCTCCTCGGAGCTGCGCAAAGAACTCGCCACCACCTTCAGCGAGCGCTTCACGGAGAGCCTGCTCGACTGCGCGGAGGTCAGTATCCAATTTCCAATATTTTCCAATTTCTTATTTTAATTTAACTTGTAATGTTATGAAACTATAGGTATATTATAGCAGTACTCACATAGCCTTAGCTAAGTTACTTATGTGTTTTATAATATTGATTGTTTCTTAATAGAATAAAAAAATAAGACATCCATCACTCACGCATTCGCGTACTTGGCAAAACGATAAAATGTCAACCATGCTACGCCCGCTCGGCTGTTCACTCGTGAAGTGAAAAAAGATACCAACTGTAATAGTATTTTTCACAATCGTGTTATAATAGAGAGCTTTTTAGTCGAGTACCGTGTTTAGGCCACGAAGCTTGCTGAGTGGCCTAAGTAAGGTACGAGATTAAAAAGCTTGATTATAACACTATTGTGAACAATACTTTTTGTACGAGTTCATCAAAATTTATTTTCTACGAGTCAACTGAACTAATTAAACAAACTCGATACTGTTGAAACGAAGTGCAGCTCATCGCTCGTACGCTTGTTGATATCTTAAAAGACATCAACGAGCGTACGACATCAAAGCGATTCTATTGGTCCAATTCATTACAGTTCAGTAAAGCAGCCACGTGATTGGTCGAATTTATTTTAGTTGTCTGGAGCGTATCGAAAAGTAGTTATTTCGATTGTTTCGACAGTAACATGGACTACAACTATGAAAAGAGTGACGTTGCAGTATTCTCTATGAAATCTTAATACACATATTTTAATAGTCGAGTACAAAAAAGGATTTTTATCAACATCGTCGTAATGAACCCGTCGTTTAATGTATAGCTGAGTTTAGATATATGTAAAGCTTTTATTTTAATAATATGAAGTAACTCAATTATCTTCGACTCCCGTGCCTGACCGTAACAAATAAAAAAAAATTACTTTCCACCCTAGGGGAGAAAACGCTATTTTCCACCCGGCTATATGCCCATGAAAAGTCAACTTTCAGAACAGGAGAGATGAAAAAGCGATTTTCTCGATAGGTATCAAACATACAAAAAGGGCTTTCCGAGCTAGTGAGGTGAAAAAAATTTAAACATATATAATTTTCTTAAATTGGCCTATATTTTACGATTTTAACAAAATAATGGGGGTCTTTATTATTTATAGTATATCCCAATTATTCATGGTAGTTAAAATGTTGTAACATTTATATATTTTATCTCGGACATAATTTGACGTAAACACATTGTAAAATGTTAACATTCTGATACAAGCAAGATGTAACATAAATAAAATGTGAACTTTTGTCACCACAACATTTTAACCAATAAACTTTGTACATTTTGACAAGTTACCCGCTCGAGTTCATATCTATCTATCTATATACGCCCTTTATCCTGAACTCCATATTGAATGTATATAATGTAGGACATGTATCCTTTTTTTAATTTTGTTATTAATATATAATATATGTATGTAAACTGTAATTGTGTGATCAAGAATGCAAATAGATAAATGAAATTAAATCTTATCCTGTGATCTAATGTCGGAACTCTGTTTAGGTAATTCCATTACATTATTTCTAAAACCCCTCGATTATAAAACTCATCGTTTCTAAAACCCCTCGCTTCTAAAACCCCTCGCTTCTAAAACCCCTCAATTTTAAAACTTCTCAATAAAACGGGTGTTGTATTTCAGACGCAGTCGACGCAACGGTTCTTCCTCGACGTCATCGTTAAAGACATCAAGACTATGATGCAGTTCTAGCTTAATGTAACCCTTATTCATGAAACTTTAACCTCTGTTAACTAAATGTATTTAGGCTATTTCTCATTAATTTTAAAGAATTTTAACGTTTTTTACAATTAATTAATCATATTTCGTCGGGTGACATACCAAAACTCACTAATTGTAACAAATACCTACTTAAATCAAACGTCGTATCTCGATATAGACTACGTACCGAGATAAGAGGTTTTGAAGAGCAGTGACCGTTTTGGTAGTGACTTTTGGTTGTCACCCGACGATTTATTTGCATAAAATACAGTAATTGGATGTATTGTACAGTGTATTTTGCTTGCAAGCAAGTTCATTCAGGATAATGAATTGAATTTTTAACGTAAACAATAAAATTAAAGATTAGTCAAAATTCATTACATAATATATAATTCATTCCTTTCATTATATATTCAATAAAAGTCTAAACAATGTAAATAAATTAAGACAATCAGTTAATCACAGAAAATTGAATTAATGATTTTTTTATCGAGACTAAACGAAAATAAACACATTTTATACGGCTTTAATTAAAATAGGTATATATTTAAAATGTTCCACTTTCTAAACTAATACTAGGTATAAGACCAACTACTTAATCGCAAAAAAACAGCTATTCCATACATTAACTCTCAATGGGGAATGGATGAAAATTTTAGAAATGCCTGATTTTTTTTTTGGTGATAGGAATAACCTACCTTAGCACCAGAAAAAAGTTGCAGACTTGTCAGCTGCGTCAATTATTTTTGAAAAATATAAACAGTTTCCTCACTTACGTTTTGGGTTTAGGACGGCGAATGAGACACTTTCCGTGATCCGTCTCATATTACAAAAAATATTTTAAATATCTGACCCTGGCAATGACCAATATAGCTGCTGCAGCTGTCAATATCATTGCCAGTGTCAGTTTACCACGGATTTTTATGATATTTTTATGTAATATGAGACGGATCAAGGAAATTGTCTCATTCGCCGTCCTAACCACAAAACGTAAGTGAGGAAACTGTTTATATTTTTCAAAAATAATTGACGCATCTGAAAAGTCTGCAATTTTTTTCTGGTGCTAACGAAGGTTATTCCTATCACCAAAAAAAACATCAGGCGTTTCTAAAATTTTCATCCATTCCCCATTAGATCTTTTTTTTGCGATTTCTTTGTTGGCCCAGAACTCCTTAGAAGTTGTTCAGTACGACCGCCGTCGTGATTTAAGGCGACGTGAGCTCAGAAAACGGATTTTTAAAAAGTCGTTGTTCTTGTTTGGATCATAATACGGCTGCCCTAAATTTAATTAGCAATCTTGAGGCCTTTCTCGAGGGACAACAGCTATTCGAATCCTGAGTTTTTGACTTTCGCTCGAAAGAAAACAAATCACGAACATAGGTCTAAAATACACTTTAAAAATCGTAACGAATTGTGCACAACAGCTGATCATATTAAAATTGGTTCTAAAAATCGGTAATATCGTGTTTGAGGGAACTTTTTTATTTATTAAAACGCACAAATTTGAATTAATAAAAAGCATGGTATCCGAGCTTCCATCTCGCTCACGCTACCTACGGCACCTACAGCGCCTTAATGGTACAAAATTGTATGTAATTTTTATGAATGTATGCTGTTTTAATTTTAGAACAGCATACATTCATAAAAATCCATTAAAATTAAAAGCCATACGGTAGCCGTCGCTTTCGTAAAACTAATGCCTATGCCAAATCTTGGGATTAGGTGTCAACCCGCGGACCCCGGGCTCCTTTAGGGGCACAACCGGGAGTAACGCTAGGACGATGATGATATGTAACTAAAACTGTTTAAACATGTGATAAGCAGGAAAACTGTATTACCCTGAGAAAATTACGGTTTTTTTGGAAATAATTCAATATCAGGCTAATTATTTGTATACGGCTTTTATATGTTATTTTAAGCAACTTTTACTATTGAAATCAATAATTCTATGGACCGGAAGTTAGGAAAAAAAATAAACCCGCAAGCAAAAATGCTATCAGTATTTTTATAATGAAAACATGTTTGAGTACACAAATTTGGAGACTTACTACCTGAATCCAAAAATATATGCATCAGGAAATAACGGCATTTTAAGTAAATATTTTACGACCTTGAGATAATATTGAATTTCATTTGGCCTACAGAAAGGTTTATTCATAAACAAAAATAAGTGGATTATGCGCGTATCCCAAAGAACGTATATAGACGTAGTCAATTATAAAGTAAAGAAAGTTTATACCATTTTCGCCTGATTTTTACGGAATTTATGAAGATTACTTTTCATAATTTTTTACCGTATCGGTATTAAATTTAGGTGGATTATTAATGAATATTTAGTCAAATTACCCAACCTATTTTTTGGTGTAAAAATATGGCTGATATCGATATATTGTTGTGTTTTCATAGAGCGAAACCGTAAAGTTCTCAGGGTATATGTACAACCAGCCTGAATGATAATTTGAAATAAGTCAAAGAAGTATTAAAACAATCAAGGTACAGTCAACTGCAAAAATGTGTACTGCATCTCATAATTATGTACTGAACTTAATCTGAATCTTAATCTTAATAATATTTATGAGTGAAGTTGTATGCACACTAGTGTTGTGGATAACGCTCATTTCGAGGCTTATAGACTGGAGCCTTAAAGACTCCCGAGCCTTAAAGACTCCCGAGGCTTAAAGACTCCCGAGCCTTAAAGACTCCCGAGCCTTAAAGACTCCCGAGCCTTAAAGACTCCCGAGCCTTAAAGACTCCCGAGCCTTAAAGACTCCCGAGCCTTAAAGACTCCCGAGGCTTAAAGACACGATGCTTTTTAAGAACCGTGTTGGTTTATTTTACGCATATGAATGCTAAATATTGATTTTCGTCACTTGAGTCTTTAAGCCTCGGGAGCCTTTAGGGTTCGAGTCTTTAAGGTGGTTCGATTGCCATACAAAACGTTATTTGACATTCGCAGGCTAACGGCGTGATATTTTAAGAAACTTATGTAACAAACTTTCATCAATTGGCTTCCCATTTGCGCCAAATTCCCCCTTTCCTAGAATAAACTTGTATAAACTAGATTAATTTGAGAAAAATAGTTTTCCCAAAATATCACGTGACAAACCAATTTCTCAAATTAATCTAGTTTATACAAGTTTATTCTAGGAAAGGGGGGATTAGGCGCAAATGGGAAGCCAATTGATGAAAGTTTGTTACATAAGTTTCTTAAAATATCACGCCGTTAGCCTACGAATGTCAAATAACGTTTTGTATGGCAATCGAATCACCTTAAGCCTCAAAATCACCGTTATCCACAACACTGGTCAACACAGCTACTCTAAGTTACTACTATAAAATAGACATCAGATCATTATGGAATACGATTATACGATCCCCTACCCCCTACCTACCTACCCCCTTGGTAAATGATTTCTGGAATAGTATTTTACGTCTTAATGCAGATTACATACTACGAGTATTTACTTGTGGGCTGTGGGTCAAGCAAGATGCACACAAATCGCATGGCAAAAGTTGAAGGTCGTATCGTCAATCGTCATACAAACGTTACGGGACTTACATCCTTATCTATAGGGAAATCAGTTTTCAGCAATTACTCGAAAACCTTTAAAACGATCTTTTTCAAAACACTTTTTGGTGAAAGCATTTAAGAGGCCGCAGTAAACTCGATTCTCCATACAAACGTAGTTACGCTCTCATTTTAAAACTACGCGTTGGATTGTAACGAAACTTTGCAAATACAATGAAATGAGGTATAGCTGTCTGAAATTAGTTTATATGGCTTCAGATACCATACTACAAAAAATACGGCGAATTTAAGTTTTTCATACAAAACTTGTTTTTGCTGTATTTCGTTTGTTTTATAAACTGGAGCCATATAAACGAATTTCAGACACAGCTATACCTCATATCATTGTATATGCAAAGTTTCGTTACAATCTAACTCGTAGTTTTGAAATGAGAACGTAACTTCGTTTGTATGGGAAGGTGAAATTCGGCCGAGCTTACTGCGGACTCTTAATAAGCACTATGTCCACGATTTTTTTCCATTTTTTTTACTTCCACCGTTCGAAAGTTAGAGGGGGGGGGAGGGCACAATTTTCTTGCCTTTCGTGGCGATTATCTTTCACATACTCAAAAAAAGTGTTAAGTAACCTTATAGTTATCTTAACAAACCTATCGTTTTATGTACCACATATGGAATTCGAGTGAAAAAAAAAATTGACATGCAGTTACAAGTATGGAGTGCCCCTGTAAAAAAAATGTTTTTAATAATTTCATTGCATAATTATATAGCGGCCATCAAAATACACCTTTATTCCAAATTTCATTCAAATACAACTTATAGTTTTCGAGTTAAATGCCTGTGACATACGGACAGACGGACATGACAAAACTATAAGGGTTCCGTTTTTGCCATTTTGGCTACGGAACCCTAAAAACTAAAATAAAATAATTTTTCTACCCTTTAGTAAAAACCTTAATATCCCCTTTTTAACCCCAGACGCAAAAAGTAGAGCTGTTATAAGTTAGACGGGTCTGTGTAACTGTGTGTCTGTATGGCTGTGTGTCTGGCTGTGGCATCGTAGCTCCTAAACGAATGGACCGATTTGAATTAGGTTTCTTTTATCCGAAAGCTGACGTGATCGAGATAGTTCTTAGCTACGTTTGAACAAAATTGGTGCAGCCCTTTTTGAGATATTGAACTTTGAAATGAAAAATCGGGGCTTTTTCAACTTTTCTAAGTTGTTATGGATGGTAGTCAGAGGGCCTACCGCGAAAGGCATTCGAAATTTCCCCTCTCTGTCATACTTGCGAGTTCGTACGCAAGTGCGACAGAGAGGGGAAACTTCGAAAGCCGTTCGCGGTAGGCCCTCTGGAGGGGCACTATCTAGGGGTATTTTTCACAAGTAACAAATTTTTATATGTTACCCCTACATTCCTATTCAATAATTTGACTTAGTCTCAAAATTTTTCACAGGATCTGACTACTTGGAGCTTGGGACATTCTAAAATACATTATATCGATTTTCCCTCTGCGATTTATAATTAAAGGGTAAATATTTTTGTTTCACTGGCAACACTCACGATTGTAGTTAAACATCATAGTGGTTATATTCTCTTTGCACTTGCATAAGGATAGTTTTGAACTTTGAAACGATAACGAACATTGTGTCTTGTGATTACGAATTATTTTTATACAATTTAAAAAAAGAAGTGATTGCAAGATGAATACGGTGTACCAGTGATTCATACATACAATCAATAGCGTTATTCCCGGTTGTGCCCTAACCTAAAGGAGCCCGGGGTCCGCTTTGACATCTAATCCCAAGATCTGGCGTAGGCGCTAGTTTTACGAAAGCGACTGCCATCTGACCTTCCAACCCAGAGGGAAAACTAGGCCTTATTGAGATTAGACCGGTTTCCTCACGATGTTTTCCTTCACCGAAAAGTTGACGGTTAATATTCCGTAGGTACATATCCGAAAAACTCATTGGTACGAGCCGGGATTCGAACCCACGACCGCCGCTTAGCAGCCGCATGCCTGAACCACTAGGCTACCGTAGCTTGTTACGTACTCAGTGAATAATGCTACAACATCCACGGACTCGCCGCCGCGGCGGTTGGGACGTAGGTTCGTGGTCTTCTCTCCCTCTCACTGAGCATAAGCGTGAGCGAGAAGGAAGTACGTGTTTGGAAGCGCGGATACCATGTTTTTTAAATTTATTTCTTTATGCGTTTTAATAAATAAAAAAGTAATAGCTGATTTCCCTCAAACATGACATTGCCAATTTTTAGAACCAATTGTAATATGTTTAGCTGTTGTGCATAATTTGTTACGATTTTTTTAAGTGTATTTTAGACACTAATATAATAAGTTGCGCACATATTTTCATACTTGACTGATCCGACACATCAGTGATCGCATAATTTTCTCATCTTGTCTACGTCGGGATGTATTTATTTGATGGATATTGTACGAAAACAACCGCTTCCGTTATACATTTGTGTCTAAAATAAACTGGTAACATTGCTACTTGATTTTGATATAAAATGGCAGAATTGATAGTTTTTCAAAATAGGTTAGGTGAACTTTTTTACAGAATTCCAAGTTTTGTATGTAATCGTTAATTTAGCATATATGAAAAAAAAATGTCCCTAATATTCCATTCCGGATAGTCACATTTTTGTATGCCGTTTTTTTTTTGGATAAAAAAAAGACGGTAATATATTATCTGGGACATTATTTTGTCTTGTTAGGATTGTGTATCAATCGGTTCCGGATAAGAACCAAAAAAAGTTAATAGTGACATCTGACACGACATAAAAGTGCAATATACGGCGTTTGATGATTAAAAGGTGTCATTTGGCAGAGTGAGTCCCCTGAACCCCCAGACCGTTTTAAGAAGGGAAGCCATCCTGATTTTTTGCACGCACTACTCAGACTAAAAAAATCATATGGGTAATTTTTACAATGTTTAACTATAGGGCTATGTAAATATGTCTATTGTTTTTTTCTTAAAATTTAATTTAAAAAGTTGCAAAGATATTTTAAGAAAACAAGACAATGTAAATTTTCACATCTTAATTTTTTTTCATTTTTAAGTTGAAAAAAGTTAAAGTTAAATATCAGGAATGAATTCGGCGTCGTTGATTTATACGAAAATGATACCAAGCTATAGCTTAATAAATGTCGCCAGGTAATTCGGGGTAAGCCATCCCCCCCACCCCAAATATTACATATGAAATGTTGATGGCTCCCCTTCTTAAATCCATCTTTGAGTCGCAAGGGCCAACTCGGCAAAAGGAAATCTCTTAATCACAAATCGCCGTATAATGAAGCCAACACCAGCAACTATAATGAATTAATGACATAGATGCTTTTTGCACTTTTTCACAGGCATGACTGTAAACAACTGAAAAATAAATGACCTGTTCCTAAAACACGTTCGCGGGTATTACTCGACCCCGATTAAGTTGGGTATAGAGGTGACAGTTTTCTCACTCCCATACCTTATCGCGGTCGAACAATACGGATGCTATAGCATACCATAAATCTTTTGATTCCTTTAGTCTATGATACATGTGATGTTGAATGATCATTTAACCCCTCGTATGCTTAGTTGACCATGGGCAACGAGTTTTGAAAGACGCGCACTTTTATCGGATGACGTGTGTTAAAAGCGCGCGTCGACGACACGTGCATAGACCCTGCTTTAGGTACGGATCCGCGCCAAACATATAAACCTGTTTTTTACATCTCAGTCCTCATATGGTTGGAGAATTTGGGCATACGCGGGGTTAATACTCGTATGTTATGTTTAGGATTAAGATGAAACTTTATGACAATCGGGTATTTGACAACAGTGAAAATAATTGGTTTTTTTTCATTAGCAACAGATAAACATTACCAAAATACTCGGAAAGTATGAAGCTTTCATTTATGTTTGATATTTTAAAATTTTTAAATTCATAAAAACGAACAATAAGGCCGTTGTTGGACTGTGACGTCACAATATAGTAATCCGATAGCGTTTTTGCAGTATTATTAAAAGAAGCTGATTTGACTTTTGTCAAATACCGAATTGTGCTGCAGTTAAAAGTAACATTGAATAAAGTTTGGTTATTTATATATTATTATCTGTTTTATTTGTTTTACCTTCAACGACACTTCTGATCTACAATACCTACATAACTAAATGTATTTTAGAATATTTTACTTTATAATCAAAGGCTTAACCCTTTTCCAGGCAGAGGCGTTATATCGACTACATACAGACTGTCAAACGTGTATATTAATGTCATGGAATAAGATTGACATTTGATTGTCATTTTTCAATAGGGAACATTACGCAAAGCTCTGCGTAGGGGGCGACACTAACACAACCCGTAAACAAACCGCCATGACGTACAGTCACCATCACATACATCGGAGCAAACAAGCACGTCACAAACATCGGAACACACCTCTATTTTCAAGGCATTAGGGTGCATGTGCCGATATTTTTGAACACCTACAGTGTACCTATGTATGTGATGGTGACTGTACAATGTCATATTTATTTACCTAACAAACAATAACAAATAATTGATGAAAACGCGTTAAACTACAATCGTTTTATTATCATTCGTGTGTTAAATACCTGTACTGTGATATTAAAATGGCATCCTATAGCTATTTAAAGGTGGATGAGGGCTTTTTTTTGCTTTACGACGTATTGCCGCTTCCCATAGTTTTCGTATCATCGTTTCCTTAGGAAATGAATGATGCCCTTCATTCTTGCATCCAATTACGCAGCCCTGATGCATTTTATTTATTGAAATATTTTCTTCCCTATTTGATCCAGAGCTTTGAAGGACTTGTCAAAGTTGTCAAAAAAACTGTTTACTAATTGTGATAGTGCTGCACTCTGGCGGCAGAACATTGCAGTAATGTTCCCTATTGCCGGCCTGGAAAAGGCTTAACACATTCAGTGCCGCGAATCACTACGCGCTGCGCTCTTAGCCAATCCCGTGGTTTTCCTCGTAAGTAGCGGAAAGCGACTACGGCGTAGGGACTCGATATTGAGTTCCCGGCACTGAATGTGTTAACCGACTTCAGTTCAGTATTTCGCCTTATTTGAAGAGTCCCTCGATTTCCCCAGGATCCCATCATCAGATCCTGACCATTGACCATGGGACGACCTAGAACAAAAATGAATTTTCCAAAATAAATCTGCCCAACCGTCTTCTAGAAATTGGGGATCATACATGAAAAATAAAAGATTCGGTCTAATTGAGAACCTATCCCTTCTTTTATATGTCGGTATAAAGATACAAGAAACAAGGCCGTCCTCATATGCCATAACAACAGGTATCGCATCATACACACACAAGTTAGTTCCGGCTATCGCCATTTTGTAGCGTGGCTACCAGCGACATCTAGAAAACAAGTGACGAATTTCTGGTTATAGGTTCTACTCACTGTTATTGGAGATAGAGGACGCTGTCGACACGCTTTTCCCGTTTTATCAGGATAGAGACAGATGGCGTAGCGAGCGTAGGCATACACTCTACGGATGCCTAGCGAATGTTAACCCGTTGCGGTGCACTTACGTCTATAGATGTCGAATATAAGGCTTAATTACGGTTAATGGGGAGGGGAATGGATGAAAATTTGTGCCTGATTATTTTTTTGGTGATAAGAATAACCTTCCTTAGCACCTAAAAAAAGTGGCAGACTTGTCAGCTACGTCAATTGTTTTTGAAATATATAAACAGTTTCCTCACTTACGTTTTGGGTTTAGGACGGCGAATGAGACACTTTCCTTGATCCATCTCATATTATAATATAACAATATTTTTAATATCTGACCCTGGCAATGACAAATACAGCTGCTGCAGCTGTCAATATCATTGCCAGTGTCAGTTTACCACGGATTTTTAAGTTTTTTTTTGTAATTTGAGACGTATCAAGCAGTGTCTCATTCGCCGTTCTAAACCCAAAACGTAGTTAAGTGAGGAAACTGTTTATATTTTTCAAAAATAATTGACGCAGCTGAAAAGTCTGTCATTTTCTTCAGGTGCTAAGGAAGGTTATTCCTATCACCAAAAAAATTATCAGGCACTTCTAAAATGTTCATCCATTCCCAATTGAGGGACGTCAAGTGAATGGAACTCCACAATTTAATAAATAAATAATAATAAATAAATATTTGCGGACAATCTTACACAAATCAACTTAGTCCCAAACTAAGAAAAGCTTGTACTATGGGTACTAGACGACGATATAGATACTTATATAGAGAAATACATACTTAAATACATAGAAAACATCCATGACTCAGGAACAAATATTCGTGCTCATCACACAAATAAATGCCCTTACCGGGATTCGAACCCAGAACTTCTTGTTTCGTAGGTAGGGTCACTACCAACTAGGCTAAAGCGGTCGTCTTCTTTCTGTCAAAGAAATGATTTTTGCCCGACTATTGGTAGTTAGGTACTCACTTGCATGTGCTCTCGGAATACACAGACTTGGTGAAGTGGAACTGACTTATTAAACTCCTCAACGATGTGGGTACTTCACAGATTCAAGTACCAAAGGTAATTATGGGATCCTTGAGAGAATTACTGAACTCCTCAAATATTATCCGCACACATATAGCGATTTGGGTATTTTCTGTAATAACCACCGCATTTGATCTTGAAAATTGGTTCATGTGGCGAAGTGGAAAGAAAATGCATGGCAAAGTACTTCAGGTCAGGTTTTTTGTTAAAACTTAGGTATTAAGGTATCCAATAGACTTTTTAATAATTTTAAATTGCGTGTGTTCTTTTATACCTACCTCGTTAAAAGTTTCTCAAAAAATGTTGTCTGAAAATTAGCTATTTAGCTCGTCGTGGCTAGATAGTTAAGAACAAGATTTTTTTCCCCGTACATACAAATATGACTTTTAAAATTTTAATGATGATTTAAAATATGTTTGTCCAATTTTATTTCTGAGTACCTATATGGAGGGTATCTGTGTAAATAAGCTTCTGTAAAAGTTGTGCTTAAAAAAATACGGATGGTCAAATGGACAGTTTTTACAAGTTCATACTGTAATTAGGAACCAAAGAGAATATAAATAAGAGACGGCACTTCGAACAAGGTTTTGGATGACAGTGACATTGTCATTTGATTTTGACATGACAACTCATTCGAACTTTAGCTAGTTTGAAGTGCCATAACACAAAGATTGATTAGTTTGAAGTACCACAATAGGTACCAATAAAAATAAACGCTAGTACGGAAGTAGACTTACCAACCTAACGAACGAAGACGATAGTAGGGTTGTAGTACTTAACGTTATCGATATCGATAATATTAGAACCCAACGTTATCGATATCGATAAATTATGATTAGGGACGTCGTTGGGCCCACTGCAAATTGCTTTACAAAATCTAAAACTAATCCGATTGAGGTATGAAATAATAAAAGGGGAACAAATATTTCATACAGTTTATTTCACACTTATTTCCAAATCACAGTATATTTACAAAAAAATCACCAATCTGTACACATATCTTTGCGGGTCGCAATGAATTCTTCTCGAACTAAGAAACCTCGCGCTTGTAGGTTTTATCCAAGTACGAACCGTTGTTTATCATAAGTAAATCAATATTGGCGCTTGATATTTCGTTATTAATACTTACGTGTTTTATTTTAAGATAATTATTAATTTTATTTCGTCAAAAGCATTGTTTGTTTGACACACACATGTTTTCTCGTGAAGTTATAATATCCATGGGAACCGGCCAAAGTCACCATGACAAAATGACAGACAGAGATAGAACGGAAGTAGGAGATAGCATGAGTCCGCCATAGCAATAGCACAGATAGAGAACTTATCACTTGTCAGAACTTGTCAGATTTGATCTGAATTTGAGCAGTTGGACGTCATTCACAGGGCTGCCAGATATACTAATTGGATACAAAAACTGTATAATTGGGTGACTGATCGTGATCGTATCCTGGATGCTCATGTATAATTGGATACGGAAAATCTGAATCCATATTCATTATATTCCACACGTACAATTTTTTTAATTCATGTATTGTAATCCTGACATTCAATTTCGTATAATTTCAGAAAACGAGCCCGTATAATTTAAACATATATACTGGCAGCCCTGGTCATTCATATTTTGGTTTCTAGTTGCGCTACACTGTTAGGAACAATGTATGGACTTATACAAAGTATTGATTTGATCGCCTGTATTTTTTAAAGTCTAAATTATACAGAAGTTGTTTGTGCACTATAATATTAAATACTGTTTAAACATGTCGAGTCATATGAGGAAGTCAAGAGGCTGGCAATGGACAGAGAAAAGTGGCGGTTACTCCACCGACAAGAGCAAGGCTCTTAAGTAATGATGATGAAACATGGTTACATCCGTATAATCTCAAACAAAATAATTCAAACACATTATAAATTATCATCAAATTAAAAGTCATATTTGTATGCAACTGTATGGGAAAAAATCGTGTTCTTAATTATCTGGCCACGACGTAAGTATATGGAAATAAGGGTAACTTCAGAATGTATTTCTCTAATTTATTTTGGTTTTTGGGGAAAACTACGTTACCTAAATCTCTATATCTTGCACATTATGTTATGAAATAGTTTCCTTGGGTAATGTATAAAATGGACGCAAAACTAGGTATTCATGTTTACGATAATAATATCTGGGCGACCGAGCTCTGCTCGGGTGAAAATAAGTTTACTATATATTTTTTATATTTAATTTTTAAAATATGTTTATTTTCATTGGTCATAAACTCGCCTGGGAATTGAAAATAATTAAATATAAACCCCCGATTATAAAGGAAACAACTAATACAAAAAGTTATACCAAAAAATGGTATTCATAATCTACTTCAAAAACAAAGTTTAAACCGAATTCAATTCATTACTTCGCCAAGGAACACACATTAACATTTCCTACCAACCACCAAATTTGTTGTTTCCGAGGGTAAATTTATACCTACACGAGTTATAATAGAAAATACCAAAATCTCTAAACGCGTTTACTTATTCTGTGACGCGTGCTTAATATATTTGAGGACTTCCCTCAATTCCTCATGGATTCCATCGTCTAACTGGCTTTTTGAAAACAATGGGATCAATCTGGAAGCAAATACTCGTACTTTCACTGAAATAAAAAAATACGAATCGGTTCATAAATTATGACGGAGTTCTGAGGTACCTAATAAAACATTAAACATAAAAATCCTCCTTTTTTGGAAATCTGTTATTAATTGGTTTTTACGACCGGTTAGCCTAGTGAGTAGTGACGCTGCCTACGAAGCTGGAGGGTCGCCGGGTTCGAATCCCGGTAAAGGGCAAATGTTTGTGTGATGGACATGAATATTTGTTTCTGAGTCTTGGATGTTTTCTATTCTGAATTATCTCCACAACGACCCGATGATTGGGTACCAGGTTGGTTCGCAAGTTTTCTCCAAGAAAAAAAAGGTATATGAATTGCTCAGGGTCCAATGATGGAGCAGAGCTCTCTACATAGAGTTAGGTGCTTAGTAGCTTTTGCATTACACAATGCTGTTTAAAAAATAATTCAAGATAAAGAAAAAATAAAATTTTTGAAAAACATCGCGTCGGATATAATTTTCAAATAATAAAATAGAGATTCTATAAATCATTTTTTTCACCTACAAAGTGAAAAATTACAACCAGAAATTATAAATAGGAATTCGCAATGTCATATTTCTAGTTGTTTAGTCACATAAAGCCACAGTGATACTTGACAGTTATCGTGTTTTTGTCGTGGCGCGAAAGGGTAGACTCAGAGGGCTCACATGTGGGCGTTGAACGTGATACTCTAACATAACTTTGGACCTTTTTCACGGCCGATATTATTAATAATAATATTAATAACTCATCATTTAGAATCACAAATTCAAAGAAAGGCATTATTAATGCCAGAATGAAGTCTCAGATAATGATTAGCACCATCTAGCGAGCATAATTTTGGTTCAAGCTCAGTTCGATAGATGTCACTGATGTTATTTTTGAGCTATTTAGACCAATGAAACTATAAATCTAAACGTTAAACAGGTTTTATTTCATTCTAAAATTATTAACGAATCACTAAACTAACTTTTTTTAACCTAAATAACCTTATGGGTACCATCTTTTATTGCCGACTGTACTTTTCTGCATACCATTATCAACTACTCATTGAGACGATTCTAACGAGCCCAAACACGATGGGGTTGTGTCGTTTTATTGCGGAGTTCCTATGGCCACCTTCCATCTCCAGCATCAGATCAGCTCCAAGTCATCATAATAATTGCATTGTCATGCGATATATATATGCTTGCAAAATTTCAGCTCAATTGGATAACGGGAAGTGACTGAAAAATGGATTGCAAATTTTGACGGACAACTTACTTACCTACATACATACATACGAACAGTGCAAGTTAATATAAAGCTTGTAAAAAGAAGGCATAGTGCTTTACTTAAAAATATTTCCGTAACTTCCATATAAATATATTTTATTAATATTTTTTTCCAGTTGGGACCGATAAACAAAAAAGACATGTTAAGAATAAAGAAAAAAACGTCAGACCATGCTTTTCCCGATTTTAATACTACGAAAAATCATTGTCTATAGAAAACGAAAGCAAAAACAAACATCCCCTGGCTGGGATTTGAACCCCCGGCCAACGGCGTTACAAGCCGATGTTATAATTATAACCATTAGTCTAATGAAGCGGTGACAGTTGTGGTGAAATTACGTAGTATATTGCATTAACAAATCTTTATGCGAGAAAATCTCGAGAAAACGAATTTTCTCGGAAACGAGACCTATCTAGATCGATTTCTCGCCCCCGTAACCACCTCTATTCCAAATTTCATCGAAATCGTTAGAGCCGTTTCCGAGAACGTGATTGCAAATATATATATATATACAAATATTGCTCGTTTAATAGTATAGGATAGGATAGGATATGCTCGTTTAATAGTATAGGATAGGATAGGATAGGATAGGATAATAGTACATTATGATACAAGTGTGCTATGTTGATCATTACACTCGAGTCGGTTTTTAAGCCTGAGCCGAAGGCGAAGGCTTAATGGAGCCGAGAAGTGTAATGACCAATGCTCACGTGTTTCATACGACGTTTTTCAACACATTTGCGAGGAAAAAAAAAATAAATGAAAATGTTAAGGGATATGTAATGAAAAGGCACTAGTGCGATAATGTAATGTAAAAGTCACGGCATGGGTAATATTCTGCATTATTTTGCTAATATTTAAAAAGATATGTAATGAAAAGGCACTAGTGCGATAATGTAATGTAAAAGGCACGGCATGGGTAATATTCTGCATTATCAGTGTAAATACGCTGTAATAAGACCTACTTTACGAGCAGGTGTGTTGAAAAAGTTCTTACAACATACAACATCCACTTTGACAATACGTTAAAATAATGAAAAAAAAGCATTTAATAACGCGTCAACAGACACATATAAGTATGATCTACTTTAAAAACAAAGTTTTAACCGACTTCAATTCAGTACTCCTCTAAGCCACATAACATTTCCACATTTATTTTCCAATATACTACATGAACTGATTTCCGAGAGCAAATATGTTGATTATTAGAGAAAATAACCAAATCGCTGTATGTGGGCCGATTATATTTGAGGACTTCCGTCAACTCCTCAAGGATCTCAGAATCACCTTTGGCACTTCTTTGTTTGCTATTTCAACGGAATGATATCAGAATCGGTGACGTACTTTTATAGATAGTTTGAAGTACATCATTGACAAGTTCCACAAGCCATCTGTGGTCTTCATCATAACTTCCACTTCACCAAATTTATGATTTCCGGATGTAAATACACGAGTTATAATAGAAAACACCGAAATTACTACACGCGTGCCTTATATATTTGAGCAGTTCCCTCAATTCCTCATGGTTCCCATCATTCAACTGGAGTTTTGAAAACAATGGGACCAACCTGGAAGCATATACTTTCAATTAAAAAAAGAATGATACGAATCGGTTCATAAATGACGGAGTAGCATACATTAAAAAAAAGGAAAAAGAAAATACAACCGAATTGAAAACCTCTTCCTTTTTTGAAGTCGGTTAAAAACACATGAGTTATAACTTTCCTTATAAGTTAATTTACAACGGATCAATCATCCAAAGAGTGACCGTTGCCAAAAATATATCTAACACCTATGTTGGATTAGGTTGGGGTTGGTATAATAGATACAAACGCTATCGCACCATTAAACGATTCTACGGGAACACAACGATAGTGCGTTGTAGAAAACCGCGCCAACCTAACAGCGACATCTAGCGGCGAATTGGGTAAACTGCGAAAACAAAAGCCAATATTTTATTGTTCAAGTTACAACGATAACAATTTACAATTATTACTTTTTTGATGGTTCAAACAGTTTTCAACCGACGAAAAAAACGGAGGAGGTTCTCACGTCGACTTTTTTTTATGTATGACCAACCACGCATAACTTTTTACAGAGTATTTCCATTTTGATAATTATTTTTTTATTGGAAAGGGTATACCCCGAATTTGGTCCCATATCAATTTGAAAAAAAACCAACCTTAAGGATAGGAAAATAGGGGATGATTGATTTTTTCGTCGGTTAAAACTTTGTTTTTAAAGTAAATTATTTTAAGTTATAATTAGTACTTAGTTCTAAACTATATACAAGATGATAATTAACATTAACTAAATTAAATTCGTATGTTTGTTTTATGTTTATATCTAATGTCATGGTATTTTCTATGATCTGAATTTTGCTATTAACCTATACTTTTTTTACCGTAACATTGAACATATGTGATGGTTGTAATTAAAGTGTAAGCGCACGCCCTGATTAGGTATTAATTGTATTTTATGTTATGTGAACAAATCATTCATTCATTATTACTATATATATGTAATATGAACAATATGAATGTAGACTGACCGTCAAATTACCACCCATTATGAAACGTTAAAAAAGTGGCCAAGTGCGAGTCGGACTCGCAAATGAAGGGTTCCGTGAAATAAATTGCGGTTTACGATTTATGACGTATTAAAAAAAACTACTTATTAGATCTCGTTCAAACCAATTTTCAGTGGAAGTTTACATGGTAATGTACATCATATATTTTTTTTAGTTTTATCATTCTCTTATTTTAGAAGTTACAGGGGGGGGGGGACACATTTTACCACTTTGGAAGTGTCTCTCGCGCAAACTATTCAGTTTAGAAAAAAATGATTTTAGAAACCTCAATATCATTTTTGAAGACCTATCCATAGATACCCCACACGTATGGGTTTGATGAAAAAATTTTTTTTGAGTTTCAGTTCTGAGTATGGGGACCCCTAAAACTTAATGTTTTTTTTCAATTTTTGTGTGAAAATCTTAATGCGGTTCACAAAATACATCTACTTACCAAGTTTCAACTGTATAGCTCTTATAGTTTCGGAACAAAGTGGCTGTGACATACGGACGGACAGACAGACAGACAGACAGACGGATGGACATGACGAATCTATAAGGGTTCCGTTTTTTGCCATTTGGCCACGGAACCCTAAAAAGTAACTAAGTAAGAAGTTCGGATTTCTAATATTCTTTGCACTCTTGTGGAGAAAATGCAGTTTTGCTATCTGTTTAAAACGAATAAAAAAGGGCTTTCCGAGCTAGTGAGGTGAAATATATTTTTCACTTCCTTAGGTGCCTTCCGTTCTAAAATTCTCATGTACTTAAACCAACAAATGCATTTATTTTTTATCCTCGGGGGTTAAAGAGCATGAGGGACTAACTAAGTACCTAAAGTACAGCAATAATTGTCTCAAAGCAGTCCTTATCCTATTTTGGAATTGAAAGATGTAGTCCGGAGGAAATAGTTTGTATGGAAAGCAACACGGAACGGTCCCGTTTAGCGTTTCGAATTTCTTATAACATAAAATAGTGCCGAAATATCCGTAAGTACAGTGTAGTGAATAATCATTTCCCATCGTATTTTCTCGGAAATGTTCGTGTTAGTCAACCTCAGTACCGTGACCGACTGAAATAATCATAATCATACATAATAGCAAGACCTGGGGGCAGATTTTCGACTTACGAGCGCTCGAAAATGAAATAAAAGTAAATACGATTGTAGTGCCATAATTGCAGGCAATTACTTTCTACCGATAGAAGTGGATACGAGTGGTCAGTACCGCTCGTTTTGCAATTTTCTTTCGCTATTTCCAAATAGTATTTCATCATTTTTGACAGATTTCGAGTGAAAGAGTCGAGCGCTCGAAAGTCAAAAACAGCGGCCAAGTGCGTGTCGGACCACGCACAACGAAGGGTTCCGTGCCTACTACTAACTAATACTAACTATGTACCTACACTACAACCTATATTAAGTAAGACTAGGGTTCTCTCCAAACTGTGAACGTCTTGGATAATAAAATATTGTTGTCTTATTCATTCGCTTACACCCGTATATCATCGAACAAACATGTATACTCGTATGTACAAATAATGTACGATTGTATATAAATAAAATAAATAATAAGGAATTTGCTAGCGTCATCATGTAATCAGTAAGGGCGGGTTGCACCCCCTTACAATAACAGAGCGATCAACCTTAAATATGGCGAATTTTCCATACATTCAGATTTTAACGAACATGCGCTTTTGATGCAACCCACCCTTATTCCGCTGCACAGTAGGTCAGCCTACCTGTATCTTCAGATTCTGGCTACATTCAAATCGCACGTCTATACGGTTTAAAAGCGTACCCAAATAGGTCTGTGATAGCTAAATAAGAGAGAATAGAAGAGGAATAAGTAGGTATATTTTAGTTCAGCTTCACTGGTGAAATTACCAAACACAGTGTCTAAATGTATTCCTCTTCGCGTGGTTACAAAGTTGCAACAAAGAGGAGTATAAGTAAAGCATTTCGCATAAATGTATGTAAAAGACTTTCAAGAAAAAAATCTTCGTTAAAATTTTCAAAAACTAGCGTAGCGTAAACTACGGCAGATCGACCGCGCCGCGCCGGCGCGGAGCGTCAGCTCTGCGACTAATATGAGTAATATGTCATGGAGAAGCAGAAGACGCGCACAAGAAACTGCAATCGCTTTAAATTGCTTGACATCAGCGGAATTCGCGTATTCGGCGGACCATTGGTGGACTTTATGTTGTTGTAATAAGGTTCACAAATGGGCGGCTGAGTGTGTCGTCGATGGTACACTAAGCTTAGTGTTAGTAAATTAAGTAGGTAATTTAGTAAGTAGGTAAACACAACAATGTTTGACTTTTGGAAGGGAGCGCACATTCGCCGACAAACTGTCCTCAGTTTGGCGAAGCAGAAAGGAATGTACTTGCCATTGTTGTTTTTTTTGAGAATAAATAAAAAATAAAAAATAAAAAAAAATACAGCTTCGCTGGTATGAGTACCTACCTGCAGGCCGTAAGGACCTGTGCTTCGAAAAGACTTAGCTGCAGTGCCTGCAGTCTTAGTACTTTTAGGCGGGCTCCCGTTCACGTGCTCACTAGCGCCACTTGTAAATGATTGAGATGATTTAAATTTAATGATAGATACACACTGTATTTTGTATTTAAGTACCTTGTGAACGGGCTCTTAACAGCTTCATTATTTAATCTTTCGTACAGACAGGCTATAGCCTATGTATAATTGCATTTTATTTATGATACATATTATATCATACTATAATGTTATATTATTGAATCATGCTGGCTTGTCCGGCCGTATCTAGGCAGGAACTGTTTTTGGTTCAGTCAATGGTTACTAATGGTAAAAGTAACCGATATAGCCCTCCGAATCGATAAACTTAATAAGTGGCAGTGGGCGGGGCACATTGCACGTAGAACTTATGGCCGTTGGGGCGGAAAGGTTCTCGAGTGGCGACCACGTACCGGAAGGCACGGCGTTGGTAGGACACCAAGGTGGACTGATGACCTGGTAAGTGTCGCGGGAGTCCGCTGGATGCGGGTGGCGCAGGACCCGTCACTTTGGAACTCTTTGGGGGAGGCCTATGTCCAGTAGTGGACGTCTTTCGGCTGATATGATGATGGTGATGATGAATGGTTACTCATTTCCCCGCGAGATGGCACTATAATACAAATTCGATTTCACTCGGCCCTTGAAGTAGGTAACTCTTTTACTCAGTTGCGTTGTTACCCGAGGTGGGTTAGTATGGTAATTATTCCTCGAGAGATGGCGTTTTACCTATTAGTATCTATTCTTCTGAATTTGTGACGCAATATGGGCTATTTTATTTTACACACGATTATAACACCTAATCGCTAGAACGATATTCAAATGGACTTGGGTCACTTTGGTTTTGATATAAAGAAACGACGTCTTGTCATCATTACATCTGCATATAGGGTTATTGTTTAAGCTATTATAGTACTAATAGCTTGACGATTAAATCCTAGAATGGCATGCATGGATCAGTTCGTGGACCCTAGATTCCACCCCCGATTTCATCCCTTTAAGGGATGATTTCCGGGATAAAAAGTATTCTGTATGTTAATCCAGACTATAAACAATATGTATACTAAAATTCATCTTAATCCGTTAGGCCATTTTTGCTTGAATGAGTAACAATCATTCAAACATCTAAACATCCAAAACTCGAAAACCTGTGAACCGATCTTGTTCAAAATACTTTTCGGTAAAATTATTTAATAAGCACTATTTCAGTGATTTTTTTCAAATTTTTCACTTCCGCCGTTCGGAAGTTAGAGGGGGGGGGGGACACAATTTTTGTGACTTTCGGGGTGATTATCTCCGACTATATTCACTTAATCAAAAAAATTGCTGAAAAACCTTGTATTTATTTTAAAAGGCCTATCGATTGATGTGCCACATGTGGACATACAACGATTATTTTTTTTTTCTTGCAGTTACATGTATGGAGTGCACCCCGAAAAAAATATTTATTTAGTGATTTCATTGCATAACTTTGTAGCGGTTAACAAAATACACCTATAATCCAAATTTCAGTCAAATACGCTTTATAGTTTTCGAGTAAAATGCCTGTGACATACGGACAGACGGACAGATGGACAGACGGACATGACGAAACTATAAGGGTTCCGTTTTTGGCATTTTGGCTACGGAACCCTAAAAATTTATTGATGGGAAACCATTATGCACTACATCTGTACATGGCGGGATTAAGTTGACAAGTCGAGGTGTCAACTTGAGGAAATTTGAACTCAGAATAGGTAAATTAGGTAGGAATTTTCTTCCATTATAGCTCTACTTGTCAACTTATTCCCGCCTTTTACGGATATCTTAATAGACATATTAATAAAAATAATATTTATATTATTCCCCTAAGTTCCCCCTTAAGCTAGTTCTCTAACTTAATTGTCATATCAGCTGCAGATAAAGTTAGCAAAATATTTACGTCACATGAGGCCATAAACTAGAAATGGCCGTCCGCTGCGCGTGAGGAAAATCGACATTTCCTGTCCAGGGGCGCACGTAAAATTGTTCACTCACTGCGGGCGATAATATAGAAATCCAAAGATATTACTTATCGCTTTGTTTGCAAAAACAACACAAGATCTAAACAAGATGGTGAACGAACTAGCATCAGAGTGAAAAGGTTGGGTTGAAACTTAACCCTGAAAAAACAAAAATTATGACAAATGGCAATAAAAACCCATTACTAATAGGAGAATCACAAATTGATTATGTGGAAGAATACATTTACCTTGGACAGTTAATGGCACCAAATGACACCATAAGTGAGGAAATAGAAAGAAGAATAGCGAATGGTTGGAAGAAATACTGGAGTTTGAAAGAGGTGATGAAATACAAGTAGGGTAGACTGGGTACGATTGAACCAATTTTTAGTATATCGTCCGTAGTTTTGTTTTTTTATAATCTGATGAGATGAAGAAAATATATCAAATGAAAGACCGTGTTTTTATCTACTAAACGGCCATAGAATTTTGGGTCCAGGTGTTCTAGTTTTAGCAATAGTACAAATTAAAAAAAAAAACAGATTTGTTACAACTGTCCCCATCCCAGGGGTGGTTGAAACAGTGACATAATATAATGCTTTTATGTGTTTCTTTCGTATTTTTTATGAGATTACGTATAATTTAAGAACTGTTTTTAATCAGCTTGCGTTTTTGCGCTCACAAGTTAAACCCTACGTATATTGTCAGTCATTTTTCACCTTATTTAAGGAAGTTAACAAAAACAAAACAAAAACAAACTGTTTGCATTTTAAACGAAACAAAACTAATTAAAAATACATGTAAATAAACTAAAAGAAAACTTACTTTGACTTTCATTAGTCAATGTCAAAAAATACAAGCAAATCACTCTGTTGCAACTGTCCCGTTTCAAACGTCCTACTTTCGGAAAAAAAGCCGTTGTAGTAATTATTAGAATAATGATACAGTAAAACTAGATACGCTGACATGATCCACAAGCTTTACTACAAACATAAACACACACTCAATACTCTCACTTGAAAATAAACCACAAATAAACCATCAGAATAATTGATAAACTCTACGAGTGAAAATACTTACTTTTGGGGATCAAAACATAATATTTAGGGTCTTCTACAAACAAATTACGCGCGCGGGAAGCAACGTTACGATGTTTCTGGTGTGCAAACCGATCGTCCGCTTCTTTCCCCCATTGGACCCCTCGCCGTCTCGCCAACGGCTTGCGAGATATTTACGTTGTTTCAACCGTCCTCTGTTTTAACCGTACCCAGTCTACCCTACTTATCTCCACATATCAACAAAAAGTAGAAATAGAAAAAACTTTATTGTTTAACCGTGTTATTATTATTATTATTATTTTGTGGGCCTTAATATGCCGCTTCGACCAGCAAGTGATCTATTGTGGCAGCCCTTGTTTTAGAGTTCACCGTTAAGTCCCGTTGCCTCCAGGAAATTCCAGATTCTTTGGGCGGTGATATGTTGTACTTCTTGTGGGTGCATTATGTGCCGCCCTAGGTAGGTACTTCTTTTATGCATGAGTGGTCCGCAGGAGCAGAGAATGTGCATTGCAGTCTCCTCTGTCTCCTGGCAGAACCTGCAAGTTGTGTCCTGCTTCATACCCATTTGAAACAGGTGTTTGTTCAATTTGCAATGTCCTGTCAGGATTCTTGTCACTGCGCAGGTTTTGTGCCTTTTGAATTGTAATAACTCTTTAGACAGCTTACTATTGAACCCTTCGATCAGGGCTTTAGCTTGTTTTTGTCCTTTGGTGAACTTCCACAGCTTGATTGCCTCTGATTTTTCCGCGTTGTTTAGCAGAGAATATGCTTTCCGTTTTGTGATGCCACAGAACGGTTCCGGGCCGACTAGGGCCGTGTCTGCGCCCTGCCTTGCAAGTTCATCTGCTCTTTCGTTTCCTACAATGTCGGAGTGCCCTGGTACCCATCTAAGTATGACTTTGTTGGAGTTCGCCAGGGTGTTTAGATTATTTTTACAATTCTGGACTAGTTTAGAGTAGGACTCTAGTGATTCTAGTGCCAGCAGAGCAGCTTGGCTGTCCGAGTTGATGTAGATATGTTGGTTCCTTAGGTTTCTTTCAAGATTTATCTCCACGCATTTATTTAATGCGAAGAGTTCAGCCTGAAAGATTAACCGTGTTACATATATGGTATTTTATACAAGTGTTAGGTCCCAACGGTTACCCATTTCGGGTGTACAATATTAACTTAAAACTAAGGAAAACAAAACGAATATATAACACAATCTTTTTCTTTAAGATGAAAATTCAAAAAAATCTTTTAATGAATAGAAACCATTCTTATTTAACCATGTTTTTAGATTACGTTTAAATTTTACGTCATCCAACATTTTTATTTCGTTAGGAAGCTGATTAAAAACTCGAATGGCACTAATAAATGTGCTTTTATCGTATGTTTTATTTTTTACCAAAGGCAATGTTAAATTGTACCTATATTGACTACGTATATTATTGCGTTGGGAGGCTAGTGTTGTGAAGTAATCTTTGTTACTTTTTACAAAGTTACAGAGCTCATAAATATAAATGCTAGTTAATGTTAGAAAACCTTGCCCTTTAAAAATATTTCGGAGTGATTGCCTGTTGTTCATGCGAAAGATAATTCTCAAGCACCTTTTTTGCAAAACAAAGGTGGACTGTACGTGTGCCGAGTTACCCCAGTATATTACACCATAAGTCAATAAGGAGTATATGTTAGCATAGTACGCAGTAATAACGGCTTCTTGGGAACACGTATCGGCTAATATAGATAGTGCGTAACATTGACTTGAAATTTTGTTGTTAATTTTTTGTATGTGGTGTTTCCAGGTTAAATGAGGATCTATTATTATACCTAAGAAACTAGTTGTTTCTATTTCTTCAATTGAAATACCAGATTCCATAACATTTAATTTTGCTGGAATTTGTTTGTGGTTACGAAATTGCATAAGCTTAGTTTTTGTTAAATTCACCGTTAAGTTTATTGATTTTAACCAGCTGACGACAGTTTTTACAGTGTTATTTATATTTTTTTGAAAATCAACATCTAATGTTTCACCGGAAAATAAAATGGTTGCATCGTCGGCAAACATTACGCATAATTCATCCATAACATTTGGTAATTCGTTGACATAGATTAAAAATAAAAGAGGGCCTAGGATACTACCTTGAGGTACTCCGAGTTTTATACTTTTAAAATTAGATCGTACTTGTTCAATAGTTTTGGTATTTTTATTATAAGTATCAATGATAGTCGCCTGTTTTCTGTTCGTAAAATAGTTTTCAAATAATTTTAAAGCATTGCCTCTAATACCTACATGTTCGAGCTGTGTTAGTAAAATAGATGGCACTACACAATCGAATGCCCTGGACATATCAAGAAAGAGGCTAACGCAAGGGCTTCTGTTATTTACGGCATCCCAAATATGCTTGAATGTTTTAAATATTGCTAAAGATGTGGATTTACCTTGTTGAAATCCAAATTGGTTTTTGTTTAATAAATTATTTACCGTGACGAACTTTACAACTCTACTATGAATAACTTTCTCTACAATTTTAGAAAAATTAGGCAACAGTGCAATGGGCCTGTAATTACAGATCAATTTTTTATTACCTTTCTTGTGCAGTGGTTTTATCAAAAAAAATTTGAAATCATTGGGGAAGATTCCAGACTCAAGTATTAAATTTATTATATGAACTAGTAAATTGTTCAACACATGCATTCTACCAGTCTTAATATACGGGAGCGAAACATGGGCCTTAACAAGATGCACAACTGACAAACTCAACATATGACAACGCTCAATGGAAAGAAGCATGATGTGAGCAAAAAGACTGGACAGAATAAGAAACTCTTAGCATTAGGTATAAGACCAAAGTACACGATGTAACCTTAAAAATAAGGAGGCAAAAATGGAAATGGGCAGGCCACATGGTAAGGGGCAGAGGTAAATGGAGTAAAACTGTCACCCAGTGGTACCCAAGAGAAGGGAAAATAAATAGAGGAAGGTCACTTAAACGATGGGACGATGACATCAGACAGGTAGCGGGAAAGACATGAGGCAGGGTGGCCACAGAGAGGCCAGAATTGAGAAGATTGGTGGAGGCCTTTGCCGCTTGGCAAGCTGACACGCAGACATCGAAAAAGAGCCAAATCTACGATTAAGCTCCATAACAGAACACTTATATTTTAAAAAGGCTATATTATATTATCTTCAGTAAACATATTTCCCCAAATCTAGACATAAAACCAAAATCAAACATCACTTTTGTTCTAACATTCAAAATAAACCCCTTATCCTCGAACGCTCTTAAAATCAAGCTCCCAATCATAGACAATTTAAAAGTCATATTTTATTCCACAAAAGCCGACCCTCACTATAAATTTAATTGGTACAGGTCCCTAACTTTTCGATTTATATTCAAACAGTCTTTAGGCAACTCGATATAGCTCGCTCAATGCGTGCTTAAGACTCACTCGAGCGCAAAACTTTCTAGAAACGCCATTGGCAGGGGCGCTTGGGGTGGAGCCGTAGGCCCCGCCCGCGAGCCGCGCGCATGCTAAACACGCTTTTAAACCCCGTTTAAGCGGTATTTTGGCCCAAAACCGCAAGAAAATGTATGTAACGGCGGTTAGGGGCGTTGCTAAATGAAAAGAATTTTCGCGCCCGTTGGGTTTTGAATATGGCGGACAGTTTGCCACCGAGCGCCGGAAAGTCGGTACCATCCGCATTTCCTGATTGATCGTTTTAAAATATAACAATGAATAACTAAATAAAAAATATATTATAATTACTGCACTGTCACTTTTATTTAAACATAAGTAAATATTGCATTTTAATAAATTAAGAAAGTTAATTGACAATGTAATTTGATTTTTTAAAGTTGCGGTAACTTTAGAGTCGGGCAAAATGCAGGACAGTCACAAGTCTTTTCTGATAAAAGATTTGTTGGGCGACGTGCTTCGACCGGCGCAAGGTAAGTAATTTTAATTTTTCATTAATTATTTTAGCCGGGTTTTATTAATCAGGGTTCTCATTCGAACGTAGGTAGGTATTGTAAACAGCTTTTGTGTTTCTCAATGTTTGTTGTGTGTAACTTTATTATTTATTACTTATTTTAAATGTGTGTGCTTGTTATGAAAACTGTTGGCTACCTATACAGGGTCATTGTGACGGTTAGCGACCAACTTATTTAATAAAGTTTGCGGCCATTTAGACGATTTGGTGAACCGAAAAAATATATTCACCGTTTTTTTATTACATTCCAAATATCTTTACAACTTAAACAGTTGCATATACTTCACTATTTTAGGGACTGTAGAAACGTTAATATGTAGGTATATTACCTATCTTTGAGTGATGAAATTTTGCCCCTCAGGGGGTAAGGTGGTCGCTCAACGAAGCTGTGGTCTTGATCTTAGGTTTCCAATATGTTAAAGTTTCAGATATGTCGGAGCAAAGGAAAGAACTTGGTTATTATTATTATTATTAAACCATATAACTGCTTGAATATTTTCAATTTTATTTTAGGTACTCTGTACTACTACCTACCCCTGTTTTCTGCGATATTTTATGTGTAGGTAAGTATTTGATAATTGACACGGATAGTATTTTTTCTGCAGCAAAGCGAAAGTTATTTATTAGTATTCTCCTTTATTAATGAACTGGAACTCTATCAGCGACATCGATACGAATACATATATGTACGTACCAGTGTGTAACCGCCATACGATAAATAAATAAATTAATATAATATTATATAGATGTCTAAAGTAGTCTGTCCTTGAAACGCAGTAATTATTTTTTTATGAAATTGTTTTTAAAACTGTTTAAACTCCTTTTTTCGAGACAGACTAGAGATTTGAAATTAGAAGTAGGTAAAAAACATTCACGTCGAATTGAGAACGTCCTCCTTTTTTGAAGTCGTTTAAAAATAAGGAACACAGTTTTCCAGTACAAATTGGTTTTACAATTATAATACAATATTTACATTACGAAAACAATGAAATTCTTTCCAAACCACGAAGTAGGTACGCTGTCCTAATTACTTAATGAATGAGCACTTATTTTAATCTTAATTTGCATAGTTAGATACTAAGTAATATTTTAATTTGCTAGCTGGTTTGTAAATTAATACTTGTATAATTTTATCTGGATAATCCTCGTCAACTTTGGTAACTTTTAGTAACTAGGCTGTGATCTGGTTTCCTACGGGACAAGCCTTGCCTAGTATATATACTTAGGAACCAGGCAAACCTTTGTGAATGGCACACACCAAATCTAAAAGATTCTGTATGTATAATTTAACTGGAATGTCTTGATGTAAACCTGTCTCAGAATTTGTCAAGATAAATAAATAAATGTTTTACATTTTAATAGATTTTCTCACCCATGAGAAGACGCCTGTGTGCCCAGCCATGGGATGATGACATCCTTTACAATCTATCTAGGCTGTCAATTTACTTCATCATATCAGCCGAAAGACGTCCACTGCTGGACATAGGCCTCCCCCAAAGAGTGCCACAATGGCCGGTCCTGCGCCACCCGCATCCAGCGGACTCCCGCGACCTTTACCAGGTCATCAGTCCACCTTGCGGGGGGCCTACCCACGCCGCGCCTTCCGGTACGTGGTCGCCACTCGAGAACCTATCCGCCCCAACGGCCATCGGTTCAATTTACTTAATACGAGTATAACGTCTTCTGGCTTAGTGCTAACATATTTGTCTGGGTTCCATATCAGGTCCAGTCGTGGCTATAAATTTTAAACGTGTAGTTATTAGCTGTACAATAGAGAACTTGCATCTTTTTTTATTACGAAAATCATATGTACCTATAATCCAGAGGAATATCAACTGTAGCATTGAAACTTTCTTATGATTTCTTTTTCAAATGTTATATGCATTTATTGGAAATCTGCACGCGCCGGCACCCACCGAAAACGCTCTATATTAAACGGGCTTATATGCTATGACGTCACAACGTATATTCCCGGCGCGTGTATTATGGAGGCGACGTAGGCTGACGGTCTTCTCTCCCTCTCACTGGGCGTAAGCGAGATGGAAGTGCGTGTTTGGAAGCGTGGATATCAATGTTTTTTAATTTTAGTTTTAATAAATAAAAATGTTATAGCTGATTTCCCTCAAACATGACATTGCCGATTTTTAAAACCAATTTTAATATGTTTAGCTGTAGTGTATATTTTGTTACGATATTTTAAAGTAAAGAAATTTTAGACCTATGTTCGTGATTTTTTTCTATCGAGCGAAAATCAAAAACTCAGGATTCAAATAGCTGATTTCCCTCGAAAAAGGCCTCAAGATTGCTAATTAAATTCAAGGCAGCCGTATTATAATCCAAACAAGAGCTACGACTTTTCAAACATCCGTTTTCTGAGCTCAAGTTGCCTTAATTTGCAATTATCTCCATAAAATTTGCGTTTAAGTCTTTTTATACTTGTGCTACAAAATATGATTTCTAATTCAATATTCTGTCCAATTGTTATGTTGTTTTATCGAAAAAATGTCTAGTAGAGAGTTGAAATTTTCACAGATTATGTATTTCTGTATGTATGGAGCAGAATGTTGGGCCTTAAGGGTGACGGATGAAAAGAGATTGCATGTAACGGAGATGAGAATGTTAAGATGGATGTGTGGTGTGACGAGGATGGACCGAATAAGAAATGTGTATGTAAGGGGAAGCCTGAAAGTAGCACCTATCGCGGATAAATTGAGGGCCAATCGCCTTGCGTGGTATGGGCACGTAATGCGGAGGGATGAAAGCCATGTGACCAAAAGAGTATTAGGTATGAATGTGGATGGATGTAAAAGACGAGGTAGGCCAAGGAAAAGGTGGATGGACTGTGTGAGAGACGATATGAAGAGAAAAGAAGTGAGTGATGAGATGACGGCTGACAGAGAAGTATGGAAGAAAAAGACATGCTTCGCCGACCCCAAGTAAATGGGATAAGGGCAAGGAAATGATGATGTATTCCTGTTGCCGCTATATAACAACAAATACTAAAAACAAAATAAAATATTTTTTAAGGTGATTAATGGTACGGAACCCTTCGTGCGCGAGTCCAACTCGCACTTGGCCGGTTTTTATTTTATTTATTTTTTCTTTTATGATATTTCTCTACGTATATCCGCATCGATTGAGTGCAATTTATTCGAAATTGAAGTCCCATACAAGTTCCCCATTCTTAAATCGACGTCGTGGTTTCAAGCCCTATTATTCGTTTCTAATTTCTGACTGAGGCATTTCATTTGATCATCCTGTATTGGTACAATCACTGGCATTAATATCTGATGTATTATTTTATTATTTTGTTTGTGGGCCTTAATATGCCGCTTCGACCAGCAAGTGATCTATTGTGGCAGCCCTTGTTTTAGAGTTCACCGTTAAGTCCCGTTGCCTCCAGGAAATTCCAGATTCTTTGGGCGGTGATATGTTGTACTTCTTGTGGGTGCATTATGTGCCGCCCTAGGTAGGTACTTCTTTTATGCATGAGTGGTCCGCAGGAGCAGAGAATGTGCATTGCAGTCTCCTCTGTCTCCTGGCAGAACCTGCAAGTTGTGTCTTGCTTCATACCCATTTGAAACAGGTGTTTGTTCAATTTGCAATGTCCTGTCAGGATTCTTGTCACTGCGCAGGTTTTGTGCCTTTTGAATTGTAATAACTCTTTAGACAGCTTACTATTGAACCCTTCGATCAGGGCTTTAGGTTGTTTTTGTCCTTTGGTGAACTTCCACAGCTTGATTGCCTCTGATTTTTCCGCGTTGTCTAGCAGAGAATATGCTTTCCGTTTTGTGATGCCACAGAACGGTTCCGGGCTGACCAGGGCCGTGTCTGCGCCCTGCCTTGCAAGTTCATCTGCTTTTTCGTTTCCTACAATGTCGGAGTGCCCTGGTACCCATCTAAGTATGACTTTGTTGGAGTTCGCCAGGGTGTTTAGATTATTTTTACAATTCTGGACTAGTTTAGAGTAGGACTCTAGTGATTCTAGTGCCAGCAGAGCAGCTTGGCTGTCCGAGTTGATGTAGATATGTTGGTTCCTTAGGTTTCTTTCAAGATTGACCTCCATCTGATGTAACAAAACGGGCAAAAATGTCTGACAGGTGCTAACGGCCCTAGAAATAGAGTCGTATCTGTTATTTATTCAAATTCAAATTATTTTTTCAGTCATGTTTTGCAGATTTTTTTTGCGGATACAATTCTAATAGACTCGCACACGGCCTGCTGTTAAAGCAATGCGCCTAAAAAACAAAAATAGGTACCTAGAAGAGAATGCATGTTTTTGTGCTCATATTTATAAAGATAGCTGGACCTTCTAGTTTTTGATGACCATAAAAATCATTTTGAAATCAGTCAGCATTTTATTCTTCTTAAGTATTCTTATTCATAAATGAGAAAATGGCGTAATCAACAATCATTGAGAATTTTTAATCTCATCATCATAAAATCAACCGAAAGACGTCCACTGCTGGACATAGGCCTCCCCCAAAGAGTGCCACAATGACCGGTCCTGCGCCACCCGCATCCAGCGGAATCTTTTACCAGGTCGCCTTCCGGTACGTGGTCGACACTCGAGAACCTTTCCGCCCCAACGGCCATCGGTTCTACGTGCAATGTGCCCCGCCCACTGCCACTTAAGTTTAGCGATTCGGAGGGCTATATCGGTTACCTTGGTTCTGCTGCGGATAGCCTCATTTCTGATGCGATCACGCAGAGAAACTCCCAATATAACCCTCTCCATCGCCCTTTGAGTGACATTGAGCCTTCTTATGAGGCTCATCATTTTCAACCTATGTTCACTCTAATAATATATGTGTCCTGTCAGTTTTCTGTCATTCACAAGGGTTGCACGATCATTCTCTCGTCAGTCTTATCAGAATGATGGACTGAACTGACGCCAGAATTAGCGTGTAAACGACGTCAAACACGAAGTCAATTGTTAATAATTTAAGTACCTACTTACTTTAAAAACAAAGTTTAAACCGAATTCAATTCATTACTTCGCCAAGCCACATAGGTACATAAATTTACATCTTTGAGGAGTTCCATAAGTCATCTGTGGTCTTCATCATCAGTTCCATTTCACCAAAATTGCGATTTTCGAAAGTAAATACACGAATTATAATAGAACGTACCGAAATCACTACATGCGTGCCTATAAAATATGAGGGTTGCCCTCAATTTCCCTGTCTTGAATTTTATCATTCTCTTATTTTGGAAGTTACAGGGGGGGGACGGGACACACATTTTACCACTTTGGGAGAGTCTCTCGCGCAAACTATTCAGTTTAGAAAAAAATTATATTAGAAACCTCAATATCATTTTTGAAGACCTATCCATAGATACCCCACACGTATGGGTTTGATGAAAAAATTTTTTTTGAGTTTCAGTTTGAGTATGGGGACCCCTAAAACTTAATGTTTTTTTTCGATTTTTGTGTGAAAATCTTAATGCGGTTCACAGAATACATCTACTTACCAAGTTTCAACAGTATAGCTCTTATAGTTTCGGAAAAAAGTGGCTGTGACATACGGACGGAGAGACAGACAGACGGACGGACATGACGAATCTATAAGGGTTCCGATTTTTGCCATTTGGCTACGGAACCCTAAAAAATACATACAGTGGAACATAATTATAACCTCCTCCTTTTTTGAAATCGGTTAAAAATAAACAAAACAATCGCGGTATATTCCCGCTGTGCTCATTATTATTCCACTTATTTATGTCTAGTGGCTGTGTTGAATTTGTTTTGCGATCACTTGCAAAATGACCAATCCAGATGTATCACAACGGAATAAATAGTAGTACCTATAACATAACCCGCAACAGTTAACTTGAGACCTCGTTTGTATGACGTTAGTACGCGCTCGAGTCTCAAGTTAACTATTGCGGGATATACCTACTTGCGCACAGATTATCCTCTTTCTAACAAAACCGATGTTTGGCAGCCAGAAAACTAGAGCCATGCCATCCCGCCCCATCGCATAGCCCGTGCTCTTTCGACTAGTTAGGGTTGTCGCGTTTTGGTGACACTGATAGTGACATCGTCTGTGTCAGCCGCATTCGGGTGAATTGGCGCCTCAGAAGTGTGCGGGAGCTGAGTTTAGCCGAAGTAAGAAGAGGGAGAGGCCTGGTATCACATAGAAATATAAAAACGCTTGAAAAACTTTTTTTAAGCATCCGTTCTTATTGGCTTAGAAGTATTGTAATTTAGCCCAGTACGATCTTTTGCGCCATTGCCCCCAAGTTGCATCTAAATTAGACGCTTTCTTCTCATATCGTTATCTCGGTCGCCGCCCGGGGTCCGCCCACCACCTAACCAGTATTGGCGTAGGCACTAATTCGGAAGCGACTATCCTCTGACCCGCGTATGAGACGCGTTTATGTCTTACGCGCACGAGTTCGGTAATGGCGAACCGACGCTCTACGGGAATGGCTTTTATGGATCATCATCATCAAATCCAGTCCACTGCTGGACATAGGCCTCCCCCAAAGAGTGCCACAATGGCCGGTCTTGGGCCACCCGCATCCAGCGGACTCCCGCGACCTATATGCGCGCGCGATGTTTATGGATAAACATCTATAAATATCTAAATTTGTGAAGTACTATTCGTATTTTTCTTCTATGCACTATGGGATTAGTTCGATTTGTGTAAGATTGGCCCCTAATATTTATTTATTTATGAGATTTTAGATGCGGTAAAATACCGTGATTTTGTCCTGACTATGTTTGAGTTACCGGAAGGCGCGGCGTTGGTAGGCCTCCCACAAGGTGGACTGATGACCTGGTAAAGGTCGCGGGAGTCCGCTGGATGCGGGTGGCGCAGGGCCGGTCACTTTGGAACTCATTGGGGGAGGCCTATGTCCAGCAGTGGACGTCTTTTGGCTGATATGATGATGATGTTTGAGTTGTTTGTTACAATATTATGATTTTATGAAGATTATAATGTCTATTTGGCCGCTAGTAATGCCACATTTAAAACCTTTCTAACCCCTTGAAAACCTTTTTATTTCTTTCTATAAGTAGAACCCCAAACTAAAGACTCTTGGAAGAACCAATCTAATTTCCCAGCAGGAAGTTTTGCGGGAAGATTTTCCTCTAAATTGATCTATAACGTGCGCGATCATGTACGATTTCGAAAATATGTGGACAGACAAAGTGATCAAAAATATGTGAACTCGACTTCATTGTTAAATGCATAAAGTTGCTCAGATATTGTTGAACCTTTGGAAACGTACATATAGTTATGTATTTAAGAACTCGACTGTAAGGTGTGAGGTGAGGTGTGGGGATGAACGTAGCCGACGGCGAGCGGTGCGGTGGTAGAAAACCATGTTTTTCGAGTCCGTAGGAAAATTTGCAAAAACGGAACTCATTTAATGCGGGTAAGGGAAGAAATGCCCCTACTCATTATTCAGTAGATATTGTATAAGAATTGAAGGCGTCCAAGGTTTTTGAAGTGGATACTTCTTTGCTCGCGTTCTTGTTTAGGTACCTACAGTTCAAAATGTATCACGTGACTTCCGGAATAACTTTTTGTAGAGAAGCCGAGTCTGATTTAAAATAATTGTTTGTTACATGTTATAATCCTTCTTTATTTGCCATTAGTTGTTAATTACAAAATGTTATTTAGTTTATGTGGCGGACTTGGAAATAATGCTGAAATGACCGCCATTTTCAATATACGTCAGACTCAATGTTGCCATATATACCGATTTATCTGTACTTATACAGATGTTAGTGAATTAATTCAGATATATATTTTACGGGTACAGCCAATAAAGAAGTATCCACTTAAACTTAATTAACGGTTGTATCTCCGACACAACCCGCTCCTTTTAGTCAAAGAGTCCTTCACAAATAATAAGTCAGAAACTGTTTGCTACGCCTCGGTCGCTCTAGCTAGCACAAACAATTTAGAGGTGCAAGTAATTAAGTGGATAGTGGATGTTTTGGGAATATTTAAACGCACTAAAAGTAGAAACAAATGCGAGGGGCTTTCTTGATCTTGTATTTACTATATGGAATAACAGCTGCGGCGCCATATTTAACGTTGATCGGTCGGTAATCGTAAGTTAATGCAACCCACCCTTAATCGGAAGTTAAACGTCAAAATTATACGGACGGACAGTCTACTCTTATACATACGTATCGCGGCGAATCTTGATGCCTATGACAGCTGTCATCTCAGTACAATTTTATATTTTAAGAGACGGCAGCTGTCACAGGGGTCAAGATTCGCCGCGATAATAATAGGTATCACCGGCAGGTCGATCACGTAACGCATACTACACACGTCAGGTACCTAGATCTGAATGACACTTTTTTGTATGTAAAAGTGACAGTTGGCGTACGAGTTGTCCTAACGTAAGTTCGAAACGTTACGTGGTCACCCCTGTATACAGGGTGTGGCCTGTAATATAGGAGCAAATATTCAAAAGGACGCTTCTTTATAAATAGCATTTGCAGTAATCCCTTGTGTCCCATTCATTTTATATTTTTTTGGATTCGGAGAATTTTTGATCTAAAGTTATGACCTCCAAGTAATGTATCTTGGCACCACGGCATAATAGTACAGCAGTTAATGCAGATTTAGAGGTAACATCATGTAATGAGTCAGAATAGTTTTTGCATTTTTGTTTTTAAAAGATATTTTTGTATTATTTTAATTTTAATTTTATTTTTTTTAGTTTTTTTTTAAATAAAAAGTTACTTATAGCATTCCAGAAGAGTAAAACAATACAAGTAAACATATTTTGAAAAAGTTTTCTTTTTTTTTTAGTTTATTTAGTTTTTTTTAATAAAAAGTTACTGATATCATTCCAGAAGAGTAAAACAATACAAGTTAACATATTTTGAAGAAAAAAATTTGAAAAAATATTCTTTTTTTCAAATAAAACCACGTGGAAATAATTTTTCACAAGCTTAATAATCTACGGTTTAATTTTTTGCTCCTATTACAGGCCACACCCTGTATGTTTTATATGTACGTATGCTTTTATGCCACCGTGTTTGAATTACACTAAAGCGTCGGTTGTTCCAAACCGTCGGTAACTTTAAGTTAGGTACGTTAGAATCTGAGGATGCGGGAAGTTTGTCTTTGTTATCAGCTGCCGGCATAATGGCAAATAGGGATTTAACGTTGACTGGCCAGTAAGGCCTGAATCACAATGGTGGAGCGGTCTGCGGTGGCGGTCAATAGTAAAGTTGTGTGTAGTTTGTTGCCATGTTTAACGCCTAAATGGTGGTGAACTAAGATTGAAGGTGTCGAGCTCTGGGACCTTTTTGTATGTCTATTGCTACTCTAGCCTCCCAGCGCCCATGGGCCTGTTGGAAGGACATATTTTTTTTTTTTTTTTTTTTTTTTTTTTTTTTTTTTTTTTTTTTTATGGGACAATCTTACACAAATCAACCTAGGCCCACGGTAAGCTCAGTAAAGCTTGTGTTGTGGGTACTAGGCGATGATATATATAATAGATAAATACATATAGATACTTGTATACATATATAACATCCATAACTCAGGAACAAATATTCGTGATAAACACACAAATAAATGCCCTGACCGGGATTCGAACCCGGGACCTCCAGCTTCGTAGGCAGAGTCACTACCCACTGGGCTACGGAGGCCGTTTATACATATTATATTATATTATATTACTCTCTTAAAGGAATTTTTATTTTTATTTTATTTATTTTAAAGGAATTTAAACGATTAAGGGTCTTATGTACCATATATTCATTGTGAATAAACCATTCATTCATTCATTCAATAGAGTTGCATTTGTTTTGTTTTGGTCTTCTCTTGAAACAAAAGAAATTCAACTCAATTTTTTTTCTTTTTTTTTTCTCTTTATAATGGTACAAACAGTCATTACAGAGAGTTACATTTTATAAAAAGCATTACATTTAATGTCGACAAAAATGTACCGAAAAAGTTGATCGATTATAGTACGTTGCAACGGACCTGAGGTATATAAACTAAAAAATGAAAATAAAAGTGGAAACACATTTCGGTGGAACTATACACCAGGGACATGATATCTAGCATATAAATATGATGGCATATAAACATGTATCATTATGTTTCTATGACAAACAAGTGTTTCACTTTTATTAGTTTGATTCAAATTTCTATGTCATTTTGTGTTGTATGGTGGGCGCCACGAGGATATTGCTTGCGTCTGTTATTAACTACCTTATCTCACCTAAACTGCTAAGTTATACATACATACTTAGTTTGAACCCGACAAAAGGACATAGTCTGAAATAAATAATTTGAATTGAATTTAAATAAATAATTTGAATTGAATTGAAAAAGGATATATATATATAATTTGAATTGAATTGAAAATACACTTATCGCGAAAATTATCACCCAAGAGCAATGGGTCTCCACTTGACTACGATTCGAGATCAGCCGCCAGCAGCCATATCATCTAGTTAGAGTTGACGGCGGCCCTCTCCTCTCATTGGCTGATTACGATTAGCTACTACGAATCGCGGCGTCAACATAGATTTGTGGGTGAACGGTGAGGTGAGGTAAAACAAGTTACAGAATAGCGGGACAGGGCTGTTATTCGCTACGCGTTAATGCGGCTCACCCCGTCGTTCACCCGTTACGGAACTAGACCTCTACCTACGCTTAATTACTACGAATCGCGGTGTCAAGGTATAATTGTGGGTGAGAGTTGAGGTGAGCTTAAAACAAGTTACAGAATAGCGGGACAGACCGCCAGCCGCAGACAGACAGAATGCGAGACCCAAGTTAACTTATTAGGCTATTTTCTCATTTTAAGATTTATAACGTAGTGTTTAATACCATCAAATGATTACAATAAAGTGTAAATTACAAAATATAATAAAAATCATAAAAAGATGGGTTGACTTAAAAGATTAAAATATAAATATATCTATATCACCCAAGAGCATAATATATTTAAAGATGACAATTCAAATTCAATTTTCTTTATTACGTAAGATAGACTTTGTCTATATATAATCTAAATCCTAAGGCAATGGAGCCACCCGGTAGGCAAAAAATGCCTGTGTTGGACGGCGCCGCTCTTCCTATAGGTTAGGTACCTTCACAATTTAATATTATGCTTTTTCTCAAACATGCAATAAAATGTCGTCATTACGTGCGTTATAATAACAGGCTTCAAAGTATCACGTTGCGGCCGGAACAACTCGAGAGAACTGTAAAGGAATTTCATACAAAATTGAAGGCCTAGGCCGGGAAGTACCTAATTTTTTTAAAATTTTCATTTCATAATTTGTGGCACAGGATCACGGCGTTCAGCCATGAAAATTTGTCTTATTTCTTGGAATTTTATTTATTTATTTCATTGCATGTTTGAGAAAAGCACTATACAAATACATGCCATGACCGTACGGTCGGCCGTCTAAGATACCTACTCACCCGGCAAGCCCTTCTTTCCCGGCGTCTGCAGTAATGTACTATTTATGCTTATTTCATTATTTACACTTGATTTAAAAAAATAATTGTACAACAACTATGTATGTAACTTAAACGCAATATTTCGCGACCAAAACAGTAATTTACGTTTTTGCCATGCAACGGTTAGTAGTTAGCACGAAGATAATGCGGTGATTACATAGTAATATGTCAATTTGTATGAGCCGTTTCAGTTGTCGCCAGCGAGGGTCCGCCTTTGCCCCTCTTTTTTGTCCTTTTAACTGTAGCTACAAATGTTAGATCCACTTAGAAAACGGACACAGTAAAAAAAATATTACACTTAGCCAGTTGGACCAGGGTAACTTGACATGAGAATCCTAATTTCCACCGCTACCAAGATTTGAACCGGCGGGTGTAAAGTAAAGTAAAGTAAAGTAAAGTAATTTATTTTGCGTAAAACGTGGTACAGAAGATGGTATACATATATCACAGAGAAACACACATTTCACCAGCAACTGGCATGCAAAAATTTGAATATACCTAACGAAATAGAAATTAATCATAATGGATTTACACAATAAATATAATGTCAATTAAAATTCAAATTAAATTAGTTAAGTCTTAATACAAATTCAAGTTTTTATAATAGTCAAAGTACTCATTTACATTATAAAACGATTCCTGTATTAAAAAATTTCTCAGTCTTGATTTGAATATGTTAAATGGTAATTCTTTAATGTCATCATGTAACCTATTATAGATTCCAATCGCCATACAAAATGCGTTCTTGCCGTACAATTGAGTCTTTATAGGCGGAATAGCAAGACGATTTGGGTACCTCGTATTAGATTTGCATACGTCACTTTTTTTATTGAAAAATTCTGGATGAAGTTTAACAAATATACAAATTTCATATATATACATACTAGGCACAGTTAATATTTTTAATTCTCTAAATAACGGTTTGCAGGATGTGAGAATATCCAAGTTGTAAATAGCTCTGATGCATTGTTTTTGCAATATTAGCACTCGTTTTGCATGGCTTGAATTACCCCAAAGAAGGATGGCATATCTCAGAATGGAACCAACATACCCGTGATATGCCTGTATTGCAGTTTCCTTTGAGCTAACTTTTGCAAGTTTCCATAACGCATATGCAAAGGAGTTTATTTTATTGCATAATTTATTAGTGTGATCCCTCCAAGAACATGCATCGTCAAGCCATATGCCTAAAAATTTCGTGTTACAGGATTCTGTTAAGGTCTGATCTTCAAAGGTTACATTTAGTGGGCGTTTATTGCCATTTCTATTAACAAATTGTATAAATGTAGTCTTATCAATATTTACAGTCAAATTATTTCTACGTAACCATTTTATAATATTAGTAATTGTCATATTTATGTCACTATTATAAGATCTAGCATCACTACATGGTATAACGTTGGATAGATCGTCGGCAAAACTTGAACTTTGCGTTCCGTGCAATGCTCTAGGAACCAACTGAGCTATCGTGGAATCGTGGTTGGAAATTAGAATTTCGATCACGCTTCTGCTTAGTATTTACCTACAGCAGTGACATGGAAATATTTGTATAACTACCCGTTTCCCCCGGGGAGCCGAAAGCCCTCCAACCTCATCATCATATCACGAACGTGTTTAAGTGTGCACAAGGCTTAATAAGCCGCCAATTTGCAAGTGTGCGGTGACCCTTACACGGACGCATACATTAGGACCTAATTGTTTAATCTGGTATGTTAATTTTTAGTTTTCATGCATTTTTCATTAGTTACGGTGAATTTTATTTAGTTTTTTCAAGTCGTAGGTCCTTGCCACATGTATATGCATGGGTCTGTGCTCCTCTGCCGTTGCTGATATACTATTTCTCCCTTCTCCTGGGAGCAGTCAAGAGAGAAAGAAGAAGAAAGCAAGAAACATTTATTCGAGACAAAAAAGAGACGATGGAAGTTGGAGGATCCTAAAAAAATTGAAATAGAAGACCTAAATACGAGTAGGTCGATCGCGTAACGCATAGTACAGTCGCCATCACATACATAGGTACACTATAGGTGTTCAAAAATATCGGCACATGCACCCTAATGTCTTAAAAATAGAGGTGTGTTCCGATGTTTGTGAGCTGCTTGTTTGCTCCGATGTATGTGATGGCGACTGTACGTACGTCAGGTAGATCTAAACGTCACTTTTTATATGGAAAAATTACAGTTCAATTGTCCTAACGCGCGTTCGACACGTTACGTGATTACCCCTTGGCGGCCGAACTAAACATCATATCGATACCTGCAGACTCAAAGGGCGTAACAGCCTGTTGTTGTAATGGCTGTTACGCCCTTTGAGTCTGCAGGTATCGATATGTGAGACCAAAGCGTAGGTATCTTCTTTACTGGCTTGACCACCTCGAGAGGATGGGAGAAGATCGAGAGGTGAAGAGAGCATACTTGGGCCGGCCGGCTGGTCGACGACCTGCCGCCTGTCGGTCGTCCCAAATATCGCTGGAAGGATATGATAGAAGCGGATCTGCGCGAACTCAGAGCCGGCACTTAGCTGGCAAGACATTGCGCGGGGTCGGGCAAAAAATTTAACAATTAAGACTATGTAATGATAATGGTTCATATCTTTGTTAGTAAAATCTTAAATACGTAATATGTTAGTATTGGAAACAAAAAATAAAGTAAGAAAAGCAAAAGACGACCGCTTTAGCCTAGTTGGTAGTGACCCTGCATACGATTTTTTTTATTTATTTTTTGTCCAAAAATAATAAGTTACAAAATTGCACGTAGAACCGATGGCCGTTGGGGCGGAAAAGTTCTCGAGTGCCGACCACGTACCGGCTTGCGCGGCGTGGTGGACAAGGTGGACTGGTGACCAGGTAAAGGTCGCGGGAGTCCGCTGGATGCGGGTGGCGCAGGACCGGCCATTGTGGCACTCTTTGTGGGAGGCCTATGTCCAGCAGTGGACGTCTTTCGGCTGATATGATGATGATGATGATGACGTTCTACTATCCGTTGTAACCATTGCATGGAAAATAAGGTAAATTACTGTTTAGGTCGTGAAATCCGGAGTTTAGGTGTTTATAGTAGTTTTTTAGTTTATAGCTGTCATACAATTTCTTTTTTTAGTGAATTTACACACGGACTATAAAAAAACCGGCCAAGTGCGAGTCGGACTCGCGCACGAAGGGTTCCATACCATTATCTATAAAAATATTTATTGTATTCTGTGTTTAGTATTTGTTGTTATAGCGGCAACAGAAATACATCATCTGTGAAAATTTCAACTTCAAATATCACGGTATCAGTGAGATACAGCCTGTTGACAGACAAACCATTGCATGGACCATGCATTTATACAAGTTTATTCTAGGAAAAGGGGGATTTCGCGCAAATGGAAAGCCAACTTATGAAAGTTTGTTACACAAGTTTCATAAAATATCATATCGTTAGCCAGCGAATGTCAAAGGACGTTTTGTATGGAAATCAAACAGCCTCTCACAGACTACCTGTGCGGCCGGTAAAGTAAACTTGTCATTAGCTGTCAAATTTACTATTGACCTGTGTTGCCCGCCACCGCAGGCCGCACGCCGCACCAGTCCCTCCGGCCGTATTGGCAACCAAGTTTCGCAACCAGTTGTCGAAAAAGAATGAATAATCTTGTTACGCAACTAGTTGCCTAAAAATAAATTATATTCCTGTTCCACAACTAGTTGCCAAAGAAGAATAGGTCTCGGATACTTAACCTTTAGGTGCATGATTTAATATATTTCATCATCCTCCTAGCGTTATTATTCCCGGTTGTGCCCCTAAAGGAGCCCGGGGTCCGCTTTGACACCTAATCCCAAGATTTGGCATAGGCATGATTTAATAAAAAAAATATATGTAATGGCTAAACACGTTTTTTTTAAACAGACAGACAGACAGACAGACAGACAGACAGACAGACAGACAGACAGACAGGTAGACAGACAGACGGACAGCGGAGTCTGCGTAATAGGGTCCCGTTTTACTCTTAGAGTACGGAACCCTAAAAATACATATTTTTCGAATCTTTGAAGTTTCATATCTTTTTACGATTTTGATTATCCTATTGTTTTGTAATTTATACATTGTGATAATTTGATTGTTACTTACCGCGTACTGTAGTCCTTACTGTACCTAGTAGTAGAAAACAACAGCAAAGGTGATCATTCCACAGCCACCTCAGAGCATAGAATACTAGAGAGAGGACCAGCTGTATGCTCAATGGGCATACACTGCCATACTGTGCACGCGTGCTGATCGCAGAGAATATTACGTTTTATCCCAAAATGCCTGATATGATGCGCGTTTATTGTCAAATGAGCGTGTAGGTATATGTGGGCGGCAATCCACGATGATTGGTTATTTATTTGTCATAAGTTATTTATCGATTAAATAATCATTTTAAGTAAGTTCTTACTATGATTAGTTTATAACTAAGTATGTAATGATTACTTTGCTACCGTTTTATAATTTTGTAATGTGATGAAACAACTATATCCTCTTTTGATAATATCGGGAAAGTTCAGTACAATGATAATTAATTTTGATTTGTCACTTTGTAAACATTTTAAAATAGTAAAGAGTTTAGTTCTACGAGTAAATTGTTATTTAACATTTGTATTGATATTTTAGGTTACTTATTAAATAAATAATTAAATAAGGATTTGTATTGATTTCCAACCACAGCACGCCATTACCCAAGCGCAAGGTGGCGTGAGGTGATGGAGTGGGGTTGGTTGGAAAGGCTATTTAAGTCGTTGCACGCCATTTTTTTTGTCTTCACTGTTAAACTTCGGTTGTGTAAACTTACTCTGCCAATTTGTTAATAAAAAATGAATTGAATAAACTTCTTCATCTATTTATTCAAACTTGTGCCCTCAGTCCACGACTATGGACGAAGCCGGCAATGTGTTGCCATCTGATGGCTTGAATAATCAGGCGACTAATGGGATGTCGCCGACAGCAGCGGTGGGATCACAATCCCCTATCTTAGGCGGGAAACGATCCGCTGGTCGATCAGAACCTACATTTACTATGGATCAAGTGATGAGTTTAGTGACCACGGTTACCAAACAAGCTGCGGCGAGTGCCGTCACTGCGGCGCTATCTACCGCTGGCGCCAACTTACAGCAACCACCGCCGCCACCTCGGGAACGCGGAAATTTCTACTTGCCGCCGTTCGACCCGGATGTACGTTCTCATGACATTCGGGATTGGTGCGCCAATGTTGATGAAACTATTTCTGTCTTCGCGATTTCACCTCAAGAAGCACGGATGAAGGCGATACTTCAGCTCAAAGGAAGAGCAAAAGTGTGGGCCGATACTTGGTCATTGCATTCGACTACTTGGGAACAGGTCAAGGATGACCTAATCAAGACTTTCTCCAAGGAGTTCCGGTACGCTGATGATGTACAGAAGTGGCGCAGCTATACCTCGGACCAGGCGACGACCTACGCTGATTATGCAACTACAGCCTGGACATTATTCAAGCGCGTGCGACCGGAAGCAGACGATGGCGACGTCATTGATGCTATTATTACAGGTATTTATCCTGAACATATTAGATCTGAATTATTACGCAATACGCCTGACTCTTTGCCTAAACTAGTTTCTGTTTTGAAAACTTACCGTAAACGGAAATTTGACGCGGTAGATAAAACAAACAATAGTCATAATCTTGCAAAAAAGGCCCGTTTCACGGAAATAGGTACGAGTAATAAGACAGATCGGGTGGCTATTGTTTGCTTTAAGTGCAATAAACCTGGCCACCGTTTTCGTGACTGCAAAGCGCTCGATACTTTTACGTCTGTGTCCAAAGCTTTAAACGATCCCAACGCAGCTAAATCAGTTGAATGTAAATACTGTTTGAAAAAAGGCCACCTAGAAAAGAATTGTTTTCGTAAATCGTATAACGAACGGTCGAATTCGAACAAGTCTGTAAATTTTTGCAATACAATGGACCGTAGTACTACTGCAGTTAAAATAGGTAATGCGACTTACACTTGTTTATTTGATACTGGTGCAGATTGCTCTCTGATGCGCCAACGCTTCTCTGGTTCGATCCCCGGGAAGAGAAAAGCAGTAAATGTAACTTTTTCTGGTATTGGGGGTTGTCCAGTGCGTTCGACGCAAAGCATTACTACCATGGTAGAAATAGACGGTACTTGTGTTGAGCTAGAGTTTTACGTTGTTGGAGACACCCAAACGCAGTTTGATATTTTGATTGGATATGACCTTTTGCAAATCCCTGGTCTAAGTGTCACTCTGACAAGAGATGGTATTTCCGTGAAGCGCGATTTCCTCATAAGTGAATGTACGAAACAAAGCTCATGTTCTGAAATAAAGACTGATATAAAAGATAATGATTTGCTTCAAAAACTGCATTCTGTTACTGACAAGTACAAAAGAAACTTTACAACTGGAAATCGTGTTTCACAAGTAAATACCGGCGAATTGAAAATAAGGCTTAAGAATCCCGATAAAATTGTGCAGCGCCGACCTTATAGATTGTCACCTAGTGAACGCGAAAAAGTTAGGGAAATGATTGATGACCTCAAGGCTAATGGAATAATCCGTGACAGTTCTTCGCCATTTAGTAGCCCCATATTGCTCGTGAAGAAAAAAGACGGGTCAGATCGTCTTTGCGTAGATTTTCGTGAGCTTAATGCGAACACTCTTAGGGACAACTTTCCCTTGCCCTTGATTGCTGATCAGATAGATAGGCTAGGGAAAGCGCGTTACTTTACCTGTCTTGATATGACCGCCGGCTTTCATCAGATCCCTATAGCCGAAGATTCAATCGAAAAAACTTCCTTTGTGACCCCCGATGGTCAATATGAGTACTTGCGTATGCCTTTTGGTCTTTGCAATGCTCCTTCCGTCTATCAACGGGCTATAAATAAAGCACTTGGTAACTACAAAGACAATATTGCCTTAGTTTATCTCGACGATGTGCTTATCATGTCTGACACAGCCGAAGAAGGTTTACTGAACCTTGATCTCGTCCTAAAACGATTGATTGACGCCGGATTTTCAATAAACATTTCAAAATGCTCATTTTTGAAAACGTCTATTGAATATCTAGGTAATATCGTCGAAAATGGTACCGTTAAGCCTAGTCCTAGGAAAATTGAGGCATTGTCCAGTTCCCCGACACCCAAAAATATTAAGGAACTCCGCCAGTTTAATGGGCTGGCCGGGTACTTTCGGAAATTTGTTCCAAACTTTTCAAAAATAATGATACCTCTTTATGAGTTGACCAAATCTAACGTGCCATGGAACTGGACAAAGCGTCAAGAACAGGCTAGACAAGAGATAATCAGTCGCTTAACGTCTTTACCTTTGCTTACAATATTCGACCCAGACCTACCAACCGAGCTCCATACGGACGCCAGTTCCCTTGGGTATGGTGCCGTGTTAATTCAGAAACGTGATCAAGTAGTCCACGTGGCCGGTTATTTTAGTTTGAGGACGACTAGCGCTGAAAGTAAATACCACTCGTATGAACTTGAAACGCTGGCCGTCGTAAAAGCAATAAAGCATTTTCGCCATTTTTTATATGGTCGCTCTTTTAAAGTAGTTACAGATTGTAACTCATTAAAAGCGTCGCGACACAAAAGAGAGTTGACACCCAGAGTCCACCGCTGGTGGGCCTTTTTACAGAACTATGAATTTGAGGTCGAATATCGTAAGGGTGAGAGATTGACACATGCTGATTATTTTAGCAGGAATCCTATAAATACTCCCCAGTCCGATAAGCCACAATCAAAACCTTTGCAATTATCTGTAAATGCAACTACTCTTGACCACAACTGGCTACTTATTGAGCAAAAACGTGACCCTTTACTTCAAAGGATCGTTGAACAACTGAACTCTGACACCATACCAAGGGATATAGCCAACACCTACGTCATTTTACAAGACAAGTTGCTTAGACGTAAAGTCCAAATTGATAACAAGACACGCAAACTTATAATCGTGCCGTCTAGTTACCGTTGGAATCTTATTGCCCATTACCATTCCGCACTCCAACACTTTAGCTGGGAAAAGGTTCTTTCCAAAATAAGGGAGCAATATTGGTTTCCTAACATGTCCAAGTTAGTTCGCAGATTCATTGAAAACTGTGTCAGTTGCCGTGTAAGAAAGGGTGTATCTGGGGCTAGGCAAATCTCTTTACATCCCATTGATAAGGTTGCTATACCCTTTCATACCGTACATGCCGATATAACTGGACGTATGAACGGAACACGAAGTGAAGCTGAGTACGCATTCGTTTTTGTAGATGCCTTTACCAAATACGTTCATTTAGTATATGCTAACGACCGTACGACACAAACCGCGATCAAATGCTTTCAGGAGTTGATAACAATATTCGGTACCCCCGCGCGTCTTATCACAGACCAAGACAAAAGTATGACCTCGTTAGATTTCAAAGAATTCTGCAGCAAATTTCGTATAGAACATCACGTAGTAGCTAAAGGCGCTAGTAGGGCTAATGGTCAGGCAGAGCGTATTATGAAAATAATTAAGGACAACATGTCATTCTTCCATGCAAGAATTACAATTGGCAATTAATTGCACTGTCTCGAAAAGCACTGGTAAAAGTCCATTAGAACTGTTACTGGGTAAAAAATGCTCACCACCCGCTATCAAGCTCCTCCAAGTTGACGATGATGAGCCTGTAGAGGATCTTATTTCTGTAAGGAACGCATGTAAACAAAGGATGGACGAGCGATCTTTTCAAGATAAAATAAGATTTGATATAGGTAAAGCACTGATCAAACCTTTCAAAGTGGGTGATTTTGTTTTGATGCGGCGTCATGAAAGACATACGACTAAATTGGGTGCTAAATTTGAAGGTCCAATGCAAATATTAGAAATATTACCCAATGACCGTTATAAGTTAAAACATGTAAACTTACGAGGGAGTTCTGAAAAGATCGCAAGTCATGATTTTTTAAGACCTGCCCCTGCTGGACAGCTTGATCCATTCCAAAGCTATGATGATGATCCAACCGTGTGGGCGGACAGTGACATGAGAAACTGTTCTCAAAATGATCAGTTCTGTCTCAATGATCAGATCAGTCTGAGACACGATAGCAAAATAACATAAGTTATAAATCCTGACTGTGATTAGCATGCAAATTACATGTCATAACTTAAGACTATATTTATATGTAACTTTGTTTCACCCATCCACAACTCCTTCCCTACAACGCTGGCTGGCCACCACGCGTTTCCTTTTCCCGGTCTTTAGGCTAGATCTCTGTGTAGTAGAGTGATGCCTGTGTTGGCTAGATCCCAGGATGGGTGATGCCTGTGTTGGCTAGATCCCTGAGTGGGTGATGCCTGTGTTGGCTAGATCCCTGAGTGGGTGATGCCTGAAATCAGCGCAGAGAGCGCGCTGGAACAGAATGGCCGTGTGGGCGGCAATCCACGATGATTGGTTATTTATTTGTCATAAGTTATTTATCGATTAAATAATCATTTTAAGTAAGTTCTTACTATGATTAGTTTATAACTAAGTATGAAATGATTACTTTGCTACCGTTTTATAATTTTGTAATGTGATGAAACAACTATATCCTCTTTTGATAATATCGGGAAAGTTCAGTACAATGATAATTAATTTTGATTTGTCACTTTGTAAACATTTTAAAATAGTAAAGAGTTTAGTTCTACGAGTAAATTGTTATTTAACATTTGTATTGATATTTTAGGTTACTTATTAAATAAATAATTAAATAAGGATTTGTATTGATTTCCAACCACAGCACGCCATTACCCAAGCGCAAGGTGGCGTGAGGTGATGGAGTGGGGTTGGTTGGAAAGGCTATTTAAGTCGTTGCACGCCATTTTTCTTGTCTTCACTGTTAAACTTCGGTTGTGTAAACTTACTCTGCCAATTTGTTAATAAAAAATGAATTGAATAAACTTCTTCATCTATTTATTCAAACTTGTGCCCTCAGTCCATGACTATGGACGAAGCCGGCAATGTGTTGCCATCTGATGGCTTGAATAATCAGGCGACTAATGGGATGTCGCCGACATATACAAGTGCGTGTGTTTTAGATGTGTGCGTGCTTTGTCTTGTCAATTACTTGGGCGTTGTGTGGGTTAATGTACTTGCGACAGGCTCACTCTATACAAATCGGCCGCCATGTCCGATTTCCTTATGTTCATACATCTGTGACAGCCACAGTGGAAACGTGCCGTGCGCTACAGTTTCTGCCGACGGCGCGGTGAATACGATTAGTGTGATGAACGGCAGAATATTCGTAATGTCCGTGTGCAATAGGCATATCAAACAGTTCTTCGGAGCACGACCTTTTCTACAAAGCAGTAAAATACACACATGGATATAAAGCCCAAAGGAATCTAAATCCACAAAGCATAACTGTTTAATCTTCATTAATGGGAGCATCGGTAAATTGTCGGCAACCAGTCGTCAACGTAGCCGGCAACCATTGTACTGACACTTGTACGAGTATGTATGTATGTAAATACTTTATTGTACACAAGATTCATACAAAATAGGTAAAGTTGGCACAAAGGCGAACCAGTTAACCTTTGAACAATCGGGAATATTACGCAAAACTCTTCGTAGGTGGCGACACTAGCAGCGTTGACATTGTGTCTCGTTTCCACTTGCGGTATTGTCTATGCAAGCATCCTTGTCACTAATTTGACAATCAATTGTGCATGTGTGTGTAAATCCCTACATTTTCCCAGCTCACCCCATTGGTATCCAATCTAACTGCACTACGGGGTGAGGTGGGATTTCCAACAATTTTTTTTGTGTTTAGCGATAACATAATAATCATATAATAAGATAATCAACGTGCCGAGTGTAAAAATACATTTTGATCGAGGTTTGAATGTCTATTTTGACCCAACTCACCCCATTTTACGGTACCATATTCCAGAAAAGATGAGAAAATTGAGAAGATTGTGCGTTAATCGCCACGCGATTTCAGGGAAAACCGTTTTGAAACTCAAATACTTTAGTAATATTATGTTTGAAACGCACTTATTTATCGAAATTAGTAAAAGTTGTACAATATTTTCCTTGTATCCTAGATAAACAAAAAAACGTAGACAAAGTTGTCCGTTAAAATTCAAATGTTATCTGAGGGGTAATCAACTAACGTTCCAAACTCGCGTAGGTACAATTTAACTGTCAATTTTCCATATAAAAAGTGACATTTAGACCTACCGCTACCCGACGTTCGTACAATGCGTTACGTGATCGACCTGCTGGAATGAGCTATAACTAAAAACCCTAAAAAGGCATACAATCTTGAAGGACATTTTAACACGGACATACTTTCGCTATAAAGAAGTAGGCTCCAAAAACAAGCAACACTAAGCCTTGTTCACTGGACATAAGTCCGAAAGTGCCATGACATGCGTGTACGTGTGAAAACTTGTAAAGTCAAACTAACAAGCAACTCGAGTGGTCGGGTCCGGCGCAAAAGGACGTGCTTTTATAGTAAAATACTTCACTTACGTGTATCTTCCGTTGGCGAGCTCGTTACTTGGAGTGGACCGAAAATGGTCGAAGGGTCTTTGGAAAATGAGAATTTCGTGACACAAAAAATTAAGGTAACCTACCTACGTAGGTGTTTCACTTTCCTCCTGTCGTTTTTAAGCCCAGACGCAAAGAGAAGGGTGTTATAAGTTTGACGTGTCTGTGTGTCTGTGTAACTGTATGTCTGTTTGTAGCATCTCCTAAACGTTTCAACAAAGTCGGTTCAGCTGGTATTGTACTTTGAAATGAAAATGTCGGGGGGTTTGTCAACTTTTCTACTTATGTTATTAATTATCTTGGTTGTTTGGCGAAGATTTAGAATAAGCTTATCGTAATTTTTGTTGAGTAAGAAATAAATAAAAAAAAAACCATGACCTTCCATTCCAACCCAGAGGGCATATTAGACCTTGGTGGGATCAGGCCTTTAAAACGTTATGAAAATAGTGATATTATAACGTTATAAATAACGATATGTTTAAAATTTCTATACAAATCTCGGCAAATAACGGAATTATAGCGTTATAAGTTATAATAGCGCTATTTTTATAACGTTTTAAAGGCCTGGGTGGGATCGGTTTACATTTCCTTTCGTCGAAAAGCTACTGTTAAAATACCTATCAAATAATATTTCAAACAAAAGATTATATTGAAAACCGGTGGTACGTGTCGGGTTGATGTTGTTAGATATTATGGCTTAAACGTAATGTTTTTAAAAGCACTAACATTATGAATAACTTATTCTTAGATCATCACCGTCCAAATGTTTTCCCGGTAATCTGTGTCAATGAACTGACCACTTGTATGGAAAAAAATTACAATTTGGAAATACTTAATTTGTAATATCAGATATTTTCTATGTAACGGATATATTACATTTTCAATTAAATAGTTAGTTACCTACATATTAATCCAACAAAATTCCAGACATCAAAAAATTATAACTTAACTAGCTTCTGAAAAGTTAGAAAAAATTCAATACTCAGGTAAATGGTTACATCTTTATTTTGGTTCATTTACATTTGCTCTATAGTATTCAAGATAAATAATACTCTAAGCAAAAAACGGTTTTGAAAAACATTAATTTATAATAGCGATTTTTTTCTTTACATCATTTTAAAACATTATTCTAAGATGCTTTATTCAAGAATCCAACAAACTTTCCATCCGGAAGTATTTATATAGATTTAAATAAAACATGAACTGCTTTTTTTTATTATTTATCTTGAATATTATAAAGCAAATGTAAATGAACCAAAATAAAGATAAAACCATTTATTCATATTTTTCTGACTTTTCAAAAGCTAGTTAAGTTATAATTTTTTTGATGTCTGAAATTTTGTTGGATTTTGTCGCTAGGTAACAATTTAATTGATAATGTATCCATTCATTAAAACCTATTGATCATACCTATAACACCAAGGCTATGGCGACTGGTAAACTATTCGTTCCTAGGATAAATAATTACTATGGGGACAGAACTCTCAAAAAGCGTATCCCATACCTACTCAATAGTTTGCCCGAAGCCATTAGACGTGAAAAAAATAGGAATAAATTTAAGAGACTGTTAAAAAAGCATTACCTAGATGTACTTATATAAAACGCAGTTATACTATTTACTACTACTACTGTTACTAATGAATAACTAAATATTTTTTGTTAATAAATGCCTTACCTAGAGACTGCCGCTCCCACAGTCAAACTGTCACTACAGTTTTGTGGGGCAATGTTTAATTTTAAGTATGTAATACACTGTACTTATGAACATGAACATGAACATGAACATAGGCACCACACCCAGCCAGGAAGCAAGCCTGACCCGGACTAGCCGGATATACCAGGGGGCGCAATTTTGTGGGGAGTGACACGCTCTGGGATGGGAAGGGAAGACCGACCAGCCGCAACCAGTCGGCCACAATCAACCGGCTATGCAGCCTTTAGCCAATATTGGAAAAGAGGAGAGAAAGGATACTTCGTCGGGGGATGAGCGTTGGTGAAATGATGCACGTTGCTTCATATAAAGTCTTCTCATGTTCAAGGTGTTTTCGGAGATCCGTTACAGCTCGCTATTTCGAGATCATTCTACCTGTTCCTCTGATTAGCAATCAGTTTCTTCCATTGCGTTGATTTCTCGTGCAGTGTTGTAGAAGTTCTCTTTAATTGTGTGCCTCTGGGGTGGTTGTTGTATGTCATGAGGTCATAATATGACTCGCAACCACAACAACTACTATTTTCCAGTACGTATTCATGTGGGTGAATGACTGGCTGATTGACAAGAATATTCGTCATGCGGACACTATTACTTCATTTATCGTATGGCTTATTTTTATTACTCTACTTCAAAGATTTACAATACGAGTATTACTTTAAACTTTGTCACTACACACTAAACATTGTCTCAGCTCTCAGGTATAACCAATTCATTTCACCGAAACCACATTTTTTTACTGCAGACACAGACACAAGATTCAATATTCAATATTCAACGGCCTCCGTAGCCCAGTGGGTAGTGACTCTGCCTACGAAGCTGGAGGTCCCGGGTTCGAATCTCGGTCAGGGCATTTATTCGTGTATTTATCACGAATATTTGTTCCTGAGTTATGGATGTTATATATGTACATAAGTATCTATATGTATGTATCTATTATATATATCATCGCCTAGTACCCACAACACAAGCCTTACTGAGCTTACCGTGGGCCTAGGTTGATTTGTGTAAGATTGTCCCGTAATATTTATTTATTTATTTATTATTTACATAAACATAACTTTAATATTAACACTACTCACTGCACAACAAAACAGAGTGTCACAAGCACTGTCACTAGGAGAGTTGACCAGCAGCTAGTATTTAATTTGCCTGTTACCGTGGTTTGACAATCTTCCTGGCGAGAAGTCTTCGTTATGTGGAATAAAGGCATAACTCGTATTTATTTGTAAGGTTCTGCAGTCTTCTGAGGTTTGCATATTCAACGCTTTTTTTTCTCCACACTTAAGCTCTAGGTCTTTTTTTGCATCCCGTTTAATTGGAGCTTGGTTTTCTTTTCGTTCTAGTGTTTTATTTATTAAAAATTTATGTAGCATTTTTAACGTCTATATTGTTAATATCGTTCGCCTATTCAAGCCCATCTGGCGTGGCGTGAATCCATAAAATCTGGACATTTCAAGGAAGTGCATTCAGGCGCAGCTACCTAGAAACCGATCATTTTTTGCGTTCTTTTGTTTTGGTTTAAGCAGATGTATCGCTATTCATTGTTTGCACATTGTTTGTCTCCCGCGTAATTTATTCTCGCTCGAGTCATCTTATTGTCGAACTTTGCTTATTACATTATTGGCAAATTTTCGTAGTTTTAATAGATATAGGTTTACGGTGTTTCACTCACTACCACAGTTCAGCCCAGTTTCAGTCTCGTTGAGCCCCTATCCACTACTCATTGTGTTATATAATATTGGCGGCGCCTAGCGAATTACTTGTATAACTGATCTAAATAGATTTCATTTATCAATTAATCTGTTCTGTAGGTCTCAGGTGTTAAATATTATAACTTATAAGTGCCAAATATTACTAACACAGGTATTATGATCCACCACATATATGTATGACACTGCCGAAGCGTCTTAAACAGGAGCTTATTACGGGGTTCATTCCAGTGCGTGAGAAAATTAAGTGTTTGGTAATTGACACACTGTAATCTAACGTAAAATCTTACTAAGTTAACAAAGGCACTGAAGGCAACATTGAATACAATAAATACAAAAATTAAATATTGAGTACGTATATATTACCCCTACGTTCACCTTATCTTATGATATAGGCCAGTAGTTTGGTCTCTAATTGTGTAACCCGAACTGCTTCATTAAGGAAGTATACCTACTACCTGAAAAGTAATATGGAATGCTCTCACCCGGGCCTGTCACGGCTGTGATGTTGATTCTGCCGCGTTGCTGCGCGTAACCGCTACCCGTTAGAGGCGCACGCACTGGTTTTACTTTACGCGCCTAATACCTAGATGGACTGAACCCGCGTAATATTCGCGTAACACACTACACTTTTCTATAATTTGGCACTTATTGGCGATCTCAAGAAGATGAGATTGGGTAAATCGCTGGGACTACGGGGCGCGGCGCTCGCACATCTGGGCTTTTGCTATTGTTTTGAAGGACCGCATTGTGTAGTTTTATGGCGTAACGAGACATCGGGGAAGGGTCCCAAAACAGCGTCCGCTCGCAACGGCTGTTCAAACAGAACTCCTATGTAATACACTGTACTTATTAAAAAAAATATATTAAAAAGAAAAAATCAGCTATTATAAATTATTTCCAAATTTGTCATTTTTTCCATACAAGTTGTCAGTTCATTGCCTGGACTATAATAAAAAAAGACAATGCATGCTTTATTTAAATCTAAATAATAATTTCCGGATGGAAAGTTTGTTGAATAAAGCAAAATTAACAAAAAAACGCTATTCTACTATTTTAATGTTTTTCATTTCAAAACCGTATTTTTCCTGGAGTTTTGTGGCAAATAATCCCAAGATGCCTTAACATTAAGGGTTGTGTACGCATATTTTTCAACCAACGAAAAAAACGGAGGAGGTTCTCAAGTCGACGCGTACCTATATTTTTTTATTTTTTATACATGACCACGCATAATTTTTACAAAGTAGTTCGACTTTGATAATTATTCTTTTATTGGAAAGGATATAACCCCGAAGTTAGACCCGAAGTTTGGAAAAAAAAACAAACTTAAGGGTAGGAAAATAGGGGATGATTGATTTTTCGTCGGTTAAAACTTTGTTTTAAAGTAAATTATGTAACATCGTCATTGTTCTTTGTAGTTGACTGTACGAGCCCGGATTGATGTCGATGTTATATACATTATAGTTTAAAAATGATTTTTACATTAACGAAAGGGCATTATCAAAAACTACAACTCAGAAAAGTTGAAAATACCCCGTAATTTTTTTTTATTAGACATCTATACGGGTAGGGCGGATATTGCTCTAAAATCACAATTAACCCTTTTCCAGGCAGAGGCGTTATATCGACCACATACTGCTTGTCAAACATAGTTACTAGCTGAGCCCGCAAATTTCGTTCCGCCGCACAAAATACATGAAAAAAAAACTTAATTTATTCAATTTTTTATAGTTATTCTGCTATTCGGGGCGAAGACAAATCCAACAAATCAAAAATAACTAACACAACTTTCTTTTATCAAACATAATTATGTCTTAATGTCATAATGTCATCAATGAATAAGATTGACACCCGATTGTCATTTTCCGACTGCCGGCCTGGAAAAGGGTTAAAATTACATGCATGAATGTATTGCATTTTATTGAATAATTTAAATATGCGTATACTCACAAAGCGCGAGGGTTTAAAGTATTGAGAAACCAAGTGGTAAGGTACCTAAAAACCTACATCTAAAAACAGGTGAGTTGGTTAACAATTATCTTTTCAAAAAAAAAAGTACTAGTACAATGGTTAAACAATTAAAAATATTTGTTCGAATCGAAAACGATACTATCATTCCAATTTTGTAATTTAATAGATTCAAAAATTGTGACTATTAGCACAGAATAAGTAATAGTACCTATTAGCTGCCCACCCTGTAGTATTTTAGTTAATGAAACGCCACACCGCACGGTACAAAATATTACATTTTTAAAACCAATGGTTTCCAATATATGCTAATCATGAAAGTGATGCCCACAACAGTTTTCGATTTCCTCAGAAAGGTATTAATTTATGTCCAAATTGTGTAATTTAAAATTAAACTTGGGGACCGACTTTTGACTTTCGAGCGCTCGAATCTTTCACTCGAAAACGGACAAAAATTACGAAATGCTCTTTTGAAATAGCGATAGAAAATTTAAAAACGAGTGGTATTGACCACTCGTATTTAATTCTATCGGTAGAAAATTTGTGCCTGCAATTTTGACACTAAAATCGTATTTAGTTTTATTTAATTTTCGAGCGCTCGAAAGTCAAAAATCGGCCCCCAGGTATGTTTTAGAGAATGATATATTATTATGTTAGTAAATTCCATATTTAATTCTCGCCACATATTAAAAGAATATCTTTTGGCATGGCCATACCGAGAGACGTCAGATTTTTTTATTTTTTTTATACAACGACGATGGCACACTAGCTTACGGCCTGACTGATGTTAAGCTGGTACCGTAGCCTATGGACACTTGTGACTCCAGAAGAATCACAAGCGCGTTGCCGACCCTTTATTCACCTGAGGATTCGCTGTGTTGGCAGATAGAGACATGCAGGTCCCTCACCCTAGGGAGCTCTGGCGACCTTACTCACCACCGGGAACACAACACCACATGCTTCATAGCATGCATACATATAGCAACACTACAAAGCAGTGGTGCTATTATGGCTGCGGTCTTCTGTAAGGTGGAGATACTTCCCCAGTTGGGCTGGTCCAAATAGTCCAAATACGAGCGAGATGACTTTCCGCTGTGCCCTACCTCTCTACGCTGTGCCCTACCTCTCTACGCTGTGCCCTGCCTCTCTTATTCTATGGAACTAAAACTCAGAGTGTATACGTTCCAATAAACATAATGACAATTTAAACAGTACATACCTAGTTACCGATTATTGACAGCCCTAACCTTAGAATACAGGGAACTGGGACTCCCTTTACTAACGTGTGGGGCCGCAAATATTATCCTTTTAAATTGGTAGTAATCTTAGATTAATAGGACGACCCCCGGCGGTGCAGTGTGACCCCCGCTGCCAGTACTGGCCGAGCGCGCCTCAACTCTCTCGATCCTTTTCTTTTATATGGCTCATAAAAACAAGTTACAGACATTATAAGACATATAAATAAGGCATAACAAATAGATCTCTCTCTCTTAATTAAGTGTGCACAGAAGTATTTAAAACATTAAGAACATATAAGGTGCTAAGGAGGTAACAAAATATTTAAACAGGTTGCTTTTTATAAGCGGAATATGCAATAAACCTCAATTCTAAAATAATATTTGTTATATTTTGCAGTTCATTTTTGTCTTCTGCTGCTCATTTTTTTTTTAATATTTACGCTTTTGCTCTTTAAAATGTATGTTGATTTGTAATGTAATGCACACGCTATATGACATGCGGGGTACATATCTAATTTTTAACCGTCTTTAAAAACGGAGGAGGTTCTCAATTCGTCTGTATTTTTTTTTATGTGTGTATGTTACGCGGTAACTCGGTTATTTATCTACCGATTTAAAAAAAATACCCTTTGTTTGAAAGCGTATACTTCCAAATTGGTTCCGTTGTCACCAAAATCCAGTTCTGGTGGTGGGATCCTGGAGAAATCGAGGGAACTCTTCAAATGTTATAGGCAAACTTGAAGCAATTTGGCTACTGCTTTGAAGTCGGTTAAAACTTTGTTTTTAAAGTACAATTATGTCAGTCCTATTCTGGCCCTGTGGTTGCCGTGCATTTAGCGTGGCAAGTGAACAATTATTCGTAACCTTGCACGTGCACGACGGGCCACAAGCGACTGGCGAATAATTATTCAACTTATAACTTTGATTGAATATTATAAAAAAAAAAAAAAAAAGAAAAAAAAATATTTCATTCGCCCTTGTACGTGGTGTTTCACAATTTTTAATAAGGAATAGCGCATTTGTCTACATATTCTTAGTAGTCTGAGAAAAATACGGTCGCGATATATATGAAAAAACAGCAATATAAATAGATATCAGAATTTTTTTGTACAAAAAACTAGCCTGATATTGAATTATTTCAAAAAAAAAAGTATTTATCTTAGGCTATAGTGTGATTAGTGTGATTACAGATGTTGGTGGTAATTAAAGTTGTAAATATAAAGACTTCTCGGAAGGTGTCGCTACGAGCCTCCAGGCCCCGTAGCATGGATGGCGTTATCACGCGATAAGTGATAGGATAAGCGCGTCGTCTCATTCTATCGAACGGTGTCAGCCAGGGACGGATGCTCTATTCTATCACTTATCGCGTGATAAGGCCATCCATGCTACGGGGCCAGAGCGCGTAATTAGGAGAGAGAAGTGATCGTAATAATTTACTTTAAACTTACAAAACTAAAAAGGTTGACCTCAAAATATAGTCCCTACCAGAGTTCATGCTGTTAATTAACAAGAATATTGTACATTTTACCAAACAAACCTCTACAATTCGGTTTGGTTAATTTTATATTGTAAATATGATAAATATAACAAGATTTCGCAGTTGAACTTACAAAACTAAAATGGTTGACCTCGAAATATAGTTCCTACCAGAGTTAATGCTGTTAATTAACAAAGAATATTGTACATTTTACCAAACAAATCTCTACAATTTGATTTGGTTTATTTTATAATTAAAATATGATAACTATAACAAGACCTCGCGGTTGAAATTACAAAACTAAAATGGTTAACGTCAAATTATAGTCCCTACCAGAGTTCATGGTGTAAATTAACATTTTTACCAAACAAATGTCAAGAATTTGGTTCGGTTGATTTTATGATAAACATATGATTAATATAACATGGCCCTGTGGTTGAACTTACAAAACTGAAAAGGTTGAGGTCAAAATATAGTCCCTACCCAGAGTTCCTGGTGTTAATTAACGAAAAAAAATGAACATTTTACTAAACACGTCTCAACAATTTGGTTAGGATCTATCAAAAAGCTGGCCAAGTGCAAGTCGGACTTGCGCACGAAGGGTTCCGTACCATTATCTATAAACACATGTATTTTATTCTGTTTTTAGTATTTGTTGTTATAGCGAAAACAATCCGTAGTAATAATATTAATATTAAAGACTGACGGACAGCGGAGTCTTAGTAATAGGGCCCCGTTTTACCCTTTGAGTACGGAACCCTAAAAACGAGTCATTTAGGGATTACGCGGTATTTTCGATTTTCGGTAAAGTGACGTTCGACGCTCGAGATCACAAACTTGTATTATTCATTGCGCCAACTTCATAAACAAGTCTGCAAAAATCAGAACTACCAACCCCGCCAACTACCCCGTAGTTTCAGGCGACATAGTTACTTATTAAGAAAAGTCGGATCATTTTTAATTACCGCGATGAGTACGAAGAAGGCAAAGCCCATGGTTGTAGGTATATGTTTCAGTTTAAGTTCTAGTGACATTGTTACAAGGTTTATTATTCCAGTTTAACAGGGTTTTACAAAATAAATATCACGGAACAATATACTTAACACAAATATAATGCGGATTTCAGTAGCGTTGATATCTTTAGATATTCAAATGCATCTTTTAAAATGCAAGTAATTAATAGTGTTAAGAATAAGCAGCATAAATAGTATTAGAAATAGGTAACTCACCTCTTATCATCTTTAAAAATGTTGTAGTATTATACTTAAGTTACTAAATCTATTTGATTTACTCTAAATATGGGATTTATACAATAATATTGTCATTAGGATTAACTATAGCAATATATTCTCATTTGCGGTAACCTATATAGATTTACATGTTTGGTTATGCTTTCATCTTCAAAACAAAAAAAACAATTACTCACACTTAATAAAAAAAAAAAATCATCTCTCTTTCACAAATGTTGTGATAGTCCGTTCAATTATTTACATATCAAGTTATCTAGGTAAACCTGTAATTGGCCATACTACTGTGTATTATAGTATAAGTTACGTACTTTGTATCGCTGTTGGTTTTCTGAATAAATAATAATATTAACTAATGCACTTGCTAGTTAGAGCAACAAAGAGAGAGATAAACGAACTTAGTTTGTTTTCGTTTCGCGGTAGCTCCTCAGACTACACTACGCTAAATGGAATAAGTAGGTACCTATTAGGTTTATTATGTAAATACGTAAATATGAAGTAAATCGAGTTTTCTTTCGATTTAAATTATATACATGTATATAAAATATACTCTTGGTTTTATTAGTATATAGGTATAATAGTTAATGTAGTTAGCACAATTATTAGAATTACGTACGACATAGTTTTGCTTCAATCATTATTAAAACGACATTATTTAAGTATCATAACCCATAAGGCATAGGTAACTGTATGCAATTGTATGTAACATTTATTTAACCTAAACCTATTTACAAATTAGTAATTAATTAATTATTAACTCTGTACTTATTATGATGTTTATAATCACACAGACAAACTGTTCCGACAGTTTTGCGAGACCGTGTTAGTTATAATGTGTATATACTCTGTATATTAAATAAAATTAAATAATAATCTAGGCCGCCTTTCACGTTGTATGTAGGTACCTACCTAGCTAGACTATACCCAAATTAATAATTTGCAGAGCCATACCACAGATTGCCATACCTATTCCGAGACAAAAAAAGTAAAGTTGCGTAGGTACTTACTTAATGATTATCTATGTAGTAATTAGGTTTTAACGACGTTAAAGTTTTCATATTCATATTCATATTCATTTATTGCGATCATGTTCATTGCTTTTGTGGCTTTTCCTTAATACGAGTAAGTAATATCCTTCCTTATCCTTACTAATAGTTATGAATGTGAAAGTGTGTTAATTGGTTGGTCCTTCCTTGGTGTTTGTTTGGACGTCTTCATAAATAAGCAAAATACTTACGTTTGTCACGCGGGCCAAGCCGCTGACAAAACTAGTAAGTTGATACTACATGGTGTACCCATGTAGGTACAGTCAGCAGCAGAAGTAGCAACACAAAATAACACGCTCGAAATTATCTAGAAAGTCCGTATCCTCTTGACATTAGAGCCATGTGTAGGCTACTTTTGCTGCTGGATGTACCTTTAACTTTATCATCGATTAATTGACGTCTTAAAATATACAATTGGTAAATTACCTAAATACCTAATCATTACATAGTATACAACAAAGTCGCTTACGTTTTTTTCAATAGATAGAGTGATTCAAGAGGAAGGTTTATATGTATAATTCATGCATGTGTTTTACGTATAAATCCGTGCGAAGCCGGGGTGGGTCACTAGTTATAAGTATATAATCAAGTAAGAAATCGTTTTGTCTTTACTTGTTAGTCGTAGGAATGAGATTCTATTGCTTTGTTATTTTGCAACCTTTCACGACACACAAAATAGTATTAAGTACTTACCTAGTCTATTTTTTCCAACAACATTAACACGAAACATTTGGCGTTTAGTAGGTACATAGGTAACTATCTACTCGTACCTTTTGAGAAAGCGCTGCAGTCACTACCAGACCTATACCTTGTTAAAATTACCAAAGAAATTGGTAATTTTAACTAGGTAAAAGTCTGGTACATTTTACAAAACAATACCGCTGCATGCATAGTTCCATCCTACTCAATTTATAAACATAAGAGTGAGATGTGACTATTCCCCTCCCCGACTGCCCTGCGGAGGTGCACCCCTTCCCCCGGCTACAGCATCTTGCGATGCGCGCGCGGCGGGGCAGGCTTCATTGCGTTGAGGTAGTTCATTGTATATAGTCACTTTGTTTTGTTTGCGTTTTAATGAAATTTTCTTGGTGCGCCATTTCATTTCGGCTGGTGCGTGGTGGATTTAGTTTGCAAAGTGTAACCAACTATGGATAGTGATCTCGACGATGACTTAAGTGTGGGGGTGACTGAATATTTGAAGGAATGGGGATTATCTCAATCTACCATAACAAGTTTTGAAGGTAAGCATTAGAACGATATTACACTAAAAGTGCTAAATTTGCAACACTGATACCTTACTAATTAATTGTGAATAAGAATTATATTGTATGTGAATAACGTACTTATTCCATTGTTAGTTCTTTTTTGTCTGAAACACAGGGTAACCTATAGTTGACACCGTATATGGATTCCCCACCCATACCTCCTTATTATTAATGATAAAAAATAATAATTTTGCGATTATAGTTTAATATGAATAGGAAGCTTAACTCAGGCTTAGATATTGACCTAGAAATATTGGTTACGTATTATCTACCTAATTACTTTGATTAATTTACAAAACAAATTTCAGTAAAATTTACCAAATCGGTTTGGTTGGCCATCGTTGCGTTTGTATTTTGTCTGTATGTAACTAACTGAACATTAAATAATGAGTGATGTATTACATATATGTCTTATTTTTTAGAAAATCATATTTCGTTAAATTTGCTCGACTCCATTCAAGAAATGAACTGAAGGAGCTGATTCCCAGTTTAAAGGAAATAATATTATTCAAGCGGGGGTTGAACAAACTCCAAAACATTATTCATGTAAGTATTCCTGTCTGTTTAACATTTATTATCCATACTACATTTCAATCCGAAAGTGTGTCAGTCTGTCTGTTGCCTCTTAACGCTTAAACCGCTGAACCGATTTAGATGAAATTTGGTATCAAGATAGTTTGAGTCCCGGGGAAGGACATCGAATAGTTTAAGTCGGTGAAATAGGTGGTAAAAAATTGTATGGAGCTACGATATAAACGAGTTCCACGCGGACGGAGTCGCGGGCAGAAGCTAGCAAAGAAAAATATAAAAAATCCGAAATTAATAAGAGAAAATAATAAGAGTCCGTTCACGCGCTCACTAGGGTCACTGGTAAATTATTGAAATTATTTAAATTTAACGATACATATTTAAAAAAGTAGGCCGCTGATAAAATCAAAAGAAAAACGGCCATCATAATTTTGGACGCATAGATTGACGAATCCAGCAACGTTAAAACTAGTACATCAAACTTATTCATAAATTTAAATAATCTCAAATATTTACCAGTGGCGCTAGTCAGTACGTGAACGGGCTCTTTTTAGATGAAATTTGGGATGTAGATATTTAGCTTGAGTCCCGGCAAAGGACGTAGGATACTTTCATCCCGGAAATCAGTCCGCGAGTCTGACTCTTGACCGCTTTTTAATGTATGGTAACACCCCCTGATAAATAATTTACATACTTGAATTTCTTATTATTCAATATTTGTTTTTGGCTGACCAAAGCCTGCATCTCGACAAAACGTGATGGATGAAGAACAAGGCATTTCGCACATTAAGTCAAATACCTAAAATTGTTTTTTTTTTCAGATTGAATTGGATTTTGAAACCAAGTTTAAAGGATCAGAGCTCCTACTATTCAAGAAATGGCCCAACTTCTTAGAGAATGCGTTTAATCATTTGAAAACGATTAAAGCTGCTCCTGTCTACATTAAATTGATCGAAGAAAATCCAAGCAAAGGTTGGTTATCATAATATTTATTAAAAAATCACGAATATCACCCCAAAATCGAAACGTCGAGAAAATGGCAACTCGTGGAATAGTATTTACTGACGGATTAAGCTACGCTTCGTCCGTCAAACTCTACCCATCCACGAATTGCTTTTTTCCGGCCTCTGCAATAATGTACGTTTACGTGATTGGTTATCATTATTCTGATGTTTAATTAGTGTTGAATAGGGTGATGGCACCAAATAAAATAACCAATATTGTATAAACATAATGTTTGATCTAATTAAGTCAACAAATATGCATCATACATAACTAAATATTTATTTTTATTTTCCAGATATAAAATATAATAATAATTGGATATAAAATAGTTCCACCTGTGAGATTACACTACAAAGATACAGATGGTAAAAAAAACCGTTAAGCCAAGCATTCAAGAAGCTATGAACAGTTTCATTCTTCATGCAAAGGTATAATTTCATTTTTAACACTATTGTGTGATGACGACTTTCCATACAAACGGCCATAAGGATTTAATATAAACTCCAATACAAATTTTCACTTCCCATTTTACTTCCTTAGGGGATGATTTTCAGGATAAAACTATCCTAATCAGTTCTATCGGAAGACCAGCGCTGGCAGCAATGCCAGCATTATGCTGAGATAGAACCGTTTCGTGACAAACGCTGTGTGTTGTTTGTCTCGAATAAATGTTTCTTTCTTTCTTTCTTTCTTTCTATCTCCTTCCTCGGGACTCCAATTATCTCGATACCTACTTAATTTCATCTCCTTCAGCTCAGCGGGTTAAGCGTGAAGAGGTAACAGACATACATATATACAGACAGACACACTTTCGCATTTTTAATACTAAAAGGTACGAAATTTGAAATAAATTATAGCCTGTCATATTCTGATATATACTCGTAAGGTACATAACTGGAAAGTTTCTTAAAAATTCGTCCAGTAGTTTTTGAGATTAATTGAAACCTACATTCATCCATACATCCAAACTTTCGCATTTATAATATTAGTAGGATTAGTATGGATACGGTTAAAAGTAAACAATATATTTTAATTTACAGAACGAAAGCGAAGTCCTCACCCAGCTGGACTATTGGATAAAAGCCCAAATGGCTAATGGACTGCGGTGCCAACCCATCATCATTGCTGTCGGACCGACCATCGATGCCCTAAAGGACTTTTATGTTGCTTATGACGACATCCTTCATAATATCGACTCATTCCTGAAAGCGCTGGACGTATGCTTCAAAACTTTTCACTGCCTGGACGCAGAATATGGTTGGCAACATCTCGCTGCCCCAATATTATAAACTTCAAATTTCAAGTTGATAAAATTGCAACATGGAACCTTATAATATTGGGGCAGCGAATTCTGTTGATTTTATGTCTGGAATCTACACAAAGACGTCAGAATACGGTGCGCTATTTTTGCAAACGATACTCCACTGAGAGCCCAGTCTATAAGACTACTCAGCAAATTTTATCATGACTTGTAACTCAGCCTATAAGATTCACACTTACTACGTATACCGTGAACAGGGTATCTATCTCGTAAACTTAAAGTTAAGATATGTACATCCAAGGAATTTGATTCACGTACGGTCAGCCGCAGAGAAAGAATGTGGGCCGCAACCTGGCAGCCTTTTGACTTTTATTATAAGAAAGGTATTGTACCCTACTGAGTCACTGACATAATTTTAAAATAAATGATCTACAGTTTATTGTATCGATTCGTAAAATAAATTTTATTACATGTACCAAAATTCGGACTATTTTTCTTTAAACCACCGTATTTATATAACCCTTATAATATTAAATAAGGTTACTGGTAAATCGACGTTATTCCTTTTAACAGTGTTATCTATTTAAAAAAGGCAATTTGTAAATGTTCACTCTCTAGGAACTGCTGATTTTCGGATAGCCTTCATGACCTTTTTAATTGCAAATGAGCTTTACTATATCTCCCTAAAAAGAAATACGTTGGTCACCAATAAGCCTGCATATTTTTGAAGTGTTTGTCTTTAGCTTTTTTTCATCTACAATATTTTTAGGGTGTGGCTACGAACAATCTTTAATCTACATAGAAAACTACGTAGTTTGAAAATCTAAACTGCAATATAATTTTACTCTCATACCATGACAGCAATATTGCAAGTTTCTTATTTTCAATGATACCACACCCTATTTATACTCTGGAAATCAAAAATGTGTTTGGTGATATCTACCTAAAAAGATGTGTACATTTTACTAGTGTTAGTTTGATAAATTAACCAAACTAACACCATTAAACTGTACACTACTTATTTGGTACGTTTTATTAAACTAAGACCGGTACAATTAGCAGAACAAGCACTGATAAAATCTTGGTAGATATTACCAGTAAACATTTGGTAAAAACCACAGTACAAATCTGTTAGATATTACCAAACCAATTTTAGGAAAAAATACGAAACACATGATCGATAATACTTAATTATATTTGATAAAATCTGCGATCCACTTATAGTAGATAATACAATATTATCTTTGATATAAAGCACGATCCAATCTGATAGATGATACTAGACTAACTTTGATGAAAACTGCGTTACATATCTGGTAGATATATCAAACACCTTTAGTAGTAACTAAAATATAAATCTGGTAAATATTACCAAACTAAAGCTGACAAAATACACAGAACGTGATTAGTAAATACTACTTAACTTTGTTTGTTAGAGTTCACCAAATAAATTACATTATACTTACAAGTTAAGTTCAGCTCTTTCAATCAAAATGATTTAATACATTGTACCAATAGAAAGTGCTATATCTACCAAATTGTGTTGTAGATTTTACTAAATTACTTTTGCATTTTCTACTGACTAACTTCGGTAATTTGTACCAAAAAATAGTAACAGTAGAACATGCCAAAGGTATTTGGTAAAAAAAGACGAGTATGTTTGGTAAAATGAAAAATATCCGTTTGGTAGATTACACCAAACTACATTGAAAAAAATTATACTTAACTACTTTGGTAAAAAGGTTACTAAAGTACTTTGTTTAAAAATGTACTAAAGTTCTTTGGTGAGAAACGTTACTAAAGTACTTTGGTAAAAAATATACTAAAGTACTTTGATGAGAAATGTTACTAAAGTACTTTGGTAAACAATTTTACTATTTACTACAAAATATAGGTGTAATCTACCAAATAAATTTGGTACAACACCAACTTATTTAGTTTGATAAAATCAACCAAAATTCGTGATAGGACCGAAATCAACCGCTAACTTTGGTAACATTTACACGGAATCTGGTAAATCCAACCTAACATTTTTTTCAGTGTAATCATAATCATAATCGTTTATTGCACCATGGTAAAATAATAGTACATTGTGATACAAGTGAGCTATGTTGATCATTACATCAGAGGCGGAATTGTCACGCGAACCGCAGGTGAGCGTGATATGAGAGCCGAGGATGTAATTATCAAAGCTCACGCGTGTCATACGACGTTAACACATTTGCGAGGAAAAAATCCTTTTCATAAAATTAAAATGTTACAGGCTCCTTAAGTTGTTTCCTTTAGTTATTGATGACAACATCTCCAAGAATGTACAGTAGCGTCAATTCTATTTATCACTTTTCTATTCACCACGAGTCAACATTTTTAACAATAACCAAACACGCATCATCAATGTTTACAAATATTTGTGAAATTACTTATAATGGAGCGCAACTATGTTTTTTCGTGAAGTTCGCGCAGTGCGCCTGCAGCGAGGCTTAGATGAAATCTCTAAACAGCCAATACAAAATAAAATAAATATTTTCTTATTCAATATAAATTCATGTAAAATGCTATCAAAAGTAAAAAGTTTTACTAAATGAAACGTTTCTAACTATACCATATCCAAGAAGAAATAATCAATTAATTCACAACAAGGATTTAATTTGTTTAGTCGAGTAAGAATCCATTTGCCGATAATTAAAAACAAACCTGTATAACCCGGTCAATTTAAGAATGCGCCGAGTCCATGCATACACCTTGCTACAAGGTGCCAACGTGTCTTAATCGGGATATAAACATAACTGACACGAGTGTCGTAATGTTATTAAACACGCGTGTTTAATACCCAGGATTATGAGCCCAAAAGCGGCACAATAAGAGGCACGTTACGAGCAAATGTGTTGAAAAAGTTCTTACAATATGTATGTGTCTCATGGACCCTGGACGGGTATAGCAAACTTAAATTATTAAATTGTTACCTACATTTGCTAGTGTGTGTAGGTAAAATTAGGAAAAGCTAAATTTACAAAGCAAAAACACACTATAGCTTATATAAATCTAAATTAAATTCAATATAGTATACATCATAAAATCAAAACAAAGAAAATACTTTCGCTCTTATTATTTACGACACCCATAAAAGCTCAAACGTTTGTTAAGTCTAATCAGTTTGGACCTTTGGACGTAGTACATTGCTGGTCGGTCGTACTTTAAGAACTTAAGAAAAATTAGAACTCATTATTAATAAAGCTATTAAAAAAAATTGTTTTTTTGTCATATTATTTGAACGGTCGATAACTATGGCTGGTTAAAACATACGCCCGTATGAAATTTACAGGCTGTTTATCGATACGAGGTCACGGCAGGGTTATAATGATACTGATTTTTATTTTTAGGGTTCCGTACTCAAAGAGTAAAACGGGACCCTATTACTAAGACTCCACTGTCCGTCCGTCCGTTCGTCCGTCCGTCCGTCCGTCTGTCTGTCACCAGGCTGTATCTCACTGATACCGTGATAGTTCCAGCTGAAATTTTCACAGATGATGTATTTCTGTTGCCGCTATAACAATAAATACTAAAAACACAGAATAAAATAGTTTTAAATAGATAATGGTACGGAACCCTTCGTGCGCGAGTCCGACTCGCACTTGGCCGGTTTTTTTTTAATTTAATTTTTTTCGTTTTACATATCACTTTTAAATTACCAAACAAACACATTGTAGGTATTATCTATTTAAATTCATAATTTTAATATCCTCTCCAAATATTGTTTTAAAATTTTAAGCCATTTAATGTAAAAATGTAATTTGGTCGCCTGCTATGTATAGCAGTAGGAGACCAAATTACCTGTAGGCAAAGCCTAGTCCAGGGACCCGTACTTATACTACGTGTAAACAAACGATTTGCTAAAGAAATGTCTTAATGTCTGTCGTTTTAATAAAATTGAACATCCTAATGAGGCAGTAAAACCAGTTAAAAATTTTAAATCATACAAAACTCGACTTCACAAACAAATCTTTCTCCAATCACAATCAAAAACATCTTACTATTCATCAATTACTCCGTTCCATTGGCTCCAATGTCGATTCACAATACACGATTGTATGAAGTACTAAACTACTTCTAAAAACGCCCCAACCGCCATACTTTTTTTACCGACTTACGACTATTTTCCATTTTCAAAATGGCGCGTGCTGTACGCGTGCATATTCGAGGGTTGCCTGCTGTGTCTTGTTAAAACCCCCAACTTAACTATACAGGTAATTTAAAGGAGAATAGACCTTAATGTGTCGTGTGAAGGTGTTTGTCAGTTTGATTGGGTAAATTGGTGGAGGTGCTGGGGCATAAGTCAGTAGCAATTAATGATAACTATTGATGTTTGTAAAGGTTTTAAGTTTATCCGCTTTGTCTTCTGGGAGTGCGAGGTATTGAACAATGTTCAGTATACTTAAAAATTATTTGTGCTGGCTGCATTGCATCAAAGTAATCCATTCAAAAAGCAACTCTAACATCCAAGGTTATTTTGTTATACAAGGGGGGAAAGTTGCATTTTACCTGCGAGTGTTTCAACACACGAGACGTAAAATAACTTTTCACCCGGCGTGTATAACACAAATATTTTCACCTCACTACAGCGAGGAAAATAAGAAAAATAGTAAAAAAGTAAAAAAATATAAATAACAAAAAATAAAAATAAACATTTAACGTTCTACGTCTACTTTCTTCACATGTAATGTAATAAAAACGATTTTCTCAATGTATTAGGTCCTTACCTATGAAATTGGCGGTTTTTTCACAGATATTATTTTGTACGTAATTTATTCATTTCTATTGCAACTTCCAAATTATTTTTTAATTTCATTATTAGACTATGTAACAAAGGTATTAAATACAAAAAATAGGTTTGAATTTTTTATTTAGTGTTTCAAATTAAAGCTTGAAAACCGCCCTTTTCATGTGCTGCCGGTTAAAGTGTTTCAATTACGTATAGTTTTATGATGCGAACTATTTTTAAGGAATTAAGATATGTGTAAAGTAGCTTAAAAGTTTTCTATATTCCTACCAAAATTTAGTTTGCTTTGAATTTGACATTGCTGAATAATCCGCAAAATTCAATGTATGAAAATCACAGTTTTCATAAAATTCTCCATACACACCGCCAATTTCATAGGTAAGGACCTAATATATCAAACATACAAAAAGGCCTTTCCGAACTTGTGAGGTGAAAATTTCATTTCCAATGATAGTTTTGTAAAAAAGTACCACTGTAAATAATCTGAACAATACTAGGCCTATCCCAGTCCAACTGTCAATTTGGCGCGAAACGAAGTTTGTATATATGGTCACCTCCTGTGGATCTCTAGCAAGGGCTCCGCTGTATCGCACACAATGACGTTTAATTTTTTTAGGGTACCGTAGCCAAATGGCAAAAAACGGAACCCTTATAGATTCGTCATGTCAGATTGGGTTTAATGGAAATTTGATATCATATTTTTCTAGGAAAACGGCAAAAATTTTATATACATCATAATAATTAGTATGCAGTAAACAAATTATTGATGTTGGAAAAGGAATGCGTAAAGCCTTAAAACTGGAAAAGAAGTCAGACCGGTCATACAGTGCACAGCTAAAGATTACATCGTTTCATACATACGTTCCGTTTTACGTAGTGACAACAAAATTTCATTGATGCACCTTTATACGAACTTTAATTTTACAACATCTTCCTAATATGACGAAAGAAGTAACCATTGCAAAATATGAACCGTTTTGTAAAAACTTAACTTGACTGATTTCCCGGCTAATGTGTTATTTTATTATCCCATCATATTATTATTTCTAAAATTTGATGATCATTTCAATAAAAAATATACCTAGGATCTAAAATTGTTATCATTTTCATTTTTTTTTTGATTTTTTTTAGTTATTTTTTTTTTGTTTTTTTGTTCAGTTATGTGATACAAACGCGAACACAGTTAACTGACCATCCCGTATTTATATTGAACCCTTAGAATAATAACGCCTAGAAACGCAATTCACGCGCAACGGTGAGGCCACCAAAACTCAGCTATATATGGAGTAGTACGCCGATCGGTGGAACAAAATTGGTGCGTTTGTGTGCGTATTGGCGCGTGTGAATACGAGTTGATCACAACTACATGAATCCATTTTATGCCTCACGCTTGGCGCGTCAGCCGTATGAAACTATCATTAAGGCATTATTATTCTAAAATTGAACCTTATTGCAATGTGCATAAAGTGCACGGATGGTTAGCTGTGTTGTCGATACTACGTTGACAACCCTATCTCACTCTATGTCGTTTACCCTGTTTATCCTCTACAGGTAGCATTTCTAAACCGATTCTCCTGAAATCGACGGCTGTTTATCCTCTACAGGTAGCATTTCTAAACCGATTTTCCTGAACTCGACGGCTGTTTATCCTCTACAAGTAGCATTTTTAAACCGATTCTCCTGAACTCGACGGCTGTTTATCCTCAACAGGTAGCATTTCTAAACCGATTCTCCTGAAATCGACGGCTGTTTATCCTCTACAGGTAGCATTTCTTAACCGATTTTCCTGAAATCGACGGCTATTTATCCTCTACAAGTAGCATTTTTAAACCGATTCTCCTGAAAACGACAGCTGTTTATCCTCTATAGGTAGCATTTCTAAACCAATTCTCATGAAATCGACGGCTGTTTATCCTCTATAGGTAGCATTTCTAAACCGATTCTCCTGAAATCGACGGCTGTTTATCCTCTACAGGTAGCATTTCACAACCGATTCCCGTGAAAGGTTGTGAGCTGGTTCGATGATGGTATAGAAGTTTTTTGTCAATTCAGTTTTTCGAAATATACAAAATAAGTGTTCCGTTGGACCAACTTTGGTACGGAACACTAAAAAGACGGAATTGCGATTTTTATAGCTCACAGACCGACTAGTTCCTTTAAGTACCTTATAATAAGTAGAAATATGTACGTATCATTAACTTTCACATCGTTAATTGCATACAAAAATGACTGAAAAGTATTCGTCCTCATCTTGACCTCATTCTGTATTGCTGTCTCTATTCACAGGAATGAATGTCTCATTCCGCTCGAAGGAAAGAAAGGGATAAAAGGAGTTTTATAATTGCGAACCTCGTTTCCGTAATGAACTAACACGAGTGGTTTTTGTGAAACATTAGTGGAGTTTAAAAGAGTTTGCAGAAGTGTTTTAACCAGCGGCATTACGGTTGTCTGGTTGACTGTTGAGTTCGTTTATTAGCGATAAGGCCGCCTATTGTCTAGCGTTGTGGAGAGTAAGGTCGTTATGTTGTTTTTTGGCGAACAATAAAGAATATTTGTTTGTCAAAAACTTTTAATTACGAAGATTTTTCGGGCTTGATTGCTTAATGGGGAACTTGCATGGGACTTCAATTTCGAATAAATTGCACTCAATCGATGCGAATATACGTAGAGATATCATACAAAAGAAAAAAAAAGTGAAAAAAAACGATTTTATTAGTTTTACCTAACGTGAAAATGACGAAAACTTATTTTTTATTTTTTCGATAATATAACGTAACAGTTACATAGAATATTAAATTAGAAACGTAAATTTTGTGGAGATAATCGCAAACTAATGACTTACTCCATAGTAAAGGCTATGCTGTGACGTCATAGCATAAGCCCGTTTAGTATAGAGCGTTTTCGGGGGGTGCCGGCGCGCGCAGATTTCAAATGCATATAACATCAGAAAAATAAATCATAACAACGTTTTAATGCTACAGTTGTTTTAATGCTGGATTTAATACGCATGCAATTTATTGCATTTACATAAATACATATGCAAAATTATAAGAAAAATAATTTAAAAGGTTATATTACAACTAATACTAAACAAGAAATAAAAAAATTAAAAACTAATTACAAAAAAAATAGCCCGTCCAAAAGTTCTGCCTGCGGCAAGGACCCCATGACGCTGGCGGCATTTCCCCTTTGGACCGCGAGAGCGATCCTTTGGGAAAGGTATGCGCCAGCTCTGGGGTCGCCTGAGGCGTGGACCAGCCGTGACGACAGGGTCCTCATGAAGGCCTTCATGTCGGCTGACCAGGGTCCCATCGTTTCAACTGCAAGCGCCGCAAACTCGTAGTTCTGTACTAGAGAAGAGTATTTGCGGCGCTTGAGTAATTGGGCCTGATCAGCCGCAGCGCCGGCCTGAGACCGTGTTGCCTGTATGTGGGACAGTGCGAACGTATCGACGCACGTAGCGTCCCAGACCAGGGCCCTACCGAGTCTCCACGGTACCAAAGTAACTCCGTCCGGGCGCTTGCCATCGTCTCTCATCATACCAGGAGGTTCTAATGACGAAGGTATGGAGGCAGTAGCGAGCGCCCGACGCAGCAGGTCGTTTATTGTACCGTGGCGGTACATGCGGCCGGCACTTCTGTTGCATGAAAGGCCATGTCTACCCAGCTGGTCCACACCTTTGCCGCAGACACAGGTGTGGGGAACACATATTTTAGATCCCAGCCTTAAACAGATAGCTATCCTTAAAGTATCTGAGTCTAGAACTGTGCCTATGTTGCGTGAGGGGAGGGCATTTAGCCAGTGGCCTGACTCATGTGAGGAGACAGCCAAGAGTCGGGCGTGTTCTGAGTCGTTTGGACTATTTTCGAGTAAAGAATCGTGGATGGATTTGAGCCGAGGAGTGTCCCATGCCTTCTGGATGTGTTTCATGGCAGGGGCGTCCGCTCCCGGGCACGAGTCGCACCAGGCCCTCTCTGCCTCCACTAAGTTCGCGATCTCTACGACGGGTATCTGTTGATTGTTTAAAATAATACCGACGAGAGACAGCGAACTGTACGCAGAAGACAGGAAAGCTGGCAGTGCCACACTGGAAGAGGCGCGAACGCCCAGACCACCGAATCTTACAGGAAGAACTGCCTGGGACCATGAAATCGAATCGAAAGTAATGTTTATAATTTTGGATAAAGTTGTTTGTAGAGTATTATCAATTGATAAAAGGATGGAGGGGTATTTCCAGATCGGACAGCATCGGAGTAAGTACATAAATTTTGGTGTAAAAAGACAAAAACGGATTATAAAAAGTGCCATGTGAGGGTTTATTTCAAAAAGTAAGTCAGATGTACAGTTAAACAAGTTTAACTTGCAATTAATTACTGGACTGATCGCTTCATCAAAAATTGGAGATCCTAATAGTGTGAGTGATGAAATGGAGTGAACGGAGATGTTGGGTAATATCGCGTTGAAGTTAGTAAGTATTTCAATTTTCCTATCCGGGAGAAGGTGGTCAGGCAGGAAAATTTCACACTTCGTGAAATTAAGGGAGAGGCCTATTTCTGCAAATTTGTCCATTATTAATTGCAAGTCCTGCAATACTGTTTCGGCATCCCCACCGAGGGAACCGTCGTCCAGATACCACATATTAAATTTTGAATTTAGATTGGTTATGATCGGATGTATAGCCAAGCTGAATATAGCAGGACCAAGCGGGTCTCCCTGCTGGCAACCGGTACTTGATTCGATAATTTTGTCACCAAATAGTAATTTTGATGGTGCCCCATAACATTGCCATAGATAACCATAGGCATCGGGGAGATGTTTTTTGACTTCTGTTAATAGGGCACCACGATCAACCGAATTGAAAGCGTTACTCACGTCGACTTTGATAAAAACCTCATAGTCCGTGCGACTCAGGAACGTGCGCGCAGCGTGTACTGCAGCCTCACAGCCGCCTTTGACGCCAAAACCCAGCTGTTGAGGCTTGAAGATATTGGTGAGATTCTGATTAAATTTCCTACAGCAGAGTTTTGAAGACAGACGCCTAAAAGTGCAACCGACGGCGATCGGCCGGATGCCACCATCCTTTTTAGCTAAGGCTACTAGATTGGCGCCGTAGAGGATCGGGATTACTTCAATGTTTACACGGCCGGTTAGCATGAGGTTGATCAAAGATGTTAACTCTTGAAGTAACGCCGAACCTGCATCCCCAGAAGATGTGGTAGTCAAATCCTTCAGGTGTTGTGGGGACAGACCATCTAACCCTCCCGCAGAACCGTTGGGGAAAGACATTAAGGCTGAACGCACAGCGTCTTCTGAAACGGTTAGCCCACCGCCATCAGTAGAAGGAGGTTCTGGAAACTGAGTGATGGCTAAAGGAACCGGATGTTTTTTCCTGAGCGCGGCGAAGGTTTCTGCGGAATGAGTAGCCAAGACATCATTAGAAAAAAGAAGGCGTGCAGCTCCACTCACATTCCCCTCTGAGATTTTGCTCTCTATTGAATTTATTTTGGAAAAAGTATAAGACTTGACACTTGAATTGATAACATTATTTGGTAAATTGACAGGCGACACGGAAATTGAAAATATATTGTCTTTTATCTGTTTGGTTAAAGAATCTTTTTTAGACTTGTTTGCGTGTAGAACCGAGTAAGAGAATGTGAGCAGGCGCTCCCAGGCTTGGACAGAATTCTCCTTAACTACTTTGGCGACACATTCCGTAAGACTGCTGGCTACAGCTCTGCGCGCACCGCGAGGTATCCTCTTAATTATAGGCACATTTCTCTTTAATGATCCCAATTTCTCTGCAAAGGAAGTGGAACTATTGAAATTATCATCTCTGTCAGTTGATGGCGCAGGCTGTGAGGCGCTGGGCATAGAAGGATCAACGGCTACACGTATACCATGTCTGCGAGCGGTATGAATAGCCAGACCCCGATTTCCCTTGTATAGTTTGTTATCTCCGCAGAGACTACACTTCAAAAGTTCCACTGTACCGAAACAGGGCTGCGAACTCATATAAAATATAGGAAAACAAAGAAAGCTTAAAAATACTAACAGATGAAAGAAAAAAACTGCATAAAAACACCAAACACCATCACTCCACTGATAAAAAAGGCAAAGTTATGATTTTAAACAATATTTACAATAAAATTAAAAGTTGAAAAAACTGACAGCTTCCAACTGTCACTCCTGTTGAGGCGCTGCCACGGGCGCACGTGAAACCGCTTTGCTTGTGCTATGGAGTCTCATATGTTCCAGCTGGACGGCCACGGCCGCAGCCCGACAGGCGGCAGACATGCGGTCGCAAGCCGCCGCAGACCGCCCGAGCGCCCGATCCAACCGTCGGACGGAGGCCTCACAAACAGAATATAATTAAGTGCATACTGCACGCATTCAATGTTTTTTTAAAGTTATCGGATGAAAAAGGCTTTTTACGAGTATAATAATATGATATCCAAAAAGAAATAGAATAAATATAATATTCTAACGTCTGACGTGTTTGCTGGATTATACTTTTGTTTTTCGTAATAAAATATTAAGATGCAAGTTCCCTATTACAAGACGTAATCGGTTTTTTTAGGGCGCTCCGTAGGTACACAAGGTGGACTGATGACCTGAAGGTCGCGGGAGTCCGCTGGTTGCGGGTGGCGGTCATTGTGGCACTCTTCGGGGGTGGCCTATGTCCAGCAGTGGACGCCTTTCGGCTGATATGATGATGATTGGTTTTTAGGGTGTAAAAGTCGAACACTGAATTAGAGTGGGATTGATGAAAGGGGATGTAAAAAAATCCAAAATTCGGAATGGTTTCGACAAAAGGCTGAATATTATAATTATATAGTAAAACGGATAAAAATTAAAAAATCATAGTTCTAAGAGTCCAACGTTAGAGGGGGCATATTCTCCCCTTTTTTCGCAAAATTTACCTTCACATGGTCAGGCAACGAAAAGGTACAGAGGGAAATGCTTGGAAGATAATTTTTGACTTCGTAACTTTGTTTAACATATCAAAAGTACTTGCTTGGTTTGAAGGTCTCATTATTCGGGGTTTCGCCTATTTTTGTCTGTATTTTACAAGCTTTTATTTACTTTCACCTGTCCCGTTGTCTGCATGTCTGTCTGTCTGTAATCAAATCTTGCAAGTTAAATTTGACCCACTTCCCGGTTTCCGATTGAGCTGAAATTTTGCATGCATCGCATTACAATGCAATATTATGATGACATTGAGCTGATCTGATGCTGGAGCTGCCACCTGGCCATAGGAACGCCGCAATAAAACGACACAACCCCATCGAGTTTGGGCTCGTTAGAATCGTCTCAATGAGTACTTGATGATGGTATGCAGAAAAGTACAGTCGGCAATAAAAGCTTGTACCAAAAATTAAACTTTTGACAGAAACTATTTACCTGTGTCTTGTTTACAATAAAGTTATTTACATACATACATATATCTCAGAAACTCTGCGTCCTAACGACATGACTATTCATACAAAATTAAAGCTGATTTTTGCTACAAGTTTTAGTTCCGTAATTTTATTCGATATCTTGTATAGTTTTCGAGATATCTCTCTGCTCTTGAAAGTCTGTAATTTTGGAAAACAACAACTACCTTCTTCGTCTTTGACGGCTATTCCTCATCAAACTCACGCACAAAAGTAGAAGGGCACCAAAGGCGCTATGGAGGTCGTTGTTGTTCTACGTCCGTAGGAATAACCCTAGAAACCCTACACGTGACCTCCGGGTGGTGCTAAGAGAACAACAAACTCGGCAGCTGCACTGTTCCTTCTGAACCTCGCAAAGCACACTGGAACACTATCAGCGACATCGATACGAATACATATCATATGTACCAGTGTGTAACCGCCATACGATAAATAAAGGCGCTATCGACTCAGCAAGTCTATGCTTGACCTATGGGTTGTCATTTACTATGACGCTAGATATTCGTGACGTCACGAACCTGTAGTCTTCTCTCTCTCTAGCTAGCACTGGCGGCGCGTGAGAATTGTCACTGGACAACCCGGAGCATAAAAAAGGGCTGTTTTTAGGGTTCCGTACTCAAAGAGTAAAACGGGACCCTATTACTAAGACTCCGCTGTCCGTCCGTCCGTCCATCCGTCCGTCCGTCTGTCTGTCACCAGGCTGTATCTCACTGATACCGTGATAGTTCCAGCTGAAATTTTCACAGATGATGTATTTCTGTTGCCGCTATAACAAACAAATACTAAAAACACAGAATAACATAGTTTTTTATAGATAATGGTACTGAACCCTTCGTGCGCGAGTCGGACTCGCACTTGGCCGGTTTTTTTTGATGATTTAAGAGTTTGTTAATATATAGCAGGAATTTTTAGGCAAGCCGGTTGGAATCGGCTTGTACCTATCTATGGGCGCTCCGCCACTGCTAGCTTCGAAATTTTATGAGATTTGAAACGGATTTTCATCATTCGACATAGTTTTTGGTCTTCTTTATTTTATCTAGAGTAATAATTGAACGAGTGAAGCGGTCGTAGTTTACCGAGACGAGACTACGAACAATCCGGCGTTCGGTTGTATAAATGTTTGTTCGACGATAACTCAAGTATCGTTGATTTGAACGTCTGGCAATTTTGTATAGGCAAATAAATAAAACAAAACGGTCATTCTTCAGATTTGTGTTCTCATTAATCTCATTATTTATTCATTTAATCTTTATTGCACAGTAACATTTACCACTATTTTTAGGGTTCCGTACTCAAAGAGTAAAACGGGACTCTATTACTAAGACTACGCTGTCCGTCCGTCCGTTCGTCCACCCGTCCGTCTGTCTGTCACCAGGCTGTATCTCAAGAACCGTGATAGCTAAGAGAGTTGAAATTTTCACAGATTATGTATTTCTGTTGCCGCTATAACAACAAATACTAAAAACAAAATAAAATAAATATTTTTATTGTTAATGGTACGGAGCCCTTCGTGCGCGAGTCCGACTCGCACTCGGCCGGTTTTTTTTAAATAGTTTTTTTTAAATAGTTGTGTATCAAATATAGTAACATATCGATCATTTAAACATTTATAAATGTTTATGTAGGGTTAACTAATTATCGTCAATTAGAACACGTCTCGAGACAAAGTTACTGTATTTGAAATCTTAGCGATATGTCAGTTATATATTTATTTGATATTTTTTATTGTAATTAAAACTATTTTTTTTTGTTGAAGCGTACTTACATTCGTTTTTCTTCATGTACTTACCTATATGATCAGGAGAAATTGGTATGTAAGTAATTTCGGTAGTGGGACGCGATGTGTTAATTAGGAGAATGGGCTATTGTTTTTTTTTCTGCCAGAAGGGTCTTAAGTATGTACTTGAAAATGCATGTAAATAGTTACACCTCAATACGAATACGTACTCCGATAAAAAAAAAATTAGATGTGCTGAAATCAATAATATTATATTTTTTATCTATCCAAATATCATAAACCCTCCATGATGCGTTCAAGAACCGCACATTATGACCACCATAAAAACAGACTGTTTTGTTAGAACAAATTTCTTATCTGTGAAAATGTTATTATTGCTAAATAATAACATCGATTTCGATAATATTATTTCATTTAAATTTCGAACATCTCTGAAAAAAAAAGAAATTTGATTTGACCTCTATTCTAATATCAGTCGAGATGACCTTTAGTTCGAAATTAATTGTGAAGATGCATACAAATTTGACAAATGTCGCACGTAAGTAAAACTTTATTGTTAAGTAAGATATCGAACGATATGATATTTAGAGCTGACTCTAGTTTGTCTCTGAATTAAAGAAAAACTATGACAGCTGCCAGAAAACAACGCCGCGATGCCGGTCTTAATATGCGGCTCCTGAATGCATCATGGAGGCTTATGATATGTGGATAGATAAAGCAGTGTATGTAACTGTACATAATTAGACATTAAAACACTCGTGTGATGTTATTATGAAACGAGCCAAAGGCAAGAAACACACTCGTGTTTAATGCCCTTCATTATGTACAGTCACATAATTAAGCGTGAAGACATACGAAATTTGTGTCTGGAGTCTGGAGAATGACCGATAAAGAATTTTTAGTTCGAACATGAGCCAAATCGGTAAAGTAAATATCATTTTAAAAGTTGTAGTTCTTTTTAGGGTTCCGTACTCAAATAGTAAAACGGGACCCTATTACTAAGACTCCACTGTCCGTCTGTATGTCTGTCCGTCTGTCACCAGGCTGTATCTCATGAACCTTGATAGTTAGACAGTCGAAATTTTCACAGATGATGTATTTCTGTTGCCGCTATCGCTATAACAACAAATGTCGATCGTCGATCGAATACTAAAAAACCGTTTTTTTTTTCTTTTGCAATCTTACACAAGTCGACCTAGTCAAAGCTTGTACTATGGGTACTCGACGACGATAAACATACTCATAAAGATAAATAAATACTTAAATACATAGAAAACATCCATGACTCAGGAACAAATTTTTGTGCTCATCACACAAATAAATGCACTTACCGGGATTCGAACCCGGGACCTCCAGCTTCGTAGGCGGGGCCATGCACTACCAAGTAGGCTACAGGGGGCTCTCATACAACAAACGTGATTTTTTGCCGTTTTTATAGATAACGGTACGGATCCCTTCGTGCGCGAGTCCGACTCGCACTTGGCCGGTTTTTTTTAAACCGAGTACTCTTACCACTCAAGCAAAAGTTAGTTACAAGATGGACGTTTCTTTTCCTCTAATACTCTCAATGATTTAACCAAAAGCCAGCTCACTCCTAAACGTGCCTACACTTACATTTTCGGGGCTGAAGAGGCCACACTCGCAATTTGCGGATACTCTGAACCCCCGTCGTCTAATGACGTCTTGTGTTTAATACGGAAACTGATCTCTAAACATGTATAACGAACCCCCTGGAACCCTTGTGACTTGAGTATGATCTTTGGTAAAACATCTTGCGTGGAAAAATAATGGTGGTAACTTTCTTTTTTAAGAGTCCCCAGGACGCGACTCAAGTCGACTCTCCGTACACTTGGTTTGGTTTTCATTTTAAAATGGCAAACTGGAATGGCAAACATGAATAGGTCAAGAAACGAATGCTCAAAAAAAGGTATAGATGGAAATGCTTGGAACACAATTTTTGACAACGTATAACTGACAGAAACTTTGTACCTGTGTCTTGTCTATCTATCTATACATATAATAAAGCTGAAGAGGGTCGAAAGTCTGTACATGGAAGATATTCGAAAAAAATTTGGCTAGGGATACTTAGAATCGATAACAGAACACGTTCCAACAGTTTTTAGAATTTTTGTCTGTTTATCTGTTTGTCTGTTTATCTGTTTATCTGTTTGTCTGTTTATGTGACCGCGCATCACGTGAAAACGGCTGAACCGATTAAGATGAAATTTGGCATAGAGATAGTTTGTGTCCTGGGGAAGGACTTAGGGTAGTTTTTATCCTGGAAATCAACCCCTAAAGGGATGAAATGGGGGGTGGAAATTTGTATGGAGCTACTTAAACCGCTGCACCGATTTAGATGAAATTTGGTATATGATTAGTTTGAGTCCCCGAAAAGGTTAAAGAATAGGCCTCATCCCTAAAATCTTCCCTTTAGGGGGTAAAATGGGGGGGGTGAAAAATTGGATGTAACCCATTTTGATGAAATTTGGTTAAGATGTAGTTTAAGTTCTGGGGAAGGACATTGGATAGTTTTTATTCCGGAAATCTTTCCCTGAGGGGGTGAAATGGGGGGTGAAATTTTGGATGGACTCCGTTTAGATCAAATTTGGTATAAATATAGTTTGAGTCCCGGAGGATGACAATGGATAGTTTGAATCCCGAAAATCATCCCCCAAGTGGATGAAATAGGGATGAAAATATGGATAAATCCCATTTAGTTCAAATTTGGTATAGAGATAGAAGGAGTCCCAGGAAAGGACAATGCATAGTTTTTATCCTAAATCATCTCCTGAGGGGGTGAAATGAGGGGTGAAAATTTGGATAGAACCGATTTAGATGAAATTTGGTATGGAGATAGTTCAGAGTCCTGGGGAAGGACTTAACATAATTTAAGTCCAGAATTCATCTCCTAAGGGGGTGAAATGGGGTTTGAAAATTTGGATGGAACCCATTTACGGTATAGCGAGTTGGAGTCTTGGGGAAGGACATAGGATAGTTTACTCCTGAAAATCATCCCATAAGGGGGTGTAATTGGGGGTTAAAAATTTGTTTGTGACCCATTTTGATGAAATTTGGTTGAAAGATAGTTTGAGTTCTGGAATATGACAACGGATAGTTTTAATCCCAAAAATCATCCTCTCAGGGATAAAATAGGGGGTGAAAATTTGGATAAAACCCATTTAGATGAAATTTGGTAAATAGATAGAAGGAGTCCTAGGGAAGGACAATGCATAGTTTTTATCCCGAAAAATCATTTCCTGAGGTGGTGAAATGAGGGTTGAAGATTTGGATTGAACCCATTTAGATGAAATTTGGTATAGAGAGAGGTAGATTTTTTTTATTCCGGAACACATAAAATAAGGAAATCATCCCCTAAGGGGGTGAGAAATGGTGGATGAACATTTGGATTGAACCCATTTACGGTATAGCGATATATAAGGAAGGACATAGAATAGTTTTATCCCGAAAATCATCCCCTAAGGGGGTGTAATTGGAGGTGGAAATTTGTTTGTGACACATTTTGATAAAATTTGGTTGAACGATAGTTTGAGTCCTGGAAAAGGACATATAATAGTTTCTATTCCAGAAATCATCCCCTAAGGGGGTCAATTGGGGGTGAAAATTTGGATGGAACCCATTTACGGTATAGCGGTAGTTGGGAGTCCTGGGGAATAGGAACATTAACATTACATAAGTAAATTGACGTTCCAAGGGTAAAGGTACCTTATGGCGGCCTTAGTTTTGAAGATGTTTTCTAAAACGGGGTAAAAAAGACGTTTGATTATGGCTATTTTGAAAACTATTAGATGTAACATATAAAATGTTTAAATTACAAGTCAGTTAATTTAATCCAACGGTTTAGTAGAAAAGGTCCTTACGGCCGTGTGATATGAAAATATGCAAAATAATACTGAAAAAAGCCTACATGCATCGATACCCTTTCCTTCATACAATCCATACTAATATTACAAATGCGAAAGTAACTCTGTCTGTCTGTTACCTTTTCATGCTTAAACCGCTGAACCGATTGTGATGAAATTTGGCATAGAGATACTTTGAATTGCGGGGCCTTCCCAAAGAGTCCTTACTAAAGATAGTTTTTATCTGGAAATTCATCACCTAAGGGGGTGAAAAGGGGGGAGAAAGTTACGATATAAACGAGTTCCGCGCGGACGAAGTCGCGGGCAAAAGCTAGTGTACAATAAAGTTATTTACTTACATACCTAAATACATACATACATGAATATTTATACAAAATTAAAGCAGATTAAATTTGCTACAAGTATTATTCCATTTTTTTTTTCGATATCTTGTATAGTTTCTCTTGAAAGTCTGTAATTTTGGAAAACAAAAACTACCTTCTTCGTCACTGACGGTTATTCTTCATCAACCTCAAGCACGAAAGTAACAGGGCATCAAAGGCGCTATCGACTCAGCAAGTCTGTTGCACTCTATTCCACCGAAAACACCAAGATCAACGTCAAACAAAATTTGCTCGTGCACGGACCAATTCACGAAGTTTGTAGAATTCATAGTGTCATAAGGAAAATGATTTTAACATGTATTTAAATAGGTGTTTGGATGTTTGTTGCTTAATCACGCAAAAGCGAAGCTATTTTGCAATAGCGATAGAAAATTTAAAAACCGACCAAGTGCGAGTCGGACTCGCGCACGAAGGGTTCCGTACCATTATCTATAAAAAACTATGTTATTCTGTGTTTTAGTATTTGTTGTTATTAGAGATGCGCCGAATATTCGGTAAATATTCGGTTTTCGGCATATTCGGCACTTTTTTCAATGTTCGTTATTCGGCCGAATTATTCGGTTCAAATGCCGAATATTTACCGAATAATTTTGCAGGTTTTTTGTCTGCAAGTTGTAAGAATGTAACATAGTCATTGTTCTGTGAAATTATTATTCTAAAACGGATTCTTATTGTTATTTAACTACCTTTAGTATAAATGTTTCACTTAAAAATCAACAAGATTTTTACCACTGAAAAATGAATCTGTTTTGGAACGGCTGATTAAAGCATAAGGCATTCCTTTGAACCGAATATTCGTATTCGGTAAAGTAAAACCCATATTCGGCGCATCTCTAGTTGTTATAGCGGCAACAGAAATACATCATCTGTGAAAATTTCAACTGGAACTATCACGGTATCAGTGAGATACAGCCTGGTAACAGACATACAGACATACAGACAGACAGACAGACAGACAGACAGACAGACAGACAGACAGACATACAGACAGATAGACAGACAGACAGACAGACAGACAGACAGACAGACATACAGACATACAGACAGACAGACAGACAGACAGACGGACAGCGGAGTCTTAGTAATAGGGTCCCGTTTTACTCTTTGAGTACGCCGAGTACGGAACCCTAAAAACGAGTGGTAGGTATTGACCGCTCGTGTTCGTTTCTATCGGTAGAAAGTAAGTGCTTGCAATTATGAAACTTTAATCATGCTTTAATCGTATTTACTTTCTTTAAATTTTCGAGAGCTTCAAAAATCGGCCCCCTGGACTAAAACATAGCGCTTATCCTGAAAATGAGGAGGAAATCTCGAGAAGTTGACATGGAAGTTGCAAATTGAAGAAATTGCGTAACCCCAGGTTTACGCAATTTCTTCCATTTGGTCAGGTAGGGATCATTCGTTTTTTTTTTTTTTTTTTTTTTTTTTTTTTTTTTTTATACAAATCAACCTAGTCCTTAGATTAGGCTCGTTTTTAAAAGGTTGCTTGCGGCGCCTTCATAATGATTGACATGTTTACTGCCATTTCATCATAAATTATGCACGGACGACATACTGACGTCCCTAGCGAGCCTGACAGAGCACGGGCTATGTCAAAGAGCGAGAGGCTACGATTCGGAATATTTCGGTGTTAAGGGGCTCCCAATGACCTTCGATCTGTTACTGTCCGTTTTTACGTATTTTTTTTGGCTTACCGTATTAACAACGACGAGGTTAACCGATAAAGTATCCCAAATTTACTTCAAAACTCATTGTTTTTGAGATATATGGCACTAAACTTTAGCAGTTTTAGGGCAAAAAACCAGTTTCTTTTACAAAAGTTACAAATGTGTTAAAAATAAAAAAAACTCTTAGGTTGTTAGAAACGTCAAAAAGGAACAGTTACATGTAAATTTCATATACAAAAGTGCATAAACAGCATACTAATATCGAAAACAGAGCTTTTTTGGACCATGTTTGAATAAATCATAGAAAAATAAATATACATTTTTTTTCAAAAAAAACTCTCTTGCAAAAGTAGATAAAGTATTGAAGAACCGATTAATGATTGTGGCGGCATAAATATATCTATTGTAATGACGAAGGAATATCAACTCAAAACTCATCAAAACTAGCCAAAAAGCGCGTGGAGCCCCTTAAACGTCAAGCTTACTAGTGATAGTAGTGATCCTTCTGTACTTTAAGCGAGATTGTCTAGTAGGTATTGTTAAACTTTTATTCGAATATGTGCTTCACGTGAATCCGTCTGTTGAAGGCTATATTCATGGCAAAACAACTGTAATACATTCGGACATTCGTCTCATTTTTCAGCACTATTTTAAGTATGCGTAAACGGGACAACAACATACACAAACACCAACTGATAACTTTAACCGACTCATCCCTTATGGGAAGTGAGAGCGAGATGAACGGATATTGTGTGACCGTCAGTGATTACTGTATAGGCACCTACCTACTATCCCCTTTTAACGAAGACGGGGAAATGTTTTATGTGCGAAAAATAGGGAGCTTTCATAAAGGAAATCTTTATCAAGACCATTACTCCGTAGCCAAGCCTGCTCCTCTTTTACGCAAATTTAAAGACACCACAGACAAGATACGCAAAACATCATTCAGAGCCCGCGTTCAGCCGGCGGGCTTAATTAGAGCGTGTCTATGGTCGTTTCTTTTTTAAATCTCCGCCTTTGTGCGCGGTGAAGTGTCAGCTCGGTGCCTTTGTTGTTGGTACGGGGCTTTTGTGGTAGATGGCGCTGAGGTAAATTTGGTGAATGAGTGCGGGTGGGTTCGAGTTTAGGTAAAGCGTAATGTAATTATAATGGGTTTAGTTTAGGGGATGGAAGGGAAGGGGAGTGCTGACTTGCTTCTTATCGTATCTACCAATACTTTGCACTTACCAAAAATTTGGGTCAAGTCTTTTATTTTGCGTAGTTTATTTTTCCTAACCGGGCTCTGACTTAAATTGTACTTTAATAATCGATAACACAATATCTTTTTTACAGATGGGGTCCACATAGAAGAACAAGACAACAGCCAAGCCAGCCAATCTGACGGTGATGACGACATCTCAGTCGGCGACAACAGAAGCGACACATCATCCAAATACGACAAGAGCATTGACAAGAAATCCGACACCGAACGTTCCACGCCCGTCGACTTCAACAGGACTGAATACAATTACAAAGACGATGAATACGGCAACGACCGTTTGAAGCTGTACAATGGTGATCTCTTTCACTTGTACAGGCCGGAGCGTGAGGCGAACAAGGAAGAGGATGGTTTCGTGATATCGGACAGCATTTACGGGCGGTCGATGGACTTGTCTAAGAGCTCGTTTCAGAGCCAGCTGCTAGCCGGGTTTGCGTCGGTGATGGCGGGCGGGTCACAGCGGGAAACGCAGGAGTCTACGGGTATGTTCGCTCACTTTGTTATTTCATTGATACTGGCTGATGACAGCTTGACGTCTCAGTAGACGTCAAGCTATCATTTGCAGCCAGTATTACGCGTAAGCGTTGCAGCTCAGTAGCTGATATAGGCAATTAATAACGACGACTCGTCTGATACCACCTCCGATTACGACGAATGATGGTGAGCGACTAGTGTTATCAACATCATCATTATTATTCGCGTAATTGCGCAAGTTGGCACCGTTGGGTGCCATTTCTATATATGTACGGGCACCGGGCGCCGAATAGTGAGCATTTTTAGCTAGGTCAACAATTTGCTATAGTAAACCAGTGGCAACATTTGTTCTTACTACACTACCTTCAATTACCTCATCATCATCATCATCATATCAGCTGAAAGCTGCCGAAAGACGTCCACTGCTGGACATAAAGCTGGAAGTAAGTAAGTAGTAGAGAGTAGGCAGAGTTAAGTTTACCAAGCATAGTTATGTCCCCAGACCGGCAGCCCCGAGCCAGCTCGTCGCGCAAGCCCCGGCGCCGCCGCACCGCCTTCACGCACGCCCAGCTAGCGTACCTGGAGCGCAAGTTCCGCTGCCAGAAGTACCTGAGCGTGGCCGACCGCGGGGACGTCGCTGACGCGCTCAGTCTCAGCGAGACTCAGGTCAAGACTTGGTATCAGAATCGGCGGTGAGTACTTCTTTTGATGCTGCTAACCTAGTACCCCACGAGTCCCACGACCTACCGGTGATCGCCTTGGACAAGACCCCACGTGAACTATCTCGCACGTGACAGACTATTAGTATCTTTCTAATATGAACACTTGGATAGAGACGGGCAAACCATCACGGTATGGTAAACAAGACCTAGTATGGTAATCAGTGGTGAGTTCTTTTCGATGCTGCTATCCTAGTCACTAAGGCGTAGTGGTGATTGGTGATCCGTCTCTTATCGTATCGGTCACGACTTCCAGCGGTGGGTTCAGCGACAGCGTAGCGCAACGTGGGAGCGAGAGGCTGCGCTCCAACCTCTCACGTATGGCATCGCAGCCGCTGCCGCCGCTGCTCCAAGTCATGGCCGAGCCGTTAAGGCAGCACATTATTTAAATTGCTCTTACAACAAAATCTCGATATGCTGTTTTTTTCTAGAACAAAATGGAAGCGTCAGAACCAGCTTCGTTTGGAGCAGTTGCGAGCGCAAGCAGCTAACGGGGGCGAGCGAGAAGTCCACGCCTTGCCTCTCGCTTGCACGCTGTTGCCCCCCTACCCCACCTACATGCACTGTCATCTGTGAGCTCGCACTACAGACACTACTCCGTATCTATGTTATCCTGGTTTCCCAAGTGTTCATTTATAGGGGACAAAAAAAAATTTTCTACTAGTGCGAGAGAGACAGACTATCAACTACAAGCGCATATGTACCGTCAAACATGCCTACTTTGCCACATGGGGGAACTTTGCCCAAGAAGCAAATTTTGAAATTTTCCTCTTGGGCAAAGTTCCCCCTGGTGGCAAAGTAGGCATGTTTGACGGTACTACACAAATACCTGAACACGGCTCTATTCTGAAGCCCGTAGAGTTCATTTTCAGATATTTTTGAGGTTTTATGGTGCAAGTTTCATGCGTATGTTACATGTGACTGCGATGCCCATTGCCCAGTCTCTCTATACTGCCATCTATGAGCACTTCGTGAAACTAACAACCACCATTCCGTATCTATGTTACCCTGGTACCATTTCGTTCGCGTGTCTATGCAGCACCTCCCGACAAAGACATATGACGTCACACAAGTTCAAGGGTCAGGTTAAATGACATGGTTATCGGTAGCACGTATTGTCATATTCGAGCGCTGTCAAGGGACAATAAGACAATAAACGCTACGAGCGCCATAAGCCCCCAAACCATGTTAGAACCTAATGTGCGTTGAGAACCAAACCACTCTTTTGTAGACCAGCACTCTTCCACCGGAATCGGTAGTTCTTTTGTAAGTTTATTGTAACTATATGTGTCGGCACTATGTACGTAACAGAAGTGTTAATATGTACAACACTAGATATTGGACAGCGAAATTATGCTCTAAACCCCTCATAAAACTTAATAAACCTGTTTTAGTTTTTGTCCGTATTTTACTAATCAAGGTGACAGATATCGAAATTTTAATAAAATACTTTTTATTGACCTTTGCCACCTTTGTGAATAGATATACAAATTAAATTATGGTTTAAGTAATATAACATTATGTACCTATGTGAAAGAAATTTAAAGTCTAATTTATTAGCAGTTATTTATCTTGTGTTTATACAATTGAAAAGTACTACTAGTGCCACTAAGCAAGGAAATATTGTGTTGAAGTTACAAATAAATAAAATACGTAAGTAAATTACGTAAACATTCATTGAAAATATGAACTACACTCTACCTCCGTTCCCGCCGCCCCGCGCCAAGACACTTTAACTACACTCTTGGTCCCAAGACCCCACTACGTGAGCGCCGCTTGCACGCGCATTCCTCTACAAACCAGAAAATCTCAGAAAATACAAAGCGGTATCTGCTACGAGAATATTGGCATTTAGTTGAGGGCTCCTTCTGGGCCAAACTTGAAAAATAAGATAGGTAAAAAAATCGGCTACTAGACTTTTGCTGTTTTAGCCAATTCACGCTCGGGGGCCGATGGTAGACTTTCGAGCGCTCGAAAATTAAACAAAAATCAATACAATAGGGAACATTACTGCAATGTTCTGCCGCCAGAGTGCAGCACTATCACAATTAGTAAACAGTTTTTTTGACAACTTTGACAAGTCCTTCAAAGCTCTGGATCAAATAGGGAAGAGAATATTTCTATAAATAAAATGCATCAGTGCTGCGTAATTAGATGCAAGAATGTAAAGCATCATTCATTTCCGAAGGAAACGATGATACGAAAACTATGGGAAGCGGCAATACGTCGTAAAGCAAAAAACAACCCTCATCCACCGTATACGTATACGTATACGTACGGGTATTTTACACACGAATGATGATAAAACTATTGTAGTTTAACGCGTTTTCATCAATTATTTGTTATTGTTTGTTAGATTAATAAATATGACATTGTACGCATGACGGTTTGTTTACGGTTTGTGTGAGTGTCGCCCCCTAAGCAGAGCTTTGCGTAATGTTCCCTATTCTGGTGTCAAAATTGCAGGCACTTACTTTCTACCGATATAATTGAATCCGAGTGGTCAATAACAAATGTTTTTAATTTTTTGATCTCTACTTCATAATAGCAATTCGTTATTTGTGAGTTTGAGTTTTCGAGCGCTCGAAAGTCAAAAATCGATCCCCTGTCCGCGCTGAGCAAAAGGGTCCTGTGTGGCCGAGATAGAAATGCAGATCAAAAAAAATGGGCTTAGCGCTACGAAATCTTTAGCACCAAATGTATAAATACAAGATTTTGTTTTAATCCAAACGAATGTTTGTATGTATGATCGTTTATGTATGTTTATTGATATTTTGTCAAATTTAACCAGCTTCCTGCTATCCAATTCGATTTTTTGTATAATTATGTTAAGCAGATATGAAATAACAATTCGATTACAACCAAGCTGGTTTGATGGTGAAGCTGGGAGGCACACGTACTCTTCAATTATACTAGTTAAATTGTCGAGGTTGGGCTCATCAGAATTAGGATTGTGCAAAAACTAAGTACAGTCGGCAGTAAAAGCGTGTTCCATAAAAAACATAATAGTTGACAGAAACTTATTATTTGTTATTATTATTGCTTCGACCAAAAATACGTATTGTATGTACGTGATGTAACTATAATATGACGTATTTGCTTCTTGGAATAAGAGTGAGTATAGAAATAGTATCCTAGTCCTAAGAAGGAGTTATTATCTTAGTTTTAAGTAGAATTCTCTTTGAACGTAGATCTCATTGTAAAGCTTTAGAACTAGATCTAGACATTTTGAAATTAAAGAATGTTTTTTTTATTATACTTGTTTCATTTTTTATGACTACTAGCTAACGGGCCGTGTAAAGTAAGGGAAATGTACTCACGTTCAGTCAAGTGCAATGTAAGTATATCGATTTAATCCACTCATAAATATGTACCGAAACCTTAATCAGCTGACATAAGAGCTATGGGACATATTTATGAGTTAGTTGTATGCACCCATATTTTAGCACTTGACTGTACCACTGTAGAACCCTATCGCAATAAGGTGTTATATCACTCGAGTTTGAGTGACGGCGCACTGTCAATTTCGACAGGGTTCTACGGTGGTACGTATAAACCCTTACTGTACCCAGACCCAGCGGACCCAGTCTGACCCGCGGGATTAAATATAGCCTATGCCTATCCTGAAAGTCTAATGCTATACAGTATACAGGGTGTCCCAAAAAATAATTTTATTTAATTAAGTGGGCGCATTTCACTCCTTTCCTTCATGAGCTTCTTTTAAATATCCCTCACGTGTTTAGGAAAGATACAGGCATTCAAAAAAATATATGAAAATGATGATGATGTTTCAACTACTACGGCTACAAATATTGACTTTTATTTTTACCCGACTGCCGAATGAGAGGAGGGTTATTTATATTTTTGTTCTGTTGTCGTAAATAGTTTCTGTAAATTAAATTACAAGTACTTAAAATCGTTAACAAACTAACTGTACCTACTTTTAACAATAAAAGCACGGGTTCCTCAGATTGAGACTATATTCCGCAATAAATTACAAGCCATCGATCCAAGACACTATCTTTGACGCACGGGCCGCGCCATCATCCTCCCAGTGTTGCCAACTGTCCTGTCAACTAGGCACGCTCGGAAATGCCGCTAACACTACCTACTGAAGACTGTGTCCATTTTTTCACATTTTATCTAAATATCAGAGTTGTTTTTTTTTCTATTTTTATTGATAACTCTTATCACTTGGTCCGTTTTTTGGCTTGACATTGACTTTGGGGACACGTTGTATAGGTATTGTTTTTTTTACGTGATTAATTGCTCCTTTTACAATATTTGAGGGGCACAGTGGACCATCTCGCTCATATTCGGAGCACCCACTGGGGAAGTACCTCCACCTTACAGAAGACAGCAGCCATACCAACACTACTTGAATAGAATAGAATAAACATTTATTCATGGCAACAATATATACATGCACATACATCAACATACAAACAACAACATTGCCACAAAACGGTTCCATCTCAGCGTTAAGATAAGATAAGATAAAAAATAATTTATTCAAGTAGGATTTCACAATCACTTTTGCATCGTCAAGGTTTATATTGTACAGTCAAGGAATTTAATTTCCAGCCCACCTAAGGTTCAATATCGTATAGCAAACTGTCACTATAAGAGCTAGCTAGAGCGCGACGTTACTTTGACATATCGCATGCATTGTTTAATGTTAGTAACTAGGCAACAGATTAACTACGTTGACATGGTGAACTGAGCTATAACCACGAACTTCGAATCTCGAACTTCGTATATCTCCGTCTCTATCGCACTTATGGTTTATGGTACTCGAGCGACAGAGACGGAGACATACGAAGTTCGAGATTCGAAGTTCGTGGTAGCGCCACTGAACTTTTGAACGTGTTATCTCATGAATCCCTATTCCTTCCTGGTGTAACTCCACTATTTGAGCTCTTAATAGTTCACGGTTAGCGGCAAGAATTTTATTTTTCAAATGAATACTTATTAACGTGAAAATTATTTTACAGTTTTCTCGATTGACAGTATTGACACTGACACTGATTGTAATGTGAAGTGACAAATAATACGTATTGACATTTCAATACTATTATGAAATAGAATTGTCGACCTTAATGCATTGCGAATATCTAACGACATTTTAACGAAATGGGTAGGGAATTAGATTCTTTGACTGTACAATAATTATTATCATATCTATTCGGTTACACAAACACACATATACATTTTATTAATTAATATGTCACCTAATTCTAATTAATTCAATGTGGTTATTACATGTCTGTTTCGATTCTTATCTATCAACACATTTCATAAGTTTGATTAATACATGAGGAAGCAAAAGAGAACAAAAAAAAAAAAAAAAAAATTATTTGTATAGTTCTATAAGAGGCCAGTCATTTTTATCATTTAAATACTCTTGAACGGTATAATATGCCTTTTTCAGTAAAAAAGTCTTTACATATTTTTTTATTCTAGGAAACGGTAACTCTAGCGCTTCCTTGGGTAGTTTATTGTAGAGCGTTGTGTTGGCATTGTGGCCAGCGCTGGTCTTCCGATGGAACCATCCGGTGGTTCCACGGCGTAACACACATACATAATCACGCCTCTTTCCCAGAGGGGTAGGCAGAGATCACGGATCTCCATTTGCCACGATCCTGACAAACCACTTTCGCTTTAATCACTTTCATAACATTTCTCATACATGCTCGTCGGTTTAGGGTACATTTGACCGGGCCTTTTTGTAAGATTTCTCCAATTTGATCGGAGAAAATTCGCCTAGGTCTTCCCCTTCCAACTTGCCCTTCCACTCTTTTTATATACACTTTCTTCGTTAATCTTCTTTCATCCATCCTCTCTACATGCCCAAACCACCTTAACATACACTCCTTCACCTTAACATAGACACACATTAACAATTAACTTGTTCTGTAGGTAGATATGTGGTGTTGTTATTGGTGGCATGTTAGGTCGCCAGAGCTTCACGCATCATGCATTGTGTTGAGTCAATAAAGGTCAGCGTGGTTGGAATCTTCAAGCTTCGCCAGCTTCCATAGGCTACCGTATCTTACCGTTACACTGGCCGTAGGAAGGATTACCACCGTCGTAGCATGAAATAATGGCGCATGCTAGCGAATTATAGTAAATTTTGATTGTATAGGGCTAGAACGTAGGCAATAGATTCTAACAGCGCCAACAGCATCCTAACAGTTGTGGATGGAAGGTTGGACTGTCTCATCCAAGCACATTAGATCCAGCTCCATGTGGGTGGCCTCCCACCAACTTGGAGTTGCATCTGACTTGTGAGCCTCCTCCCTGCTCTCTCTCACTAATTTTATTTGTTTCATATTATATGGAGCCATCATCATCATCATCATCATCATATCAGCCGAAAGACGTCCACTGCTGGACATAGACCTCCCCCAAAGAGTGCCAATGGCCGGTCCTGCGCCACCCGCATCCAGCGGACTCCCGCGACCTTTACCAGGTCATCAGTCCACCTTGTGGAAGGCCTACCCACGCCGCACCTTCCGGTACGTGGTCGCCACTCGAGAACCTTTCCGCCCCAACGGCCATCGGTTCTACGTGCAAAGTGCCCCGCCAACAGGATTTGTGTGTATTTATTTTATTTATTTATTTAATAGATGGACGAGGACGAGGTCCGAGCCGAAATTGAGGACCTCGAAGGAGACCATTCGACTATCTATTACACTTTTGGCCGAGACTTAGTGCTTTCACACTTACTGCGAGGAAATTGCAATTATTAATTAATAGAATAGAACTTTGACATAAAGTGTCCATGCCATACTCTAGTCACTAGTGCATCTTTGAGGACCAGGACATTTACCTCACCATGGCTTTGGTGGCACGCTCATTAGCACTCACCATTCCCTGCATACACATTCAAAGTTATTTATCACATTCACTGCCAAGAACCACAAACGTACCTATAAAAACAATACTCCATAAAAAAGCTTTGACACCTAATCCCAAGGTTTGGCATAATTTTACTAAAGCAACTGCCATCAGACCTTCCAACCCAGAAGGAAAACTAGACCTCATTGGCATCTTCTCAATCAACGTATGAGATGTCAAAAAAAAGTGAGAATAAAACTCTTGCCATATAGCTAAAATCTAAATCAAGCGCTCCATCAAACTTCTACTACGCGCCCCCGCATCATATAAGTGTCTATAAACAACGAAAACTCGAACAAAAGCGCGTAATGTCAAATTGTAAAACGTCGGGTGTAATCACCGCCAATTTGGAGTTCGCGATCAAAACAGCACAATTACAGGCCTTTAATAAACAAGCTGTGTTAGTCCGCAGATTGGCGGGTAATGCGACCCCTGGGCGCGCCGCGAGCGTTCAGCGCTTTAGAGCAAAACCGCTAACAATTGTCCTGGGGTAATGCCGTTTATGAGGCAAGACCGTGTAGGCGTAGAATATTATTACAGCTGTCATTCACTGGGGAGAGCCTACGTTCTCTAAAAAAATCTAAACAGCACAATTACAGGCCTTTAACAAACAAGCTGTTTATACCAGTGTTAGTCCGGGTAATGCGACCTCGGGGCGCTCAGCGCTTTACTTTTCGTTGTCAGTGGGGTAATGCCGTCTGTAAGGCAAGACCATGTTCAGGCTTTAACTACGATTTTAGTACACTTTACCACATGACCTGCTTTCCGAGACCAAATGCGTTGATTATTACAGAAAAAAACCAAGTCGTTATATGTGGGCCGATAATATAAGGAGTTCTGTCGATTCCTCAAGGATGTCAGAATCACCTTTGGCACTTCATTAGTTGCTACTTTACATCATTGAGGAGTTCCATAAGTCATCTGCGTTCTTTATCATCCAGTTCCATTTCACCAAACTTGCAATTTCCGAGGGTAAATAATATAGTTACTTACATATATGTAAGTGTGATAACAGAAAATACCGAAATGACCACACGCGTGCCTATAAAATAAGAGAGTTGCCTTCAATTTCCTTGGGATCCCACCGTTGGACCATTGGGACCACGTCAGAAGTATACTCTATGCAAAAAAAAAAAAAATTTTATTTTTTTATTTATTTATATTTTCAAATTACATCTAACAAAACATTTATATTCTCGCCAAACTGTTACGTTTGATGGCGAAACGCGCTCAGTTTTTATACTCAAGTAACTTTTAAACCATTTATTCGTGGGTCCACGGATTCCGCATTCATCCATCGCCTGCAATAAAATATCGTGATCCAAAGTGTCGAAGGCCTTTTTGTAGTCTATGAACAGAGCTATTAGCTGTTGACCCGAGTTTAAGCAGTCGTTTACATAATCCGCGAATCCAGTAAGAGCCGAGACAGTGCTGCGTTACCATTTTTTTCGGTTTCTTTGGTCCACAATAAACATAGACATACTGACCAGAAATATATGATCATCGGCAACAGTTCATTATAGTCTGAACAACGTGAATTGGCAATTTTAGATTTAAATAAAACTACAGACAGTGGTACATTTTTTTAGACCGGTTAAAAATGATTCTAATAGGGAACATTACGCAAAACTCTTCGTAGGTGGCGGCACTAGCAGCGTTGACATTGTATCTCGTTCCCACTTGCAGTATTGTCTATGAAAGCATCCTTGTCACTCATTTGATAATCAATTGTGCATGTGTGTGTGAATCCCTATATTCCTATACTGGTTTACTATTAGTGGTAGTGCTGCCTCTGGCGGCAAAACATTGCAGTAATGTTCCCTATATTCCGATAATAATCTCCACCGCTTGAAGCGCTGACGGATCCGCAAATTGGCGAGGGCTGTCGCGAGGCGAAATGCCACCTCATCTACATAATACCCTCTGAATCTTAATGCTTTGTAACAGTCTGATTGAAATGCTGCGTCAAGTTGCGAGCCCTCGGTTCTTGTTTAAATTTTAAAATTACGGTTTGATTTCTATTCATATAGTTCATCGCCGGCGATGTGAACAGCCAGCTATGAACTATAAATATATTTCTCTCTCTTTTATTTACACGAAAGCGATTATCTTTTGTTCGTTTCTTGAGCTAGAAAATAGCCGATAGCTCATAGCTTACTCGCTCGCGGTGGGACCAGTGCCTGAACAGTTCAAAAACTGTAACCCAAACACGGAAAAGTAATCGAAAAAAATGGTTGGTCGCTATTTTTTGCAATATTTCAGACGTCACTCCGAGTTCGAAAAAAATATAAAATGAAAGGCTCTCTCTCGGAAATAATTGGGTCTACAGAGACAATTCTAGTCTCATATTGTAGCAAAAAAATTCTACTTCCAAAACGATTTTTGACAAAGTTGCGCTCAGCGCTCGAGGGTACAAACTTGGATTATTTATTGGGCCAACATCATAAACAAGTCTGCAAAAATCAGAACTACCGGATTTGACGCAAGCTTTGGATATATAAAGTTACTTGACTAATAGTTCGAATCCCGTTTCTAGAACGGATCTTATCCGGTACAACAATACCATTGTTTAGCTCTGTCTAATAAATACTTTACTCGAATCGTGACGCTATTATTAAAGTAGTAGGGTTCAAATTAAAACAAACGGTATTTACTTTTTATTAGTAGTTGGCTATTTAGTTGAAGTATTACGTAAACAATAGGTGTGTAGTAGACACTAAATAAAATAAACAATCATATTGTATTTTCTCGAAAAAGGATGAAAAATGTAGTCAAATGGAGAAAAAAGCAACGCAAGAGGTTAAATAATCACAAAGTTATAAGTGTCCAAAGTTTTAAGAGAGGGTATGTTCTGTGCCTTTTCCGCAAAACGCACCTTCATATGAAACTATAGTCATTTACTATGACGCTCGGGGATCGTGACATCACGATCCGCTAGCGTTTTCTCTCTTTAACAAGTAACATTAAAACGGTTGTAGCTTCGTCATTTTCTGAGATATTTGAATGGGATTTTCGTCATTAGCCATATTTTTTTGACTTCTTTCTTTTGAAGAAATAATAAATTTTGAGTCTACACACACAGTTTTTGAGTATCGGTAACACGGAACAATGACAGACTCCTCCTTTGTCTCCTCGATCGAGAATATTTTGCATCGAATGTAATCGATAATATTTTGCAATTTTGTTTTGTTTTCATTTAGTGACATTTTTTTAAGATAAGATAAAAGTAAGTAAGTAGTAGTGGTAATTAAGTAGTTTGCTAACCGTTTATCGGTCGTTAATCTGCAATTTTTAAATTATTATTGTATGTTATCATGAGACAAGTAAAAGTGCCCTTGTGGCCTATTTGCAGAATAAATAATAGTTTTTTTTGGTGCCTAGTACATTTAATTGTACCATTAATATTACAGTAATTTCTACTAGTGTGTATTACGAACGCATTTAACGGTTAATCAGAGAGAAGTAGTCAATATTTTAAAATCTTGTTTTTAGGAAAATCTACTCAAATTAGAAACTTGATTTTCGAATTGTTATTTTGTTATTATATGCCACGGACCCTCCATTAGGGGCATTAAGGGAACCAACGGGGTATTCTGAATAGATTAGTTAAGTGATAATGCCGATAATCATCCTAATACACGGTTAGACATGATCAAAGCAGTTGGCGGCATTGTAAAACCACCCTTAACACGTTGGCGGAGGGTGCAGGCTATAACTGTAGGGGGTTCTGATTGGGATGTTGACATCGGGTTAAGATGCAATCTGGATGTCGATTGGAGCAATTTGTCGTAACTTGAACCGAGAGTCTGAGTAAGTATCACACGCAATTTTTAGCCTTTGTATGTTTAATTGATATCGTTAAGAGTGTGCCTGTTTACATAGTTTATTGTTCAGATCGAGTTTAGACAAAAACTACAAATGTGTGAGCAGTAGAACCCGCAAACCTTTCTATTAAATTTTATAAACCCAATCTACATAAAACACAGCGTGTATTTTTAATATTACCTCAAATTGTAACCAGACGTAGGACACTGGTTAGGGATATGAACCGCTTTTGCAAGAAAATTTTCTTACCAATTTTTTTTCCTTATAAAATAATTCAGCACGCAATGTATCACTACTTTGTCTTGTCTGTCCGTCTGCGGTGTAGCTCAGTGACGCTTACTACTTGAATGCTGTAATTTGGCTTAGGCATAATCAATCACGCCGACAAAATGGTATAATCGACGGTGGATAGGCAAAACCACTGTAGCGACATTTTTTGAATTTTACAGGAGAGCATTTAAAGTTTTTGTTTTGATAAAAAAAATCGTTACTTTATTTCTTGTTAACTTAGAGTGTTGAGTTATATGCACGTGTTATTTCAAATTATAATAAAATTATTTATATGAAAATTAATTAATAAAATAATGTTATTCTCCTAAACAAGGCGGGTTCGAAAATAAATGAAGCGACACCATCATGCGACAACAGTTATTTTCAACATGTCCGAAGAAACACTTAAGTAGTTACCTTATCTTATGAAATATGTACCTGGAAGAAACACTTTAAGTAACATGACATCGAAAATAAACGATTTTTAAAAATACTGTATGCGACCATGTTTATGATTGAGTGTACGGTTAAGTGACACAGGTTAGATTTTACTCAAAAAGTGTGTCGCATTAAATAACATTTTATAAATTTGGCGCTTATTTTTGTATTACCTTAAGCGACATGAAAGTCATCAGATCGCCATGAAACCCGGCTCAATCGATGCCATGAAATACGGTCATCCTAACAAGGGGCTTAACACCTTTGTACAAGTTCTCCAATATCTGTACAGACAACCGTTCAAAAATATCTATACACAGTCTTTATTGTTACATGAGACCCATGTGTAGATATTTTTGAAAGGCTGTCTGTCTGTACAGATATTGGAGAACTCGACTGTTACCGTGTCGCATTAAACGTCATGTTAAACTGCCATATGAAGTTGTCAAACGAGTGAAAACGACAAGGTACTTTGGTGTTCAGCAACTTATGCGGCTGACTGTAGTACTTTATATTAAAATCACGTAAATATTTGGTGCAGATTTAGTAGTTTGGTGCTAAAGATGATCTAATCCCAACAAGCCAGTTATCCCTCTGAGCTCTGGGTTGAAAGGTCAGACAGCCACTTTCGTAAAACTAGTGCCTACGTCAAATCTTGGGATCTGGTGCCAAAAGGTATACCAACCCCCACCGGGATAACCGCTAGAAGCATGATGAATGATTAATTGATTATCTTCTAAGACGTTCTGTGATTCACTCGTAACAATATTATTAAATCTTTATTTCGGACAATAATTACATATCCATATATTGTTAGTATTTTACTTAACCTAGGCTAGAAAGCCTCAAGCGCCGCAAATATGCCATCCTAGGAAATAGCTACATGTTTGCGGCGTTTGGCGTTGAAACCTTGGGGCCATGGGGGCCAAGTGCGCGTCGGCTATACAAAGATTTGGCGACGCGCCTAATAGAGTCATCGGGCGACCAGAGGGCTGGCCACTATTTCGCACAGCGTATTAGTATCGCTATACATCGAGGAAATACGGCCAGCCTTCTGGGCACCTTGCCTGTTGACGGCGACTTAGGCCAATTTTTTTACCTTTAGGTAAAGTTTTATATTGTTGTTTTTATTAATTGCCTTATTATACGATTAAATAAATCATTAAGAAATGATATTTGTTAAGCTATCCAATACCCTTAACCTAGGTATGTTAGTCTTATATACTAGTTACACATTATTTATAATATTAAATTTACTCTACTTGCACACCAATTGTGCAACGGAATTAGTCTGCCCAACCCAGTGCGACAGGGTTAGGCAGTCATACCTGTCTGCAATGTCACTTAGAACGCTGTTGGTACTTCCCCTGAGTCGGCCCAGCATCGACACGATTTTTTTGCGTATGATCGCTTGGAAACCGTCCGTGCGGGCCTTGGCGAACATACGCGAGGCGCTACACCACCTAGACAGTCCCAACAGCATCCTAATAGCATTGTTATAATGAACACGCAGGGCCATTATACGCTCTCTTGGTATACTTTACCCACAGGCTGCTCGAGTAGAATGACGGTACTTAGACATTGACTACCCTTGAAGCATAGTCTCCGCCAACCCCACCCAGTGTGTCAGCAGCTCACATTCCACATCGTACCGCTTGAGCTCGCTGATCTCCAGGGTTATCACGTCCAGGTCATCTGGACATATGTTCTCGTCAAACGTGATCGACTCGTCGTAGTATTCCAGCGGATCGAACTGATATTCTGTGTCTCTCCTCCCCTGTTTATTATACATTATATTGCCACCTTCTAGTTTCATAGCGACTTCCTCTATTGTATCTAAGTTTTCGGTTGCATTGTCCTTAGTAAGCCCTGTTTTGGCGTCTTCTTTTATGAGACAAGCGGCTATCTTATCCTCTTCATTAACAGGTTCGGAAGTTACGTAGTTGGATTTGCCAGCGTTGCTAAGCAAAGTTTTTCGAACAGCCGCCACTTTGTCTGGGTTTGCTGTGGCTAGGCAATCCTCGTCGTCACTGTAGGGATTCCTCTTTAGTGTTGTCACTTTAAAGTCTTTCATGTCGAATTTAGATTGTCTTACTGTTGCAGTTTCTTTAGTTTCATCCGCGTTAGGCCGTTCTGGGTTTTTTGCGCGCGTGTCAACAGTGACAGGTTTTGCGTCGTTCCTGGTCAGAGGCTCTATTCTAGATGTGACCTCGTCGCCGTTCACATTTGTGAATATATATAATACTAAATACCAGTTGGGTTTGAAAATGTTCATTTTGAATTTCGTTAGTCTTGCATGCGTTAGTGGAGTGTGACTGAGTTTGGTCGCGTGTTAAATTAAATTAGTTAATGTTTGTGTTACGCTCTGTTGTGCAGAAAATCTGCATTATAAGCTTGGTGCATGCAATATGGCAGTTCTTTCAAATAAATATGCGTGCACCTATAATTTAAATATAGCCATGTACATTTATTTTTTACACGCTTTATATTAACTTGCACTGTTCGTATGTATGTAAGTATGTAAATATGTAAGTTGTCCGTCAAAATTTGCAATCCATTTTTCAATCACTTACCGTTATTGAATTGAGCTGAAATTTTGCAAGCATATGTATATCGCATGACAATGCAATATAATGATGACTTGGAGCTGATCTGATGCTGGAGCTGGAAGGTGGCCATAGGAACTCCGCAATAAAACGACACAACCCCATCGAGTTTGGACTCGTTAGAATCGTGAGTACTTGATGACGGTATGCAAAAAAGTACAGTCAGCAGTAAAAGCTTGTACCAAAAATCATTTTTTTGACAGAAACTTATTTCAAATAAGTACATAGGTAGTTAACCTATTCGACGTTAAAAATATAAGATACATGAGAGTAACTTTACTTGTCATATTACCATAACTCAAATCAGATATCATGACACACTATTACAGTAAAATCTGTAGGTATTCTATTAATGAAATGTTACCCTCAATATGGACATCGTTTTCCTGGGCTATACATTATAGCAAACGCATTTTAAAAATGCTTTAATTTCGCTAAAACTTTGCATTCAGAGCGCCCTCTACTGGTTGCAAATTATCAACATAAACTAGCGAAGAATCAGCAGTGGACGAACTGAAACATGAACTTACGTAGTTCGGAAAAGCCAGCACAGATGGCGCTGTACGGAAAAGCGGATACCGCAAGGACAAGCGAGCCATTTGTTCCCAAAAAAGCTCGTTAGATGGCGTTTTACGTGCAGAGGAATTATTTCGACGCAACGATTTGTAATTTTGTAACACTAGAAAGTGCAGTGCCGTGAAAATTTGCCCGTGGGGTATTTTGAAGTGGATACTTCTTTGCTCGCGTTCTTGTATAAGGGTACAGTTCAAAATGTATCACGTGACTTCCGGAATAACTTTTTGTAGAGAAGCCTAATCTGATTTCAAATAATTGTTTGTGACATGTTTTAATCCTTCTTTATTTGCAATTAGTTGTTAATCATAAAATGTTATTTAGTTTATGTGGCGGATATGAAAATAATGCAGAAATTACCGCCATTTTCAATGTATCGCGAGTCAAATGAGCTACGTCAGTCAATGTTGCACTATATATACCGATTTATCTGTACTTATACAGATTTTAGTTATATTTATTATTTCGATATATTAGGGTTCCATAGCCAACAAAGAAGTATCCACTTAAACTTAATTAACGCTTGTTTCTCCGACACAACCAGCTTCTTTTTATTCTCCGTCCGCTCGAGGTTTTTATTCGAAATATCTCGAAAAAACGGCGGATAATACCAATTTTTATATTTCTCGAGATCGCACACACGAGCCCGAGATATTGTTTATTTTCTGCGTTCGAGATGCAACGTGTGGTCGTAGCAATTGAGATGGTTTTTTTACGGACCGAGAATTGGTCGACTTGTGCATTTTAAACCGACTTCAAAAAATGAGGAGGTTCTCGTCTCGTAGGAATCTTCTATTTTTTATGTTTGTTCCCCAATTAGGTCCATAAAGCCTGGACCGTTTTGAAAATTTGTTTTTTTTGTTTGAAGGGGCCTTCTTCCCAGGTGGTCATGGGACCATGGAGTCATCAGGTCAGAATCTGATGATACGATCCTGGAGAAATCGAGGAGACTCTTAAAATTTTATAGGCACACTTGAATCGAATTGAGTACCTACTGCTGATTTCAAGTCGGTTAAAACTTTGTATTTAAAGTAAATTGGTTAATTGGGCGTAATTTTCTAGCGAATTTGATGTGGTCGTGTAACGTGTAGTGTAGGTAAAAACCTTTCGATATTATCACAATACTACTACTCGCAGAATACTACTCGATAAACTAGAGTACTATGGAATACGTGGTACGGCACTTGAACTTTTTAAGTCATATCTATGTAACCGATCTCAGTATGTAGAAATAAAAGACCACATGGAGGACAATGTGGTCAGGTCTGATGACAAATTAATTAAATATGGAGTTCCCCAAGGCTCAGTCCTAGGCCCTCTCCTGTTTATAATATTTATCAACGATTTGCCGAGTTGCATCAGCTGTGGGACGACTTACCTATACGCAGATGACACTAGTATAGTTCTAAATGCTTGTTCTAAAAACGCTTTTAACGAAAAAATACAAACATGCTGGACTGAACTGTCTCACTGGTTCACAGCAAATGGATTACGGATGAACAGCAGTAAGTGCTTTTACATGATCTTTCGCCGTTGTAGTAAAAGTCCAGACTTTAAGTGCGACATACCAATTTGCAAATCAAACAGTGTTTGTTTTCTGGGCGTAAATCTAGATCCTTACCTGAGATGGAATATCCAAATTGACACAGTTAATAGAAAACTGGCTAGTGCCTGTTTTGCATTAAAAAGTTTGTCGAAGTATTCTGATAAGATTATACTAAAAAATGTGTACTTCTCCTATTTTGAGAGTATTCTCCGATATTGTATCGAGGTCTGGGGAAACGGAGTCAACATTAATTCTGTCCTGTTGAAACAGAAAAAAGCTCTAAGGATCATCGAAGGCTGTTCTAAAGTACCCGTTACGCATAGACATATGTTTATTGAAAATAAAATTCTTACTGTTGTTTCGTTGTATCTTTATCATCTATGTATCTATATTCATCGAAATAAGAATTTGTATTGTACAGTAGGGCAAAGCCAAGACTACAATTTAAGAAATAATGATAAATTAACACTGACTTTCCCTAATTATGCACATTTTAATAAAAGTTTAGGCAATAATGCAATAAGAGTATATAATAAGTTGACCAAAGATTTAAGGGATTGTGACGATATGAAAATATTTAATAGATAAGTGAAAGATTACTTTTTAAAAAGGCCATACTACTCCATTGACGAATATTTTGCCAATGCTCTAAATTAACTGAACATTATTGTTATTATAATTTGACTATTTTATTTTGTTTTTAAATAATTTCGGAGCAGTTTCTTACTATTGTTATTAATATTAGTAGTTAAAATAAAAAATATATATTTTTTTTAATATTATTGTAATGTATATTGTATTTGCATGCATGTGAATGTGTTTAACGCAAATAAAGATTTTGACTTTGACTTTGACAATTTGAAGTGGTTTGTAGGTTGGGCCCAGCGCTATAAATAAAATAGATAAATAAATACCGGCATTCGAACTCAGGACCCTCTAGCTTCATATGCAGTGCCACTACCAACTAGCAACAACCAAAATCAAAAATCAAAATCATATTATTTATTCTGCAAATAGGCCACAAGGGCACTTTCACATGTCAAATGGTATTCTACAATATAATATTAATAATCTTACACAATAATCATTTTAAAATAGCAGATTTTAACCAATTAGTACCCAAACGGTTAATAAACTAAATGTCACTAAATGAAAACAAAAAATCCAAAATTGTAAAATATTATCAATCACATTCGATATAAGGTCTGTATCAGAATTAAAAATAAGTTTATGATACTAATTTAGTACCCCAGAGATGTATAAAGTATCTGAGCGTCCAAATACAATTAATAATTATTCTAATGTTCCTTATACATAGAGATGTACTCCAACCAGTCGCCAAACTGCTCTAGTATAAGTTTTATCGTTACATATAGGTACGTTTTTCAACGCGTTTGCGTTTAGTTTCAATTTTTATGGCAACGCGAACGTTCCTAAGAGTTACCACCAGAGGCGCTAACTATAAAAACTATAAAAACAACAAAAAAAAACAAAAATTTAGAACTTTATAGGAATATCTTCCTCATGAATTGTTAATGTATTTTTTATTATTGTTAAAGCGTTACGATTGTTGAAGAGCTATTTAAGATATTCGATTATCTCCTTTTAACTGGCTTAAATTGTGCATGATTTAAAAAAAAATATTACGGGACAATCTTACACAAATCAACCTAGGCCCACGGTAAGCTCAATAAAGCTTGTGTTGTGGGTACAAGGCGATGATATATATAATAGATACATACATGTAGATACTTATATAGATATATAACATCCATAACTCAGGAACAAATATTCGTGATAAACACACAAATAAATGCCCTGACCGGGATTCGAATTTATATTTGCGAATGATGTGTTCACCTGTAATTGGGGTGCATGTAAACCCAAATAAAAACAAATATTTATATTAAGATTTGTTAAACATGTACTCTGTTGGTGTCCCGTACAACTAAATAAATAAATAGAGAAAATAAAATTCTATAGGCAAACTTGAAGCAATTTGGCTACTGGTTTGAAGCCGGTTAAAACTTTGTTTATAAAGTAAATTATTGAACGAGCAAGTGAAGCGAACGATAAAGTTCGTTTGTATTAATTAACCGTTCGTAATTTATTAATTAACGGTTCGTATTAATTAACCATTCGTATTAATTAACCGTTCGTAATTTTGTGAGAAGGTTCAATAAATAATGACATAGATATTTTTTGATGATTCTGTTTTTCGAAATAAAAAAAATTTTTTTTGAAAAAAATGACTGGCTTGCGTGTTATACAGTTCAAAGATACTAGTTTATAGTAGGTACCAATCCAGAGGGCCTACTGCGAAAGGCATTCGAAGTTTCCCCTCTCTGTCATACTTACGAGTTCGTACGTAAGTGCGACAGAGAGGGAAAACTTCGAATGCCGTTCGCGGTAGGCCCTCTGTTTACTTTAACCCAGTTTTAAACACTAGTGGCTCTGAGAGCAGTAGAAATCGCGACGGTAATAAAAAAAAACCAGCCAAGTGCGAGTCGAATTCGCGCACGAAGGGTTCCGTACCATTATCTATAAAAAACTATTTTATTCTGTGTTTTTAGTATTTGTTGTTATAGCGGCAATAGGTATCAGTGAGATACAGCCTGGTGACAGACAGACGGACGGACGGACGGACGGACAGCGGAGTCTTAGTAATAGGGTCCCGTTTTACTCTTTGAGTACGGAACCCTAAAAACGATAGTATTGAATCGAAAAAAAAAAGACTTATACAATGATTGCTCCTGCTCACAAAATTTCATGAGATTCGGTTGAAAAATGTGACATACAGAGGAGAATATCCGGACATCGGGACATCTGAACATTTTTTATATATATTTTTTATATTTTTATATTTTTTTTGCGGACAATCTTACACACAGCAACCTAGTCCCAAACTAAGCAAAGCTTGTACTATGGGCACTAGACGACGATATATATACTTATATAAAGAAATAAATACTTAAATAGATAGAAAAACATCCATGACTCAGGAACAAATATTCGTGCTCATCACACAAATAAATGCCCTTACCGGGATTCGAACCCAGGACCTCTTGCTTCGTAGGCAGGGTCACTACCAACTAGGCTAAAGCGGCCAAAGCTAAAACAGAAAATTACGTTCACTTCGCTTGCCCGTTCAATAAAACTAGGTCAGTTGAGCCTACATTTGGAACAGGTACTTATGTAAAATGGGTAACTAACTGTACATGTACTCTGATTTTTCGCGTAACTAATACATTGCGAGATCGAGGGCGAAGTGGCGAAATCTCACAAAAACAAAACAAATGAATTCAACGAAGACCTCACAAAAGCGAAGCGATTTCGAGAAATAAAACTGACAGCCACGGGCGATAATCAGTTCAGTTCAAACAGTCCTCATAACCACAAAGTTGTAACTCCAAACAACATGCACCGCGATTTCTAACTTAATACCTTAGTTGCTAAAGCCCAAATTGGACTGGGGTGGTATTGAAGATTACGGCAGGATTGCTGCAACTGCTGTCTCCCACGCTGCTAGCCTCTTTAATTTCCTTTTGCCCTGGTACTTGCATTTAATAGCAACACGTGGCTACTGCAATGCTGCAAACGTACACGTGAAATATGGTTGAAACTTATTTATTCTGTCAACAAAATGTTTTTGTAAAGATGAGAAATACTTAGCGCTATTCACATAGAGAGATTCACACAGAGATTGAGAGATACTTTAATGCCTGCTGTACTTTTTTTTGCTCAGTCATCAAATTTTGCGTAATGTTCCCTATTGAAACCCTCTCAACGACTAGAGAGGGTTTCAATAGGGAACATTACGCAAAACTCTTCGTAGGTGGCGACACTAGCAGCGTTGACATTGTATCTCGTTCCCACGTGCGGTATTGTCTATGCAAGCAGCCTTGTCACTCATTTGACAATCAATTGAGTCGCTTAACTTCAAACTCGGGTAAATCCAATTCTGACATTTTTTTAAGATTTTGGTATGAAATAAAAGGGTAAAAAACTAGTTTTGTTATAATTTAATCGGTTTAGTATAATTTTGTCTGGTTTTTGAGAAAAATACAGTTAAAATCATAAAATTTTATCAAAATCAGATAAATCCATATGACAGTTTTTTTCAAATGTAGGTAAGTCCATCCAAGCCAATCAGCGAAAGAAGTTTGTTCAACATGGCTGACAAATTCTAATCGTATTTTTTTTCAAATCTAGATAAATCTAGGTCTTTTAAATCAAAATTATACAAATCCACACTGAGTTTTTTCAAAGATAGATAAATTACAATCGATTATATCAAATGAAGGTAAATCCAATCTTAATTTGATTTTTTGTAAAGAATGGATGGTTTTAATGCTGAATTTGCCGAACAGGATGGCTTTATTTAATGGTTTAGCCATAATAAAAGAAATACTGCCTTTCACATCACCATATTAACGTTAAAATTATCACTTTATTTCAATTATCTCGGAAGTGGTTAGAGTGGATTTATCTGAATTTGAAGTTAAGCGACACAATTGTGCATGTGTGTGTGAATCCCTATATTCCTATACTGGTTCACTATTATATAGTGGTAGCGCTGCCTCTGGCGGCAGAACATGGCAGTAATGTTCCCTATGAGCCTAAACATCTTGTGCACTTTAGGAGCTGCTATAGGCATGAGCCTTATGTATCCATCATCAGATCAGCTCCGTGGTGCCATGATCATTATTGCATTGTCAGACATTGTGTTGTATTTTACATTAAGCCCAAAGCAGCTCTATCGTAAAAGTGGTGGCAAGTGACGATGTCGAGGACAGAGCGAAGTATAGAAGATTAACACGGACCCCACCACCATAATGATCATATTTTATTCATAATAAAATAATCCATAACTATTAGGTACCTGTCAAAAATAGAGAAAGAGATAGATAGAGACAGATAGAGAGAGAGAGAAAGAGAGAGAGAAAGGTCGCATACCGGCAAGGGGCTGAAAAATAAGTTGCGTTCTTACATATTTATGGTATTTACTTACAGGCGAATAGCACGGTTATAACATGACAGCGCGCGAGCTGTGGTGCGGTGAGTTAGACTACCTTTCTCTTTCTAATTAGAACACTTAGAAAGGGACGAATAGTCTAATCACGCCGTGACACAGCGCACGTGCCGTCTTGTGATAGGCAAGTTGAAATAAAGCTTGTAATTTATAGTTTACTTTAAAAATAAGTTTTAACCGACTTCAAATCAGTAGCTCCAAGTTTGCCTACAAAATTTGAAGAGTTCCCGCGATTTCTCCAGGATCCCATCATCAGAACTGGATTTTGGTGACAACGGGACCAATCTGGAAGTATATGCTTTCAAATAAAGAAGAAAAAATCAAATCTGTTCATTAATTACCGATTAAGAGTGGTAGGGCACAGCGGCATGTCATCTCGCTCGTATGTGGATCAACCCAACTGGGGAAGTACCTTACAGAAGACCGCAGCCATAATAGCACCACTGCTTTGTAGTGTTAGACCAATCAAATTAGCTTACCCTGGACATAATTCGTAAACTCGTTGTTTTTATTGTTTTATCGGATTTTACTATTCAGTATCAAATATTAATGAAATATATTAAGTAAAAAATCCGCGATCGTAACTGTAGTTAAAAAAAACACGAGTTAACGTACACTACCTAACTTTTTCCTTAAAGTAAAAAAGGTAACCAAGTACCTTGTTAGTATAACTTTGAGATGCATTCAAATTCGATCACTCAATAGCAAAATTAAACTGATATCAAATTCGCATATACTTTTTTTTTCACAGTTTTCCTCTGATCTCATTATCTAGACAAGCCAAAATGGTAACTATGATGTTTTTATCTGTTTAAGGTATATTGCGTCCTTTTAGACATTTAAGACAATAATTAAACATTTATTTTTAACGTTTTAATAATAATGTATTTCTCAGTAATTATAAATAGTAACTATGAATTTTTTGTTTACTAATAGCCTTTTGTGTACGATAATCATGTTTTCATCAAAATTAAGCATGTTAATTTCACGCTTAAGAAATTGAAAATTTAATTGAAAATACTCGCGACCTTGTCGTGAAGTCAGATGCATGCGGTGGGTGCGAGGCGGGGAGAGAGTGGGGCGCCAGCGGGCGAGCGCACGGCAAACCCGTCTTAACGAGTTTATTACAATTACGTGTTTTGCACCGACCGCGCCGTGTACAAATAAAACAAATATAACGGAATATCCTAATTGTAGGATTTTTAGCTCTAATGAAAAATCACAGTTTGTCCCTTACGACCTTTGAAAACTCTGGTCCAAAGGGTGTAAGGAACGATTGATTTGCTTTTATCATCGAAAACATAAGTAAACTCTTAACTGTTAAGTAAATGAAAGAGATGATGCCATGATCGTGGTTAGCATAAAAAAAAACCGGTCAAATGCGAGTCAGACTCGCACACCGAGGTTTCCGGACCACCCCGTACAATAGAAACAGGTCCACTATAAACTGACACTCACTAAGTATGTATTTACATACTTAGTGCGTGTCAGTTTATACTGGACATCAAATTTTCAGTGATGTAACTAAAAATTTACGGTTTTCACAATGTTTCCTTTATTTGTGCTATAAATACTTCGTACCAAATTTCAAGATTCAGAGTTCACGGGATATGGGCATGGGCATTTCGTCCCTTACGCCCTTTGAGCCTACGGTAGTCGATATCCTTATTGGCAAAATTGAGCCGACACAGTTGGCCAGAACGCCAAAAAAAAAGAGAAGATATGCTTATCCACCCAGAGATGGGATAAATTTATTCGAATACGAATAACGTTTAAGAATAAATAGGATTATTAGCGAATGACGAATAAATATTTCGAATAATTATTCGCCAATATTTATTCGCGAATAACTTCTTAATTCGCATAATCATTCGTAATGCTTTTCGGGAATAATATATTGAACGAATATTGTAGGAATGATTTTTAATAGAATATATCTCAAAAAAGTAATATTTTCCTACAGACAGAACATTGATACCTAGTTTCTAAATTTGTTAGAAAAAGGTTACCGCTTCATCAAGGGTACCAAGTAACATCGCCGTGCATGGTGAAACGGATATTAATTGTAATTATTTCACCTGTTTTATTTTTACTATTTCGGCTTTACCACGGGTGAAAAAAAAACCGGTCAAGTGCGAGTCAGACTCGCGCACCGAGGGTTCCGGACCACCCCGTACAATAAAACCAAGTCCACTATAAACTGACACTCACTAAGTATGTATTCACATACTTAGTACGTGTCAGTATATACTAGACATAAAATTTTCAGTGATGTAACTAAAAATTTACGGTTTTCGCTATGTTTCCTTTATCTGTGCTATAGGGCGTTGCTTCGCACCAAATTTCAAGTTTCTGAGTTCACGGGAAGTAGGTTTTGATTCCCTTGCGGGTTTCGAAAACTTGCGGAAATTTGCGGCATAAACGGCTGTATCTTTTGATTGTGTTGGCTTAGAAGTTTGATTTTTTCACAGCTCCAAGAGACAGTAAACCTGAGTATTTGATATAAATTTCAGTTTAATTCATTTATTTGTTGCATTATGGGTCTTACAAGATGTTACATATAAAATACAGTTCCAGCATAACCCTATTAGGGCACAGCAACATTAAATTAAAAAATATTAATTCTAAAATAATGCATGCACACACTATGCACAGGAATTCAAACTTTAAATGATTGATACCTCCACGCGTTCCTGAGAAAAAGGGTATTGACAGACGGACGGACGGACAACAAAGTGATCCTATAAGGGTTCCGTTTTTCCATTTCGAGACACGGAACCCTAAAAACACACAGATCAGAATATAACATGATTAAGTACATACAATGTACAATTACAGGTATATAGTTGAACAATCTTACATGCGTAATCGCCTCTAATAACATACATTGATCCAATTACAGACAGTGGCTGTCCATAAATTACGTCATTTCAAAACTGGGGGGGGGGGTCTATTGGATGACGGTAGTCATTTTATGAGGCGGGTAGTGTCCATTTAGGAATTAACAGGATGATAATAGGAGGGGGGGTCAAAAATTGACAAAAAACAACCGGCCAAGTCCTGAGTCATGTCATACATAAGTATGTTTATCGTTCGTCTAGTACCCATAATACAAGCTTTGCTTAGTTTGGGACTAAGCCGATTTGTGTAAGATTGTAAAAGAAAAAAAAACTGGTTTTTAGTATTTGTTGTTATAGCGGCAACAGAAATACATCATCTGTGAAAATTTCAGCTGTCAAACTATCACTGTTGTTGAGACACAGCCTGGTGACAGACAGACAGACTGATAGACTGACAGACAGACAGACAGACGGACAGCGGAGTCTTAGTAATAGTGTCCCGTTTTACTCCTTGAGTACGGAACCCTAAAAAAACAATGGTTCAGTTTCAATTGTTTTTTCGAGTTGTTGAGTCGCCGCTGAAGATGGAATTGTCCCGTAAAAAAATATTACGACTTTCAAAGTGGATTAACACAAAAACAATGTGGAGACCGGATGATTGCTGCTTTTAGTAATGAAACACCTTCAAAGACGACAATATACAGGTGGTATTCAGAATTTCAACGTGGCCGAGTATCCCTCACGGACGACGCGCGTGAAGGTCGACCAAAATCGGCAGTTACGCAAGAAAACGTCCACCTTGTGAGTCAGCTGATAAAAGAAGACGGGCATGTGACATATCGGGAAATTTAGGAGTCTTTGCGGATTGGAATGAGTTAGATACAAATTATTTTACAGAAAGAATTAGGCGTGCAAACGTGGTTTTCCCGTTGGACCACTTATTGTCTGACGAGCAGAAAACGACTCATGTCAATTGGTGCCGCAAAACATTGAATAAATTCAACGGAGGAAGCTCAAATGCAGTTTTTAGTGTCGTATCAGGTGACGAGTCGTAGATATACGCATATGAGCCTGAAACTAAAAACCAATCTCGAGTATGGGGTAAGGAAGACGAGCTTCAAGCCAACAAAAGTTATTCGCTCTCGCAGCAAGGCCAAGAAGATGGTGGCTATGTTTGTCTCCAAATCGGGTCACGTGGCTACTATTCCACTTCAAGATCGTAGAACGGTCAAAGCCGATTGGTATACAAGTATTCGTTTGCCGATTGTCTTTGCTGAACTTAGGAAAAAAGGCCTAGTCGCCGCATCATCCTTCACCACGACAATGCCAGCCCTCACACCGCTCGTAAAACAAATGAGTACCTGGAAGGTGAAAAAGTCGAACTACTGGACCATCCTCCATACAGCCCTGACCTAAGTCCCAACGACTTTTTCACATTCCCCAAAATCAAGGATAAGTTGCGTGGTGGGCGCGGTGTTTCGGCGGCCGGCAGAAGCAGTGGAGGCTTTTAAATTTTTTAACGACTGGTTTGAACGCATGGAAAAGTGCATAAAATATAAAAGAGAATACTTTGAAAAACAATAAAAATACTTAAATCAATGTAACTGCATATTTTTTTATATTCCCGAAACTTTCAGTTTGACCCTCGTAGTGACCCTGCCTGCGTAGCCGGAGGTCCCGGGTTCGAATCCCGGTAAGAGCATTTATTTGTGTGATGAGCACAAATATGTGCTCCTGAGTCATGGATGTTTTCTATGTATTTATGTATTTATTTATCTATATAAGTATGTTTATCGTCGTCTAGTACCCATAGTAGTTTGCTTAGTTTGGGACTTGATCGATTTTTGTAAGATTGTATAAGAAAAAAAAGAAAAAAAAAATCTGTTTTTTAGTATTTGTTGTTATAGCGGCAACATAAATACATCACCTGTGAAAATTTCAACTGTCTACCTATCACGGTTCGTGAGATACAGCCTGGTGACAGACGGACAGACAGACAGACAGACTGACGGACAGCGGAATCTTAGTAATAGGGTCCCGTTTTACTCTTTGAGTACGGAACCCTAAAAACGATGACGTAATATATGGACGAGCCCACACACATGACATATTGAAACAAACCTGTTAAATGCCCCATGAAGCGACTCATTTAACTCACAAAAATATTGTTAATTAGTAGAAAAGGGTATTAATACTTGAAAATAGGTACACTTGTAGTGATCATGTTAAATTCGTGTACGTGTTACAACGAGCAACCGCATCCTTAAATATTATCCGTGGATTTATTGGAATGAAATGAGAATAAATCATTCGTCATTCGAAAGTGTAGACGAATAAATTATTCGCGAATAAATGTTTATTCGAATAATTATTCGAATAAGAATCATTCCAACAATGCCCCTTTCTGCACCCACACAAGTAACATATTTTATTTACATAATTCTATACAGAAGACTGAGCGCTTATCTTAATCGACATTCCACGACAATTATGTCTCATGCTGAACAATTTAGTTATTATCGATCTAATGAACACAATATTTCAATAAATCTCCACCATAGCCGAACCGTGGTAAACGCCACGTTTGTCTTTATAAATGTTTGACAATCATTGACCTATCCATAATAAATGAAGGCCGAAACGCATTGACAGCGGTGGCGAAGCGGCGGCGCGGCGCAGTGTAGAGGTGGTACCGGCTGTAATGTTCGATCTAATAAAGCCGGGAAAAAGCGTTCGGATCCTTTCATATTAGCTCGAACATTACAAGTACCGCCTCCGCGCCACCCCGCGCCGCTTCGCCACCGCTGTCAGTGCGTTTCGGCCTTGAATGCCTGCGACTCGCGACAGCAGGGTCGGTAGTTGAGACGCAAAGCAATGACGGCCTTATTCTGCAAGAGATAAGGTTCATATTAAAACTTTAGTACGAAAAAATATGAATTAATTAATAATCGTGGATATTTTTTGTTTAATTTGTTTCTTATAGTACTAATAATATGTTGACAGCATAAATCAAACACTTTCCAAGTAGTTATGTATTTTGATTTTCCAAAAACTAACAATATTTGTGATTTTAGAAATCCGCAAAGAGAATCAGTTTAATTTTTAATAATTTATCAACACACATAATATACTATTCAGAATAATTTGTTAAATTGCAGTTATCTATAATTTCTGGTAAGATAATCCAGAAAATGTGTAACTTACTGAACTTCCTTTATTATTGATAGTCCCGGTTGATTAATTAGATTAATTTGGATTTCTTTAACTGGAATGCAAGCGTCATATCATAATAGAGGCACTTTTACAAAGTTACATATTATGCTGCACTTATGAAATCAGAATTTGTTAAAAATTTAGATTTTTGGTTTTTTTACAAAGACGCGGAACCCTAAAATGTTTAATTCTTTTTATTTTAACTATAACTAACAATACTTTACATCATAGAAAAAGAAAATTACAGTTATCGAATTATGTCCGGGTTTAGCTAATTTGATTGGTCTATGTTGCTATATTATTGCATGCTATGAAGTATGTGGTGTTTTGTTCCTGGTGGTGAGTAAGGTCGCCAGAGCGGAGAGGGACCTGCATGTCTCTATCTGCCAACACAGCGAATCCTCAAGTGAATAAAGGGTTGTCAACGCGCTTGTGATTCTTCTGGAGTCACAAGTGTCCATAGGCGACGGTACCAGTTTAACATCAGGCAGGCCGTAAGCTTGTTTGCCACCGTCGTAGTATTAAAAAAAAAACCGAGTTATCGCGTAAAAAATACACAAATAAAAACAGACCGATTGAGAACCTCCTCCTTTTTTGAAGTCGGTTAAAAATCAAAACATTTATGTTACGTACGGTAAGTGGCATCAAATCTAAGGAGGGTATAGAAATGTGATCGTTTCCACCCGAGCAAAACGGTATACCGGAGCGGGTACGTATAATGTGACCGAAAATGTCAACCGCCATTTTGTCTTCTGAGTGACATCAGAAAAGTAAATCCAAAAACTAGTTGTCGTCATTTGATGTTTCTATGTTTCTGCACATTAAGTATCTTCTTAGTAATCTGTGGTTTGGTTAGGTTAAAAAAAAAACGTTTAGTTATGACGTCACGATAATGGCGGCTGCCTTTTTAGGGTTCCGTAGCCAAATGGCAAGAAACGGAACCCTTATAGATTCGTCATGTCATGTCTGTCTGTCTAGACAGACAGGCGGACATGACGAATCTATAAGGGTTCCGTTGTAAGGGTTGACGGACAGACGTCCGTCCGTATGTCACAGCCACTTTTTTCCGTAACTATAAGAGCTATACTGTTGAAACTTGGTAAGTAGATGTATTCTATAAACCGCATTAAGATTTTCACTCAAAAATATATAAAAAAACAATAAATTTTTGGGGTTCCCCATACTTAGAACTGAAACTCAAAAATTTTTGTTTTCATCAAACCCATACGTGTATCTATGGATAGGTCTTCAAAAATGACATTGAGGTTTCATCATCATCATCATCATATCAGCCGAAATACGTCCACTGCTGGACATAGGCCGCCCCCAAAGAGTTCCAAAGTGACAGGTCCTGCGCCACCCGCATCCAGCGGACTCCCGCGACCTTTACCAGGTCATCAGTCCACCTTGTGGGAGGCCTACCAACGCCGCGCCTTCCGGTACGTGGTCGCCACTCGAGAACCTTTCCGCCCCAACGGCCATCAGTTCTACGTGCAATGTGCCCCGCCCACTGAGATTGAGGTTTCTAACATAATTTTTTTCTAAACTGAATAGCTTGCGCGAGAGACACTTCCAAAGTGGTAAAATGTGTGTGTGTCCCCCTGTAACTTCTAAAATACGAGAATGATAAAACTAAAAAAAATATATGATGTACATTACCATGCAAACTTCCACTGAAGATTGGTTTAAACGAGATCTAGTGAGTAGTTTTTATTTAATACGTCATAAATCGTAAACTGCAATTTATTTAACGGAACCCTTCATGTGCGACGGCTTTTATTATTTGACGAATATCTTAAAATATATTTAAAAATATATAGAATCGCCTATTATGCGGAGAAAAAAGAACTACTAGCGCACTTTGCATGTCGCTCTGCGAAGGACTTCATATTATTTAACGCGCTGAAGTTGTTGAGTTGACCTGCATAATTACGATTTGATCATGACGAAACTAAGGATTCCATGTTTGCCATTTGTCAACGAAATTCTAAAATCGTTTGTGTGAATGTGAAGTGTGACATAGTGCATCTTTGAAACAGCGACGCAAATCTGTCAGTTGTAACTTGTAACAACACAATTAGGTATAAGTTGCCTATTCGTTGAAAGAAAAAATCGTTCGAATACAATGAAAATTAGAACAATAGCTGTCTCCCTCCAACGCCTTCAATTAGCATAAATGTAAAGTTGAACTTTGATATTTCATTATGCAATTTTATGACCAGTACTAAAAAATCATACACGCAGGACACTTTTTAAGCAGAATGTACTTAAAATGTTTAGCGTTACGTTTTAAATTTGTTTGAACGTGTGTCAATGTCATAATCGCCAACAATTCCAAATTCAAAATAGTACGCTACACTGCAAATAACACTCTCACCCATTTACAATTGGGTTGAAATTCGAATGCGTCACACTAATGTTACCACAACGTAGATGAATTTCCTAAGCCTTTCCAACTGAACGCTGTCTTACAGTTACCACAATAAGGCTCAATTTAGATTGAGCTCGGATACCGCAGTGATGGTCTAGTTTCCTGTCGCCCTGGTCGGAGATGCCCTTTCGCGTGACGTCATTTAATGGAGCTGGCCGAATCGCATTATGTTTATGACATCCTGGTAGTTGGTACCGCTATGTCAGCGTCTTACTTTACCGACAACGAAATTGGCTTGGGATTAGGGTGAGTATCCACAGGAGATGATGTGTTTTCATATTTTTAACACCTCACATGCTTGTGCCATTTGTTTGAAAACACAGAGAAACATTAAGGTTTCTCATGATTGGATGGCGTTATTAAACAGATCAATTAGGATTACATAATAAACATCCGTACTAATACAGGCTTTGTGAGCTATAGAAATATAGGACCGGTTTTAAATAAAACAACAAAAATCTGTAACGAAAAAAATATCACAAAATTTAGCGAGTATCGGTTGAGAAACTCGACCTGTGCAGAGGAGAACAGCCGAAAAGCGGGACTTCCGGACATCCGGCCTACCGAAACAATGTTGGCCCTGTAAAAGTAAACTTTCTTTTTACAAGCTTTTATTTATTTAGTTTCACCTGTCCCGTTATCTGTCTGTAATCAAATCTTGCAAGTTAAATTTGACCCTCTTCCCGGTTTCCGATTGAGCTGAAATTTTGCATGCATATGTATATCGCACGACAATGCAATATTATGATGACATGGAGCTGATCTGATGCTGGAGCCGGACGGTGGTCATAGGAACTCCGCAATAAAACGACACAACCCCATCGAGTTTGGGCTCGTTAGAATTGTCTCAATGAGTACTTGATGATGGTATGCAGAAAAGTACAGTCGGCAATAAAAGCTTGTACCAATAATGACATTTTTGACAGAAACTTATTTCATACCCTATTTCAGCCGGAGCATAAATAATCGATTAACCTGTCCTATCCCATGGGCACAAATTTGTGCCCAAAACAGAATTTCGCAAGCCCCCATGACCTTGAGCGCTTTACGTGCCGCCGTTTCCCATGGGCACAAGTTTGTGCCCACAATTTAGTACACCTCCATTTCCCACGGCACAAATATGTGCCCACATTCTTCACTCAATTTGTAACTTTATTAGTAAAAGCACACGCTTTATTTTCAATTGGGCTCACTTTCATTAGATTGCGAATAAACTAGCCTAAAGATTGATACCAAACATCCACTCACTCACTATAGACCTAAAACGCTTTACGACCATTCAAAATTCGGATTTCCAAGCGTCAACGCCTACGTATTCTGCTTACCGATAAGGGAATTTCGAAAGCGATTTTCTGTTGTTTTTTATATGCAAAGCTTATAAGTATTATACATCATTAGAAAGTTGATTTTATATACTTTCATACTACACACATTATTATTAATTGGGATCAAGCATCTGATTACTAATATTGCACAAAGGATACCTCTTACTTTGTAGACGCGTTTGGATATTTTGCCTCAGAGGTATTGTGTTTTCTATTTCTATTGATGTTTTCTACTGTTTATAAATTCTTTATTACTTTATCTACGTAAAACAACATGTATAGATCAGATTTAATAGATATTTACTTTATACGAAGAGTTTGAAATTACGATAAACGTCATAAGTGGTTCCCTCGTTCGGTGTCAAATTACGCGTGGGAATCACGGAGTCCAGCCGTTGCCCAGGACCTGGAAAGTGAGAGTATCGAAATTTTGGGCACAAATTTGTGCCTCTGGGTAACGGGGGGGTTTGAGTGCGCGAGTCGTGGGGTAGGACAGGTACCTACGAGTAACTCATCAATATCGGTTCAGTACCTATCTTAAACGCTGCACCGGCGCAGGACCGGTCATTTTGGCACTCTTTCGGGGAGGCCTCTGTGATGATGATGATTGTTGAACACAACTCACGTAAATTCAAACATGTAGACCGCTAAAATACTTGTAGGCTCTGCCGAAGTCGTGCAAAAAATAATTGGAAGTTTAGGAATTTTACGGTCAGTGTAGAGTGTAGCTTGTCAACGTCAAAGATAATATGTAGATACACAATCTTATCTTATCTTATCTTATCAAGGTGAGGGCCCTTTCGGATGTACTTCGACCCAGTGGGATTTTTTGTGCATTTGCCCTCTCTATTATGCCTGCTCCCAGGCTCGCTCCATCATTTCCACAAAACGGATGATGCAGTTCACCAGGAGCACCTTGAATTCCTTTGGTTGCGGATAGCCTTTACCTAAGTAATTCATTGTTTGTCTGGCAAGGGCATGACATTCACCCAATAAGTGTTTCATAGTCTCATCCTCCTCGTCACACATTCTACAGTCTAAACCAGAGGCAACCAATTAGTTTCTTGAGTGGTCCAAATGACCATCGCGTTCCGTTTCTACTTGAGTTTGGTAAATAAATAAGCAAATGTACAGAATCAACAAGGAGTTTTTTTACATATCAATGTGAAAAATGCAATTTTTTGCCTTGAACTACTGAACTTTGGAGTAAAGTTGGTGCAAGTTATTGTCGTTAAATGTTCTAAAATGCCGGAGAATCTTTGTTAAACGCAGCCTTATTTACTTATCCATATCACATATTATGCAGTAAATACAGTATGAACCACCTAGGTTCTCCAAACACAGTAAGGGACGCAGTCAGCAACACCAAGGCACTCACCAACTTTTTAGACGAGCTGAAGTGGTTAGAGTAGCGCCCACACCGCCGTTTCACGCAAAATAGGCACAATGGATGTCGACTAGCGGAAAACGCCCAGTATAACTAACTAACTAACTCAGTAAATACAAGTTACTGGTTACTGAAGGTCCGCACAAAATAGGTCGGCGGTCCGGATTCGGACCGCGGTCCTTAATTTGGTGACCCCTGGTCTAAATTATACACAATAGTCTTTTTATGCCACGACTTTCAGCGGCGGCGGCCCTCGCCCCCACGAACGGCTCACCGCTCCCGCGCCCGCTACCGCTTGAGGTCGTGGCCTCGCCGCCGCGCTAGGCGCGCCTGGCACGGCGTGCTAGGCGCTCGTAACTCACACCGATGCCGTGATGGAGGTCTACTTGACACGACAACACAGTGTAGTTGCACCAGTATCTTCACCTAACCACATTCAGCCAGCCCGCTAGGTGGGCATGTTGCTAGTAGCAGCTTTCCCTCTACAAAGCAGAAAACTGGATCGACATTTGCGTCAGAGCGTTACAGGCGCTCTTCACTTCAAATGGAAACCCAATCAAGGCCTATAATGCGTTATTTTTTTACCTTTTTGCCATAGGAGTGCATGTCGAACCAACAGCAATACTCTTTTTCTTTTAGTAAAAGCACTTTTAGTCCTTATTTTTATCCTTGTTGCTACTCGTAGTGTTCACATAAAAGGGCACATTCTATAGGTATACGGGGTGTGGCCTGTAACAGGAGCAAATATTCAAAAGGACGCTTCCTTAGAGCATTTGCAGTAACCGCTTGTGTCCCGTTCATTTTATTTATTTTTGGTTTCGGAGAAATTTTGATCTAAATTTATGACCTCCAAGTAATGTATCTTGGCACCACGACATAATAGCACAGCAGTCGATGCAAAATTTGAGGTAACATCATGTAATGAGTCATTGCATGCATGTGTTTTTGCATTTTTGTATTCAAAAGATATTTTTGTGATTTTTTAATTATTATTTCATTTTCTTTAGTGTTAATAAAATAAAAAGTTACTTAGAGCACGCCAGAAGAGTAAAACAATACAAGTAAACTTATTAAAAAAAAATATATACTTTTTGTTTTTTTAAATAAAGTCACGTTATAATCTACCGTTTAATTTTTTGCTACTATTACAAGCCACATCTTGTATATATAGGTATATGTGTTTCTACACGGTACTTAGCTCGACGGCACACCACCACTCCCGGCAACGGTCGGACGACTAAAGACCCCCCACTCCGGCCATCGTGACGTATGCGCACGAGATAAGGATAGCAACACTACACAAGCAATATGCGTTTCTGTTGCAGTAAACTAAAAATATATATACAAACACAAAATCGGTTAATAAAATGCTTTTTCTTTGTTTGTGTTTTCACATGGGGAGACGGAGGCGGCGACGCGCATCTCAAAAGTCTATAACATGTTCGTTGTCAAAATAAAACAATGTGTTTTCATAAAAAATGGTGTATTGATAACGAATGTTGGACTCATGCTTATACAGGAACATGTTACGCCATGTAAAGAAACAATGACAGCTCTCATTTCCAATTTGTTTGGAGTAACCCTTATGGCATCGTTGTAAGTATCGAACACTGCAGAAAGAGAGTGGCAGGAGTAAAGGATGACTTTTTTCTAAGAAAGACGACGACGTTTTTGCGTGGTCGAGCCATACCCAAGCCCGGCCGAGCCACAGCCGGGCCGCGCCGACACCGACACCGCCTGGTATGGCTCGGCCGCGCAAAAAAGCCGTCGTTTTTCTTAGAAAACGGCCCGGGCCGGACACGGCCCGTTCTAGCGTGAGTCATTCTTAAAGCACCTTTAATTTCAAAAAGCTTACTCCACGAAGATGGTCTCTTGGCGATTAAGTAAAGCAGAACTTTCTATGAACCTGCAGTTTATTATATTCGAAACAGCATCCCCATTTGAAGACTTGCTTAATCCATTCCGAGTAGAAGCTGACAGGAGTGAAACATGAACCTAATTTCTCGTTCAATGTCCAGGAAGAAGGTTCCTTGGTCATTCCCATGATAAGATGTGGACGTAACAGTTTAACTCTCAGTTTACAATTTGCGAACATAACCGTTAGAAGACATCACCTGTTTGATCCATTGCAAATGGATACCGACAGGAGTGTGGGCTCCATCTGTCAAGGCAATAGTACCTATAATAAGATGATAAGACCTATAAGGGACCTACCCTTCAATGCTCCGATGATTCGAGCGTTGTATACGAGCAAACTGCCAGAGTCGCCAGGTCGAACCCCTTGTGCCCCATTGTAGCACTTTCGCTCTACGCATATAACTGGTCGTGGCAACCACGTCCCGGAAGGCGTGGCGTTTATAGGCCCCCTACAAGGTGGACTGATGACCTGGTAAACGTTGCGGGAGTCCGCTGGATGCGGGTGGCGCAGGACCGGTCACTTTGGCACACTTTGGGGCAGGCCTATGTCCAGCAGTGGACGTCTTTCGGCTGATATGATGGTGATGATGATGATATAACTGGTCCGATATTCCTGAAATTGTCACAAGGGAGTAGAACGCCTTCACCCATTTGCAGAGGATGTCTATTGACATTATCTCTTCTCATAAGTAACGAACCAAACCCGGCGTATTTGGCAGGAAGTCCAAACAAGGTATTCTAGTCCAGTGCCAGCAGCTTCCCGATCGGCTTGTTAGGGATTATCTCGACAAGCAGCAGTCCGATGTCATCTCTCATTAGGTTTCTGATTCCCTTTAACAATCTTTGGTTGTTATTTTGTTATTTGTAGGAGCAAATGTGCTCATGATTTTGGAATATAATTTTTTTTTGTTTGCAGTGATGTAAAATCTCCGAATCTTACTACATACTTATATGCGTATTTTGAACATCCTCAACAACAAAAAAACGCAGTGGGATGCCATGAGCACCCAAGTTTCTGCTATTAGGCTAGCTGTACATGATCTCCATAAAGGTGCTTTCTTGATTTGTATCGATACTATGAAAGGGAATTCCTGGAGCGAAGCGGTCTCCCCTCGGGTCGGTCGCGGCGCGCGACGCAACTCCAGCTCACTGCCACGACCACAGCCAGTTTCAGAAACATCGCGCAGGAATCATAACCGACGACAACAGTCAAGTTTTGTAAAAAAATACAAACAAGCAATCGCTGTTGAAGGTGTGTAATTTCAAACCACGAGCTAATAAAATGAAAAAATACTTTAATCTAAGTATTTCACAATATGCGTTTTTATATCCAATTTCCAAATAACGTAATGACGATTGCATTTCACAAGAAACAATTTTTCGAAAGTAATAAAGACAAACATCGGCCAAGTGCGAGCTGCAACTCGGCAAATAGTGTTCCGTACTGCCAGTTATTAAACATCATTCACACACTTTATATAACCATTAGAGTCTGACCAGCGAGTCGTGACAGTGAAAAATGGCGGCAAATTTAAAAAAAAGCGGCCAAGTGCGAGTCGAACTCGCACATGAAGGGTTCCTTGAAATAAATTGCGGTTTACGATTTATGACGTATTAAAAAAAACTACTTACTAGATCTCGTTCAAACCAATTTTCGGTGGAAGTTTACATGGTAATGTACATTATATATTTTTTTTAGTTTTATCATTCTCTTATTTTAGAAGTTACAGGGGGGGGGGGGGGGACACGCATTTTACCACTTTGGAAGTGTCTCTCGCGCAAACTCTTCAGTTTAGAAAAAAATGATATTAGAAACCTCAATATCATTTTTAAAGACCTATCCATAGATACCCCACACGTATGGGTTTGATGAAAAATTTTTTTTTGAGTTTCAGGTCTGAGTATGGGGACCCCTAAAACTTAATGTTTTTTTTCTATTTTTGTGTGAAAATCTTAATGCGGTTCACAGAATACATCTACTTACCAAATTTCAACAGTATATCTCTTATAGTTTCGGAAAAAAGTGGCTGTGACATACGGACGGACAGACAGACGGACATGACGAATCTATAAGGGTTCCGTTTTTTGCCATTTGGCTACGGAATCCTAAAAACGCATGCTGGTAACACGAAATGTATGGCGCCGTCATACGTACTTTTAACTGACAGTTTATTTCATAGGTAAAATTGTTGCCATATAAATAATTTGATAAAAATGCTACTGTCACGACTCGCTGCTCAGACTCTAATGCATGCTTCGTTACAATTGTTTGACTTATAGTTATAGAATACAGTTCCATATGAAAATTATTGTCACTATAGCCCAGTTGGTATTACGCCGCCTATAAAGCTGTAGGTCCCGGGTACGAGCACGAAATATTTGTTTCTACGTCATGGATGTTTTCTATGTATAGGTATAAGTTTTTATTTATCTATGTACATAACCGTATGAGTACGGTTAAGGAATTTAATTGCTGAGCCATTTAGGTGTCAACTAATTTAGTTTTTTTTTTATAGTTAAGTTATGAAGTGTCCAGTATAAAGTGTGCTCTAAATGGGTCAACAATTAAAGTCCGTCACTTCATCGTACAAGGTTTGCTTAATTTGGGACTAGGTCGATTTGTGTAAGATTGTCCCCAAACACTTTTTATTAATTTAAAGAGCAACTGAAGCTACCAACATACCTAACCTACCTAGTGCTTCGCAGTTGCAAGATTTTTCTGTCATAACTCATAACTGGAATCTGATCTGCGCTCGTAGCCGGTGACATGCGGTATGTAGAGGAAAGCGACCAAGAGCAAAGCGCCCACCGAGCGGGTTCCTGGCACTGGAAGTGTTAAGGGAAAATTTAAACAAAGAAAGAAAACAATTATTCGCGACAAGACATAAAAAAAAACTGTAGACATATACCACAGAATGCGTATACGCACATACACATTTGCCACGAAATGGTCACAACTCAACGTAATGGGTCCCAGCGCTGGTCTTCCGTTGTGGCCATTAGCTGAAGCACGAAACAATGACGACAAGGATAATTCACAAAAAGAAACATAGAAATAAAGAAGAACACAAACAACAAATTAAAAACATAAAAAGACACCTTATTAATTACGGCCTGGTCGCGGCGGGCAATAGAAAACTTGTCTTTAGCTGTCAAAACTATGGTCCGCCACCGCAGGCCGCGCCTGTGTGTTGCATAACACAACATAAACTCAAGCCCGGTGGATGAAGAGGTCTACAGATTATATGATTTCATCACAATTTGTCAGTGCAACATGTCGAAGTCATAATTGGGTGATTCAGATGTAATAATCCCCAGCATGTGCATGCAATGGGGAACTTGCATGGAACTTCAATTTCGAATAAATTGCACTCAATTGAGGCGGATATACGTAGAAATATCATACAAAAGAAAAAAAATCAAAAAAGCGATTGTATGTATTAGTTTTATCTCACGTTAAAATGACGAAAAAAATAAATATTTTTTTCGATAAAATAACAACAGTTACACAGAATATTGAATTAGGAATGATATTATGTATAACAAGTATAGACTTAAACGCCAATGTTGTGGAGATAATTGCAAATTAATGACTTACTCCATAATAAACGCGCCGAGAATATATGTTGTGACGTCATAGCATAAGCCAATTTAATATAGAGCGTTTTCGGGGGGTGCCGGCGCGTGCAGATTTCCAATGCATATAACATCAGATAAATAAATCGTAAGAAAGTTTTCGTGCTACACTTGTTTTAATGCTGGATTATACTTTTGATTTTCGTAATAAAATAAAAAGATGCAAGTTCCCTATTTCTCAGTACAACTCGTTTGACAGTTGGACCGGCAGCGCAATATGCCTCCAGACAATAGCAATTACCTAAGGCAGCTTCTGAGAAATTGGGGCGGACAAATCATTACATGTATAGATCCCTTCAACCCTCCCAGTCGGGCAGCTCCAAATATGACCGCGATGACATTCTGCCGACTCTCTTAAGTATCCCTCACTTCTGTCAAGATACTGTTCGATATTTAATCTGTACACGAAGAATACATGAAAATACTGTGACTTTAACACCTGATCTAAGTGATTGGCCAGTCACAACATGTTATACAGCGAGTGTACTTCTCAAGGCACTGATAGGCTAAGCTTGCAACATGTAACAGAACATTGAGCATTCGCAGTTATTTTTGTCCAACTGAACAACAAACAGTCATACCAATATACCAATCATAGAGTTCACAGTATCACCAATCGTCGTTACGAACATTTTCACGATCATTCTAGAGAACGCTCTAGTAAATGGTGTATTACGATATGTATAATCCGGCATTACTCTGGAGTCATTCTATCTATTAAAAAAAACCGCATCAAAATCCATTGCGTAGTTTTAAAGATCTAAGCATACATAGGGATAGACAGCGGGAAGCGATTTTATTTTATACTATGTAGTGATGTACGAGTAAGTGTGTTTTGTTAAAATAATAATTTGATTTATTTTTGCCTGAGGCCTAGCATGGCAAGTAAATAAATAATTTTATTTTGGCTGACAAGCGGCGGTCGTGGATTCGAACCCCGGCTCGTACCTACCAATTAGTTTTTCGGAACTTATGTACCTGTGGAATATTTACCGTTAGCTTTTCGGTGAAGGAAAACATCGTGAGGAAACCGGTCTAATCCCAATACGGTCTAGTTTTCCCTCTGGGTTGGAAGGTCGGATGGCTGTCGCTTTCGTAAAACTAGTGCCTATGCCAAATCTTGGAATTCGGTGACAAAGCGGGCCCAGCCTCCTTTAGGGGCACAACCGGGAATAACGCTAGAAGGATGATGATTTATTCACTTGCCATACTGTATCGCATTTGTATCGCTCCATAAAGTCGCCGTGTAACCACTCATAAGCTTTTAAACACGTGACATAATACATATATATATACCAATTGTCCATACCGGAACCCACAACTCCTCTACCCTCCGCATGGCTGCGGAGCACACTGCGATATTGGAACGCCCTAGGAACCTGTAGGCAAACCAGGGAGGCCCTCCCAACAATCCACGCACAAACAAACAGCCTTGCGTGCAAAAAGTGTTTATGGCATGGCCCCCAAATTATATAATAAGTTACCCAATTTAATAAAACAATCCGAAATGCCTCTTTTTAGGAAATATTTGTTAGACTTTTTGGTACAAAATGCTTTTTACACGTTGAAAGAATTTTTTGACTATAGGGTAAAACCCGGATATAGATGCCCCACATTTTGAAATTGCCTCATAATTCCGAAAACTTTAACTATTCGTGAATAATTTTAATGAATTAAGCTAGTCTAATCTTTTTTCTTTCCCTATGACTTGTTGCTGCTGTCCTAATAATTACAGTTTTGGAAGAATTTTAGTTTTTCGTAAGTATGTTTTTGAGGATAGACGCCTCGTAGGTATGGATAGATGCATCAGAATCAAAATGCAAAGAAGGATAGATGCCTGGGGTATAGGATAGTTGCCCTATGTAATAAAATAAGTAAATATTTATAATAAAATGTTTATTTGGTCTCGTAATAATACTTTTTAAACAAATCAACATCAATTTTAAAATGGGTTTTTACTAGCGTTTTTTTTAGCATTTATTTAAAAATTATTTATTTACGAATGTTGCATAATATGTTATTATGTTTTAAAATTCAAGTCATACCTAGGTATGACTTGAATTTTAGAACACACAAGAACAATCTACCAGTAAGTAGGTATCATCATCATCATATCAGCCGGAAGACGTCCACTGCTGGACATAGGCCTCCCCCAAAGAGTGCCAAAGTAACCGGTCCTGCGCCACCTGCATCCAACGGACTTCCGCGACCATACTAGTAGGTATAGACGTATCATATAAATACCTACTAGTACGAATCGATTAGAAAAACCAAGTTATTTAGTTCAAAAAAAGTAAATTCTGCGGTTTCGATGGGTGACGGGATAGATGCCCCTAAGGGCAACTATACCTCAAAAGATCGGGGCGACTATCCTTTTCGATATGGATAGATGCCTTTTAATTTTTTGACTAAAATAAACGCAATGGAGCGAGTATAGGCAGTTAGATATGTACTTAACATATCAGTGTGTTGATTTAATAAAAACAGAATCAAAATTATAACTAGTTCAAAAGTTATGCTTCAACAAATACTTGAGTTCCAAACTTTGCCAACTTTTTTTCGTGTCTCGTGGAGATATCGGTGCACACACGCGAGACGCGTTCATTTCGCGCGGCTGCTTGCGTGGGACTTAGGTGGGTGGCGCTGGCGCATCCTATATAACCTAACTATTTCAGTGCTGCGATATTGGGAAGTTGGGATTTTAGGAATTGGGGCACCTATCCCAGTGGGGCATCAATCCGGGTTTTACCCTATGCCGCATATTTATTGAATCTAGTATAGGTAATGTAGTGTAATGTTGTAACTTAGTAGTATTTTTTGCATGCTGCATGATAGTTCATAAGAATCTAGTCTTAGTTATAGTAATGCAGTTTTTGAGATATTTCTATGCCTATTCAGGCTGGATTGTGCTGAACAACATTGTATCTTATTACACCTTATGTACCACATTCAAGAAATAAATAAATGATTGATTGATTGATTGACCTTTTTACTCTAGGTGTTACAGACAGTCCTCTCTGCAGAGCCTGCATGGAAGAGGACGAGACAGCCGCCCACGTCATCCTGACATGTCCTGGGGTGGCAGAATACCAGGCAAAGCACCTGGGAACACCGGGGTCACTACCGGAGGCCGTCGGCAACATAAAGGGTCTGCTAGGACTCCTGGTGGAGCTGGGTTGGCACGAACAATTGTAGTGCCAATAGGCCGGAACCCCACTGCTGCTGATTATGCTGAGATAGAACCGTTTGTTGACAAACGCTGTGTGTTGTTTGTCTCGAATTGAGTTTGTCCCACGTGGGTCCATTGTATCAGTGATTCACTGATACAATGGACCCACGTGGGTGACGTGTACGTGTGTGCGTAGCGTGCGCAGCAGTGAAAAGTAAGAAAGAAAGAAAGAAACATTTATTCGAGACAAACAACACACATCGTTTGCGTTGTAACATGAGACGGATCAAGCAAAGTGTCTCATTCGCCATCCTAAACCCAAAATGTAAGTGAGGAAACTGTTTATATTTTTCAAAAAGCTGAAAAGTCTGCAACCTTTTTCAGGTGCTAAGGAAGGTTATTCCTATCACCAAAAAAATAATCAGGAACTTTTAAAAAAATTCTACCATTCCCAATTATGACGACGAGTTGCGGAAATGTGCAATCTTACCGCTCAATAGCTTAAATACATGTCATATAGCCATTGTCCGGCTGTTTTATAAAATTAACGTAAAATTGTCCGGCCTTGGCCTCATTCGTCGGCTTAACCTCTGCCCAACGGGATTACCGCTAAAACCGGCGCTGCCAACACACTCATAATACATAATACCAATATGCTGTAAAAAGCTACCAACACCTAATAATTTTCTACGGAAATAATTTGCCTAAAACAACGTTTTTATCGTGTTCAAATCAGTACCGAAACCGCTACAAGTGTGCCTCTAAAATTTGAAGAGCTCCCTCGGTTTCTCCGGGATCCCATCATCAGATCCTGACCTGATGACCATGGCACCACCTGGGAAGGATACCCTTTCTACCAAAAAAAGAATTTTCTAACTCGGTCCAGGCGTCTTCGAGTCATAGCACATTCAAGTACATAACATGGATGGGTGACCGCCTGTTTGAGTGGTTACTATAAATGAGCGCTTCCGTGCTTTGGAAGGCACGCTAAGCAGTTGATCCCGGCTGCTGTCTATGACAGTAGTCGTTAAGCCGCGTTAGAGGCCTTCGGGTGGCTTAAGAACCTCTAACAGTCGAGTTGCCCACTCACTTGACAAAGGGGGGACAACTGTCACTTGCGTCCGCAGGAGCTACCTACCACAACCCTGCACGTGTCCCCTGGGTGGTACTAAAGAGTGACATACTCAAAGGCCAAATAATGTATAATAATATAATAATAATAATAAATTCGTTTATTTGATAAGAAATAAATTTTTCGACCAAAAACAGTATCTGGTGGACCCCAAACTAGGCAAAGCCTGTATCTTGGGGCCCAGGAGTGCAGTTGAACTGATTGTTTTTTTATTTTATTTTTTATTACATATGACTGCTATAACTTAACTTATAAAAAAACATCGAAACAATAAAAGGAAGAACAGTGAATTTAAGTAAAAAAATATAAATAATAAATGCCATACGATTAAAATAAAGGACTAGCAAGTCTAGCAACACTTAATGAGTTTCTGTAAAAAAGAGCGATATGCGATCAGCGCTTTATTACAATGGAATAAAGTATAAAGAAAGGTGTGAACATATCTTTGACGCCGATTGTAAACGTTTTTATTGCCGACTGTACTTTTTTGCACACGTACTAACTACTCTTAGAGAGGGTTCCAATGAGCCCAAACACTTGTATCATCATCATCATCATCATCATATAAGCCGAAAGTCGTCCACTGCACATAGGCCTCCCCCAATGAGTGCCAAAGTGACCGGTCCTGCGCCACCCGCATCCAGCGGACTCATTTGTATGTTTAATGTTTATTAATTGATCGGTAACATTTTTAAAAAGGGTCGACAACGCACTTTTGGCACCCCTAAATTTGCCAGCGTCCATAAAAAAAAGTATATCCGGCCGCACAGCACACTTGTTTTGCACTGCGTTCGCGTTCAACTATCTTCGTTGTCGATCATAATATTCCAACTCGTATTGGTAGCAGCACACCCACCGGTGGTGTTGGGAATAATAGTTATTTTCAACACACCTGCTCGTAAAGTAGGTCTTATTACAGCGTATTTACACTGATAATGCAGAATATTACCCATGCCGTGCCTTTTACATTACATTATCGCACTAGTGCCTTTTCATTACATATCTTTTTAAATATTAGCAAAATAATGCAGAATATTACCCATGCCGTGACTTTTACATTACATTATCGCACTAGTGCCTTTTCATTACATATCTTTTAACATTTTCATTTTTTTTTTTTTTTTTCCTCGCAAATGTGTTGAAAAACGTCGTATGAAACACGTGAGCATTGGTCATTACACTTCTCGTCTCCATCGTCACATAGCACACTTGTATCATAATGTACTATTATGATACAAGTGCGGAAAGTACCTCCCAACGAGCGGCGATGACCAAAAACACGACCGTCAGGGAGTGTTTTTGATTGACACGAGTTGGGAATTAAGTACCTACTTATCCGCACGTGTATCATACAACATTTTACAATGCATCATGCAAGGAAATAAATAAAATAAGCGGCCAAGTGCGAGTCGGACTCGCACATGAAGGGTTCCGTTAAATAAATTGCTTTTTACGATTTGTGACGTATTAAAAAAAACTACTTACTAGATCTCGTTCAAACCAATTTTCGTTGGAAGTTTGCATGGTAATGTACATCATATATTTTTTTTAGTTTTATCATTCTCTTATTTTAGAAGTTACAGGCCCCCCCCTGAAATCCATTCCCGCACGGGCTGGCTCCGCTATGCACCGCCGTGCCGGCATAGACCACTTCCCGTGTTTATGTTGAACTATATAAAGGCGCTCTTTCAGAGCAAGTGCATTGTAAATGAATATTATAATTAAATATTTAGGAACAATCTTACACAAATCGATGGGTCTATGTCGAACAAAGTCTTGTAAAGTCGACATCAAAGAGAAAACGTTGTCTGCGAGATCAAATATAGCCCCTACAACCATCCATAAAATCCATTCTACACGCAGGTGAAATAATTTTCTAGATCGGATAAGCGGTTCCGGAGCTTACCCATTACATAGGTACAAACTTATAAACTTACAAAGCTATTTACCTTTTTAGGGTTCCGTACTCAAAGAGTAAAACGGGGTCCTATTACTAAGACTCCGCTGTCCGTCCGTCCGTCCGTCTGTCTGTCTCCAGCCTGTATCTCACTGATACCGTGATAGTTCCAGTTGAAATTTTCACAGATGATGTATTTCTGTTGCCGCTATAACAACAAATACTACTAACAGAATAAAATAAATATTAGTCCGACTCGCACTTGGCCGGTTTTTTTTCAAACTTTTCCTCTTTTTTTTTAATTATAAGTATAGATTGTCCTCTAACCTACTAATATTATAATAAAAATTAATAAATAAATAATAATCATTTATTTCAGAGCATTGCTCCATATAGTATGTTAGCAAAAGACCTTACTCCTACTGTTAGGATGCTGTTGGCGTATTATTAATGCGAAATTTTGGATGTTTAGATGTTTGTTACTCAATCACACTTAAACGGCTCAACCGATTTGGATGAAATTTTGCACTAAGATAGTTATTTAGCCTGGATTCAAATATAGAATACTTTTTATCCGAGGTCCACGCAGACGAAGTGGCGGGTGGAAGCTAGTTAATTATAAAATGTATGTGTATGAGCTAAAATCCCTCGCCCGCAGCGGGTGTGTGCTATTTAGGAGGCCGCAAACGGCGCGGGCTGCCAATCGTTATTATAATTCTAGTTACAATTATTTATATCCCAGTATTGACTCGACTCTAGTTCAGTTTAAAGCAGTGTAGGCTTAAAAACAAGACACGGTCTACTGGGGCTATTCCGTCAGAGAGGTAATAATTGGGAATGGATGAAAATTTTAGAAGTGCCTGATTCTTTTTAGGTGATAGGAATAACCTTCCTTAGCACCAGAAAAAAGTTGCAGACCTTTCAGCTGCGTCAATTGTTTTTGAAAAATATAAACAGTTTCCTCACTTAAGTTTTGGGTTTAGGACGGCGAATAAGACACTTTGCTTGATCCGTTTCATATTACAAAAAACATCTTAAAAATCCGTGGTAAACTGACACTGGGAATGATATTGACAGCTGCAGCAGTTATATTTGTCATTGCCAGGGTCAGATATTTAATATATTTTTTGTAATATGATATGAGACGGATTTAGGAAAGTGTCTTATGTCTCATTTGCCGTCCTAAACCCAATAGGTAAGTGAGTAAACTTGGTATAGTAAACCTATTTTGATTGAAAAAAAAAATAATTAGCTGAAAAGTCTGTAACTATTTTCTGGTGCTAAGGAAGGTTATTCCTATCACCAAAACAATTATCAGGCACTTCTAAAATTTTCATCCATTCCCCATTACTAACTACATCAAACTGCTACAGCTCTCGTTTTAAAATTGCCATTTATTGAATGCTGCGTTTCAGCTTGGGGAAAATGGTTTCGTATGTCCGTTGTCTGTCCGACTGATCTCCTCTCCTGGTCGCAGTTCTCCACCGATTCTGGTGAAATTTTGCGAGCAGAGTTCAATAATTATACAGATTTATTTGAAAATAAGTAATATACTAAGGAACAGTCTCGCGCGTCCTGCAGATCACAGACCTACTAGTTTTAAAATTGCCAAGAATGGGGAACTTGCATGGGACTTCAATTTCTAATAAATTGCACTCAATCGATGCGGATATACGTAGTAGATATCATACAAATAAAAATAAACTATTGTATTAGTTTTATCTCACGTTAAAATATATAATTTTTTTTTGATAAAATAACATAACAGTTACACAGAATAATGAATTAGAAATTATGTTTTGTATGACAAGTATAGTGTGCAGGACAACCATCTACGTAAATACTGATAAAATAGATTGCCTGTAACCTAGCTTATAACCCTCTTACAACGTAAGCATTGTATTACAGTCGCCTTATATAATTTGTAGTCGAAATAAATAATAATAGGTCTCACACTTCATTCCTACCTAGTTAAGAGGTAATATACTGTTGGTTTCATAAGTAAAGAGTGGCTAAACACTAGGTTTCCACTAGAAAATAGATAGATTAAGAGGAAGCCTTTAGATCCTATCCGCGCGCTGGCCAAGCATAGACTGATGGGCGAGCGAGGGGGGAAGCTCGGTATTTATACCCCAGGTGGGGGCCGAGGTACGTAAATAGACAGCGCCAGAAAAACCCGCGCTTTAGACGCGATTGGCCGGCAAACGGAGAGGATCTCGAGTGATAATGCATTACGAATGTCATAGAAATAAGTATAAAACACTGTAAATAACGTATTAGCCTAAGATTATTGTCATAAATAAATGAGATGTCGTTTCGCGCCAAAACTTTCCCGCCAATACTTTCCCGCCCATATTTCCCGCCAAATTCACGGGGCGGGCGGGCTGCGGGGCAAGGAATTTCATGGTATAAATATGGCGTCCGGGCCTCATGAAATTCAGTTCTACAAATACCTACGAAACGGCATCAACTCGGAAAGAAAACAAGTCTTTCACTCAGCTGCTCCCTCATCGGAATCCCGTCAAATTCAGTTGCACAACCAGTGCATAGGTGCATCAGGCACATAATGGTCCTTCAGTAAGCCGGATATTCAAGAAAGAAATTGCAGTTTAAGCACAGCTACAGCCTCAAGAAAAAAGAAGATTCCAGTGAAAGTGAAAGAACGTTGCCGAGAATTATCGTCGAAAATGGGTCCAGTCACAAGGTCATCGGCGCCGGGGCAGTCGTTAGCCCAGCTCATCTTCGGGACAGAGCAACCGCCGAGGACCTCAAGAGAAGAAACAAGTAGAGACTCAACATACACGCCACCGACGACGACGGACAACGCGACGAGCACGGACACGATCACTGAGACGCCGCCGTTATCTCAGGAATCGTCACAGACGGGGACGACGCCACGTCCCCCCGCGCCGCCACCGTCGTCGAAGTCACGCGCAACGACCACGAGCCGCCGTGCGCAACGCTTAGCCAAAGCAAAAGAAGAGATGTTACGCATCAAGCTTGAACTCGCCCAAGCACACATCGCCACACTAGAAGCCGAACAAAGCGACGAAGACGAAGGAACTGTGGTTTCCGCCACGCAAGTGAACGAGCAAATCGACGCCTGGTTCGAGAAAAACCACGAGATGCCCGCTATCACTCAAGAACCACACCTTCCTGAAGAAAAGGGGAACAATCCTGACGAAGAAAAAGCAACGGTCCAGCAGCCACTGCCGCGCGCCGAGACCCAGCTCCCCCCGCCGCCCAGCGCACCCGTCGCCGCCGCCGTCGCGACGCCAGTGCCAGCGGGGAACGCCCCCCTCAGGGACCCCCCCCCAGTCTTCACGCCCGCGCCGCCCTGCGCGAATCGCTATGGACAAAGCGGCACCACCAACGCAGTGCCGCAAACAACACAGCAAGTTAACCTATCCGAGCTCGCATCCGCGATCGCTCTAGCCGCCCGCGCTGGCAGCGCCGCCCCCCGATTCGCAACCGAATTACCTGCCTACGCCGGGTCGCATCAAGAATGGCTCACCTTCAAAGCCTCGTACGAAGAATCTCAAATGAAGTTCACCGAAACAGAAAATATAGCGAGACTACGAAGATCACTGAAAGGGAGAGCAAAAGAATCAGTTGAGAATCTTCTCATCTACCAAGCTCCGGCCGCCGAGATAATCAGAACGCTAGAAACACGCTTCGGGAGGCCCGATACCATAGCACTAATTGAATTAGAAAGGCTCCGCGCGCTGCCCCGCCTCACAGACGGCGCGCGGGACCTCTGCTCCTTCTCGTGCCGTGTTGCGAATGCCATCGCCACCCTCCGAGCGTTAGATCGCGCACAGTATCTCTACAGCCCTGAGACTACTAAAGCGATCCTAGACAAGCTGACACCGAACCAAAGATACAGGTGGTTCGACTTCGCCGCCACCACCGTGTCCGCGGAACCAGAGCTAATAAAGATCTCCGCCTTCCTACAACGAGAAGCACAGTACTGCGCAGCCTACGCGCAACCGGAAACAAGCGAACCTCCGCCAAGACGAGTGCACAAAGCCTACGCCACCTCCGAGAGACCAGCCAGCAAATGTTCGTGCTGTCAGAGCGAGACGCACAGCATCGACAAGTGTCCGAAATTTACGGCTGAAGAAATCGACGAGCGCTGGAAGTTAGCTAAAGAAAAAAGACTATGCTTCAGATGCCTAAAATACAAGGGCAGAACGCACCACTGCAAACGGGTGAAGTGCGAGCGAGACGGCTGCGAGTACTTTCATCACAAATTATTGCACAATAAGAAGCCCGCGCCCGCCGACAACGAAGCCGTTACCTCAACGTGGACGACCCGCCGGTCCCGCGCCTTTCTCAAGATATTACCTGTGACAATAAAAGGGCCCACAGGGGAGGTCAAGACTTCGGCTCTGATGGACGACGGAAGCACTATCACGCTCCTGTCGGAAGAAATCGCCAACAAAGTCGGCCTAGACGGGCCTACAACGCCGCTGCGCATAGAGGCAATCACCAGTGAAAAAATAAACGCAACGAAATCCCGCCGAGTCCCGCTCCTCATACGCGGACAAGGCGGGGAGGTGCGCATACACGCCCGCACAATTCCCGACCTACGCTTATCACCCCAAACGATAAGCGAAGACGATGTCAGTACGTGCCCACACCTGCGAGACATAGAGCACCTACTGAGATACGACACGGCCGAACCGGGAATACTGCTCGGGCAAGACAACTGGCATCTGTTAATACCAGAAGAAATCCGACGCGGCGACAGAAATCAACCCGTCGCCAGCCGACTACCGCTCGGATGGGTGTTACACGGCGCGCACACCCGCGCCCCCCTACAAGGCGAGGGCATCCACCATATCGTCAGCCATATCTCCAATCAGCCAGCCGAAGAAAGGGAATCGCTAACAAGCGAGGAAGACGTCGACCGGCAGTTAAAAGAATACTTCGCCATCGAAAATATGATGATAGAGCCGAAACGACCCAAATCCGACCCGGAAGAACGCGCCCTCGCTCAGCTCGCGCGATCAACCACGCTCACGGCCGACGGCCACTATCAAGTGCCTCTACTATGGAAAAACGAAGACGACAAACTGCCGGACAACTACGAGAACGCGCTCAAACGCCTACACAGCATCGAGAAAAAGCTAGATCGAGATGAAGAGTTCAAGAAGCGCTACAACGCCGAAATGGACCACCTAATCGAGCGAGGCTACGCCGAGCCAGCCCCGCCAAAGAATAACAAAGAAAAGGACCCCGAGTGGAACAGAAAACACAAGCGACCCGCACCCGCCGCACCGCGACAGGCCCGGCCCGCATCAAAAAACTACTTATCAATTGACGCGCGGTACCTAATAGAAGCGGAACGCCTAATAGTACGAGAGAGTCAACGAGACAGCTTCAGCGACGAAATTCAGAGACTAATGCAGGGCAAGCCGCCGGCCATGAATAGTCGCTTACGCCCCTTAGCGATCGAACTCATCGACGGCGTGATAACGCTAAAAACGCGCATCAACGAAGCAAACGACATAACCACAACGCAAAAACGGCCGTCCGTATTAGACGGAAATCACGCGGCTATCCGACTGTACATCGACTGCGTGCACCGACAAATGAACCATCACGGAGTAGAAGCGACAGTGAACGAATGCAAACAACACTACGCCATACTACGACTACGTACAGTCGCCCGAATGATTGTCCATCGATGTCTGCCATGCCGGCGACGAAAATCGAAGCCGACTGTACCTCCGACGGGAAATCTGCCGCACTGCCGCCTCGCACATCACGAGAGAGCCTTCACATACACGGGCATCGATCTGTGGGGCCCCGCGACTATTACAGTAGGCCGAGGGACACAGAAGAGATATGTAGCGCTATTTACATGCCTTACAACGCGCGCTATACATATGGAAGTAGTGCCCAGTCTAAGCGGCGAATCCGCCATAATGGCTCTACGAAGAATGATCGCGCGTCGAGGCACACCTACGGAGATTTGGTCGGACAACGGGACGAACTTCCACTCTGCGGATAAGATGCTGCGGGCGGCCGCCGAAGACGCGATGCGAGAGGAGGCGGGGCGACGACAAATAATATGGCGCTTCATCCCCCCTTCGGCGCCATTTATGGGCGGGGCGTGGGAGCGAATGGTGCGAGCGGTAAAAGACACTCTTTACACTGTCCTGAAAGAGCGTCACCCCTCGGAGGAGGTCTTCGCCACGACCCTGGCTGAGGCAGAATACATCGTGAACAGCCGCCCCCTCACACACGTGTCCGTGGAGCCCGATGACCCCGAAGCCCTATCACCGAATCACTTCCTACTCGGCGGATCCGGCAGAGTGCAGTCGCCCGGTACCTTCAACGACAAGGACCTAGTCGGCCGAGCAACGTGGAGGACGAGCCAACGACTCGCGGACCACTTCTGGAGTCGATGGGTCCGCGAGTACCTACCTACACTTCAAGACCGGCGGGAGCCGTATAGGCGCGGCCGGCCCATATAAATCGACGACATCGTACTCATCGGCGACGGGACCCTCCCACGCAATACTTGGCCCATGGGTAGAGTGATCGCCAAGTACCCGGGACCCGACGGCGAGACAAGAGTGGTGGACGTCAGAACAAAGGGCGGAGTGCTACGGCGACCGACCAAGAAGCTCGCGATTTTACCTACCAAGGATGACGACCTGCACGCCAGCGAGCTGGAACACCGGCCGGGTGTTCCACGGCGGGAGAAATGTGCAGGACAACCATCTACGTAAATACTGATAAAATAGATTGCCTGTAACCTAGCTTATAACCCTCTTACAACGTAAGCATTGTATTACAGTCGCCTTATATAATTTGTAGTCGAAATAAATAATAATAGGTCTCACACTTCATTCCTACCTAGTTAAGAGGTAATATACTGTTGGTTTCATAAGTAAAGAGTGGCTAAACACTAGGTTTCCACTAGAAAATAGATAGATTAAGAGGAAGCCTTTAGATCCTATCCGCGCGCTGGCCAAGCATAGACTGATGGGCGAGCGAGGGGGGAAGCTCGGTATTTATACCCCAGGTGGGGGCCGAGGTACGTAAATAGACAGCGCCAGAAAAACCCGCGCTTTAGACGCGATTGGCCGGCAAACGGAGAGGATCTCGAGTGATAATGCATTACGAATGTCATAGAAATAAGTATAAAACACTGTAAATAACGTATTAGCCTAAGATTATTGTCATAAATAAATGAGATGTCGTTTCGCGCCAAAACTTTCCCGCCAATACTTTCCCGCCCATATTTCCCGCCAAATTCACGGGGCGGGCGGGCTGCGGGGCAAGGAATTTCATGGTATAAATATGGCGTCCGGGCCTCATGAAATTCAGTTCTACAAATACCTACGAAACGGCATCAACTCGGAAAAGAAAACAAGTCTTTCACTCAGCTGCTCCCTCAACGGAATCCCGTCAAATTCAGTTGCACAACCAGTGCATAGGTGCATCAGGCACATATAGACTTAAACGCAAATTTTGTGAGCATAATTGCAAATTAATGACTTACTCCATAGTAAACGCGCCGAGAATATACGGTGTGACGTCATAGCATAAGCCCGTTTAATATAAAGCGTTTTCGGGGGGTGCCCGGTGCGTGCAGATTTCAAATGCATACAACATCAGAAAAATAAATCATAAGAAATTTTTTTAATGCTACAGTTGTTTTAATGCTGGATTATACTTTTGATTACCTATCGTAATAAAATAAAAACATGCAAGTTCCCTATTGTTTAAAAGGCCGCAATTATGAGGAATAAAATTAAACGTTATTTTTTTATCGTCCAATGCATTGCACGGACATTTGAAACGGGAGTTGAACGGTTTAATCTAATTACCTCTATGACGGTATAGCCCCGCCGGAACTTAATTCAATTTACACAAAACTGTGTGATTGAATCATAACTTCATAAAATACAAGTACAGTCGAGATCATAAACATTTGCACGTTGCCTAACGTTCTCAAAAATATATCTGAGCAACCTCATGTCTATAACAATAAAGTTGTGTTCACATATTTTTGATCGCTTCGTCCGCGCACATATTCCGACTCGATTTTTCGTACAAGCTGTTACTTAACTATTATGTGCCTAGTCCATAGGAAAACCGACTTTTGTTTTTGCCCAACTACGGCAGAACGAAAAGGAAGGGATATGATTTTAGCAGTATATGTTTGTATTTACGCGCGTTACACCGCAGCGTTTAAGATACTGAACCGATTTTGATAAATGAGGTGACAATCGATTCGAAATTATGCTCGGGGTGTCCAATGCTATTAGAATAATTTATTGAAATACCTCATTTTTAATGTTAACAATGCGCAGGGGTCGGCAACCTTTTAGCAACCAAGGGCCATAATAAGAAATACAAGGGCTAAAAAAAATACGCGAGCCGCATTTCTTAATTATTTGTGACTTTAGCAGGCAATTCCGAAATTCTGAATTCAACTACCTTTACATAGATAACAGCCAGGGATGCTCGCGGGCCGCAAGCAAGGCCTGTTGCCGACCGCTGTGCTAGCGTATTAATAGGGTCATTTCGCCGGTTGGCGACCACCTAATTTCATGTGCCGGTTAGCGACCACTTAGCTGACTTGGTGAACTGAAAGTATATTTTCTCGTTTTTTTTGTAAATTCCTATTCCATAACTACAAACAATAAGGCATACACGGCTGACTGTTTCAATAGGCTCTGTAGAATTGATGATATCTACAATTGAAAAAACCATGTTCTTCAAGTGGTCGCTAACCGAAGGTGGTCGCGTAACCGGCGAAATGACCCTACATAGTACAAGTACATATACATTATTACATGCGAACTAGGATGATCGTGTGTCTCAGAAAAAGATAATAATTACAAACTAATTAGTGCAATTTGTGCACAAGAAAGGTACTTAGATATGTAATATTATCGTATATGCTACCTTTTTTATGACAATAAAACCTTTTTTTCGGTTAATGTTTCGTAATCGGGCTTACAGTTTTGAACTTTGTATGCTTGTTTCACTTTGTATCATCATCATCATTGTCAGCCCGTAATCGCCCACTGCTGAGCATAGGCCTCTCTTCGAGTACGCCACCCATCCCTATCCTGGGCTAAACTTATCCAGAAGTGACCCGCGATCTTCCTAATATCGTCCACTCATCGAGCTGGTGGACGGCCGACGCTCCTATTACCTAGAAGTGGCCACCAATCTGACACCGTTTTGGTCCACCTACCATCATTCTGCCTGGCAAGGTGTCCTGCCCAGCTCCACTTAAGTTTGGTAATGGTATCTCCAACGTCGCGCACCTTAGTGCGACGTCGGATCTCAACATTCCTCACTCGCTTTGTAATAATGCAATATGTAATATATTTGTTATATGAAATTCACCTCCATTGCCAACCGTACGGATAAACATTTCGATTTGGCCGGCACTACCCCGATGGATATCCGATTTAGTACCGTACGCAAATTAATCCCGTCAGCTTCCGGTTAGCTCGCCTGCTGATTGAGAGGTCCAGGGTTCACCTGCGCATAGTGCGTACTGTATTAGTTAACGACTAGAACGTTTTCCTATCCAATTGGCTATTCACGAGCATTCATTTGGGAATTGTTGAGATAAAGGGTTAAAACGAGAATAGGCGAGGGAAAATGTTTGGTTTGAGGCTTTTTAACCGAGTTCAAAAAGGAGGAGGTTCTCAATTCGTGGGAATCTTAATTTTTTTATGTATTCCCCGACTCGAGAGACAGAAACTTCCAATATGGTCCGCATGGTGTTCAGGTCAGGATCTGATGATGGGATCCTGGAGAAACCGTGAGAACTCTTCAAATAAGATGACGTTTTAAAAAACTTTGTCTTTAAAGTTAATTATTACTTTACAAAACACATACGAACAGACAGGCCGACAGTTGCATCCTCGTCAACGAAACTTCAAACAAAACTACGTACTGCCTTCATGTTTCACGCTTCATTATTAAGTTTGTTGGAAGCAGAAGAGGAAATCTTTATTTTCAGTACCTAGTACTTTGTGATTTAATTTACTTAAACTCCATCTGTTGTGACATTTTTGACTATAGGTATGCTATCAGATTCTATCAAATCAATGTGACATTCACTACAGGCATCACAGACTAATTTCTCTGTAATCTGTGGGTCGAGATGACATCCAAAGAGTATAAATAAACTGACACATTGTACGTCAATTCAAGAATATCTACTAGGCCAGTCCGTAGGGGTTCAAAGTACAGAATACAGATAATTATTGGTAAAAGTACATTTTACAAGTCATAATTTTCAAACACAATTAAATTAAATTAAGTTAGGTACACACCGTCACACATTACGGTGCTGGATCCTTACGAGTGTGCAAAACTCGTCAATTGAGTAACATGCCTGTTCCATAAGCAATGATTTAAGCTTGTTCTTGAATATACTGTTGCTGGTTGAGTTTTTTATGTCAGTCGGGAGCAAGTTGTATAGGGTGGGCCCCATGATGCTGAGTGACCGTCGTGACTTAGCCAGCCGGCGTCTCGGAACGATCAGCAGAGGTCGCCTACGGGACGAACTCAGTTTGTAGTCATGCATGTTGTTTCTTACGTACATACAGGCAGTCAATACATACATGCATGGTAAGGTGAGAATTTTATGTTTTTTAAATAGCGTCTGTGCAGGATAGCTTACAGATTTTCCATCAATTATACGCAGGGCGCATTTCTGTATTATAAACAGTCTGTCGCGGTCAGCAGCTGTGCCCCAAAGATCAACACCCTGAGTAAGAATCGAGTGGAAATATCCGTAGTAAGCTATCATTAAGTACGGAGGGTACGTTGCAAAAAGGTGGTGTAGAAGTTTTTATTTTTTAATATTGTTTACATCGGTACAACCGAGCAAATATCAAAAATGGTTACACGAGATATCTTGGGACAACTTTAGGCAGCAATAATCCTCGAAATTTTTGGGACTTTTTTTGGTTTCTCACTCGTAGCTTCTATACGGTGCATCCTAGCCAAAAGTTACTCACTAAGAAATTAAAGAACATAAAATTATGCGTCTAATGAGTACCAATACATAACAATTTAGTTCAGCGACATAGTAGAAAACCATGGTCGAAAACAAGGCTTTCCTCAAGTTATTTCAAGATAGTTTCTGCGTTTCAATTTTTAATTTGACTATAGGTTTTAGCTCCTCAATTGTAGGAATTTATAGAATCAAGATTAGTATCATCATAACTGGTAATCGAAGAGCTGGCGGTTTTCTGGTGCGTCGCATCAGCATTGCAGTTCAATGAGGAAATACCGCCACCAGACTCGGTTCAATGCCTAGAGGGCCTTTTTAGGGTTCCGTAGCCAAAATGGCAAAAACGGAACCCTTATAGTTTCGTCATGGCTGCCCGTCTGTCCATAGTCATACGCATTTTACTCGAAAACTATCAAGTGTATTTGAATAAAATTTAGAGGATAGGTGTATTTTATTAGCTGCTAATAATTGTGGGTGAGCGTTGAGGTGAGCTTAACTCATTCACGGCCACGCTACGCTCGTAGCGCTACGCCGTAGTCCGTAGCAGCTTAAACTCCGTATGTAGCGAAAAGGGCTCGTAGCGCTCTCGCATATGTGTCGTGATTGGCGCTGAATGGGTTAAACAAGTTACAGAATAGGGGCGCAGGGCTGTTATTCGCTAAGCGTTAATGCGGCTCACCACGCCGGTCACCCGTTACGAAAGTAGACCTCTACATCGCGGTGTCAAGGTATATAATTGTGGGTGAGCGTTGAGGTGAGCTTAAACAAGTTACAGAATAGGGGGGCTGTACACTACACTGTGAGTCACTATATCGCCCGTGTAACTATGTCTTAAGGCACGCAAAAGCAGTAAACACCTTTTATGTCCCCATTACATTTCTATTAGTGTCGCATTGATTGAATTCCATGCCGACCTATAGTCATGACCACAGTTCTGTGGTCATGACTTTATACTATACTGTACATAAGTGGCTACGCGTGGAAATTTTCGATGGGTAACCCGGAGTTGGGAGTTTAGAGTATATTTAACTATAAGGATTCGCGAACTTTGGCTCATAGTAAGTCGCGGCTTACTCGAGCTCTTCACTGCCTCAATGTACTTCTCGCATCTGCTTCTGACTGGGATGTCTTTGCTTGAAGCTGGGTAACAGTCTGTCGTGAATGCTTGAGGTTCAGCGAGACGATGGATGACCGTCAGTCTTCGATAGTATATTAAGGCTCGACAGTCAACAGGGGCAGCGTTTTCGAATTTTTTAAAACAATCTCAGACGTAGAAAATAGGGTTCAAAAATCTAAAAAAAAGATACGTATTACTGGATCTAATCTAGTCAAAGTCGCATTCAGTTACGCGATCTAATGAACTTCACTCGATAGAAAAAAATCCCAAAGTTACCTCTTTTTGTAAAGTTTATTCAATATTATGACTAAACTATAGATATTTTAAATTAAATGTTTGTACTCAAATAAAGTTATTAAATATTTATAGACAAATTCGCAGAGTTTGCATAGATAAAATGATTATCTTAATTACTATGTTTAAATACCTACAAAATGCGCGAGCGCGGAGGCTCGGCAGGCCCGATCAGTCGCGCGCTGGCCCATACGGACGACGACTCAAGGACGTTAGCGGGTGTACAAGCCAAAGGGTGGTAATGTTAATTCTACGATTCACAGTGCATTTGTTCTGTAACTGTAATAAATAAAAATGGTTTATTTTCAGATTTCTTAGATCCATAGCATTACAAAACACAAAACAAAAACACAAAACACTTATACAACTATATAACTATATTAGTAAAATTATAGCCACATGCATTAATTTAATTTAATTTTTTTTTTTTTAGGACGTGTAGGTCGGTGTATCGGCGGAGTATGTCCGAGTCCCACCTCTCTGCTATCATTTTCAGGATGCTATTTGAGCTTCCCCTCGTCTGCATCACCACAGACGCCGTCTTCTTCCGTATTATGGCATAAAAGTCATCTACGCTAGCATCGGCAAACATCCCAGAGGCGCTGCAGAATCGGGGAAGCCCAAACAGCCTCCTGAAAATGTTGTTGTATTGGATACGCAGGGCGCTATATGACTTCAGCCTGAAACTAATAATTGATAGAATAGTAATACTGTGTAATAATTGATTGGATTAATAAATAAATTAGCTTGCCTAAAAAGAAATTATATGCAAGCCGGTGGGAATCGGCTCGTAGGAGCGTTCCGCCACTGCTGTACATATTTACATAGAAGGTACTACATACAAAATATATACACTCAAGCTTGTATTTCGAAACGGCAGCAGAGCTCATGAAATTAAAAAATAAGTTTCTGTCAAAAAAATCATTTTTGTTACAAGCTTTTACTGCCGACTGTACTTTTCTGCATACCATCATCAAGTACTCATTGAGACGATTCTAACGAGCCCAAACTCAATGGGGTTGTGTCGTTTTATTGCGGAGTTCCTATGGCCACCTTCCAGATCCAGCATCAGATCAGCTCCAAGTCATCATAATACGAGTATTGCATTGTCATGCAATATACATATGCTTGCAAAATTTAAGCTCAATTGGATAACATGAAGTGACTGAAAAATGGATTGCAAATTTTGACGGACAACTTACATACTTACATACGAACAGTGCAAGTTAATATAAAGCTTGTAAAAACAGTGCGACTGTTAACAATTTAGTCCGTGTTAGAGAGAGGTTTGTCTTCAGCGTACGAGAAAACGAGACGCAACGCCGCAAATGTTAATACCTAAATAAATAACTAATTTATTATTATTTATTTATTTATTAAATGTTATTGCCGACTGCACTCTTTACAAGCTTTCTATTGGCGCGCGTCGACGGGTATCATGCCATTGCTCACTGATGCGTCGCATTCGCGGCAGCGCCAACAGCATCCTAACAGTTGTGGCAGGAAGGTTGGACTGTCCCATCCAAGCACATTGGATCCAGCTCTATGTGGGTGGCCTCCCACCCACTTGGAGTTGGGTCTGACTTGTGAGCCTCCTTCCTGCTCTCTCTCTCTAATTTTATTTTATTTTATTTTATTTGTTTCATTTTCATTTTCTGTATATTCTAACACTAGGAGTAAGGTGTTACTAACATATTATTTATATGGAGCCATGCTCTGAAATAAATGATTATTATTTATTTTTATTTTATATTAACTTGCGATGTACCTATGTATGTCCCTATGTTTGTTCGGGTGAAATCGTGCAACTCAATTTTGAAGCAGATATCTTCAACAGTTTAAGCTAAAATTTTGGTTAAATGTATAGTTTGCCAATTCAATATTATTGTACCATCGAGCGGATCTGATGATGGAGACAGGAGGTGGCCATGGGAATTCAGTACTTAACCGACGTAACCCCGTTGAGTTTGTGGGCTCATTAAAATCGTCTCAATGACGTTGATGACGGTTTACAGAAAAGTACAGTCGGCAATAAAGCTGGTAACGCACTGAAAGCAATAGCGTCCCGCCGCGGTATTCTGTGTGGACCCTTTCATATTAGCTCGAACATTACAACGGGTACCGCCTCCGCACAACGCCGCGCCGCACCGCCACCGCTTTCAGTGCATTTCAGCCTTACAAGCTTGTACAGTCAAGGAATTTAAATTCCTACCCACCTAAGGTTCAATATTGTATAGTAAACAGTCATCATAAGAGCTATCTAAGCACAACGTTACTTGACATATCAGACGCATTTGTTTGTGTTACTAGGCAACTGATATGATTAATTAAATTACGTTGACATGGTGAACTGTAAAACGTCAAGGACTGCTAAAAATGGATGACAGTAATCGAAAATCTAACAAAATATGACATATATTTCGCTTTCACTCTTGCAATATTCGAATGAAAGGAACGCAGATAAGGAACATTCGGAATCAACGTTTGAATTGTTGATTGTCGACGAATCCAGACACTGGTGCCGATACATAGGCTGAAAGCAAAATGTTTCTGTCAATTGTCGATTGACATTGACATCAACTGACATGTGTTTAATTATTTATTAGATAAGTAAATGACTTCGCAAAGAGGTTATCTGTAATGTGCAGTGACAAATAATAGGTATTGAATTGATATTTCAATACTAAAATGAAAATTTCGACCTTAATGCATCGTGAATGCCTAACAACATTTCAACAAAATGGGTAGGAAATTAAATTCCTTGACTGTACCAAAAATTAAATTTTTGACAGAAAGTTATTTCCACAGATGTCAGCACCTACTTGAAAAGGGGTCCAACAAGCCCAAACACGGGTTTATCTTGTGTGGCCTTCTGCCGCCATCACCAGATCAGCTCGGTGGTGCAATATTGCGTCGTCACCGAACTTACCTAACTCTTTCAGCACCAGGAACCCTTTGGCCGGTCTCGTCTTAGGCGCTTTCCTCTGCATACGATTTCTCACATACATATTTGTCGGCTACGGGATGAGAGTAGCGCTACGAAACGTGAATGATTACTGGGTCGTTCTTCTTTTTTACCTACTATATAGATCGTAATTTTTTCTGTTTGCGTTTTTCAACTTTTGATAATTATGGTTTTAATGTTTGATTTTAATAAAGGTTGCATGTATTTTGTATTAGGACTAATTAATGATCATTTTCGTGGCGATAATGTTTTTTTCTTTATGGTGGTTTTTAAGAAAATACTTTGACAGTGTGGTCTTTTTCAGCGTAGACCACATTTTGGATTACCACTCTGTCTCGTGATTCTATGAAAAACAAACTTATAAAAAAACACTGGATAGAGAAAGTGAAAGACTATTTAGTACTAATAGATGACTAATGTATGGACGCATATTCAAACACTAAAACATTAATAATCAATACTCTAACTAATGACGTATGGTAAAATGAGGACCGGAAATTGTAGGTAAAAAAGAAGAATGACCCTACTGCCAAATTTGAGCTCAATCGGATACCGGAAAGTTATTGTAAAATGGGTTGCTAATAAAAGATAACTTGCGTACCTACTTACATAAGACTACCGGCCGGTTAGCCTAGTCCAGTAGGTCGATCACGTAACGCATTGTTCGGACGTCGGGTAGGTCTAAATGTCACTTTTTTATATGGAAAATTGACAGTTAAATTGTACCGACGCGCGTTCGGAACGTTACGTGTTTACCCCCCAGGTTTTGCGGTTTTGGCCTCCAGGCCTAAACAAGCACTGTCCGCGCTGAGCAAACGGGCCCAGTAGTGGCCCGGCTCGAAGTTAATTAAAAAAAAAACCTAGTCCAGACGTCGGCAACCTTTTAGCAACTAACGGCCGCATAGTAGCTAACAAAAAATACGCGGGCCGCACTTCTTAATTATTTATGACTTCGTCAGGCAATTCCATAATTCTGAATTCAACTACCTTTACATACAGAACAGCTAGGGAGGCTCGCGCGCGGGAAAATATATATATATACGCATATCAAACTTGAAATTAAATTTTTACAATAAATATTATTACAATTAAATTACAATTACCAAATTATTCCACAATATTGAATTTATTATTAAAATATACATTATAGGTATTATACGTCAATAAAATTAAAGTTAAAGCGCAGGCATGTCGAAATTAAAATTTAAAAAATACAAATATTAATTATGTCATGTATCACTAAAGAACTCTTTAATTGAGTAGTACGCCTTTTCTAACAATAGATGTTTTAACTCCTTCTTGAATTTCATGTTATTTTGGCTCTCTTTAATGGAATCGGTTAACTTATTATAAATTCTGGGTCCCGGGTTCGAATCCCGATAAGGGCAAATATTTGTGTGATGACCATGAATATTTTTTTCGGAGTCTTGTATATTTTCTATGTTTTAAGTATTTACGAGTATATCTCTTAAATATATCGTCATCCTAGTACCCATTGGGAGCCTTATTGAGCTTATCATGGAGCTAGTTCGATGTCCCTTCATATTTATTTATATTTGAGTATTTTTTTTTTATATATACAGTGCAAGTTAAATAATTAAAGCTTGCAAAAATACCATTGTGTTCCCACAAATACAACGAATGAAACAACTGCATATAGAACTACATTTTACATAAAATCCGGCAACAGCCACGAATGTAAATGTTACGCGAAAAAAACAGATACTTCAGTTAAGTAAAAAGACCGTAACCGCCGCTGAAAACCCTATTAAGTAAGATATTTCATCTCAGGGCTATTCCCAACTCACCGACACTCGGCTCGGGGGGACCAGTGGAAGCCTGCACGTTAAACAAGTGTCGTAGTTGTTACGAAGTTTAACAGGGAAATTGTGTAAATTTTTGAGCAAACAGTATAGGACATATTATACACTGATATTTGCACCTTCAAAATTTTATAATTTTTTCATGCCTAGCGCGCTATAAAATTACGCGATTTACATAATCTGAATCAATATTGTATAATTCAGTTTTAAAATCGAATAATTTTTAGTTTTACGGTGTTTTATTGCACCAATAAAAAAAAAACAGTAATTTGTACCATAAGTTATCCCTTATCATCTTTGAACTGCAGCTAAAATAAATACATGAACATTTTTTAAGAAATATATTGGTACCAAAGCTGGTGGTGTTATCTTCGATTTTCCACGGAATTAGACCGTGATTTAATTACTCTTGATAAAGGTACAGTTAAGCTATTATATGCTACAATATTTCCATCCAATATGGCAGAATTATGGAAAAAACAAATTAAAACAGAAATTCGAAAACGTAACGTAAAGTTTATTTGAAAACTACCCTTTATCGGTACCTTAACACAAGTTGTAATAGGGAACATCACTGCAATGTTCTGCCGCCAGAGTGCAGCACTATCACAATTAGGGATCATTACATTACGCAAAACTCTTCGTAGGTGGCGACACTAGCAGCGTTGACATTGTATCTCGTTCCCACTTGCGGTATTGTCCATGAAAGCATCCTTGTCATTCATTTGACAATCAATTGTGCATGTGTTTGTGAATCTCTATATTCCTATAGTGGTTTACTATTAGTGGTAGTGCTGCCTCTGGCGGCAGAACATTGCAGTAATGTTCCCTATTAGTAAACAGTTTTTTTGACAACAAGTCCTTCAAAGCTCTGGATCAAATAGGGAAGAGAATATTTCAATAAATAAAAGGCATCAGTACTGCGTAATTGGATGCAAGAATGAAGGGCATCATTCATTTCCGAAGAAAACGATGATACGAAAACTATGGGAAGCGGCAATATGTCGCAAAGCAAAAAAAACCCTCATCCACCTTTAAATGGCTATAGGATCACAAGGCTAGATCATTTATTATCACAGTACTTACAGGTATTTTACACACGAAGGATAATAAAAATATTGTAGTTTAACGCGTTTTCATCAATAGGGAACATTACGCAAAACTCTTCGTAGGTGGCGACACTAGCAGCGTTGACATTGTATCTCGTTCGCACTTGCGGTATTGTCTATGCAAGCATCCTTGTCACTCATTTGACAATCAATTGTGCATGTGTGTGTGAATCCCTATATTTCTATACTGGTTTACTATTAGTGTTAGTGCTGCCTCTGGCGGCAGAACATTGCAGTAGTGTTCCCTATTATTTGTTATTGTTTGTTAGTTTAATAAATGTGACATTGTACGTCATGGCGGTTTGTTGACGGGTTGTGTTAGTGTCGCCCCCTACGCAGAGCTTTGCGCAATGTTCCCTCAGGTTGTGAATCGCAGAGTGCGGCCGAGCGATCAGAACTGATCTTATAGGGCATGAATAAGAGATGCCGGCCAAATGTATGGAAATATAATTCAGACCGAAGTTCGAGGTTTGAATTTGAGCCCCGGCTGACTCCATATGCGTGTAGTCTTACTAATATTATTTAGGTAAAGCCTGTGAGATTGAAGCTGTAACTCTGAATGTAGAGGGAAACTTAAGGGACTAAAAATTCTTTAAAAATATAATCTTTCATCAGTGTATTATCTTCAGGAAGTAAATAGGCTCGTTCGACTAGCGCGGCATTGCCGCTATGATTTTGTCAACTCACCCGCATTCCTTACTTATTGTTAGTGTCCTTAAATTTGTCAAATAAATCTCATGTTTAGTATGTAGTTATTTAAGTTAAACAACATTTAAACAGCGATGATGGCGAATCCTGTTCCACCGTGATACAGTATAATTACTAGTACGGGGAACAGAGGAAGCTTACTCGTAGTATTACAAAAAAATGTATTTACATACGTAATTGATTACCTACACTATCAGCAGTCAATACTTGCGTATGCTTAACTTATAAAAGTGTTTACAGTGTAAGTAGTAGTAAGTCTTGTTCCTTACCAATAAAGTTATTTTTATTTATTTTATTATTTTTATTTTATCCCGCGCGTCCTTCTGTAATGACTTCAGGTAGTTTTAGATAAAACTGGCTGAGGTATTGTGTGAAGTAAAGTAAAAAAAAACCGGCCAAGTGCGAGTCGGACTCGCGCATGAAGGGTTCCGTATCCTGGCCCCGTAGAATGGATGGCGTTATCACGCGATAAGGTCGAACGGTGTCAGCCAGGGACGGATGCTCTATCCTGTCACTTGTCGCGTGATAAGGCCATCCATGCTACGGGGCCTGGTAAGGGCATTTATTTGCGTGATGAGCACAAATATTTGTTCCTGAGTCATGGATGTGTTCCATGTACCTTACCTTACCGTATTTAAGTATTTATTTATCTATAAAAGTATGTCTATCGTCGTCTAGTATATACCCATAGCATAGTACAAGCTTTGCGGGCACACACACACAGACACATGAGTGTCAAAGATGTAAACATCGTTGTCTATAGCACAAGTGGGAACGATATACAATGTTGTATCTCCTGTCCCTCAGCGCGTTTAGGCTTTTTTTGTATGTCAAAAGTTCAAATGAAACTGATGTCACGCGTATAACATGACTGAAGTGTACATGAGATGTCAAGGATGTACAATTTAGTCGGGTTAATGTATCTCCATCCCTTTTAGGGATTTGCTATTTTAGTAGGTACCTACGGCTTTTTACAAAGAATATAGCTCCGATGATTAAGATAAGTAGATCTTACGACATCTCACATGTTAATTTTCACCAAGCAAGTACACTTAAATACAAGTTAAATTAAAAGATTAAAAAAAACTAAGACCGCTTTTTACAAAATTGTAGCCCATGTCACTCCAACGACTATACGTTAAAATCCACCTTGCCACTTAAGCTGCAGAAAGTGCCAAAGAAATTGAAATACATAGGTACATAAACTCGAAAAGCATAAACCTCCTACTGCCGTAACCTAGAAAAAAAATGTTTTTTTTCCCCTGTTAGCAAGCCTTAACGGTATAAGCTACTTTAGCTACCCAAATAAAAAAACTCTAAAAGTTCTCAATATGTGCAGTTGATTTTCTTATGAAATACACGTTAATTAAATTGATTATCTTCTTAAGTCTCTTTTTGTTACACATATTTAATACCTATATTCAAATTAGAAGATCAAAAATAATACAAACTGAAAAACTTGAAAGCGCGCTAAGTATCCAGCCCTACGATCGTAAATTAGATGAACACGCAAGCTGTACTATATCGTTCTTAATGTCGCCCTATAACATTAAAAATAAACACGAAAACGAAAGACTAACCATGAACCACTCAAACGATTGTATCGCATTAAAAATAGGCCGAATATCCAGGAACATATGATTGCTAGCGAAAAAACGCGTGAAAAATACGACGACGCGACACAGAAACTTGCCAGTCCTACTACAAACCTACACGAACTCGGTCGCGCACCGTCGCGCCACGCGTCAAAACTTAAAAAAAAAGTAAACTTGTCGTTGATTTGTAAAAAAATGTGTACCGCTGTGTGAGTGATGGAGGATTTTAAAAAGTTATTTCGGCGGGAAAGCGCGCCGATTTTGACAGATGACGGGCGTTGTAAACAGGTGCGTTCGCGTATAGATAATGGATATAGATTAGCTACCTATTGTGTTCTCAAAATGTGTTTTTTTGATGGTTAGAGTGCGACTTTTCATGAAGCCTTTTGTGTAAGATGAGATTGATTCGTGAGACAATTTTCTTAAGAGGTAAAAGGTTAAGCCTTTTAAATATTTTAAGATTATTGAACAATGTTCTTATTGGTAATCTGTAGCGACAGTTTTGTTGATGCTGTGATCGCCTCGCATTTATTGTAGGCACGCCATTGACCTGTTTAGGTACTTTGTATGGTTTCTGCAGGTGAATTCAATATTTTTTACCTAACGTTTTAATTTCAGTTTTTCGACGGAACTTCAAAATACTTAAATATTTAAAGGTACTTACCTAATTACGTACGAGTAGAACGGGCAAACTTATGACCGAAATTACGGCTTTCTGTAACAGCTGGCTTTGTTAAAGTTTCAGTAGGTACTTAATGATTAATTTTTTTTTGGTAACTTTGTATTAAGTATAATGTTACCTACCTACACCTTGTCTATACTTGTTTAGTACTACAAAACATTATATGTAGGTAAACATTGTGTTCATAAGAGTAAGCGTAGTTCTTTATGTTTTTATGCAAATCACCCGCTTTTATCAGCCGAAATTATGCAGTTCGTTCTTATGCAAAACTAGCGACCCGCCCCTGCTACGCACGGGTTTATGTGTATAATACATGCATGTATGGTTTGTACTATAATCACGCTATCTATTAAAAACACCGCATCGATATCCGTGCGTAGTTTTAAAGATCTACGCATACATAGGGACAGACAGACAGACAGACAGCGAGAAGCGACTTTGTTTTATACTATGTATTACCCACCCTCGGGCTAGCACAACTGAGCAACTGACGCCGGGACGCAAGACGAGAAAATCTGCCCTACTCTTTCTAAATGGCACGGCGCGAGTGAGACAGGAGACGCTGAGTCGCGCACGACGCGACTTGACATTTTTTTACACTTGACTTGAGTTGTTTTTGCTTGAAGGAAAATTATTTTTGCACTCCATATTTACGTGTACCACCGTAGCGTTTGAGATACTGAACCTATTTTGATGAATGAGGTATTTAATCGATTCGAAATTATACTCCGCGAGACAAACTACCTTTTGTATGAATTTTTGATTTAGTTTTCAATAGTCAGGATACAGTTTTTAAAGGTTTAGGTTTAAGATCATTTAATCTCATAAAGAATTGTACAATTCACTTACATGAGATAAACACATAATTAAAAACCAAAAATTGTTATGAGCGCACTAAGACACTAAACTATTACTTAAGTAAAAAAAAAAATAAAAAAAATGAAGGGTACTCGTACAAATAATTATCGAGTGCCGCTCGCACTGCATGCAGCGAGCGACAATAACAACAAAACATGTACCTATCGGAATCGTTATATCTATCGTTATAACTAGATACGGCATGCGTACGCTGAGCGTAGTTCGGATTGACTTAAGGTCATTGTGTACGAGTTTATATAATTTGTTTAGGTATTATTAACTCTTTAATATACTGTATTTTTTATATTGTATAAATATTTTACAATTTGATTGCTCTTTTAATGATATAGGATAACGGTTTATTGTGCACAGTGTGTATCTACATAAATAAATCATAAATAAATATTACGGGACAATCTTACACAAATCAACCTAGGCCCACGGTAAGCTCAGTAAGGATTGTGTTGTGGGTACTAGGCGATGATATATATAATAGATAAATACATATAGATACTTATATACATATATAACATCCATAACTCAGAAACAAATATTCGTGATAAATACACAAATAAATGCCCTGACCGGGATTCGAACCCGGGACCTCCAGCTTCGTAGGCAGAGTCACTACCCACTGGGCTACGGAGGGCATAGTTATTAAAAAGTTTATGTTTTTATTTGTTTTTATATGTGTACATATGTTATTTTTGAAATGTTTTATACTGTGATATGATGTTTATAGTTTTAGGCAAACAGTTTTATGCTGTTTACGTTTTTTAATTTACAAAGTATATAATGTATATTAAATATTTATTTGAAACATGTTTTTTTAAGTAAAGATCTAAAGTGGGATATTGATTTTGTTTAAATAATAGTTTTGGGAAGTTTATTGAATAATTGGGCACCTTCTTGTTCGCGACGATCGATCTTAAGATTAAGTAATTGGCATTTTGTGGTTTCATTTTTTGCACGTGATGTTTTCTGGTAAATTTTTGCTGCGATGAGATGTCTTTTTTAATAATTTTTCGTAACACCTTTGTACCATGTCGCATTAAACGTCATGTTAAACTGCCATATGAAGTTGTCGAACGAGTGAAAACGACAAGGTACTTAGGTGTTCAGTAACTTATTAGGCCGACTGTACCTACAGCAGAATTCCATTGCACTCATATTGGAACATCCCAACTGGGGAAGTACCGCCACCTTCCAGAACCGCAGCCATACCTAATAGGGAAGGCCGGTGAAAGCTATAAGTAATTGTAGATGGCGCTCTTCAATATTCCTTATACGATGAGAGAGATTGATTGATCGATCGATCCGAACAAGTCGAAATATGTTGTTTTTGGATCAGAGCATCAAATCCGTAGTACCATCAGTAACTATCATGGGTGAACCAATAGACAGGGTGGTAGAAGCAAATAACATTGGCCTCCTCATGGACGGCAAGCTGCGCTTTGAGAACCACATACAAAAAGTTGTGAGTAACTGCTTCTATCGCCTTAAACTTCTTTACAATGTTCGCGATTACTTAAGTGTTGATTTGCGTGTTAACCTTTGTGAATCGCTGATATTGTCAAGATTAAACTATTGTGATGTTGTCTATGCTGGCTGCGTTACTGGTCGTACAAAAAAGCTCATACAACGAGTGCAAAACGCATGCATTCGTTTCTGTTTCCGAGTCCCACCCCGCTCCCATATCACTCCCTACTTGAACGCCGCTGGTCTGCTGAACATGCCTGCACGCAGACGGCTTCACCTTGCCACTCTTTGGCATAGTGCGATCTGGGGTTCCAGCATATTTGCTGAGTAGACTTGTATGGCACAAGAGTGCGCGTAGGTGTAAGGCGATGATTCTGGTGCCAATGCATCGGACCACGGTGTTTCGAGGTAGTTTTAGGTTCGCGGCGTCCAAGTGTTGGAATGATCTCCCTCCACCTATTCAAGGAGCGTCTAGCAAGTATACCTTTAAGCGTCAGCTTAAGGGCTATTTGTTGACGCTCCAGAAATCCCAAACCCAATCCTAACCCATCCAGCACTTTCCTATCCCAACCGTGTTGCGTTTTGTGCTTTGTGTTTTTCTTTCTGTCCCATTTGGCTACTTATACATATTTTACAAATTTATTACATTTATTATTTATTATGTGTATACAATAATTATGTGTTTATCAATGGTCTTATGTTGTGTTGCGTTCCGTGGGTCACGTACGGTGCTGTCTGAAAATCAGCGCTGTAGGTGTCTGTCTGACACCTCCGCATAATGCTGAGACAGCGACCTATTCACTGCCGCGAAGACACACACAATATGTGTTAAATTGTAATGTATGCCTACTCCCTTTGTCTCTGTGTGTCTTTTGTGTAGTAAATAATTGTCTTCTTTCTTTCTTTCTTTCTTTCTTATTGTACCTAACTATGTACGGAAACCATATACAGTTGTTAGGCAAAAATCTTCCCCATAGCTTAAATCCACAACCTATTATTTTTAGCTTTTTTCGGAAAACGGTGGATAACGGTCGGTGCGGATAGGAATATAGGGATTCACACACACATGCACAATTGATTGTCAAATGAGTGACAAGGATGCTGGCATAGACAATACCGCAAGTGGGAACGAGATACAATGTCAATGCTGCTAGTGTCGCCACCTACGAAGAGTTTTGCGTAATGTTCCCTATTGTCGGTGGGCAAGTGAATGTATGGAAATCATGCTTGCGCCGTGAATAAAGTATAAGAAGTATATTTTCTCTATGCTTCCGCCCAGTCCAATATAGGAGGGCACTCCAAACAAAAAGTGTCGTGGTCGGATCCGATTGGTCCGTGGTACCGTCAACACAGCGCGCTTCGTTCGGGAATTGAAACGACCATAGGGACCTACGAGAAATGGATCTAGCTCCTTCTTATTTCCGGGTGAAATCGGTTTCCCCGTGTTTTCAAAGAGGAAGGTCTCCTATGAAAACACGGAGAAAAGGAGACCTCACACAGACCTAGGCGCGACTTATCTTTTATCCCACTTCGTTCAGGAGGAAGTTTGTTTTCATTTTTTTATTTCACCACGTCGGTAACCAAGAAGCTTACCTGATGGTAAGTGATTATTTCTAGTAGCCTATGGACGCTTGCAACTCCATGCGCGTTGCCGACCCTTTACGAATTTATACACCACTTTTTTGAAGAACCCCATTATGTAGCCCCTCGGGATAACCTCGGCAGGGAGCTCATTCCATAAGATAACTATGTATTTAGCTTCGCATGTTATTGGTGCATTCTAATAGAGTATTCCTGTTGATCCAGAAAATGGCAAGAGTTGTACATTACAAGTACAAAATAATTTTCAGAACTGTACTCAACGTTGCACTAGTCTAGGTATAACATTGGCACCTTATGTCAAAGCAATATGGGTTAAATTCGAACTACTTAAAGGGGGGTTTATCTTCATTCGAATTTAAGCCATGTCACATTGACATAAAGTGCCCATGTCATACATACATACATACATACAATCACGCCTTTATCCCTAAAAGGGGTAGGCAGAGCACATGAAACTTGTGTTCCAGTGCCACTTTTAGTATAAATGTGGGTATAAAAGATCGAATAAATGTGATGTCGCAGTGATAGGTTGCTAGCCCATCGCCCACAACACACTTCAACCCTGTTCCCTTAGTCGATTCTTACGACACCCACGGGAAAAGAAAGGGGGTGGTGCTATTCTAACCCGACCCCATGTCATACCTACCTTAAATATTGTATTCATCATAAATTTAAGAGTTAGACTCTTGTCGGTGCAGATCCCTCCATCTGACTCTATCTAGGGCCGCCTCGTTGACCTGTTTAAGGTGACGGCTCACTACATCCACCCGGCAGCCGAGCCGCACCGCTCGTCATTCGGCGTCCACTCGTTGTCGACAGGTGGTCCACGGGTGGACGCCGCGCTGTCACCGAGTGGACACGAGCGTGGTCAACAGGACCCCCCCCCCCCCCTCCCGCACGTTGCCAGCTCGCGGTTCTCGGTCCACAAGCATGCCAACAGCGAGCTATCATCGAGTGGTCCACTCGCTGTCCGCGCGTCCGATCCGGTGATGCTACGGAGTTGATCGAGGCGAGGCGGTGCGGCAAGGGTGCCGGGTGGCTGTAGTGAGCTGTGACCTTAATACGACGTGACTGCCACCGATTTTGACTGAAAAAATTGGCACCGACTTCAAAACCTAAATACCGATATAATTCATAATTTTCTTATAATATTGGGTAATAATTACTTTTTGGCAGCAAATTGCTTTACGGAGTAGGGACTGGATAAGGATAGGGGTGGGGTATATAATAGTACATTATTGCCGTGGCCGGGAAGGAGGCAATTGCAGGCTGAGTATTTTGTTTAAACGGACGAGCTTGCGAGTCCGTTTAATTATAATACGAAGCTTGCAATTGCCATTCCGGCTGAGGCTAATATAGTGCTTTTCTCAAAAATGGGGGAATAAAAAAGACTAAATTGAAATTAAACGTTACTACAAATCACATTAAACTAAACGTCATAATATTTTTTTTAAACAGAATCGCAAGTGTATTTTTCCACCGATAAACGCAATCTTTTTATGACACATACAAAAATGTCGCGTTTGCAATCAGAAAAATACGGCTTGATTTGGCTGAATACGACCTGTGCCGTCTTTTATATGCCAGTTTCTACTTTTTAAAAAGTTTGGTACTCGACAAATAAAGGAATTTATATGTAACATTCCAGGCGGCCTGCAATGTTTTTTATTTTTTAATTTTGATCTGGCCTTAAACTATACACTTTACCTTCCAATATGTAGCGAGTTATGTCCACTTTGCGGGCCATTTTTGAGAAAAAATAATTTTGTGCTTTTCAGTGGGTTGGCTTTTTGAAGGCGGTTCTCTTTTTTTTAACGTTTTTTTTTGTTTCATGTAACTTATCCTCGATCTCCCCTTCTTCGCTTACCTTTCCTTCCATGATCTTATTAATAAAAACGCCATGTCCTATTAATCATTTTCCCTCTCCTATATTCTCTATCGTTTTTATCAGTTTCCTTTTCTCTCCCACTGTTCTCAGCACTTCTTCATTTGTGATTTTTTTTCTGTCCAGCTAATTTTCTCCATTCTACGCCAACACCACATTTCCAATGCTTCTAAATAATATTTGGTTATTCATTACAACTTGATAAGTTCTTGACAAAACGCAACTAGACAGACAGACAGATAACGAAGTTATCGGATATAAGGGTTCCTTTCATCTTCTACAGGTGCTTAATGCTTAAGATAAGACCCTTATGTCCCTTCGATGGGGCAGAGGGCGTCCACAGTGACTCTCCATGCAGACCGGTCTTGAGGTTTTCCTTCATTTAAGAAAGAAAGAAATGAATTTATTGGCAGCCAAAATAACACCACATCACAATTTAAGAGAAAACACAGTAGATGTATATTTCGCTTCAAGACTTCCCGATCTTCTCTGCCTCGTCTACCACAGTACGCCGCCAGGTTTGTTTGGGACGGCCACGCTTTCGCTTTCCTTGGGGATTCCAATCCAAGGCCTGTTTAAGCAGCTAAAGCAGTTGTTCAGCACCTTGTTACTGCATCCGTTTCATTGCTTTCGTTTTTTGATTCGCGTGAAATCATGTGAGCAGGTTTTTTTTGAAAAAAAAAACAATTTTTACAATCTTGCGAGTTGTACAAATGTATGTTATTGGTCCACGTTAGTCCGTCCGCGTCCGGAATATAGTTTCAACCGCGACTGATTACCCACGCAAATAAACAAGACATTTTGACAGATGTCACGTTTTGGCAGCTTGGCAGTTTTGATAAATACGTCCGAGCCGGGAATAGGGGAGATGTAGCGTAGAAAATAGATATGAGTTTCTTGAATGAGTAAAAGCAGAGATATACGTCACTAAGTGCCCGCGTGGATTGGCCCGCGATTGCAAAGCACGTAAGCCCGTATTCTACACGGAGATGAAAGATTTTTATAAATCGGATGAGCGGTTCCGGATCTTACCTAAACCATACAAACATACAAAGCTACCATCTCACAGACATTTCCTTTATATAATAGGTATTAGTATACGGTTGGGGCATGTAACAGGAGCAAAAAATGAAACGGTAGGTTATTAAGTTTGTGAACAATTATTTCCGAGTGGTTTTAATTGAAAAAAAAAAAATTTTTGAATTTTGTTTCTCTTTAATATAAGTATACGCGTATTTGTTACTCATCTGAAATGCTATAAGTAGGTAACTTTTTACGTAAAAAAAACAGAACAAACTATTATGACTAATTACATGATGTTACCTCAAAACCTGCATTGACTGCAGTGCTATGATCTCGTGGTGCCAAGATACATACTTGGAGGTCTGTATGCAAGCAAATGCGACACATGGATGGGGTTACTGCGGATGCTCTAGGAAAGCGTCCGTTTGAATATTTGCTCCTGTTACAGGCCCCACCAGGGTGTACAGTCGCCATCACATCATCATCATCATATCAGCCGAAAGACGTCCACTGCTGGACATAGGCGTCCCCGAAAGAGTGCCACAATGGCCGGTCCTGCGCCACCCGCATCCAGCGGACTCCCGCGACTTTTACCAGGTCATCAGTCCATCACATACATCGGAGCAAACAAGCAGCTCACAAACATCGGACCACACCTCTATTTTCAAGGCATTAGGGTGCATGTGCCGATATTTTTGAACACCTATAGTGTACCTATGTATGTGATGGCGACTATACATAGAAGGGCAGCGTGTCCAGCCAAGTTCAAAGCCAAAAGGAACTGGCGACGCAGCAGCCGTGCGTTATGTTAATAGGTACCTACCTACATATTACGGGATTATTTTCCACAAATCGAAATAGTTGCATAGCAATGACCGTAGGTATATCGGTATTCCTTCGCACAAACATATCGGTATACAATTGAAGTACCTAGGTGTCTCGTTTACTTATTATTTCAAATTGTTGTATTCTAACCGATCTCATATTTTTGCGTTATTGTCAAAACCAATAAATTGCATTTCTAAATCTAAATATGTTTGTTCTAGATACGCTGTAGTAAATGCACGGTGACAATCACTATTCAACATGTATTTCCGATTTCCGACGTTCTGTCTGCCTTTAATACTGTAATTAAAATTAATCGAGCACTGTAACAAAATGATCTGTTCAAATAACGACTTAATGTCCACGTCGGAAGGTTCATATTAAGTTGAACGTTTTTCGGCGTGAATTGAGACATAATCTAGATGGTTGATGTAACACTCCTTGTATCCTGTACATTTATGCCGTCCTGGTACATAAAGGTGTTTTTACAATAAACAAATTTGCCTACGTCGGTGGCAAGCAAGTGTACGGCCCCGTTTGGTGGTTAGCGAGGTTAACAGGCATGATTCCTAATATTTTTGAAGTGGATACTTCTTTGCTCGCGTTCTTGTATAGGAATACAGTTCAAAATGTATCACGTGACTTCCGGAATAACTTTTTGAAGAGAAGCCTAATCTGATTTCAAATAATCGTTTGTTACATGTTTTAATCCTTCTTTATTTCCCATTAGTTGTTAATCACAAAATGTTATTTAGTTTATGTGGCGGACATGAAAATAATGCTGAAATGACCGCCATTTTCAATGTATCGCGAGTCAAATGAGCTACGTCAGTCAATGTTGCCATATATACCGACTTATCTGTACTTATACAGATTTTTGTGAATTAATTCAGATATATATTTTACGGGTACAGCCAACAAAGAAGTATCCACTTAAACTTAATAATGGTTGTATCTCCGACACAACCCGCTTATTTTTTACCATGACGTTCGTACCAGTTTTTGGAGAGTAACAAATGTTTGTATGGGAGCCACCACAATTATATAGAGAACATAAATACACAAAAAAATTCAAAAATATCTACCCTCTAGCCGCCCAAAGGCCTATTAAAAGGAATCTCCCCTTCAATGGAATTTATACTATTTTAAATTGGAATCGAGTTGCATTTGTTTTGTATCGTTCGATTTTAAAACAAAACAAACTCCACTCTAATTCCAATACGATTAAAATCAGTTAACGATTCTGAAGTTAGCCTCGACTCGAGTCGCCTCCCGCATACCCGTCCGACCCCTCTGGCACTTTCGCGGGGCTACTAGTAGCTAACATCAGAATCGTTAAGGCGCTATAGGCTATAGGTTCAGCGAAGTGAAGCGAACATAGTTTTAGAAATAATATAATGCGTCTGTTTATAATAATATGGTTTCAAAAAAATACGAATAGAAATCTTGAGGCTTTACGACACACTACTTAAAAAAACGCGTCTTTAGGTTACCAGTTCCTAGAGTTCTTTCCAGCTTTGGGAAACGTTTTGGCGATTATATTAGGGTAGCAATATATAACACTTTACTGAAATATTGTAACCTAACGGGCAGCACAAAAAATGAAGCCAAATCACTTATTTTTAAATTTCTTCATTCGTTAAATTATGCCGACACTGAAGCTATCTTTAATATCTAAGTTAGTCTCTAAGTATAAACTTTTCAATGTAAAATATTTTTTCTCACTCCTCCAAATGTAATTAATTCTGTGGTAACTTATTTCTGATGTTTAAAAATTAACGGGTTCTCCACGATACAGGCGTAGCCTAGTGTGGGGACCTCTGGTAACTATGTAAAACTCATTCTGTTTAAATAAATGACTTTTTTACTTTTTTTACTCTTTTACTTTTCTGCAGGGAAATCAGTGATTCGAAACACGATTAAGCAATTTTCGCTCGAAAAAAATCACGAACATAGGTCTAAAACATATTAAAATTCACATAAAACATTCGTAGCAAATTGTGCACAATAGCTAAACATATTAATATTAACATTGGTTCTAAAAATCGGCAATATCATGTTTGAGCGAACTTAGGAGGGAGAGAAGACCATGAACCTATAGCGCCTTAACTGATTTTAATCGTACTCTACTATTACTGTTAATTCAAATTTCATTGCCAATTTTTCTTGTATGAGTATGGTGGGCCGCTAGAGGCTACACATGCCTCTTATCTCAGTAAATACAGTCTGTGTAAGATACTTTTGAAAGGTTGTCTGTATAGATATTGGAGAAGTCAATTGTACCGCGGGCCGGGTGGCTCGCAGCGCCCATGGTCCAGAGTACACTAACGAGGCTGTTTATTGGCCCACGAGTTTTTACAGCACTTGCCCAGTTCTTGTCTGTCTGTTCTGAGCGTTAATGTGGTGCGCCGGAGAGGCGAGCCCATCCATTTTGGCGGCAACGCGGCTTTTATTTTAAGAAATACGCACCTATCAGGTATTAATCTTACGAGCAAAATTACAACGTACGATGCTGCGCTCGCGGTCTTCCACTTGTAATGCTATTTATTTATAGACACGAGATATAACAAACAATGCAACATTACATGAGATATCCTAACTCATTACAATTTTGTTAAATCATGCGAACTTTAGACACATATTAAAAATACAAACAATAATACACAACTTCAAGCACTCTCTTTCAACTATCGTCCAGCCATCCGCAAACAGATCGCAGGAGAGTTGCATCGCGTCTAGCTTATTGAGCGCGCATGCAGGGAGCGGCAAACAGGAGAGTTACGATTTTTTTTTGGATGGGCTAAACATCAAGCCGGGCCTCGCAGGGCCCTTTTGCTCGGTGATGACAGCGTGGTTGACCGAGAGGTCAAGGGAGTTACGACCGTACGAGGGAAAGGGACAGCGAAGAGCCGCGGCCGATTGGCTCGAAAACGGTAACACTATGTTAAGGTAATGTTACCCTGTTCCTTGTAACGAGCTAAAACTCGGCCTCTTCCTAGAAATGACGCGATACGATTATTGCGATAAGGATGAAATGGAACGGGCGATTGTACACTGTCGTATTATGTGTATATGTAAGTGTAGTTGCTTCCTAAGAAACTTATACGAATAATCCTCCAAGTTAAAAAAGTTCCCCGAACAGGACTGTAAACATGTTTCAGGCGCCTGAAAACAGCGGTAGCTTGCGTGAGATTTTAACATTTCTATTCTGTGATACCTAGGTAATACTCCCGGCATGGATTGAAATTATATTTCAGGCTCCTGATAATGCACGCAACACGAGTCTAATTTCCTTAATCTAGTACTAATTGGTTCATCTGAAAGGGACTAAAATCATATGTCAGGCGTAAGAAAAAGGCGCCAACCGGAAAGAATACCCGCACAACGAGCCGTGAGCCTTTTTCCCGCTGGTGGAGTTCGAGATCGTACGCGTCGGTGCTCCTGGGGCATGCAATCTTTAGCCCTTCCTGAAAGCGACATGGTTGGACAATCATTGGGGATTTAGTAGGTAGTCTGAGCTCTGTCCGGAAGTCTCACATACCCGTGCGGTCACTTTGGACGGTGAATCAAGGCATTCCCCCAACGGAAAAAAACAAGCACAGTATACCACCTTATACCTTATTACCTTTAAGGTGCTACTAGACTTGACATCGAGCATTCACCGTTTATAAATTAATTTGTTGTACGAACAGAACAAAACAGAGCTAAACATCGCTGCGAACGTAAATACAGTGCAGGAGGTGTGGGTAGAGAGGGAGGGATGGACAATAACAAACTTGCTCGGCACGGCAAAAAAACTTGAAGAAAATTTACTGTCCTTTCACTAGAATGCTCGCTAAAACGCACCTATTTATTTTGTGAGCCTGTAATCTAACATTCGCTCGAATGCTCAACTGTATCAGCACTTTTAAAAGCCGCGTTTATTAGCTGTGAGCGTGCCACGCTCCCCGGGGCGGGCCTGCCCGTCGTTACGGAGGACGTTAGGTTTATCAGTCACATTTGGGCTGCCACACTGTTTATGGATGTTGGCTACGCTTTATAATTGACCCCGAACTAATGGCACCTTCTGTGATGGCTTCGCAGACTTTGTTCAGTAGATAGATAATAGGATACATCTATCTATACGGATAAGGTCAATAGTGTTAGCAATAAGGGTGCATACAACTTACTAACAAATATGAGCCGTCGCTCTTATGTCAGAGGATTAAGGCTTCGTAAAAAAGCGGCCAAGTGCGAGTCGGACTCGCACATGAAGGGTTCCGTTAAATAAATTGCTTTTTACGATTTATGACGTATTAAAAAAACTACTTACTAGATCTCGTTCAAACCAATTTTCGTTAAAAGTTTGCATGGTAATGTCGTATATCATATATTTTTTTTAGTTTTATCATTCTCTTATTTTAGAAGTTACAGGGGGGGGGGGGGACACACATTTTACCACTTTGTTTTAAAGTGTCTCTCGCGCAAACTATTCAGTTTAGAAAAAAATGATGTTAGAAACCTCAATATCATTTTTAAAGACCTATCCATAGATACCCCAGACGTATGGGTTTGATGAAAAAAAATTTTTGAGTTTCAGTTCTTAGTATTTTTGTGTGAAAATCTTAATGCAGTTTATAGAATACATCTACTTACCAAGTTTCAACAGTATATCTCTTATAGTTTCGGAAAAAAGTGGCTGTGACATACGGACGGACAGACAGACAGACAGACAGACTTGACGAATCTATAAGGGTTCCGTTTTTTGCTATTTGGCTACGGAACTCTAAAAATATATATATATAGTTTATTCAGAAAACAAACATGTACAAAATAATACTTGCGAATATGGACAGAAATTTGACCTAAAGTTTCCTAACACACGTAACATTTAGGTACAAGTTAAAGTAAATTATAGGTACAATTATGATTAAGTACCTATATATATGTAATTGTGTACCTACTACACGCAAATAGGGTAAGAAAAATACAAAAGAGATTCCTAGAAACAATAGTATCTTCTTATTTATTATCGTAAAAAAAAAAAAAAAGCAGAACTTTATTCTTGAAAACGGACAAACCTAAGTATGAGCGAAAACATCATCGATTCGTTATTACTTATTAAAAGAGCGCCTAAAGAAATAATTATTTTGGATAGGTAATTTGAATTTATGAGAAGATTAAATCGATACATACTTTTGCACTTGACTGTTGTAACACGAGGATAGTCTGTGATGTTTGTAAGATTCACGTTTGTATGTACGGGGTAATCTCCGGAACTAATCACCCTAGTTTAAAATGTAGCCCGCGGGTTTGCGTGGGTTCTCTATGATACGGGGGCGGGAAAAGCCTGTGAGGTGGTAGCTTTGTAGCCTGGTAAGTTTGTATGTAGCGGGTAATCTACGGAACTGGTTCCCTATCGCAATCACTAAATTTAATTTCCCTACTGATTCGTTTGTCCGAATATTCAGTTCGGCAAAGATCCATTTCTCTCTGAAACCATGAAATTTTCAGGATTAAGCATTATAAAACAAACCTAACCTAACCTAATGAGTTATACGCGATAAGTATAATAAAAATCAAAATCTTTGGGGTTTTAGAGTAAATACAGATGGGAAATGAAGTTTAGTGATTTCAATAATCCAGTTGTCCGTTGTAATAAGGCTAATAATAATAAGCATGTGCTAAGAATGTAAAAAAAGAGGAAAACATTTTTTTTTTTAGGTATTTATTAATTTTTATTCAAAGTTCCGTACTCAAAGAGTAAAACGGGACCCTATTATTAACACTCCGCTGTCCGTCTGTCTGTCTGTCTATCTATCTGTTTGTCTTCTGTCTGTCTGTCTGTGTGTCACCAGGCTGTATCTCACTGATACCGTGATAGTTCCACAGATAAATTTTCACAGATGATGTATTTCTGTTGCCGCTATAACAACAAATACTAAAAACAGAATAAAATAAATATTTTTATAGATAATGGTACGGAACCCTTCGTGCACGAGTGCGACTCGCACTTGGCCGGTTTTTTTTAAATTGTATACCTACATATATTTGACATCGGCTGCAAAAAATAAACTTATCTCACATCTCAGTAAGAGATGTGAACTGTTATAAATCCCACCGGTATCATCATTAATGTATAGACGTTAACCACTGTACCCCTCGTGGCGCAGTCGGATATATCGGCGATATATCGCGCCAGGTCATCAGATAAGCCCGATGACAAAATGGCCGCTTCCTTGGTTGCCGTGGGGCCTATAATCCTTCAAGTTATAGCGACGCTGTGCACACTACTACGCCTATGGAAAATAGATAAATCGTTGTGACTACGTTTATTGGGGGCGTTCGGTTATGCCACAGACGCCACAGCAGATGTATATATAGCTTAAAGCAGTATAGTACACGTTGTTACGGGAAAATACTTCACTTTAGGATACCAGCGGCATCTTTTTGTTAAAATAGTTTTGATGTCCTACCTAAGTATTCAAACTTTATATGCTACTGTCTATGGAATTTAAAGAGAACAATTTGTTGTCACTAGTTGTCAAAGTTCTTCCATGTCATAAATGTCATAATATATACAAATAAATATATCGTGTTTTAGTGTGGTGAAACCAATTCTCCGTACGTGCAGAAGTTACACGCGTCAACTTTGCTTGCTACAGACGTATAAAGAAAAAAGAAAAAAAAAAGAGACAGTCTCTAAGGAGTCGTTCTCTCCAGTAATGACGTCATCAAGAATATCAAAATTGCCGCAGCTGCATAAATAACTGGTCCGTATGGTCCGATGCGACGCACTCACACAGAGGCGCGCTACAATAAACTTAAGTACTATAAAAAAATAACGTGTTAATGTACTTTAAAAAAAGAGACTAGTTGAGATACTGGTTTAGGTATATTTACTGTGCCTGGAAAATCCTGTATCCCTCTATGGCTATGTAAAATAGATAAATGGTTAAGGCTGCGTTCGGCAATGCGGTGAGCGCTTTGGAATACGCGAAGCAAACAAACATGGCGAGGCACGGTGTTTTTGTGCGCGTCACGCGCCGCTGCGCGCGTCGCCGGTCACAGACAAGGTCTTGGGGATGCGGTTTTCAGTGTAAACTCACTGAATTAAAACGTGCGTTGATTCTGAAATATAACGCAACATTTACTATTCAATTGTAAAGGTATGCATAGGCTGGCCAACTGTAAGGTATTTCTTTTATAGAACCTTTTTTTGGAGGCAAATCATCAAGGTGAAGAGATGGCAAATTTATTACGGAACGTTTCAATGGTGGCAAGTATTGAATATACAGGTCAAAAAAAATCTTTTTTTTATTATTAATAATAAATAAATAATAAATAATAATAAATATTTGCGGACAATCTTACACAAATCAACCTAGTCCCAAACTAAGCAAAGCTTGTACTATGGGTACTAGACGACGATGTAGATACTTATATAGAGAAATAAATACTTAAATACATAGAAAACATCCATGACTCAGGAACAAATATTCGTGCTCATCACACAATTAAATGCCCTTACCGGGATTCGAACCCAGGACCTCTTGCTTCGTAGGCAGGGTCACTACCTACTAGGCTAAAGCGGTCGTCAAAATTGTATTGTTTGTATTGTTTCAAAATTGCAAAATTTGATACCTGACTATTTCTACAGGACTATCAAAATGTGTAACATGCATATTAATAAAGCTGACACAGTAAAAACGGATAATTCGAGTCGCAGTAAAAAATACACCCTCGAAAATGCGAAAATTTATGAGAAATGCTCTGGATAATACTCGCATTTTCCCACGTGGCAAAGTGGATATTTGGAGGATATTTAAAGAAAGAAAGAAAGAAAGAAAACATTTATTCGTGGACAAAACAATGGGTGTAAAAAACAAAACACAGAACGTAAAAAAAAAAAAAAAAAAAAAAAAAATACATGGTCCACGAAAAGGCCCCGACTCAGCATGGTGCTAACCTAGAAGGCCAGCGCTGGTCTTCCGTCGGAGCCTTTACCTGAGTTACCTCCTGGAAGGCAACACAAAACAAATACCTACGCTAAACACAATATATCTTAAAACTATTACAACTATTACAATTTACTTCCGTACTTAATTGCCAAGTCTTAAGAATACATTGGTACAAAAAAATTTGGTTTTTATCATTTATTTTGTTATTATATCGATTCAAATTTTCTTAACTGGCCACCCTGTATGTAGTATTAGAACCTCGTAGCCATGACCAGTACAAACCGGCTAGTAAATCATTCAATATCGAAATGTCCCTGTCTCTGTCACGCCGGGAACAAAACATTTTGATTCATTATCGATATCGCGGCTGCCCCAGCGCAGCAGTAGGTACGAAGTTTGGAAAATAATTTACTGTCATTCCACACAAAATGGAAATTCGCCAACTCTGATTTGAGAATTAACAACATTTCAAACTATGTAATGATTTCGGTAATTATGTTACCTGAACGTAATAAAGTAGTTTACTGATTTCATTTCTCACCAATTTTTAAGAAAATCGCGATATTGTATAAATGTGTGTGACGTCAATACTACGACTGTCTTAGTCAAAGGTGTGCAAGCTGCAATATACTGAGCCGTAACGTTGACGTCATCATTCAGTTACGACCTTCTGGAAATCGCTACTTTTCAATTTGATATTTCTGAATAAAAATTACAATTTAGGAAAAAATTATAAATCACGATCCGCTTAAAAAACATTTTCTATCGAAAAAAATCATAGAATGGCCCACAAGAAAATAAAATGTAGTTATTTGGGTACTTTCCTTGGTTAAACAAATATGATTATATTTAGCCCGTCAGTTAGATTATCAAAATATTGGACACGTATTATTTATTTTGTCAATCAAACAAAAAATTATGAATATAGCGATATGGCGGACTAAATTGTATTTTTTTAGGAAAGTAGCCAATTCATTCCCAACGCCAAGTAAGGTGTGTGTGCACCTAAAGTGGGCCTAAAGCCTCTGCTAGACGGTCGCCAACACACCCCTCCGACCGAGCGACCTTGGTCGTCACCGACCGCTGTAGTATGAAATTTTGCTGCAAACAACTGTCGACACGGTCGGTGCGGACCAAGGCCGCTTTGTCGGAGGGGCGTGTAGGCGACCGTATCTTAAGTGTCAGATGGCTGCTATTTAATCACTCTTTTTTTTTTAATACCATATTTTTTTACATGGTTACTGTGTGCGGTTCTGGTTACTTATAGTTGTGGATAAATCCATCACTCTCGCACTAGCATACTTGTCAGAACGTGACGGCTGTCTTATCCACAGCGATAAGTGATCAAATGTCAACCACACGTCAACCACGCTACCCGCAGCTGGCATATTATCTCTCTCTGTCAAAACAAACCAATAAAAGATCGGCACAGTGTTTGTGATTGGTCAGGAGTCGCCAGCGTCCACAGGCGGGTGTCTGCTTACTTAGGGTTGCCATCTCAAAAACCTGGCTACCAGGACAAGAAGCGTAAAATCACCGGATTTTGGAGCTCAGCCTGGACATGTCAACAGATATTTTAAAACTTACTCAGTAAAAAAACCAACGGCCAACGACGACCCATAACTTGAAAATTTTAAACCAGAGGGGTAATCAGGGTAACGTTCCGAACGCGCGTCGGTACAATTTAACTGTCAATTTTCCATATAAAAATGTCATTTAGACCTACCTGACGCGCGTACAATGCGTTACGTAATAGACCTACCGGACTACGAATGAAACCCCGCCCAGACGCACCTCGGACGCCCCCTATACTAGGACAATTCCGGGGAAATCCGGACGGATGGCAACCCTAGCTTACATCGGGCAAGCCGTATGTATATTTGCCATTGCGTTACTATAAAAAAACGAATTAATTAATAAATCAATAAACCCGACAGCGGTAAAAAGTAAACTCAAAAGATAGAAACAAGATGAAAGATGTAAAAAATCAATTTAACCAAAAAACTGGATTAGAAGGCATAAAATTCACGATATGTTTAACTTGTCGCGTCGTAGGAACCGTATTTTTGATTCACGTGGTTTTTGTTGCGGTCTTTGTCATTCCTGCAACTGAGACGAATTAAATGATACCTCATACGTTGAAATCCGTCAAACGGCTTAGGCTGCAGGGCGTGTCCAAGAATAAGACATACATACATACATACTTACATACATGCATACATACGCTCGAAAAACATAAACCTCCACTCCTTCGGCAGTTGGGTCAAAACACTTGCTAAAGGCAAGATCTTTAAGACTTAAATAAAATAATAATTATAAACAATGCCCTGCAATAAACCCGCAGTAACCACAAAACTAGAACTCCACACTAATATTATTATTTTATTACTGACGCTTTTATTGCAATTAGAATCGTTACACTTCACACATAAGATCTAATTTGCAATACTAACTACAGTTCCATTAAGAATAGACGACGAAGATTGCCCGGTAATTTCAAAGTGACAAAACTACGTCGACTGTGTACTGCAGAAATCAATTTTAACAGTTTAGGAATAAGGTTCAAATAGGAACGAATGTGAATTGGTCTGCGGTTCCCAAAGTTGTGACACGGAAATCTGTCGCTGATTGCTGGTATTAAAAGTTTTAAAGTGAGTGCAGTTATTTAAAAGATATCTTTAAAGTCACCTGTTTGTTATGGATAGGTTTAGAAATATGTCACGTCACAGATATGTTTACTGTTTTGCATCTCATGCCTTTACGATAAGGCGAAGTGTAGGGATATCTTTGACGTCCATTATACAGACATAATCCAGGACTAAGTCCCCAGCAAGCTCGACTGAAGTCGACTCTCCATGCAAACCTAATTGCAAGCTTTATATTAACTTGCAATGTATGTACCTACCTAACTAACTATGTATGTATGTACTTAGCTTAGGTACAGTCGCCATCACATACATAGGTACACTATAGGTGTTCAGAAATATCGGCACATGCACCCTAATGCCTTGAAAATAGAGGTGTGTTCCGATGTTTGTGACGTGCTTGTTTACTCCGATGTATGTGATGGCGACTGTACATATCTGTGTTTGTTCGGGTTGGAATTTTGCACTTTAATTTTAAAGCAGATATCTTCAACCGATTGAGCTGAAATTTGGTATGTAATGACAATTCAATATTATGGTACCATCGAGCTGATCTGATGATGGAGACAGAAGGTGGCCATGGGAATTCAGTCCTTAACCAACGTAGCCCCGTTGAGTTTGGGCTCGTTAGAATCGTCTCAATGAGTAGTTGATGACGGTATACAAAAAAGTACAGTCAGCAGTAAAAGCTTGTATCAAAAAAATAAATTTTTGACAGAAACTTTTTTCGTTCTAACTTCAAAACGGCACGCTGGAAAAAGATTAAACTTTGTTTACACTATAGGATCCGCTATATCTATGTAGGTCGGGAACTTTCTGTTGCTATAAGTACATACATTATAATAGAGACCTGCATATATATATTTTATTATACCATGTCGGTGGCAAACAAGCTTACGGCCTGATGGTAAGTGGTTACCGTAGCCTATGGACGTTTGCAACTCCAGGGGTGTTTCATGCGCGTTGCCGACCCTTTAAGAATTTATAAACTCCTTTTTTGAAGAACCCCATATGTAGTCCAGTGTTTTTCAACCTGTGGGTCCCGACCCCCAGGGGAGTCGCGGCTGCTTGGATTCTTACTCTAGGGGGGTCGCGCCATGAAAAAGGTGGAAAAACACTGTTGTAGTCCCTTGGGAAAACCTAGGCAGGGAGCTCATTCCACAACCGGTGCGTCTGAGGGGGGATATTTGTGTCTAGCAATTTGTTGACAGCAACATTGCGAATCCTCAAATCATTAAAAGGTCACCGCCTGTTTGTGTGGTTACTATAAATGAGCGCTTCCGTGCTTTGGAAGGCACGCTAAGCAGTTGATCTCGGCTGCTGTATATGACAGTATTCGTTAAGCCCAGTTAGAGGCTTTCGGGCGGCTTAAGAACCGCTTACAGTCGCGTTGCCCACTCACTTGACAAAGGGAGGACAACTGTCACTTGCGTCCGCAGGAGCTACCTACCCCCTGTACCCTGCACGTGTCACCTGGGTGGTACTAAAAAATTGACAAACTCAATAGCCAAATACTATTCAACTAATCCCCGTATAATTATTTTCGACCTAATGTGCATTGCATTAAGGCATAAAATGTAATCGAACCCAATTTTATAAGTGAACTGTTTTCTGACTGTATTCAACTAATCCCTCCCTACCCTCAGTGTGCGAATTATTCGCGCAATTTTGTATTATTTGTATTACACTTTCTTACTTCTAGGAGCTAAATTTGTTCAACAAATACCTTTGTTAATATTTTGTATTAGATACTATTACAGGCTTAGACCTATTATAATTTAAACTGGATAGCGTATTTCGATTTAGTGAATATTTTAATAGATTTTATAAATTTTGTTACATAACTACCTACCTATTGTGTGTACTACTGTAATTTATAATCTATTTTGTGTAATATGCTTAGAGTGTTAAGCACCTTGTGGTGCTTACCTACCGATATAAACCTTTTGTAAAATTAGTTAAGTTGATGCTCATTCCCTGGAAGATGGGTCGACCCCTGGTGTGGGACGCCACGTGCGTCGACACCCTGGCGTCGTCACATCTTCCGGGGACTACGTGTAGGGCTGGTGCCGCTGCCGACTCAGCTGAGGGTCTCAAACGGCGCAAGTATGGAGCCATCGACAGTGGCTTCATATTTGAGCCGTTCGGTGTAGAGACCCTCGGACCGTGGGGACCAGGCGCGCACAGAATCTATAATGGTTTGTGCAAGCGCCTGGTCGAGGCTTCACGTGACCAGAGGGCTGGCTTTTACCTCGCCCAGAGGATCAGCATTGCCATACAACGTGGCAATGCTGCCAGCCTTTTGGGCACACTGCCGCCTGGCAGCGATCTGGGGCAAATTTTTTATCTTTAGTTTTAGTTATTCTGTATAATGCATGTAGGCTCAGTAATATATTTATCTTAATTTCGTTAAGTTTCTCATAAGTGAAATGTATAATTTCTTAGAGAAAATAAAGTTCTTTAAACCTAAATAATGTATGCCATACGATTACATAAATTAAAACAGGGGGCCGATTTTTGACTTTCGAGCGCTCGAAATAAAAAGCGAGCGGTAGAAAAAAATCGCATACGAAAATTTGTTACGATTATTTTCACATGAACCCAATAATAGGTATTTTTGAAATTCAATCATCACTCGAAAGCTAGTGGTTTGGATATTTATACTTTTGCGCTTTGTGGTACGCAGAAATTCGATAAGTACTGGTTATTTAAAATTGTATTGTACACATTGAATAAAAATAAAACATCATTAGAAGGTGTATTTCTAGCTTTAATATTAATATTTAAGTGTTTTTTTTTGTGTTTTATGCGTTACATAACAGAATAAACTAAGAGCGTAGTAAATAATACCTAGTAAACGAAACGTTTAGTTTCCCGCCTGTTATAAAAACAATACAAATTACAAATTATACAAATTGTCACATCAACTTTCTTTAGTTAGAATGAGACAGCAGTTCATACTTTTCATTCTAAGTATAGCAAGTTGTTGTGAATCATTCCCAGGCCTTTACATATCATATCACTATAATTATCTCTGGCTCTTTTTAACCTGTGCAAAGAGAGAGAGAGACAGACAAGTTAAATTATTTAACTTAAAAAACAAACCCGCCAAAAGACTACGTTCTTTGTTTTCAGCCACAAAATTTGGCAGAAAAATAATATAAAATATATTAATCGTACACCAGCTAATCAATCAACTGAATCAGAAGGTATCTTTATTTATCTCTTTCTAAGTTCATTGTCAGTCCTAAATTAAATACAAGTGAAGTGTCCAAATTGTCGGCACTTACTTTCTACCGATATACCTAATTGAATACGAGTGGTCAATACCACTCGTTTTTGAATTTTCTATCGCTCGTAATTCAAAAATAGCATTTCATCGTTTTTGACAGTTTCGAGCTCTCGAAAGTCAAAAATCGGTCCCCAGGTCGGCAGCGCGCTTGTGAGTGTAGTGTTCATAGATGACAGATCAGACGGGCAGTATGGTTATTTACCACTTAAGAGGATTGTGAACCTGTAAATTTTCATACAAAAAGCGATAACGTTTTTCACCCAGCAAATATAGTTTGATTTTTATAATTTTTGGATATGTTGTAGATATAATGAAAAACTAGGTCTGTACGTTTTGATTTTTAAGAAATTTTGCTTACCTTATAAGTAATTACCATCTAAAAATCTGTATTTTTGACTTAAAAACTTTGTCTACCGTTTTATTTTTTTTAAATAAATCTAAACTGATTTACTAAAAAAGGAAAAAGTACAGACATAGATTAAAGTGTACTTTATCTAATTATGTCAAAATTGTTTCATTTCATAAAGGTTTAGGGGGGTAAAAACGTTATCACCCGAAACAATATTTCAACAAGAAATTGTAGGCAATTACCTGCAGGTCTGGCAACTCTCTCTATCGCACGATACGGGTGAGGCACAGAGCGGTGTGAAACAGATAGCATTTTTTTAAATACCTACTCGCGCCGCGTATGGACACTTAACAATCCTCTTAAAATATGGACCAAAAACCAACAGAACCTAGAGCTAGGTCATTAAAAAGGTCTGCTTATCTACTTTTTTTCGTTATATGGGCATAAAGTTAAATTACATTGCAGAACTGAGATATTCACATTTTAATCACAGTGAATATGAGTGAGAAAAGTTTTAACCGACTGCAAATCTTTGTTTGCCTATAAAATTTGAAGAGTTCCCTCGATTTCTCCTGGATCCCATCATCAGAACTGGATTTTGGTGACAACGGGACCAATCGGGAAGTATATGCTTTCAAACAAAGAAAAAAAATTTCAAATCGGTTCAATAAATTACCGAGTTATCGCGTAATAAACAAACAAAAAAATATACAGACGAATTAAGAACCTCCTCCTTTTTTGAAGTCGGTTAAAAAGGGGCTTCATATGGAGAGTACCTAATTCTGTATCTCATCTCGCAGGTCATCGAATTATTCTGTTATAAATACAAACTAAAATAGTAAAAAAGAAAGCGAAAAAATATATTTTTGTAATTTTTTTTTTTACTTTTTATATATTTACCTAATGTGATAACAACTTGCTGTGAATAAAATGACATGACTCAGCTCTGTTTGTTTTTTTTTTCTCAACGTTCCATACAAAGTTGCCCATGGACCTTTATCCATAGAAGGGTTTGATTATTCGAGTCCTTGTGACGCATTGTGTATACAATGCGGCGTCTATTCACGGTGCTACAATGGAAAACTTACACAATGCAATTTTCAATTTAGTTTGCTGAACTAGATACAACGAAACTGCGACGGTCACTATTCCAAGTTGGTGTGATAAGTGATTCTTAGTTAAAGTTCATGTTATTTAACAATTCACGATATAAAATCAGTTTTAAGAGATTAATCAGTTGTCTGCGTGCGACTAAAAACCTTTACAGAACTATTAGGTATATAATCTAAGCTGTGCCTTTACTATGTACTATAGTTGAGATTCTTTGAACTGGACTGATTTTCTTATCTTCAGAACAATATCATTCAAGTCTAACAATACGACTGTGTGGTCGGACGCGTGCCATTTTTTGCAAGAAAAAGGTTAGCGTCACATGTAATGTTCATTGTATAACGAACTCTATCGTCTTATTCAATAGATTCAAAATTGACTAAAATATTTAAAAAACCCGCCCCTAGCGAGCCAGGTATAAGGCGCTGTGTGAGGTATTTACCTCGTAGCTAATTTCGAATCTATTGTAAAACAAGATTTCATTATTCAATGAAAATTTTACCTACGTGACGATCACATTTTTTTCCCATAATTTGGCACGCGTTCGCAAACAATGTCTATTCATATGCTCAGAACAATGGGCATTCATGAACTCAGTTGAAATCGGTTTAACTATACAACAGTACACTACACTACCCGTAACTACATTTACTAGAGTATGGTGCGAATCATTTTTGTAGAACGAATTCACTTCTTTTTGTACCAAACATAAAGAGAAACCATGCCAAATTGTCTTTCATTGTAAAGTGTAACCGCTAATTGTTTACGTTGTACTAAGTATCCTTCAACTACTAATAAAAAGTTGTTAAATACCGATATACCTTTCGTTTTAATTTGAAGCTTGCTACTTTAACAATAGAGTTACAATTGGAGTAAAATATTAATTAACATGCCCTTTTGATTTAGAAGCGTTTGTAGCACTTAGCTAACCCCATCGGTAAAATGAACGGAATCGGATAGTTTGGTGAACCCCATCGGTAAGACAAGATCCATTCTAGAGTAATAATTCTCACTCAAAAAAAAAAAAAAAAAATTATTTGCCTATCAAAAATTTGGTTTTTACAATTGTACGTGGCTGGCCCCTCCACAGGTAAGTATGACAATACTTGTGTTAGATGAAGACTATACTTAAGTAATGTGTCTTAACTTATCAGAGAGTAAACTAGTCGCTTTGTGAGCTGTAGAACATGACAAGGTACAAAATTAAAAAAAAAAAAAATTTCGAAAAAAAAATCCAAATACTGCACCGATATTAAAAAAATAGTTAACGAACCTGCTCACAACATTTCACGAGAATCGGTTGAGTAATGTGAGCGATAGCTCTAGTAAAAGTTTTATCGATACAAATACGTTTTCGAGCGCGTTTGCGTTTAGTTTCAATTTGTAAAGCAACGCGAACAGTGCCTCTGGTGGTAACTATAAGGAACGTTCGCGTTGCCATACAAATTGAAACTCGCAAACGCGTTCGAAAACGTATGTTTATGTATCGATAAAACTTATACTAGAGCTACTGTAGAACAGTGGGGCAGCGGGAGCCACACATTTGGAAAAATCTTTATTGTTTTCGAAAGGGTTATTTCCAGATGGTCCCATTGTCATCAGTAGCTCTAGTATAAGTTTTATCGATGTATGTACGTTTTATCACGCGTTTGCGTTTAGTTTAAATTTGTATGGCAACGCGCAGTTTCTAATAGTTACCACCAGAGGCGCTATTAGCGTTGCCATACATATTGAAACTAAACGCAAACGCGTTCATAAACGTATTGTATCGATACAACTTATCCTAGAGCCTCTGGTCAGGATCTGATGATGGGAGCCTGGAGAAATCGAGGGAACTCTTTAAAGGTTATTCTGTAATAATGAACGCACTTGCTCTCGGAATTCACGTGGTAAAGTGGAAAGGAAATGTGGAAATGTTCACGTGGCTCGGCAGTGTACTGAATTGTAGCCGGCTAAAACGTTGTTCTTTGAAGTAAGTTATTATTTATAGAAAAATATTTTTCGCTCTATCAATTTAATCCAGTAACTTTGTCGCCTGAATGTACGGGGTGGTTTGCGTCAAATCCGGTAGTTCTGATTTTAGCAGACTTGTTTATGATGTTGGCCCAATTAATAATCTAAGTTCGTGCAAAAAGCTCAAAAATCGAAAATACCCCGAAATCCCTAAAGGACTCGTTTGTGATATCACCTTTTGAGGACGTTTTTAAAGTAGACTAAATTTGCTACAATATTATACTAGAAATGTCTCTGTAGACCTAATAGTTTCCGAGATAAAGCTTTTCAAAGTTCATAATATTTTCGTACTTCGCAATTTTTTGCAATATTTTAGACGTCACTCGAACAACTCTAGAGGGATGCAGTTCCAAGTACCCCCGAAGTAGTGTTGCGAAGTCCGAAAAATTATAAACTTTGAAATGTTTTATCTCGTAAACTGTTAGGTCTACATAGACAATTCTAGTTTCATATTGTAGCAAATCTAGTCTACTTTAAAAACGTCCTGAGAAGGTACTCTCAAAAAGTAGTCCTTTAGGGTTATAATAAAGACTTCCGCGGTATTTTCGACTTTTGATAAAGATGCGTTCGGCGCTCGAGGTCACAAACTTGGATTATTCATCGGGCCAACATTATAAACAAGTCTGCAAAAAATCAGAACTACCGGATTTGACGCAAGCTCCTGGATCTATAAAGTTACTGGATTAATTCTACACATTATAGAAACTTTTCAGAACACGCAAGCAAACCCACGCCACCCTCCAGTATTTAATAAGCGAAAAACCCTAATCACGTAATACGGTGATATAGGCTGTCCCGAATTTTTATCTACCGCCGTTTTCGCCTAATCGCCGCAGAGGGACCGTGTATGGCCAGAGGGGGGGGGGGGGGACCCAGGGGGGAAAGGGAGGAGTTGAGGGTAGCCGTAAATCGTAGTTGCGCCGGAGAAATATTAGGAGCATCCTGTATTATAGGAGATTTGGTAGTTGGGTAGCTTTTCGGGTTTAACTTTTGACCTATTTGTCAATATTAGACGGATAAAGCTTGTCGCATACAGTTTGTAGTATTAACCAATCGTATTATTTTATTCGTCATCTATACTAAAACCATACAGAGGAAAGGTATGTTTAAGTTTCCGGAACCGCTAATCCGATTTCAAGAATTCTTTAACCTATGCGTGTGGAATGGACTTTAAGGATGGTGATAGGTGTATATTACCCCGCGGGTTTGCCTGTGTTCTTTGCAATAAGCTACCTACTAAAATAATAAATTTATATTTAACTTGCACTGTTTATATGTAGGTATGTAAGTTGGTCTTCAACATTTCGCAATTCATTTTTCAGCCACTTTTCGGTTTGCGATCATCGGAACTGAAAGAACACCGCACACCTACTTAGTATGAAAAAAAGCTCGGTGAATTTTCTTTCAGTAAACATATTGCGTATTAATTATATATATATAATTAAAAGTGGAGAAGGGGCCATCCGTAATTGACATGAAAAGAATAGTAGCTTAACCACTTTTTCGTCATAGACATGTTGTAAACCGAAGCAGTGGTTTTTAACAATTATAACACAAGTGCATGTCTTAGCAAAAAAACGTGATTACCGGTATTTTTTCCAAAACTGGTTAATCAAGCTTTCTTTTTTAAATTGTATTTTTATTACTAATTGATATTTATTTGAGTTTGGGACGCGTCTTTGATCAAACCAAAACAAGGTAAGTATGTTTTTTTTGTGGGTGTATTGTGGCAGTGTACCTATGCTTATTTTTGGTTAAATAGTGTTTTATCAAAGCAGTCCCGCTTTTCTTCAAGTAACCCCACCCCAGTTTAAGCTACTTAACACTACAGCCCATGATATTTTCATACAAACACGGGGTCTTTTACGCACTTGGCAATCATACTTAGCGCCGGCCCCGGGCATCACGACTCCCCGAGGTCCGCATGAGTTACTACCGGCCCGTTGAAAAATACCACGGATGCTGGCCTATTCACAACCTGTCTCACCTCAACCCCTCACCAAGATAACGGACCTTAACATATTTACTTACCGACCCGTAGAAAAATACCAAATACTCTTATGTTAGCTGATTGATATTCTAATGTCGGTGTGATGTTAACAACACCAATGGCATGCAGGTATCGAGGGAAACGAAAAGGCTGATGAGCTTGTACGAGCGGGGGCGAAGGGGACACACTGCGGACCAGAGCCGTTCTGTGGTATCCCCAAAAGTCTGACCAAGCTCACTCTAAAAGGCTATTGTTTCTACAATACCATTCAAGCCAGGACTGAAACATTCCAAGGCGCTTATTAGAGCCTTTAGCAAAAAAGCGTCTTCTGACGCCTTGGCGCTAAGTAGGAACCGCCGACGCATGCTGGTCAGGGTGCTTACAGGGCACTGGCTGCCTAAATAAGCACATGCAAACGATCGGACTGTGTGACTCAAGGCAGTGCAGACTCTGCCTTGAAGCAGAGGAGACGCCTACACACATCCTAACCGATTGCCCTTGCCTCATGCGCACTCGTAACTCCTTTTTGGGCAAACACATCATGTGCCCGGAGGAGATCAAATTTCTTGAGGTCAACAAAATCCTGCTATTCTTTGAGTTTGCAGAACTTGACCGAGAATTGTAGTAAGTAGCGATCACAATAGATCAGCGATGGTCGCAGTGATACAAGAGCTTTGAGAGCCCGGGACCCACTACCAGAATAATAATAATAACCACACCAATCGGAGGACTCGCTTGCTCTGGTCTGCGCGGGGCGCGGTGACTTCACCTTTGCGAATATACAACATAGGGTTGATGTTCACAAGTCAATCTCAGCTCAGCCCACTTTTGCATTCTTTGTGGAGTCGCGATGAAGTGCAATAATATGTATCGATTGAGTCCTCTCTCTAATACCGAAACCTTATGCCTGCAAGGGCACAGTAACTACCTAAATACTAGTGTTATTATCATTATTTTGACGAGAGACATCATTCTGTTCTTGACACGTTTTATTGTTATTGACCCTGTTTGTACATCTCTGACAATATTACATTAATGATCCTTTTTTTCTGTTTTAATGCTTAGAGACAGTATACATATCTATAAGAACATTAGAATAATTATTAATTGTATTTGGACGCTCAGAGACCTTATACATCTCTGGGGTACTAAATTAATATCATAAACTTATTGTTAATTCTGATACAGACTAAGGTCAAAGTGAGAATTAACATTAAGTCTTTTACTTTTCATTTGGTGACATTTAGTTTGTTTACCGTTTAGGTACTAATTGGTTAAAATCTGCAATTTTAAAATGATTATTGTGTAAGATTATTAAAATTATATTGTATTAGAATACCATTTGACATGTAAAAGTGCCCTTGTGGCCTATTTGCAGAATAAATAATATCGCTCACATATTAAGAGTGATGGGCCATATTTATGCATAAGTTGTATGCACCCATATTTTTACACTTGACTGAATAACCATGTCTTGCCACTTCGACTAAACTAGCCTCAACATCTTCGGAGTGTAAATTATCCCGAACGCTGCCGACACAGCCAGACTCTAGTATGAGTTTTATCGACACAATACGTTTTCGAACGCGTTTGCGTTTAGTTTCAAGTCCCTGGGCGACCGAGCTCTGCTCGGTTGAAAACGGAGAAAATACGGAGAGAACGAATTTTCCCGGGCATGCGACCTATCTAGATCGATTTCTCGCCCCCGTAAACCCCTGTATTCCAAATTTCATCGAAATCGTTGGGGCCGTTTCCATTTCGTGATTGCAAAGAGACATTTCGAGAGATCGTGGCAGGTGGCAGTCTCCTTTTGCGAGGAGGTAATGCGGCAGAAGGAGACAGCGGAACGGGCCAGGGAGGACTCAAATGCGTCCGACCAACGGCGCCGCAGGCGCCCTGGGCGCAGACGGCAGGCGCATAACCGCCGGCTGCCCCCATAGTAAGGACCTCCGGGTGACAGGCATGGGGACAACTGTCGCCCAGCGGATCGAGGTCCCAGGGCAGGAGTGCGCGCAGGAAGAAAAACGTACACCACAAATGATGGTGGGAGGGAACACTCAACAAAAAAAAAAAAAAAAATTCCCCCACAGGTGGGTCCGGTGAGCTGGACAACTGCTGGCGGAGTCGCGGATGTGTGCGAGAGCGTTCCCGTGACTCCACCACAGGCAGTGGGAAGAACTCCCCAGGGTTTTTAGCCGGTACGAATCCGGCATATCCACCGCGCTTCCCCAAAGCGCGATGGAATCTATGAAGATTTTCCCTGTGTTAAAAAAAAAAAAAAAGGCCCCAAACTTAGACTGAGCTGAGCCTGTATCTCGGGACCTAGCAGTTCGCTATAATACAATATCCGGCAGGCCCCAAACTTAGGCTGAGCTGAGCCTGTATCTCGGGATCTAGCAGTACGCTATAATACAATTTCTGGCAGGTCCCAAACTTAGGCTGAGCTGAGCCTGTATCTCGGGACCTAGCAGTACGCTATAATACAATATCCGGCAGGCCCCAAACTTAGGCTGAGCTGAGCCTGTATCTCGGGACCTAGCAGTACGCTATAATACAATATCCGGCAGGCCCCAAACTTAGGCTGAGCTGAGCCTGTATCTCGGGACCTAGCAGTACGCTATAATACAATATCCGGCAGGCCCCAAACTTAGGCTGAGCTGAGCCTGTATCTCGGGACCTAGCAGTACGCTATAATACAATATCCGGCAGGTCCCAAACTTAGGCTGAGCTGAGCCTGTATCTCGGGACCTAGCAGTACGCTATAATACAATATCCGGCAGGCCCCAAACTTAGGCTGAGCTGAGCCTGTATCTCGGGACCTAGCAGTACGCTATAATACAATATCCGGCAGGCCCCAAACTTAGGCTGAGCTGAGCCTGTATCTCGGGACCTAGCAGTACGCTATAATACAATATCCGGCAGGCCCCAAACTTAGGCTGAGCTGAGCCTGTATCTCGGGACCTAGCAGTACGCTATAATACAATATCCGGCAGGCCCCAAACTTAGGCTGAGCTGAGCCTGTATCTCGGGACCTAGCAGTACGCTATAATACAATATCCGGCAGGCCCCAAACTTAGGCTGAGCTGAGCCTGTATCTCGGGACCTAGCAGTACGCTATAATACAATATCCGGCAGGCCCCAAACTTAGGCTGAGCTGAGCCTGTATCTCGGGACCTAGCAGTACGCTATAATACAAAATGAAGTAACACACAACTATGATGGCAATTCGGAATATACATTTTTGGTTTTCAAAATACTAGGTATATATCTAAAACTATATGTGTGCATGTGTGTGAGTGTGTGCGTAATAGGAACTACGCGTTGCCATACAAATTGAAACTAAACGCAAACGCGTTCGAAAACGTATATGTATCGATAAAACGTAATATACTAGAGGTACGGCAGTGACACTATCGTTGACACTATCGTTCGTACATAGTCACGCGGCCGGCGTCAAAACCGCATCAAAATCGGTTCAACCAAACGCGAGATAATCGCGGACAAACTTCTTCTTTTTATTTTGTTTAAAAATAAAACATAATGTAAAATATTATTTTTATAATAGTGTGTTTTTTATTCATTTTATTTTTAACACATTCACTGCTAAGAACCGTTACGCGCTACCCTCGTAGGCGATATCGTGGATTTCCTCGTGTGTAGCAGAAAGCGACTACGGCGTAGGCGCCCGCTAGGCGGGTTTCGGGCAGTGAAGGTGTTAAAACATTAGCCTAAGATGGTTTATTCAAGAATCCTACAAACTTTCCATCCGGAAGTAAATTTATAGATATAAACGTAGCATTGTGTGTCTTTTTTGTACGATTTGTCTGCATCATTATAGAGCAAAATATAAATTAAACAAAATTAAGATTAAAATGTTTTTTCCGACTACACGCAGAAGCTAATTAAATTCTTATGTTTATTGACGTCTGATATTTTATTGGATTTTGTCGCAAGGTCATTACTGAAATGATAAATGTGATGATTGATGATATATCCATTACACAGAAAAAATAATGCCATTACAAAATATTTTCTAATTTATAATTTTTTCCATACCGGTTGTCAGTAGTGTTGTCATTGTCATTGTCAGTGTCACACAAAACGCGTGCCGCATGTACTGATGTACCAAATCGACAATATGTTTCTTTCAAGTAGGCCAATTTTTAATTCGGTTCGCTAGAAAAGGGATTTTTAAGGGACGTGTGTTTTTTTAATAGTCACTAAATTGTAATTTTCATTCAGAAATATTAAAATAAAAAGTAGCAAATTCCAGAAGGTCGTTAGTAAATTATGACGTCAATTACTACGGCAAGCTTGACACACGTTTCATATGACAGACGTTGTATTGACGACACACACGTTTTAAACCAAGTTTATACAACTTCGCGATTTTCTTAAAAACGAGGGAGAAAAAAAACTGAAAACTACTTTATTACGTTCAGGTAACATAATTACTGAAATGGTTTTTGATTTTGGCATCATAACATATTTTTAAATGTTGTCAGTTGGAAAAGTTATGGGAAATTTCTAGAAAGTATCACAAGAAATAAAGGAAATTTCCATTTTGATAATGGAAAGTTTCAATTCCTATACAAAAATGATTGACATTTTTGAACTATTCCCATGTTAAATTGCAGAAAAAATTCGCAATTTAAGAAACTTTCCGTCGGCACATCAGAGGCTCTAGCTAGTATAAGTTTTATCGATAATTTTCGAGCGCGTTCGCGTTTAGTTTCAATTTGCATGGCAACGCTAACAGCGCCTCTGTTGGAAACTATTAAGAACTACGCGTTGCCATACAAATTGAAACTAAATGCAAACGCGTTCGAAAACGTATAATATGTATCGATAAAACTTGTACTAGAGCTACATACCGGCAAATATGAATTCTGCGCGACTGCAATGAACTGTAAGTAGAGCACGTATTTATTGCATCTAGATGCAATTTGATAATAGTATTTTTCACAATCATGTTATAATAGAGAGCTTTTTAGTCGAGTACCGTGTTTAGGCCACGAAGCTTGCTGAGTGGCCTAAGTAAGGTACGAGATTAAAAAGCTTGATTATAAACCTATTGTGAACAATACTTTTTGTACGAGTTCATTAAAATTATTTTTTTACGAGTCAACTGAACTAATTAAACAAACTCGATACTGTTGAAACGAAGTGCAGCCTATCGCCCGTACGCTCGTTGATGTCTTTTAAGTATCGCTTTGATTATTGAGTTTAATCAACGAGTAAACTCAATGATCAAAGCGATTTTACTGGTCTAATTCATTACAGTTCGGTAAAGCAGCCACGTGATTGGTCGAATTTATTTTAGTTCTATTTTCAAATTTTTTCGGTTGTTTAGAGCGTATCGAAATAGTTATTTCGGTTGTTTCGGAAGTAACAGACTATTCAACGATGAAAAGAGTGACGTTGCAGTATTCTCTATGAAATCTTAATATACATATTTTAATCGTCGAGTACAATAAACAGTATTATGTTAGCTTCAATATTCCCTTGTCGTTAATTCATTATCAGGATGTTTCCTGTAATAGGAGCAATAAATTAAACGGTCGATTATCAAGCTTGTGAACAATTATTTCAACAAAATATTACAAACATATTTTTTTTTCTTCAAAATGAGTTTACTTTTATTGTTTTACTCTACTGGAGTGCTATAAGTACATTTTTAATTAAAAAACACTAAAAAATTTAAATAAAAATTAAAAAAAAACACAAAATTATCTTTTGAAAACAAAAATGCAAAAACTATTATGACTCATGACATGATGTTACCTCAAAATCTGCATTGACTGCTGTGCTATGATGTCGTGGTGCCAAGATACATTACTTGGGGGTCATAATTTTCGATCAAAATTTCTCCGTATCCAAAAAAAATTAAAATGAATGGGACACAAGGGGTTACTGCAAATGCTCTAAGGAAGCGTCCTTTTGAATATTTGCTCCTATTACAGGCCACACCCTGTATAGCGAGCTAGTCATAAGTACCTAATAACAATGCAAGCTCTATGCATCAGTGCTTTCGAAATCAGCTAATTCTAGTCGAATATAACTAATCTAAGGCATTTGCTCTGAGGAGTTGAGCCCGCTGCCAGCTGCAGAGCTGACGTGTCCCGTTCACCAGGTTTCTATATATTGACGTCTATTATATCTTGAACCATAAATTGGTAATGATCATGCGAGGTCAGAGCTCTAGTTATGCTTTGTAGCGAAGCATTGCTTTGTCGATTGCTAGGAAATCGATAAGAACACTAGCTTTGTCTTAGCCGGGATTTCTGTAGCTGAATATTTATTAATATATATTTTGCTTTGTATTGTAAGCTGCCCGCACGGCTTTGCCCGCCTATTATTGCAAAGAACGTAGGCAAACCCACGGGATACAATATATCCTATAGCCATCCAGAAAGACCATTCTACACGAACGTAAAATATTCTTTTAAATTGGATAAGCGGTTCCTGAGGTTAACATACAAACTTGCAAAACTTCAAGAAGATAATATAGAATACTAGCTGACCCCGCGAACTTTGTTCCGCCGTACAAAATGCATGAAAAATAAACTTAATTTTTTCAATTTTTTTTCAAGTTATTCTGTTATTCGGGGCGAAGAGAAATCCAACAAATCAACAATCATCAAAATCGGTTCTGCCGTTCTCGAGTTATAAGCAAAGGAACTAACACAACTTACTTTTATTTATATAGACTAGGACCCGCCCCTGCTTCGCACGGGTTTATATGTATAATACATGCATGTATGGTTTGTATTATACATGCATATAAACCTTCCTCTTGAATCACTCAAAAACCGCATCAAAATCCGTTACGTAGTTTTAAAGACCTAAGCATACATAGGGACAGCCAGACAGACAGACAGTGGGAAGCGACTTTGTTTTATACTATGTGATGAACTTTCCGGTGTAAAAGATCTGTTGTTATATCGGGTGAGTATACTGTATCCTCACAAAGTGACGCACTCACAAACATGAATTACTGTCATTCAGGTCAAATGGTCAAACTTAAGTGGCAGTGGGCGGGGCACATTGCACGTAGAACCGATGGCCGTTGGGGCGGAAAGGTTCTCGAGTGGCGACCACGTACTGGAAGGCGCGGTACTGATGACCTGGTAAAGGTCGCGGGAGTCTGCTGGATGCGGGTGGCGCAGGACCGGCCATTGTGGCACTCTTTGGGGGAGGCCTATCTCCAGCAGTGGACGTATTTCGGCTGATATGATGATGATGATGATGAGGTCAAATGGAAAATTGATAACTCGAGATTAGTGGTTGAATCTGAAAATCTTCGACATGGATAATTCACAAGCCTCAATAATGCCAAAATGTACTTACGTCCTAAAAGTAAAATTTACATTCTGATATAAGTAGGTCGAAAGGAAAATGTCCACTTGGTATTACGTACCTACCCTCCAAAAATATGACCAATCGGCAATATGAATTTTGTACGTCATATATGAATTTTGAAAAAACAAATCTACATATTCATATTAAACTTCAATATGCATTAAAATTAGACACAAATCACTTTGCACGTACAGTCAACCAATTTGATTCCTAGACCATCATAGAACCTTGCCGTTGTAAATCCTATGGCAATACGGGTTACTAGGATTATTGCGTCGCTATGTAACAGTTAAAATGACAAGGTTTTACGGTGGCCTAGGAATCAAATTAGTTGTCCGTACCGATTTAAATAGGACCTATTTCATACTGGATAAAATTCCATTCGAGCTAGATTCATTTTGAACAAGACAGATGTTCGTAAAAAAGTATGGACGATGGTTATGTACTTATGACTTCATTTTGGTTCGATTTCAAAATGGTCATTTCGTGTTGACGATTTTTCATTTGTTTCTAACCTAACCTAAATCACAAACTTTATCTCGTTGTAGTATCAGTTTGGATTTAAGTATAGAGTAGGTATCGATACGAGTTAAGGATGCCTCACGGTAGAACGGGCCGTGTCCGGCCTGGACCGTTTCAACTCACCGAGTCAAACTCAAGCCCGTGTCGACATCGAGCTGCTTCCGAGCTTGCGCATGGCTAGGCCGGACAAAAACGCCGTCGTTTTTCATAGAAAACCACGGCCCGTTCTAGCGTGAGTCATCCTTTAAGATTGTATACCTACACAGTTTAAGAGCTGATAATACCTCCGCCTACCAACGAGTGGGCCGTACGCTTCTTTCTCATTATTATAAAGAATGCAAATGAGTAAATCCTTGGAAGCCCTCCTAATTGTCTCATTTTATTATGCCCCCGCAAATCTTTTGACTTAAACGCAGCACGGCGGCGGGACCATTAAGTCATACCAATGGAGGACATTTGTCTTTGACACTGGGAGTCAAGTGCGAGGCGGCAATACGTACGGTACTTGAGACTATTTAAGTTGGCCGGATTGCATCAAAATGAACTCATTCAAAAATCAACTCTACTATAGTGGTAGCTTCCTATTCCAATGGCAGTGGTATAAAAAAGTCGACCACATTAAATAATGTCAACTATGTACATTCATACTGCAAAAGTAACCTCAGTTCTCCATACAAACGTAGTTACGCTCTCATTTAAAACGACTAGCTAGTTTGCTCTGAAACTTTGCACTTAGAATAAGTTAAGGTATATCCAGGTCTGTAATTAGTTTATGTAGCTTCAGATACCATATTAAAAAAATACAGCGAATTTAAGTTTTTTATACAAATCTTGATTTTGCTGTAGGTATTTAGTTTGTTTTATAAACTGGAGCCATATAAATTAATTACAGACCTAGATATACCTCATGTCATTGTATATGCAAAGTTTCGTTACAATCCAACACGTAGTTGGATTGTAACGTAGTAAAATGAGAATGAAACTCCGTTTGTATGGGAAGGTGAAATTCGGCCGAGCTTACTGCGGACTCTTAAACTGTTTGACCGATTTAGATCTTACTTTAGTATGGGTATAGTTTGAGACTCTGTAAAAGGCAACGGAAAGTTTTTATCCCGGAAATCATCCCTTGAAGGGTTGAAAAGGGGAGTGGACATTTTCTATGGCAGTGTGATAATATAATTGATCCTGCACATGTGGGATATATTGTGCAGGTGTCGCGTATACTCATTTATCACCTTCAGATATTAATCTGAAGGTGATAAATGAGTATACGCGAAGTCGCGGACAAAAGCTAGTACAGTCAAAGAATTTAATTTCCTACCCATTTAGGACTATTTCAAAGTGACGGGTGTGTAATGATCGGTATAAAAACAAATAATATAATTTCATTGGGTATAACCATTTTTGATATAATTTCAAAGGGTAGAATCATTCATAGTATATAATAAACGTTTGGTATAATATCAAAATATATATTTTTATTTAGTATAACTATCATTTGGTAAAACGCTTATTTCCTATAACCATCATAGAGTATAATTCTTATTTGATATACATCTCATATTGTATAATGATCAAGCGGTATAATTTTTATGTGCAAATTGCGTTTTACGTTAGCTAACCTACTATTTTTCCGTTCTAACCTAACGTAAACCTAACCCAACCGCCAGCGTGTCGACGTCACCCCGCTTCGCGGGGTGCCTATTTCCGCTCTAAGGGACACAAGTGAACCCTAACCTAACCCACCAATAGTACAATTATTGCGAGTGTTGTTTTTTTACTGCGGGGGGCTTCGCCCCCCGAGTCCCCCTTATAAGGGGCTTCGCCCCCCCGCCCCCCTTTTTCTGGCTACCCTGGCTTGATTATATCAACTGTACATTAGACGGAATGAGCATTATATCCAATGTTCAATATAGCAAATATGCATTATACTTAATGTATGTTATACTAAATATTATTATATCAAATGATCGTTATATAAAATGATAATTATACCATATGAAAATATATTAAGTGTTGTTATACAACTCGAGAATTATATCAGATGAGCGTTATTGCGAGTAATATTATATCAAAAATATTTATAGCCATCGTTACGCACCTCAAAGTGACACTGTAAATAAAATCATAAGAAGTCTCTTACGTTTTGATTGATTACGTCACTTTGACAAAGTCCAAAGTGGGTAGGAAATTAAATTCTTTGACCGTACATTCATAAACCCACACAATGTATTCCCAAAAGGGTAGTTCTGCGCATGAAGTGTTTTTATCACACTTGCTCGTAAACGGCATCATAACGCGTTCCTACTTGTCAGAACTACAAATACCTATACTACGCCCACGTTCTTAATGGCTTTTTTCTTAAATCTTATATGTCAGTTATAAAGAAATTAGGTTTAAACTGAGGTACGATGTTTGAAAACGTAACTATTTATAAATTAATTTGAACTAAAAGATCAAATGAAATAAGTTTAACAGAATTAATTAAGATTAAAATATTAAAATGTAGCAACTTAGTGTCTGTGTAAAATATTTTAATCAGTGATTTTAATTCGTGCGTGAAGGGTGCTTTACGTGTCACACTTCAAATTTAACAAAATGGACGACCAACATTTTGTAGTTTTTTAAACTATCTTACTGTATACTTACAAATACAAAAAAGGTTTATTAGCTAAAAAGAAAAATCCATTCGACTTCTTCCCATCAGAGACCATTTTTTTTTTTTTTTTTTTTTTTTCTTGGGGAAATGCCTTTACGCATCCCACCTAGCCGATGAACTAGGATGGGTATGACGGGCTCCCGGGAACCCCCCGGACTACCGTCTAAAACCACCAAGGTATGCCCTCTCTGCCGTGTAGTAGGGGCGTCATGGGATCGCGAACATTTCACCACGACGCCCCTCGGCAACAGCCGCAGCTGCCCTCACTACTGATGAGGCAAAAGCCCCCCTCCCGTCGTTAGCGTGCAGGGCGACACCACACGCTTCCCGACCCGACCAAAGGACCTCTAAGCCGGGAGAGGGTTTTATACCTCGGATTCACCCTCTCAGGTCCCCTTGTAACTTTTTATAGAGGTTTTCGCCCTCGCAGCCACGACTCGGCCCCGGCCTGACCGTCGCAGCCCCCGCGCCTAACATGAATCCTCTGATAGCAGAGGATTTGTCAGGGTTCCGGGTCCGTTATTTATTATAGAGGCAAACGGCAATGGCCTCTCCCTCAAGCCGCACCTGGGGAATCTTGCGATTCCCTGGGCGGAACCCCCCGACCCCCCCGTGTCGGGTTATTGGTAGCACCAGCAAGCGATAACTTAGGGTTCACTAAATTATCACTTCCCGTTGCCTCCAGGGCACACCGGCCAAGACACTACCCATCGCTGCGGATCAACCGAATCAAGAGGAATCGGTAGAGTCCGGACACTCGAGGAGGTTACCCGACATAGCGCCCCTTCCCATCAGAGACCAAACTAGACTGAGCCTGTCTGTATCTTACCTGTACTTGTGGCACAATGTAATATTACGCAAATGCTCTGAAAGTGCTCCTTTAAGTATATGGTTCAACATAAACACGGGAAATCGTCTATGCCGGCACGGCGGTGTCGCGCGGGGACAGCCGTCAGCCATCCAAAATCCATTTCCGGCCAATATTTCCACACACGTGCGAGAATGAGATTTCATGACAATTAAAATTTCACCTTTTATGTATATTTTTTCATTTCCTTGCATGATGCACTGTAAAATGTTTTATGATACACGTGCGGATAGGTAATTCCCAACTCGTGTCGATCATAAACACTCCCTGACGTTCGTGATTTTTTCATCGCCACTCGTTGGGAATTACCTACTTTCCGCACTTGTATCATAAATAACAATTTCAGTCAGTTACTTTTAGCAAAATATAAGTTCAGTCATGGATTGCTAGCTGTGTTATTATGGCAGCGGTCGTCTGATGTAAGTGGGATGTATTTCCCCAGAAGGGCTGCCCCAAATATGAACGAGATGACATCCCGCTTGCTCTACTTCTCTATCATCATTATATCAGCCCAAAGACATCCACTGCTGGACATAGGCCTCCCCCAAAGAGGGCCACAATGACCTCCCTATACCTCCCTAAAATATTCCCAGAACCGCCTGGAACCAAATAAAATAGACAATTTAAACGTTATCACATCACAAAACATGCGCCCGCAAACGTCATGTTACAAAAGAGAATTATAAATACGACAAACTTACAATTGGATGTTGAATATTAAGCCTCCCAGTGCCATTTCGGGCACAATGTGTTTCATTGAATCTGACGTTTTGTTTGTGCTCATAGCGACACAAATACAGTACAACCACCGACAATGGCGTAGATTAACCATTCATTCATTCAGCTCTCAATTTGTATGAATGACCTTGGATTTACATTTTTATCTATGAAAAAAGTCCATTTGGGTTCGGAAGGTACATACTTAGATAGAGGATTTAAAAGATGGCGTCATATATAGAAATTGAGGGAAATTAACCCCTAAATTGAGAAGTATCATAAGACTAAAGCATCCTTGACATCTCATGTCGTATACATATATTTTAGTCGCTGTAGCAATCAGTTTCAATGGGGAATGGATGAAACTTTTAGAAGTACCTGATTATTTTTTTGGTGATAGGAATAATCTTCCTTAGCACCAGAAAAAAGTGGCAGACATTTCAGCTGCGTCAATTATTTTTGAAAAATATAAAAATGTTTCCTCACTTACGTTTTGGGTTTAGGACGGACGGCAATTAGGCACTGGTCCCACCGCGAGCGAGTAAGCTATGAGCTATCGGCTATTTTCTAGCTCAAGAAACGAACAAAAGATAATCGCTTTCGTGTAAATAAAAGAGAGAGTTATATATTTATAGTTTATAGCTGGCTGTTCACACCGCCGGCGATGAACTATTTTACATACACTTGAGCTAATTATTTATCTTTTGTTCGTTTCTTGGGCGAGTAATCGACGATAGCTTATAGTCTGTAGCCGGCGGTGGGACCAGTGCCTTAAGATACTTTGCTTGATCCGCCTCATATTACAAAAAAAAAATTGGCTGTGGCTAATATGGGTTCTTTGTAGAGGCGGGTGAAGCCGGGTGGGCAGCTTTTAATTTGTTTAATAACTACAGTACCCCGGCGCCCTGTGAATGGTCGAATCGCTGTTCCAACAGGACTACAATAACATTGTTGGACAGTTTGAATTCATAGAAGGCCTGTTCTTGCGGCGTCGTGCTTAACCATATTCTCATTTTTGCTTCATTTTCCAGCAGCATCGTGAAGAGTAACTTTTTAACTTACTGTCCGACTCTGGGTACTTCGAGGTACTTCTTTTTGTATTTCGAGGCTATTAGTCCGGTCCGCCATCTTGGCCCATTTCCCGCCATTTCACATTAATTGTCAATGTGACAGCATAGCCCTACTGTAACTTAGTCCAGGCATCGTAAAATGAACGTTATATCATGATGGCAGAGTTGAAAATTGAAGCGATTTCAATCCGGTGGAAGTACTATATCGAACATTTCTTTTAAAGTTTTTGACGCCACTTTACGATTTATGAATGGTTTTTAAATGCGCTTTTAATTTATTTTACTAGCTGCCCGCATGGAACAAAATATATTTAGTTTAATGTCTAACCAAATGATCAATTATATATTCTGGTGATACTGATATTTTTTTAAATCGGATGAGTACCTAGTTCCTGAGATTATCCCGTGCATATACAAACTTCAGAAGGGCATCTTGAAAACAAAATTTAATACTAGCCTATTTTTTATCATCAGCATTGGTCATCATCATCAACATCATATCAGCCGAAAGACGTCCAATGCTGGACATAGGCCTCCCCCAAAGAGTGCCAAAGATAAATAAAATTGCATTTCCAACACTAGAGCTGCAAGCGTCGATAGGCTAACCTGGCTAACACTTACGAGCCGTTTGTCGTAAGCAGAAGTCAAAATAGCCAAACAAAGATGACTGAAATTCAGGCTCGGTTGTTTCAAACCGATGATAATCGTTACGTTCGTTAAAACGTGTTTGTATAGAAAGCTTGACAGTTCTCTATGAGATGACATCATCATCATCATATCAGCCGAAAGACGTCCACTGCTGGACATAGCCCTCCCCCAAAGAGTGCCAAAATGACCGGTCCTGCGCCACTCGCATCCAGCGGACTCCAGCGACCTTTACCAGATATAATGAGATGACAGCTGCCAGCAAAATGCAGGCGATGAAACACATTATAAAAATACTGTCAATCGGGACAAATGGAAATTCGTCAACACAAAACGACAATTTTGAAATTGGACCAAAAGTAATACCACCAAAAGAGAATATGGTTAAAATTTAATTGTGTGTATAATTTTCTATGACCAATTTTTTTCTTGTTCATAATAATTCTAGCCCAAATGGAATTGTGTCCACTATGAAATAGGTTTATATTCAAATACGTGCAGAGTGAATGTTGTCTAGTTTAAATTAATATCAAAATTTAATATGAAAATCGACTATTTTGAACAAAATTTATGACGTATTCCCGATTGGTCATTTTTTTTGGAGTGCACGTAATTCCATATGGACATATTTCTTTCGACCTGTATCAAGTATGTATGTAAATTTTACTTTAGAACATAATTACATTTTAACATTATTCAGGCTGGACAACTTTCCATGTCGAGCATTTTCAAATTGACATTATTCAGATTTGATCAATAATTTCGAGTTGTCAATTTTCCCATTGACAATTGAACATGAAATGAATGATTGATGGAATGACAGTAAATCTTTAAAAACTACAGGCTCGAATGCTTAGCGCATCCGTCCCTAAGCATATTTACGATAGGTTAAAAAAGATCTACGCCTAAAATACTCCAGCAAAACTGCGTAGTCCGCAAAGGTTGGGTTGTCTGAAAACGCAACCGAGCATTCCGGCGAGGGTATATATAAATCAATATGAAGTCATCGCAGTTACGGCTGCCGCAGTCCGGGCCTTACTGATGTTGCTCGGGGCCTAGGGGCGCTGGAAGCGGCAAAATATAAGGCTACTTCTGCAGTTGGTGGGGCGGAATTTGGGCCACTTGTATGTGGGCAAGAAAAACACTATTTTACGGGCTGTCAGTACAGGTTTTATGGATTTTGACATAACACGTTTTTAAATTCGTCTTAGCTTGAGTGGCAACGAATATATGAAAATTTCATAAAATATAAAATAGCGGATTTCGAAAATGTCAACTTTGAAATTTCTATTTGATGGTTTTTACATAATTATACTTTAATCCAATAATATTTGTAGAAAAGCAGTCGAGTTTTATATAAAAAAAAAATTCATTTGATGCTCAGTTGTATACTGACTTTTCTTATCTGAATTGTGACATTTTAGGATAATCCCTACGTAGAATCTAAAACCCTATTCGTCCTACTATTAGAAGAAAAAGAAGCCCATATTTTTCACACAACTTTCATTGTGTAATTCCGTAACTTATTTTTGTTATATTTTATGAAGTATGCGTGTACTTTACACATTCACTGCCAAGAATCGCTACCCGCTACGCTCGTAGCCCACGCCGTAGTTTCCGCTAAGTAGCGGAAGCTACGGCGTGGGCGCCCGCTAGGCGGGCTCCTGGCAGTGGAAGTGTTAAAGGTGAGAGAACCTACATCAGTTTTCGGTTTTGTGTTTTTTGTTTGTTTTTGCGCAGTACATTTTTTTTGTCATAGTTACGTTACCTTACTATTTAAAATGGTTGTTTGCCTTATTTTATGTCAAGTAGGTAGTTGTTTTTATAGAAAACATCCAACACTAAAAAAAATCCTGGTTCACACTAATTACACCGCGCGGGTAATCGAGATTCGAAGCCAGGACAGTGTCTCCACCCAGTTACCCACTAAGTTAAACCTCCTTTTTAACCGACTTCAAAAAATTTTTATTTTTTATGTGTGTATGTTACGCGATAACTCGGTAATTTATGAACCGATTTGAAATATTCTTTCTTTGTTTGAAAGCATATACTTCCAGATTGGTCACGTTGTCACCAAAACCCAGTTCTGATGATGGGATATTGGAGAAATATTTAGGGAACTCTTCAAATTTTATAGGCAAACTTAAAGCAATTTGGCTACTGATTTGAAGTCGGTTAAAACTTTGTTTTGGAAAGTAAATTATTATTAATTTGAAGATTTTTGAACAGCCACTTCCAGTCGACCATGTCCCTGTCCTCACCCTTATCGGTCAACTAAGTACCGCAAATTGTCTGAGCGCCTCACGCTATCTCAACCCCGATATTAACGCTGCTGCCAACTCCTCGCAGACGATCCAGTTTGGTTGATCCTCGGTCACGAACAGTTATCACTAGAGTAGCGGTCAGTTAATACTGGTTTGTTGTAACGGGTTTGTGAACCGCATCGCACGGCCTTAAACAGACAATATAAGGGTGTTTGAGAGGAATGGAGATAGACAGGCCTCACATCTTTGAAGAAAACAATTTCTGTAGGTTTTACGAGCAAAGTCGCACTGAAAATGTTGGGTTTGGAATGTAGCTCATCGGCGAAATAAGCGATTGTTGGAATAGGCTTGTTGCGTGGTGTTAAAATTGAATAGGCTTGTTGCGTGGTGTTAAAATTGAATAGGCTTTTGTTGCGTGGTGTTAAAATTGATAACGTCGTGTTGCTAAATGGATAGTAAACCATCAAATGATTGTAATAAAGTATAAATTACAAAATATAATTCGAATCATAAAAAGATATGAACCTTGAAAGTTTAGAATTTTTTTTTTTTTATTTATTGTCCAAGAGTAAATTTAAAGGTACCAATAGAATCCTTATGCTTTTATAGAAACAAATTTGTATGACAACTATGGACCTAAACGCAGTATTTCGCGACCGAAACAGCAATTTACTTCATTTTCCATGCAACGGTTAGTACAAATTGCACGGTGTGACGTCATACTTTAAAGCCTATCAGATCAGTATGAAGCTGCTGTCAGCGAGGTCCGTCTTTAACTCGATTTTTTGGCTATTAATGTCCTTTAAATGTAGTTGCCTCCATACAAACATTTGTTCATCTACAAAAACTGGTTCGAATGGCATCGTAAACAAATTTAAACCTACTGTTTTTTCAACATAAATTGCTATTGGACGATAACAAACATAGAAAATAAAATAATTATAATTTTGGATGTTCAGTTATGTGGTCCGTCGACAACCCTATCTCAATCTTATGATTTTCTAATGTAAACAAATTACAGCTTACGTCATCACTTAGGCAGTGGATCTTCTGTACCTTTACGTATAGGTAGGTACTATTGTTCATTCTGTGCTAGAACTGAAGCCATCCAACATACCTAAAATGAAAACCTATTGTCCCATTTTGACGAATAACTAATCTTTTTTTAACAAATCGACACAAATATAAAGAATGTTTCCTTTACGACCCACCATGACAGATTTAGTTCAATTTTAACAAACGCTTTTAATGTCAGCCCGGATCGCGGACAATATGTTTACAATGGTGGCATATTGTCGTAAACGAAAACACATACACCACAAAAAATATACAAAATATACCTTATTCCATCGGCATACGGTTTAATGCGAAAACCAAATAAATAGCCTATAGGTAGGTACATACAGACCAGTGTCGCACAAGACAGTGTTGCAAATGAAACCTTATTGACGCAGACATATGGTTAAAAGCGGAAAACATGAATAGACAGATATGGTGTATTGAAAGTAAATTTAATTAGGGCTGCCTATTTTAATACTCTATAAACAAAATCATATCTATTAGGATTTTATTAGTGTTCGCCCACGGTTATCGCTCGAAACTGGAAGGGCGTGAGTCCATTGAGTTGTAATTAGACTAAAGCCATTTTATTCTACTCGTATCGTGAAGCCGAGTTTACAGAACATACCAGGAAAGTGACAGTTCTAATGTGAAATATTTACGTCGTTCCGTCGATCAACAGTATTTTGTTAGTAGGTCCAGTTAGGCAGGAGACATTCTTAGAAAAATGTTACATTATGAAATACCTACTAACATACAAAAATGTCAACAAATCCTAAATTTGGTGGTTTCGAACCCATAAAAATCACGGTTTTAAGTGACCCAGGAGAGGTAGCCATGGCCAAGTCGATTCACCCAAATAATTTTCTAAGAAGTAACCTAAAGCCAGGCGTTATGCGTGCGCCTAATTTGAGAAAAAGAAAGAAAGAAAAAGTTTATTGTCACACAAAGAGATAATTATATAAAAGAAGATTATTTAACAATAGGAACGTACTCAGAAGAATATAAATAAATAATTAATAAATAAAATTGTAGAGGCCTCGGCAGAGAGTACAACTTTGTACCCTTTGGCGTCGAGACCCTCGGTCCGTGGGGTCCCAGTGCACATAAGTTATTTGCGGAAATCGCGAAACGTCTGGCTGATGTAACTGGTGACCGAAGAGCTGGCGGCTTTCTTGCGCAACGCATCAGCATTGCAATTCAACGAGGAAACGCCGCCAGCATCCTCGGTACAATGCCTCGAGGGCCTTTTTTAGATTTAACGTAGTTTTAATTTAATTTAGTTTATGTTAATTATAATCTTGTATATATTGACAATAATAAATCACCACAATAAGTTTAGTAGTTGAATTTAGTAGTATGTACGAAAATTTACTTAAACAAAATAATTGCGACTTTAAATGTGTTAGGAAAGGTTGCAGCTTATAATGATTAATAAATAAATATTAGCGGACAATCTTTTACACATACAAACTAAGCAAAGCTTGTACTACGGGCACTAGACGATGATTAACATACATACATAGATAGATAAATAAATACTTAAATACATAGAAGACATCCATTCTGACTCAGGTATAAATATTTGTGCTCGTCACACAAATAAATGCCCTTGCCGGGATTTGAACCCAGGACCTCTTGCTTCGTATAGGCAGCGTCACTACCAACTAGGCTAAGGCGGTTGTAAAAAGTATGAATATGAATATCCTATACTATTAAACGAGCAATATTTGTATATATACAGGGTGGAAAGATAAGTCGGACCCTGGAGGGAAACTACCTTAAATCCTTAAGCTGGGTCATTTTACTTAAAGGAGACATTCCTTTATTTTTAAAAAGAAACAAAACTGCATTCAAAGATTTTCAAAAAAGCCTCACACACGGCCGGGAATCGAACCCGGTCGAATCTGTCTAAAAATCTGAGTTCGTTTTTTTGCGTAAATTAATAGTTCTAGGTGTAAGAAACTATTGTTTTTTTTTTTTTTTTATTATCTTTATTTAAAGAGTTTTGTCAACATGACAATGTCACTCTATACTGCAACTTACTAACTATTACAAATTAAATAGGTACTTAACACTATGCACCCTAGCAGCCGGCGGTCATTTCCGTCTGCGTATGCCCACCAGAACCAAGCCATACAGAGCCTTGGCTTCCCTCGAAAGATTGTTGCTAAGGAGCTCTGTATCTGCAATCACAGGAAAATGCTGAATTTCATAGTTTAATGTACGGAAATGGACCTCCCCATACTAACCCGTTTAGAATGTCTGTATGTAGGTAAGTATGGGGAGATGTGACATCTGAAACTAGACAAAATTGGTAAATTCGTAGTTTTATTTATTTATTTTCATTATTTACACCAAACTGTTCAAAACTGTAATAAAATATTATTCCCATACTTAGGTACCCATAGTAGGTACCTATACCTACTGTTTGTACGAGGAGATCCGTTTCCGTATTTAAACTGTGAAATTCAACATTTTCCTGAGATTGTAGATACAGGGTTCTGTAGCAACAAGTGTTCCATATATCCAGAACTATTTTATTTACGCAAAAAAACGAACTCAGATTTTTAGACAGATTCGACTGGGTTCGATTCCCGGCCGTGCGTGAGGCTTTTTTGAAAATCTTTGAATGCAGTTTTGTTTCTTTTTAAAAATAAAGGAATGTCTCCTTTAAGTAAAATGAGCCAGCTTAAGGATTTAAGGTAGTTTTCCTCCAGGGCCCGACTTATCTTTCCACCCTGTATATAAATTTATATTTGCAATCACGTTCTCGGAACCGGTTCAGAGGCTCTAGTATAAGTTTTGTCCATACAATACGTTATCGAACGCGTTTGCGTTTAGTTTCAATTTGTATGGCAACGCGTAGTTCCTAATAGTTACCACCAGAGGCGCTGTTCGCGTTGCCATACAAGTTGAGACTAAACGCAAACGCGTTCGATAACGTATTGTATGGACAAAACTTATACTAGAGCCTCTGAGCGGAGCTCGGTCGCCCAGGGACTGAAAAATAAATACGGGAAAAGAAGTACACTTAGATAATTTGGTCCTAATATGTTCAGCCGTTTACGTGTTTGTGTAACAAACACCCAAACACGTATTTACGTTAGTGTGCGGCCATCAACATTACACAATGCGTTTGACAGTAGACATACAAATTAGCCAGTTTACGATAACGAATAGTTGGTATAAAAATAGTAGCAGTAAATCGTGCGCGGGAGCACCGGCCGTGTCGGGCCACGAATATGGCGGGGCGTGGGTAATCAACTTTTTTTCACTAGTTGCCATGGTAAGGTTACGTCTTCTGGGGTCACTTTTTAAGCTGTGATTTTTTGGGCTTAAATTCTCAATGCAGAGTTTTGTTGACATTTTAATCCATTTTTCATGCATGTTAGAGGTCCATGTGCAGGTAGAATTTTCTTAAAATTGTCTCCTTTTTAATAGGACAGATTAACAAGAAATATTTATTCAAATTTTTGTACATCTTGATTTGAATTGTAAAATAACCTAATTTTGTAACTAACAACGAACAACGATTTTTTTAATAAGTTGCTGTACACTAAAGTTTCTTGTTGTTTTCACTGGTTTGACAATTCATATTGCTGTTTAACATGACGTTTAATGCGACACGGAACAAGGGCTGCAGCAGAGGCTGACCATACCAGGTTGCAAAAATGTAGGTACAAATAGGTATTACTGGAAAATGGTGATTTTCCACCAGAGATTTTCTTCTCATTCACAATATTAATTAGAATTAAAACTTATTATATGTAATGGTCTGACTGAAAATCAGCGTTGCAGTGTAGGTACTCACTGCAACAGTATGCTGAGTCTAGCCCCTTTTTGGCATCACAAAATGTAAATGCCTCGTACGATATTGTTTGAGTGTGTTTGTCTATTCCTAAGTCTAATTTGTACAGTTTTTGTAGTTTTTCTATGTCTATGTCTATTTCTATGTCAATTCCCACGTCCCACGAGAGCTAAGCCAAGCTATGAGGATATACTTACGACCCAAATAGGTGGCCATCAAACACCCTTAGCGCTATAGCTCTGGAGAACTAGAACTCAGGTCTGATTTTACGTGGTTTTATATGAAGAAGGAACTACTGGTAGAGTTTTGTCTAGGCTACCGTATCATTTTTGGGGGATTATTTTCGGGACAAAAAGTATTCTATGTTTTAATCCCGATGGTATAGGGTAAATTGCCAGTAACTGGCCACCCTTCAATAACTGACCTCTTCATACTAAAAATTAACTCTGCTCCCCTACAAACAGAATTCAATTTAGTATAACGTGGTCAGTTATTGAAGTGTGGTCAGTAAGTAATTAATACCTTATACTAAAAATGAATTCTATCATAGGTGAAAGTTAATTTTTAGAACGATTTGGCCAGTTATTGAACGGTGGGCAGTTACTGGCGATTTACCCTACTATCTTTAAACCCAATTTCATAATTATCCCCTATAGCCGTTATTACCTGACTGCGTAAAAACAAAAACATTCTAATATGCATATACTAGGGTAAATCGCCAGTATCTAGCCACCGTTCAATAACTGGCCAGAGTTAGTTTTTAGTATGAGGGGGAAAGTGGCCAGTAATTAAAACCTTATGCTAAAATGAATTCTATTGTATGTGAATAGAGTTAATTTTTAGTATGAGGTGGCCAGTTATTGAACTGTGGCCAGTTATTGAAAAAGTTACTGGCGACTTACCCTATCCTAACTTTCACATTTGTAATACTAAAGCGGCTCTATGAGCGGTAGTACTCGCGAGCCAGGTATTTTTTTTAATCACCAAATACTGAAACGACAAAAAATCATTGAACCTGCTCACAAAATTTCACAAAATCTCACAAAATTTCACGAGAATCGGTGGAGAAATCCGACCAGCATAGAAAAACAGCCGGGCAAACGCCGGGCATACGGGAGAATTTTTGCCCTAGCTGCAACGGAGAATTTAGTTCACTACGCTCGCTCTTTCAATTAAGGGCGATTATTCGAGCGTTTCAAACGCTTGACTTCGGTGGCCACATTTTTTGAAGAAGTGGCGGCAGATTTCGATTTCATTTCCGGTAAGCATATAAGTCTACCGGACATCTAACGAAAATCTAAAAATGGCATCAACGTCTATGCCCCCAATTCTTTAAAAAATGTGGCCACTGAAGTCAAGCGATTGAAACGCTCGAATAATCGCCCTTAAATATACTGATACATAAATAGCTGTGGGATTGTCACCTAATATTTATCTAGTTGAAATGATTGCCAAGGGACGGTTTACTGGCCATCACGCAGTAACATCAAACAGCGCTGCTTTATTCGTTTTATGAGCCATAAATCCGTTATAATAATAACCTGCCAGCCACGCCAAACAAATATATCAAAAATCTAAATCTCGATAACAACTGAATTTTTAAGATTGATCGATCTTAGGAACTGCTTTTACATTAATTTCAATGTTTCATTTTTCGTTTCCACACTTGGCGCGAAACACAATTAAATTAAATTGAAATGCGAAATATATGCCTCAGATACTTTCTGGTCAAAAACGTGAATACTCAATGAGGCCTTATCCTTTTCTTGTGTTGCTCATTGCTATGGTTACGTCTCCTAAGTTACTATTTAAAACTGGGTTTAAATGTACCACATTCAGGGTTTTGTTGTCATTTTTAACCCCACTTTTTAGGAGCCATCTTTAAGTCCATGTTTAAACATTTTTTAAGCTTTTGGCTAACCGGACAGAATCGCGCGGTTTCCTTTAAGATCACCTGACCGGGACACCCAGGGGATCGTATTGGACCTGGACCATATGTTTATCATGATCCCCTGGGTGATTTTAGTGGACAGAATTATATCCAGTAGTAAATACCCCAGAAAGTAATATTACTCTTTCTGGGGTATACCTACTACTGGATATAATTTTGTATACTAAAATCACCCAGGGGATCGTACTGGATATGGCGTAGGTACAATAGGATCACCTGGGTGATCTTTCTGGATAAGTTCGTCCACCTGAATCACTTGCAAAGTAATATTACTTTCTGGGATATCCTACTGGATATAATCTGTCCACTAAACTCACCCAGGGGATCGTACTGTATATGGTGTACAATAGGATCACCCGGGTGATCTCAGACATATTCGTCCAATACGATCACCTAAATAACAACAAGAATTATAAAAAGGTGTTTAAAAATAACAATGTTCCTTAGTTGAGTGTCGTGCCTATAAAAAAGCGTAAACTCGAATACCGCCGTTGTTTTTTTATCGCATATTGCATACAATTTCAATTCAGTCCTCACCTCTGAGTTCGAATGTCGCACACATGTCCCTACCGCGCAGCTACAGCCGAACTCGTGCTACTCATGTAGCTGAACAACTTGACACCTTGTCGCATTCACCCCTTTGACAATATCGTACCTATTTCAGATTAAACGTGAAAACGACACGGTGCAAAAGTGTACAGCGCTTTGTGAGTTCGACACCGCACGTGTTCAGTATGATAAGCCATAGTCTGAAAATACTGGGTGCTTTATCGAAGATAGAACGGGCTATTAGTATAGATAGATAACTTAGCTGAAGTAAAAACTCCAAGCATTTTGCCCTAATAGCTCTACGCTTTTAAGCCCAGTCCATGTTACAGCTTTTTAATTTTTGGCAGTATGCACTTAATGCCTGTGCCAAAGTGCATTGAAGAAAAAATTGAGACTCGCCCGAGACCGTTGGGAATCGATGAAAGCGTAATCGGTTTTGTGGTATTCTGAATGTACTTAGTGTTCGGATTTTGAATGTGTTACAACATGGTTACAACACTTTACAACGGAGGGCGAGTATTTTACGCGTATGGCCGATTGTGCACTACAATTAATTTTTCTCAAACATGCAATGAAATATTCTCTTTACGTTCCTTATAATAGGCCTAGGCCTGCAAAGTAACTTTTTAATTTTTATTCCACTATTTGTGGCACAGCATCACGGAATTCAGCCATGAAAATTAGTTTGATTTGAGGATTTTTATTTATTTATTTCATTGCATGTTTGAGAAAAGCACTGTACATGTCTCGGCGTGAAAACGGTGTTTTCCCGGACTCTGATGTAATGTACTATTACTGTCCGGCAGTCCGATTTTTTACGGTCCGATTTTTTTTGTATTGAATGTTGGACGGTAAAATTACGTATAGTGCACAAACTACTAGATACATTTAATGGCGTGCCATAACGGACCGGACTGCCGGAAAGTGTAGTGCACAATCGGCCTAAGGCCTCTCACAGACTGGCGCGGCCTGGCCGCGGCGGACAATAGAAAACTTGTTATTAGCTGCCAAATTTACTATGGCCCGCCACCGCAGGCCGCGCCAGTGTGATGCATTGTAAAATCTATCAAACAAATTGCGGCCATAAGCGTGAAAATGCTTTTTAATAGGGGTGTACTTAGACACCAAATAAAATAACCAATAATGATGAATTTTCTCAAAAAAGGATTAAACATATTGTCAAATGGAGAAAAAAGAAAAGCCAGGGATTAAATAATCACAACGTTATAAGTGTTTAATGAGGGGGTATATTCTGTATTCTGTCCCTTTTCCGCATGACTTCTTCTCTTCATATAAAACGATTGTCATTTACTATGACGCTCGTGGATCGTGACGTTACGATCCCATAGGGTTTTCTCTCTCTAACAAGCAATATTAAAACGGTTGCAGCTTCGTAATTTTTTTTAGCCTTCTTTTTTTTGGAGTAGTAAAACATTTTGAGTCTACACCCATATTGGATTGTTTTGCCTAAAGTTTAACGCGTAGAGATTATCAGTCAACCTGGGCAAACTTGAAATACCTATAACGCATAGTATACGTTTTTCACTATGTCTCAAATACCGTATTTTGTATGTGAGCTAATGATTTTTGAAATAACTCGTTTCAACACAATGCGAATAACATTACATCAAATTGGAAGCCAAAATGTAATCCTATAAATGTCTCTCAGGTACCAGGCGTCAATAAAACAAAGGGGTTATTTATTATTCACAATGCCGAGCCACGTGGATGAGCATGTGTCCTTGAACATCGGGCTGGAGTGAGCCAGGTGTATGTCTAACATCTCCACAACTGGCAACAGTAGTGCTGCCAAATCCTTGAGGACGCTGATGACCTTGGGCCCTACGCGCTTGGGCTCGGTGCCTAGGGTCTTGACTATATTGTTATTTATTGCATAGTTGACCGCTAGACGGAGATGGTACTGAAAAAACAAGAAATTATAAACCAACTTAAGTAAGCCTCTGGCATAGGCTTTCTGCTCGAGCCTTCTCAAACTCGGGAAAACTCGAGAAATTTCGCTTCGTTCGAGACGAGACGAGAAAAAATTACCGGTAAGTACTCGAGAATTCTCGCGTTCCAAACGTGAATTGCGGGGCAAGGAAATTATGACACAGTTTTGATTATTCTGTAACAAGAATCAAATTTGTATTCCTTTCCTTGTCTAAATGAGACGCACGAAATACTAGAAATTAATAATAATAAGTCTAAGTGCAATACAAAATAACAGATAAATTGTTTTTTTTTTGTTAAATTTCAACATAATTGAGCTGTTTTATAAAAATACTCGAGACTCGAGAAAACTCGAGAAATTAGCCTCGAGAATTCTCAAAACTTGAGAAAATAAAATGTACTTGTGTACTGTAAAGGTGCTGATAGACTTGAGCATTGGCAATACATAAATAAATAAAATAAATAAATATATATTTGCGGACAATCTAACACAATCATATCGACCTAGTCCCAAAATAAGCAAAGCTTGTACCTACTATGGGTACTAGACGACGATATACATACTTATATAGAGAAATAAATACTTAAATAGGTACATAGAAAACATCCATGACTCAGGAACAAATATTCGTGTTCATCTAACAAATAAATGCCCTTACCGGGATTCGAACCCAGGACCTCTAGCTTCGTAGGCAGGGTCACTACCAACTAGGCTAAAGCGGTCGTCATGTAACAGAACATCGAAATTTGTCCAACTGAACAGAGCCATATTTTTTTTTCCCTGTTTGACCCTTCCAGCAACAGATGTGTTTTTTTGGTATGGCTTCTCTGGGGGCCTTAAGGGCCTCCCAGAGGGAGGAACAGAGCCAAACGTCGCAACGAACTTCCTCCCTCTGGGAGGCCCTTCAGGTCCCCAGAGAGGATGTACCGAAACGAACCCGTAGCTGGCCCCAATGCAGGCCAAACGGGGAAAAAAAACCGGCCAAGTGCAAGTCGGACTCGCGCACGAAGGGTTCCGTACCATTATCTATAAAGGACTATTTTATTCTGTGTTTTTAGGGTTCCGTACTCAAAGAGTAAAGGAACCCTATTACTAAGACTCCGCTGTCCGTCCGTCCGTCCATTCGTCTGTCTGTCACCAGGCTCTATCTCACTGATACCGTGATAGTTCCAGTTGAAATTTTCACAGATGATGTATTTCTGTTGCCGCTATAACAACGAGTATAACTATAACAAGCAGTCCGCTGGATGCGGGTGGCGCAGGACCGGCCATTGTGACACTCTTTGGGGGAGGCCTATGTCCAGCAGTGGACGTCTGTCGGCTGATATGATGATGATTACGATTGTATTGTCATTAGGTACAATAATAATAGAATGCTTGTTGCTGTTTATTTTGTGAGTTTTCACCTGTAATGTAACACGCTAGAATGCTCCTTACAAATGAAAACTCAAGTGTACAGTCGCCATCACATACATCGGAGCAAACAAGCACGTCACAAACATCGGAACGCACCTCTATTTTCAAGGCATTAGGGTGCATGTGCCGATATTTTTGAACACCTAAAGTGTACCTCTGTATGTGATGGCGACTGTACAGTCGTAGCTACGCAAACGAACACGTCAAAAGTCTTTGTTAAAAGGGAATAAGAGCTTATGACGTCTTCGATTGCGTAGTTACTTTCGATGCTGACTGTACCAGCACCGTCAGGCCACATAAGAGAGCTTCACGTCAGATGAGTAATAATCTGTTTGTACCTGGATAAGCAGGAGTGTGCTGAGGTGGACTGGCTTCAATTCGAGTTCCTCCAGTTTTCGGATCAACAGTCTTGGCGTCAGATCGTCTGTGTGCCCCAAAGCGCTCAGAATCCTGGGCGCCTGGTAACGATAATGATAATACATTAGTCACCTAGGCTGGAAACGAGGTCGCTTATGTACAGTCGCCATCACATACATCGGAGCAAACAAGCACGTCACAAACATCGGAACACACCTCTATTTTCAAGGCAATACGGTGCAAATGCCGATATTTTTGAACACCTATAGTCTATATATGTGATGGCGACTGTACAATGGGCCTCATAAGAAGGCTCAAAGTCACCCTATGTTGAGAGTTTCTCTGCGTGATCGCATCAGAAATGCGGCTATCCGCACCAGAACCAAGGTATAGCCCTCTGAATCGCTAAACTTAAGTGGCAGTGTGACATTGCACCTAGAACCACGTAACCGGCGCGGCGCGGCGCGGGTAGGCCCCCCACAAGGTGGACTGATGACCTGGTAAAGGTCGCGGGAGTCCGCTGGATGCGGGTGGCGCAGGACCGGTCATTGTGGCACTCTTTGGGGGAGGCGTATGTCCAGCAGTGGACGTCTTTCGGCTGGTGTGATGATGACCACTTTATAGCCGCTTAGGGTGGTAAAACAGGTACATACTTGACGCCCCAGTCGAAGGTAAGGGCGATAAATGCGCGATCTCAGGCTTTCTTTTTACCGCCCACGGTGAGTACACAATTGACATCTCCCCTGGACACAAAGGGGCAAATACCGCCCGCTACCTTGCCACTTGCTGACGTAAATACTTGTTACAGGAACACGGGTCTTTTGTGTGACATACGTATATTTTTTTACCTGCTATTGAGTACAATAAAGTGCTTACATACATGCATACACGGGCGGACTCGCGGGATGACACGCAGCCTATTTATATTAGATTCAGAGATGGCTCTATGCCAATATTATAAAGAGTTAAGTTTGTAAGTGAATAGCTTTGTAAGTTGGTACATTGGGGCAATTTCTGAAAATACACCTCTGATTTTATAAATTTAGTGCCACCCCGCGCGGCTACGCGTTACGCCCACGTATTGAAAATAATGCAGACAAACCCGCGGAATAAAATATATGATACCATCGGACAAACGGATTCGCATTTACGCATTACCCACGCACAAACTTGCAATCTCGCAAACTTTTACTCTTTATAATTTGAGCAGTAGCCTACTGCCAGTAGGTATGCAATGTGTACAATTTACCTTCAAGATAGGCAAGATAGGTCTTCGCTTGTGTTTTGTGTGGCTAATACGCGTACGGAGTTACATATCCCTACTCATATAAACTTACAAACATAACTAAACTACCTAATTAGAAAAGTAAAAAAACTTCCGACATTCTCATTTCATAATTCCTGACACGGGTAATTTTTACCTACCTACTAGCAAGACCCAACCCTGTTGTCATTTTGTAACACGCAATTTATGAATTAAATCGTTTTCATTTTCGTTTTCAATATCTCAAAAACGGCTGAACGGATTTTATTGAAACGTAACTAAGAACCATCTAGATCACGTCACCTTTCTGACAAAAAAAAACACATTGAAATCGGTCCATTTGTTTAGGAGTTACGATGCCACAGACAGAAACACAGACTCGTCAAACTTATAACACCCTTCATTTTGCGTCGGGGGATAAAAATACTCATTTATGTTATTAGTATAAATGTTGCATGCAATATATTTTTTTCTTTCGTTTTGCTGCTTTTGGGAAGCAATGGTAAGTAGGTATTATACTTGAGCCGTAAAAATCCGTTATCATCGTACAGTTTACTCAAGAGACCCGAATACGGCTGGCCATAAAATTGTTCCATAAATCCCATTATATATACCTACACCTAGATATTCACTATCTCACGAGGCAAGCCCTCGTATCTTACTTCGCATTGTAAAAACAATGTTATAGTTATAACCGTGATGTAAGGTTGACTTTTATAACTATACTAGCTGTCCGCGCGGCTCGTAGCGGGACGTGGGATAAAATATAGATGTATTATACATATAAACCTTCCTCTTGAATCACTCTGTCTATTAAAAAAAGCCGCATCAAAATCCGATGCGTAGTTTTAAAGATCTAAGCATACATAGGGACATACATACAGCGGGAAGCGACTTTGTTTTATACTATGCAGTGATAGTAATAGTGATAACCATCCAGAAAGTTCATTCTACACGCAGGTGAAATAACTATTGGAATCGGATAAGTGGTTACAGAGATTACCCTTACATGCAAACTTACATACATACAAAGCTTCACTCTCACAGACTTTTCCTCTTTCTAGGTGAGGGCCCTTTCCGATGCACTTCGACCCAGTGGGATCTTTTGTGCATTTGCCCTCTCCTTTAAACCTGCTCCCAGGCTTGCTCCAGCATTACCACAAATTGGATGATGCAGTTCACCGGGAGCACCTTGAATTCCTTTGGTTGCGGGTAACCGTTCCCAAAGTAATTCATTCTTTGTCTGGCAAGGGCACGACATTCATCCTCATGTCGATGCGGCGATCTCGTCGTGCAGGTCGCGCGACTCCACCGACATGTAGTAGCGGTGGGCAGTGTCGATGCGGTGTGTCGGTGAATGGTTCAGTTGTCCTCACCGTCAACAGCATGTCGTAGAGTCACGACACGGCGTGGAACACCTGCCTGTCGGCGATCTCGTCGTGCAGGTCACGCGACTCCACCGACATGTAGTAGCGGTGGGCAGTGTCGATGCGGTGTGTCGGTGAATGGTTCAGTTGTCCTCACCGTCAACAGCATGTCGTAGAGTCGCGACACGGCGTGGAACACCTGCCTGTCGGCGATCTCGTCGTGCAGGTCACGCGACTCCACCGACATGTAGTAGCGGTGGGCAGTGTCGATGCGGTGTGTCGGTGAATGGTTCAGTTGTCCTCACCGTCAACAGCATGTCGTAGAGTCGCGACACGGCGTGGAACAACTGCCTGTCGGCGATCTCGTCGTGCAGGTCGCGCGACTCCACCGACATGTAGTAGCGGTGGGCAGTGTCGATGCGGTGTGTCGGTGAATGGTTCAGTTGTCCTCACCGTCAACAGCATGTCGTAGAGTCGCGACACGGCGTGGAACAACTGCCTGTCGGCGATCTCGTCGTGCAGGTCGCGCGACTCCACCGACATGTAGTAGCGGTGGGCAGTGTCGATGCGGTGTGTCGGTGAATGGTTCAGTTGTCCTCACCGTCAACAGCATGTCGTAGAGTCGCGACACGGCGTGGAACACCTGCCTGTCGGCGATCTCGTCGTGCAGGTCACGCGACTCCACCGACATGTAGTAGCGGTGGGCAGTGTCGATGCGATGTGTCGGTGAATGGTCTTGCGGTAGATCCTGCAAAAATCAAATAGTATTAACGTTCCGCGTAGATGGGTGTACCTTTTTTTATCAACGACGAAAGCGAGGGGTGTTTAGTCTGTGGGATTGTGTGTAGTTCATAAATGGATGAACAGATAACAGCGTTGAGTGCGAGCTGAAGTTCGGTTTAGCAAGCCATATCAGAGCTGACGCCTGCAACTAGCTCGGGTCGCCATCGCCGGCCACCGCGTGAATATCAATAATAGTTATTTTCCCCTCACTAGCTCGGAAAGCCCTTTTTGTATGTTTGATATCTACTGAGTAAAATGCTTTTTATCCACATGTGAAGAAAGTAGGCGTAGAACGTTAAATGTTTATTTTCCTGACATATTTTATGTGAATTTTTTTTACCGTTTTTTTACCTTTTATTTTAATTTTATTAATACTTTTTTTTACTTTTTTTTTTACTCTTTTTCTTATTTTCCTCGCTGTAGTGAGGTGAAAAGTTTTGTGTTATACACGGGTGAAAAGTTATTTTACGTCTTGTGTGTTGAAACACTCGCTACGCTCAGGGTTCTATATTTGAACCACTCGCTTCGCTCGTGGTCAATCATAGGTTCATTTCGCTAGCTCGTGTTTCAAATGAACACTCGCAGGTAAAATACAACTTTCCCCCCTTGTATAACAAATAACTATTGTTATACAAGGAGGGAAAGTTGTATTTTACCTGCGAGTGTTTCAACACACGAGACGTAAAATAAATTTTCACCCGTGTAAAACACAAAACGTTTGACCTCACTACAGCAAGGAAAATAAGAAAAAGGGTAAGACAAAAAAACTCACACTATCACACACTATCTCACACTATCTCACACTATATCACACTATCTCACACTATCTCACACTATCACAGAAAAAAGTAAAAAGAAGAAAAAAAGTAAAATAAAAGTAAAAAAAAGGTTAAAAATAATATGTCAGGAAAATAAATATTTAACGTTCTACATCTACTTTCTTCACATGTGGATAAAAAGCTATTTTCTCAATAGATATCAAACATACAAAAAGGGCTTTCCGAGCTAGTGAGGTGAAAAGATAAATATTATATTGGTATTGTGCTCACCCGGGCTATGTCGATGAGCTTCATGACGAGCGCGGAGTAAACCTTGCGGCTGATGGCGTCGGGTCGTTGTCTCCGGTAGTGATCGACCTCTCTGCACCACAAGATAAAGTTCGTCAACATCATCTTATCAGCCGAAAGACGTCCACTGCGTGACATAGGCCTCGCACAAAGAGTGCCGAAGTGACCGGTGCTGCGCTGAGCTGGACTCCCGCGACCCTTACCAGGTGTTCAATCCACCCACGCCGCGCCTTCCGGTACGACGAAGAAGAACTTAACACCCTTAGAAATAACTACTAAAGTACACCGAGTACGCAATATAATTGTAATTTGGTCTCCTGCGATACAGGTGCTTAGTATCTACAAGTCCCCCGCGGTTATGAAGTCAATCCTGACACATTGCGCAACTATGAAGTTTCTGAATAATGACAATGTCAACTATAGGAAAAAAAATACATATTCAACCCTAGAGGCATGTCTCAAGATTGACTTCATAGCCGCGTGGGACTATAAGTGTAAACGATTTGCTAAATAAATGTCTTATGTCTTAAGATATTGGGCGCCGGGAAGACCACAACGCAGGGTGACGGCCCTAGCCTCCGCTTTTCCTTTTCGTCACTCCCGTGCCTCCGTCTCGTCAAATGTCAGGCGATGGATGAATGCGGAATCCGTGGACCCACGAATAAATGGTTTAAAAGTTACTTGACGGGCAGGAAAATACGCACGAGCATCGCGGGGGAGACGGGGCAAGATGCAGCGGTGGAGTTCGGAGTGCCGACCGGATCCGTGTCCCGTGGGATATGTAATGCATGTCAACAGTGTCGCAAACGTTGTAAAATGGTGACGGGTGTTTATGTACGCAGATGACATGTGTCTACTTTATGCCGCTAAAGATATAACGGAGGTGCAAAAGTGCATACAAGAAGACTTCGAAAGTATCACTAAGTGGGCACATGATAACGGAATCATCTTATTTTTTTAAAAAACCAAATGCGTACATATTCACTCGCCGTATAACCAGGTCGCCAAAAAAGTGAACAAAGAAAATTTGGATATAATAGGACATACATACGATTGCCTGTATATAGATAAAAATAATTGTAGCTGTGCTAAAGTGAAATATGTGGAAACATTCAAATACTAAGGGTTAACAATTGACAGGCACTTTAACTGGAAACCGCATATTAACGACTAGCTTTTGCCCGCGACTTCGTCCGCGCGGAACTCGTTTATATCGTAACTTTCTCCCCCCTTTTCACCCCCTTAGGTGATGAATTTCCAGATAAAAACTATCTTTAGTAAGGACTCTTTGGGAAGGCCCCGCAATTCAAAGTATCTCTATACCAAATTTCATCACAATCGGTTCAGCGGTTTAAGCATGAAAAGAATTAGTATGGATTGTATGAAGGAAAGGGTATCGATGCATGTAGGCTTGTTTCAGTATTATTTTGCATATTTTCATATCACACGGCCGTAAGGACCTTTTCTACTAAACCGTTGGATTAAATTAACTGACTTGTAATTTAAACATTTTATATGTTACATCTAATAGTTTTCAAAATAGCCATAATCAAACGTCTTTTTTACCCCGTTTTAGAAAACATCTTCAAAACTAAGGCCGCCATAAGGTACCTTTACCCTTGGAACGTCAATTTACTTATGTAATGTTAATGTTCCTATTCCCCAGGACTCCCAACTACCGCTATACCGTAAATGGGTTCCATCCAAATTTTCACCCCCAATTGACCCCCTTAGGGGATGATTTCTGGAATAGAAACTATTATATGTCCTTTTCCAGGACTCAAACTATCGTTCAACCAAATTTTATCAAAATGTGTCACAAACAAATTTCCACCTCCAATTACACCCCCTTAGGGGATGATTTTCGGGATAAAACTATCCTATGTCCTTCCTTATCCATCGCTATACCGTAAATGGGTTCAATCCAAATGTTCATCCACCATTTCTCACCCCCTTAGGGGACGATTTCCTCCTTTTATGTGTTCCGGAATAAAAAAAATTATATGTTCTTTCCTAGGACTCTACCTCTCTCTTTACCGAATTTCATCTAAATGGGTTCAATCCAAATCTTCAACCCTCATTTCACCACCTCAGGAAATGATTTTTCGGGATAAAAACTATGCATTGTCCTTCCCTAGGACTCCTTCTATCTATTTACCAAATTTCATCTAAATGGGTTTTATCCAAATTTTCACCCCCTATTTTATCCCTGAGAGGATGATTTTTGGGATTAAAACTATCCGTTGTCATATTCCAGACCTCAAACTATCTTTCAACCAAATTTCATCAAGATGGGTCACAAACAAATTTTCACCCCCAATTACACCCCCTTATGGGATGATTTTCAGGAGTAAACTATCCTATGTCCTTCCCCAAGACTCCAACTCGCTATACCGTAAATGGGTTCCATCCAAATTTTCAAACCCCATTTCACCCCCTTAGGAAATGATTTCTGGACTTAAATTATGTTAAGTCCTTCCCCAGGACTCTGAACTATCTCCATACCAAATTTCATCTAAATCGGTTCTATCCAAATTTTCACCCCTCATTTCACCCCCTCAGAAGATGATTTAGGATAAAAACTATGCATTGTCCTTTCCTGGGACTCCTTTTATTTCTATACCAAATTTGAACTAAATGGGATTTATCCACATTTTCATCCCTATTTCATCCACTTGGGGGATGATTTTCGGGATTCAAACTATCCATTGTCATCCTCCGGGACTCAAACTATATTTATACCAAATTTGATCTAAACGGAGTCCATCAAAAATTTCACCCCCCATTTCACCCCCTCAGGGAAAGATTTCCGGAATAAAAACTATCCAATGTCCTTCCCCAGAACTTAAACTACCTCTTAACCAAATTTCATCAAAATGGGTTACATCCAATTTTTCACCCCCCCATTTTACCCCCTAAAGGGAAGATTTTAGGGATGAGACCTATTCTTTAACCTTTTCGGGGACTCAAACTAATCATATACCAAATTTCATCTAAATCGGTGCAGCGGTTTAAGTAGCTCCATACAAATTTCCACCCCCCATTTCATCCCTTTAGGGGTTGATTTCCAGGATAAAAACTACCCTTAGTCCTTCCCCAGGACACAAACTATCTCTATGCCAAATTTCATCTTAATCGGTTCAGCCGTTTTCACGTGATGCGCGGTCACATAAACAGACAAACAGATAAACAGACAAACAGATAAACAGATAAACAGACAAACAGACAAAAATTCTAAAAACTGTTGGTACGTGTTCTGTTATCGATTCTAAGTATCCCTAGCCAATTTTTTTTCGAATATCTTCACATGTACAGACTTTCGACCCTCTTCAGCTTTATTATATGTATAGATGTTTGTAATAGGCTAAGATCTGTGCTGGGCAAATTTTACCAATTAAATAGAACATTGAATAAAAAAACACTAATGGTTGTCTATTACGCTCTTGCCGACTCACTTATTAGTTATGGTCTAGTTGTATACGGGCGAACATTCATAACATATATTAGATATGTAAGAAAATTACAAACAAGGCTGATTAAGTTCTTAGTTACTAAAAAGGTGAAGAAAGATTGTGAAAAAGATTATAATAAACTATTTCCCTTATGTAAAATTTTACCCGTAGATAAGAAAGTCACATACCTCTTAGGTTTAGAGCATTATTACAATTCAGAGTACAAAGTGTTAATTAACAGTAAATATAATACTTGGAGTGTAAGCGACAAAAAGTTAGTACAGCCGAGAATGAAAAACTATTATGGCGAAAGATGTTCAAAATACTTAGTCCCAAGAATATTCAACAAACAAAGTCCTAAACTAAGTAAATCTATTTTTTATAAAATAATAAATAAGTAAATCTAGGATAAAAACTAGACTAAAGAATTGTCTTCTCGACTTGTCATAATTAAGTGTGTGTGTGTGTAGTGTAGTGTGTATGCATATATGTACATATATTCGCGTGCATGTGTGATGAGACGAGAACACACTCTCGACTTATCACATATGGATGTGTATGTGGTATGTATATATATGTATACTTGCAGAAATAGGTATATTTCTTTTTCATTACTTTAAGCATGAGACTTTGTTTTATATAAGATGAGTTTAATAGGTTAAGTTGTATAAAAACTGAGCGCGTCTCGCCATCAAACGTAACAGTTTGGCGAGAATATAAATGTTTTGTAAGATGTAATTTGAAAATATAAATAAATAAAAAAAAATAAAAAAAAAGGCGCCGTCTCAGTTAAGCTGGGGACTCACCTATGTATGTGACAAATGGATGGAAGTAGTCAATATTTTTATTGCATTCACGGGCCACGTAGCTGCCACAGGTCGTCAGCTGTGTGTCTGTGGTCGTGTGTGTTGTTTGGACATTCACAAATAGATGCATCCAAATGGATGGGTGAAATTTAGTATTGTTCCAACGTTGAATTTTGACATTCACAACTGTTCCATTCGGATAGTGCATTGGCGTTTGGATATCCAACGCAACGGGCCGCGGCATCATCATGGTCATCATCATCATATCAGCCGAAAGACGTCCACTGCTGGACATAGGCCTCACCCAAAGAGTGCCACAATGGCCGGTCCTGCGCCACCCGCATCCAGCGGACTCCCGCGACCTTTACCAGGTCATCAGTCCACCTTGTTGGGGGGCCTACCCACGCCGCGCCTTCCGGTGCGTGGTCGCCACCACCATATTATCCTTAAATGCTACAGTTGTGACATTCATCATACTGTTCGGCTCGTTGGAGCGGTCGTGGATGTCCAGCTTTAGGGTGGGTATCCACCAGCTGTGCGAGGTTGCGATGCGGTGAGTGAGGAACGAATGAGCCAATACGAAGCGAGGCGCGAGCGATGCTTGGTGGTTTCTTTTCTGGTTCATCGCCTTGAAACATGAGCCTATTGTTACTCAGCACAAGCTTTAGTAATAAGAATACCACGACCAAGCGAGATGGTAGTATACAAATCTCAATAAGTAATAAATAAAAATAAATAAATAAATATTTGCGGACAATCTTACACAAATCAACCTAGTCCCACACTAAGCAAAGCTTGTACTATGGGTACTAGACGACGATAAACATACTTATATCATCATCATAAATTTAAGAGCCAGGCTCTTGTCGGTGGAGTAATCGCCATTCTGTTCTTCTTTCTGCCACTGTTTTGAGCTCCTGATACGACATTACATTAACTTTCTCTTTAGCTTGGTCCATAAACGCGCTTGGACAATCTTACACAAATCAACCTAGTCCCACACTAAGCAAAGCTTGTACTATGGGTACTAGACGACGATAAACATACTTATATATAGATACATAAATACTTAAATACATAGAAATCATCCATGACTCAGGAACAAATATTCGTGCTCATCACACAAATAAATGCCCTTACCGGGATTCGAACCCAGGACCTCTTGCTTCGTAGGCAGGGTCACTACCAACTAGGCTAAAGCGGTCGTCATACATACGAAAGAACTTTGGCCAAAGCTAAAACAGGCTAAAGCGGTCGTCAAAAAGTCGTGTGACAGAAAGGGATATATCATACGTTGTCATCGTCATAGTTCCACTTTTTATTTCGCTAATGAGTTAGTATGAGCTTGCGGCAAATAAACCACTACCAGCTAAAATTAAGAAGGTTGTTTATGGTAAGCATATGATCCTTTCCGACCCTTATGGTGGGCACCGTATAGCTCCAGATATCTATATAATCTAAGCCTTGAAACCTCGCAAAGCGTTGGCGGGTACTCACCCTTATCGACGACCTCTGTAGCCTAGTTGGTAGTGACCCTGCCTACGAAGCCGGAGGTCCCGGGTTCGAATCCCGGTAAGGGCTTTATTTGTGTGATGAGCATGAATATTTGTTCCCGAGTCATGGTAGTTTTCTATGTATTTAAGTATTTATTTATCTTCTTCTTCTTCTTATTTAAGAGCTAGGCTCTTGTCGGTGGAGTAATTTTCAAATGTATCTATATAAGTATATATATCGTCGTCTAGGACCCGTAGTACAAGCTTTTCTTAGTTTGGGGCTAGGACGATTTGTGTGATATTGTCCCCAAATATTTATTATTTATTTATGTATGATTGACCCATAGTCATAAAGATCCCTCTGAATTAACAGTTTTAACACAACCTGCATTTTAACACAACCTGCCTTTTAACACAACCTGCCTTTTAACACAACCTGCCTTTTCACAATGTACTTGATGAGCAGTGACATGGTTCTGTTCAGCAGCACCTGGTTCTCTTTCTTAAGGTCGAAGGTCAGCTGGTGGTCGTAGTACTTGTCTTGTAGGGCCTCTACTATCGCTTTACATAATCGCCGGTTGTCCTGAAACAATCACCGTGATCAATATAACTTTTCGAAAAAAACTTCCGAACGTAAATGTCTGTGAAAATTTTGGTTTGCAAGTCAAGCTTTTATTGTTTTTCAACCGACGAAAAAAACGGAGGTTCTCAATTTGACGCGTATATTTTTTTTTTTTATGTATGACTTTTTACAGAGTAGTTCGATTTTGATAATTATTTTTTTATTGGAAAGGGTACCTATAACCCGAAGTTGGTCCCATATAAATTTGGAAAAAAAAACCAACCCTAAGGGTACGAAAATAGGGGATGATTGATTTTTCGTCGGGTAAAACTTTGTTTTCAAAGTAAATTATTATTCACTTCTCATTCACTTCTTTCTCTTAAAAGACAAAATAGTACATCTAGCCCTTAGGGAAAATATGTATGCATATTTATGATTTTAAAACATTTTTCTCCAATATGCTCGGAAATGTCCGCCTTACTGTAGCAAAAATAGTCCGTGAAGTTCGTCGTTACTGCCGAGCGCAAATTTAAAAAGTTAAAATTCATTGTTGTACAGCTTCAGCGACCAGGAAAATGTATGAAATTCCTTTACTGTATATTTTTGTACCTTTTAATCATATGTTTTGACTAAGGCAAATCACTGCAAACAGCCAAATGCTCATACGTTTCAAGGCCTGACAATTTATCACAACAACTTGTTATTGATACTTGTTAGAATGAAAGAAATGTATGGCTGTCTCTTTCCAACTATTGCAAGTTGGTGTGACAAATTGCGCCTGTTTGTAGTGTGCCTATAGTTTTCCCGCGTTTTCTGTTTTTTAGGGTTCCGTACTCAAAGAGTAAAATGGGACCCTATTACTAAGACTTCGCTGTCCATCCGTCCGTCCGTCCGTCCGTCCGTCCGTCTGTCTGTCACCAGGCTGTATCTCAAGAACCGTGATAGCTAGAGAGTTGAAATTTTCACAGATTATGTATTTCTGTTGCCGCTATAACAACAAATACTAAAAACAAAATAAAATATTTTTTTAAGGGGGCTTCCATACAACAAACGTGATTTTTTTGCCGTGTTTATAGATAATGGTACGGAACCCATCGTGCGCGAGTCCAACTCGCACTTGGCCGGTTTTTTACTTCCTAACTCACAATCATGCCGTTAGGACGCGCCTAATAAACGGTCAGAGGCGTTTATTCTTGGTGTCATCTGTGTCAAAGCGGTTTAATAAAAAAATCATGTCGCCAAATTGGACAATCTTTTCCAAAGACTACAATAATATACATACTGAGATAGACAGGCAACTCGACCAAATTGAGAAGGCATTGAATGCTTGCGTATACAGGCGCCATCTTTTCTGCGGTAGTTACAACTTTTCTTTGAATGTACAAAACATACAAAAAGTGCGTCGGTCGTAGGGATTGAACCCTGGATCATCGACTCCAAATACCACCGTCTGTACCCCTAGGCTACTGATGCCTTGTGACTTTGTGAAGTTCTAAGTTCGCATAGCATGATCTTTTCGTCTTGGAATTTATTATTGATTGTGGGTTAATAATCTTTGCTTTTACTGAGTATTTTCTCGCAGTCGAAGTGAAAAGAAGAGTGTATAACTCTGGTCTAAAAGCCCTATTACTTACCACTCGAACAATTTCCCCTCACTTCGTTCAGGGAAAGAACCATCTCGTGGTTATATGGCTTATTTAAGAAAGAAAGAAAGAAACATTTATTCGAGACAAACAACACACAGCGTTTGTCACGAAACGGTTCTATCTCAGCATAATGCTGGCTTTGCTGCCAGCGCTTTGCGTATTTGAGACCCTTGTCATACAATCTACTATTAATAGTATTAATACTGTATATAAAGTTGCTTTACAATGTCATCTTTAAACTAGAATATAAACTTATTAAATATAGCAATAATTAAGAAGTTTCATACAACTTATTTTACACAGCATCCTGAGTCCAAAAGGACGTATTTTACGCCACGGCAAAACTTCGAGTCCTGCCAATTAACCTATGACCTATACCTATGGACTTCTGATTCGATATAAAAGATAAATAAATAACGAATGGCCAGTGATGCCCGTTTAGACAAAGCTATACGTCAAAGAGGCCATCGGAAGGCAACCCTTAGGTATCTACTTACATAAGTCTAGCATGACTTCGAGCAGTATTCTACTGTTGATGAAACCAACAGAACCAGTTGAATAAGAATGCCCGTCAGTTTTGTATTAAAGTGGAAACAATGGTTTGTTTTTAAAATAAATATTTCCGTTTTACAGAGACAGCGATACGTCAGTTGGGAGCCTGGCTCCGCAGAATTGAATGTGCAGTGAAATATATTAGTTTTGCTTATTCGATTGCACATAAAAAAAAACTTGTGTACGAAATATCGTTTGATATTTAGTTAACAGTAGTTATTTGGTGAATAACAATAAATGTCTTTTTTTCCCCGACTACGGCAGAGCTGAAAGGTTTTTAGCAGCCTATGTTTGTATTTGTGTATCTAGCGTTTAAAATACTGAACCGATTTTGATAAATAGGGTGTCAATCGATTCGAAATTATGCTCCGGGTTACATAGGCTACCTTTTGTATGAAAAATGAAAACATGGTGGCTGTAACATACAAATAGGAATCTGACTTTGAAAAAAATCTTTTGCAAACTACGCGTGTGTGGGGTATCAAATGAGAGAGGAGAAAATGTCGTGTTCAAATATCATCATCATCATATCAGCGGAAAGACGTCCACTGCTGGACATAGGCCATCCCCAAAGAGTGCCAAAGTGACCGGTCCTGCGCCACCCGCATCCAGCGGACACCCGCGACCTTTACCAGGTCATCAGTCCAAATATATAAAAATATTATACATAGTTACTTTTCCGTAGTCGGGATATAGTTTTTAGGGTTCCGTACTCAAAGAGTAAAACGGGACCCTATTACTAAGACTCCGCTGTCCGTCCGTCCGTCCGTCCGTCTGTCTGTCTGTCACCAGGCCAAGAACCCTGATAGCTAGAGAGTTGAAATTTTCACAGATCATGTATTTATGTTGCCGCTATAACAACAAATACTAAAAACATAAAATTAATATTTTTATTGATAGTGGTACGGAAACCTTCGTGCGTGAGTCCGACTCGCACTTGGCCGATTTTTTAAACTTTTTATGATGCTTGTTCCCTCTGTGTTGGAAGGCCAGTACGCTTAAGGAGCCCTTGATCCGCTTTGGCACTTAAAAGTCCTCAGTAAGCTCGATTCTCCATACAAACGTAGTTACGCTCTCATTTTAAAACGACTCGCTAGTTTGCTCTGAAAGTTTGTACTTAGAATAAGTTAAGTAATATCCAGGTCTGTAATTAGTTTATGTAGCTTCATATACCATAGTAAAAAAAATACAGCAAATTTAAATTTTTCAAACAAAACTTGTTTTTTCTGTATTTCATTTGTTTTATAAACTGGAGCCATATAAACTAATTACAGACATATTCCTCATGTCATTGTATATACAAAGAAACGTTACAATCCAACACGTAGTTTTAAAATGAGAACGAAACTCCGTTTGTATGGGAAGGTGAAATTCGGCCGAGCTTACTGCGGACTCAACACATTCACTGCCAAGAATAGCTACGCGCTACGCTCGAAGCCCATCCCGTGGGTTTTCTCGTGTAGCGGAAAGCGACTACGGCGTAGGCGCCCGCTAGGCGGGTTCCGAGCAGTGAAGGTGTTAAACCCAGGATTGGGCTTAGGCACTAGTTTTACTGCCTTCTGACCTTCCAACCTAGAAGGATAACTTGATCTTGTTGAATCGGTTTCCTGGCGATGTTTTCCTTCAAAAGTTAACTGTAAATGTCAAATGATATTGCGTAGGTCTGTACATTTTATATGAAAAACTCAGTCGTACAGCCGAGTTCTCCAATATTTTTAGATAGCACCTTTAAAATATTTCTATACACAGTCTTTATTGGTAATTAAATAAGACGCATGTGTATAGATATTTTTGAAAGGATATCTGTAAAGATCTTGGAGAACTCGACGAGCTGTGGTTACACCGCTCGGTTAAGGGGTTCACTATCCATACTAATATTATAAAGGTGTAAGTATGTCAGTCGTAAAGTTTAGTTGTCACTTTGCCTTTGCAATGTCTTGTTGTTATTTTTAATAAATATTAGTTTTAAATACGTGTTTTCATCATCTTACATACATTATACAGTCCACTCTCATCCACTAGTTATCATTATGGTCTTCACGCTTACACCGCTCAATCGATTTAGATGAAATTTGGTATGTAGATAGTTTGAATCCCTGGAAAGGACATAGGATAGTTTTTATCTCGGAAATCATCCCATAAGGAGGTGAAATTGAGGATGAAAGTTATTGAGCGACGATATAAACGATTTCCACGCGGACGAAGCTAGTACTAAATAAATACCTCCTCTACATCATCGCTGGCTCCGTACACCACAAGCAAAAACAAAACAACTGTTCCTTTACACATATTAAAAACACTATTGCCGAATTTTAAATTTTCTTTCACCACAGAAAACCGGGTTTTATGAGCACGTTCGCGCTGTAAAACGTTTTTATTGTCAATAGAATTGTTTAAAAAAATTCGTTGCGAATAATAAAACCGTTGGGTAACAGCACGAGTTTATTTGCGCGGAGTATTGAGTGGTGTAATAGTTACGAAAGTTATGTTCGCAGGTTCAAACTGCACTTCTGGTGTAAAAGGGGTTTTTACTTCCCATCTAAGAAGTCTTTCATGCATGATAAATCGAGAGGCAACACTTCGGAATGGCTTTTTGGTCCGAATGTCGATAAATATTTCAAGTTGTGAAGTTTTATTCATATTTGCTTTTATGTAATTTTAGATGTGGTAATACATCGTATTTTTTACCTACTTAATTATGTCGAGTGAGAATGTATTTATATTACCAACCTGTATAATTAAGGTGAAAAATGAAAATAAAAAGCGGAACACAAATTTGATAAAAAACGTTTGAATGAAAATTATACTGAAACTCTAAGGGCAATTCTCCGAGACTGGCTCATTTGCCTGACAGCCATGGCTGGTTTTTTTCATTGATTTTAATTGGATAGTTCATCGACAAATTGATAAAAATACCTTAAACATATACCTATGGAAAAATAAATATAATATGATCTATAAAAGTCAGTGTAAGTACGTCTTTCGGCTAATATCTAATATTATAGATTTGTGTAAGATTGTCCCATTATATTTATTTTATTTATCTATTTATATCATATTAAATTGAATATAATAACTAAGCAACCATTAAACTTTATTATTATATTCAATGCACACTAAACTTACATCGCTCCTCATAAGTTCATAACTCACGCGCGCGTACGAAATTCGGTGTAGTTAAGTAAATTGAATTAAGGAATTAGGCGGCGTATATGGCCTCCGTTTAGTGGATTATGACAATATTGTGACGGTGTATGGACCTAAATTGAGACTACGAAGTCTCCCTCAATTTTTTTCTTGCTTGTGCTAAGACATCGGTTACACACTGATTCTGGCGTCCGTTCAGTCCATCATTCTGATCAGACTGATGGGGGGAGAATGATCGTGTAACCGTTGTGAATGACAGAAAACTTAATACATAATTTATTTCACGTAACGTCGTCACAAACGCGGGCGACGCCATGGCTGCCAGCAATTCTTTTTTTTTTTTTATTAAAAAAAAATACAATTTTAGTAACTTAAACTAAAGATTCGCCAAACTGCATAGCAGTTTGTTGGCGATTCGCCCACATAAAAAAAAAAAAAAAGATAATATTATCGCGGTACATCGAAACACTACACTACCGCCCCAGCCAAAAGGCCGTAAGTCCCTACAGAGTTCATACGAAATTACGACCTGTTGGCGGCACGGATGTGCAGTGATTTATTTTTACCCTACTTATTGTAAACGGTTTTTATTTTTTATTTTTTTTTTCTTGCGACGCTCACTCAGCAAATCTTGGTGCAGCATGTGCAGATGGTGATACAAGGACAGCCGCAACCTCCGCCCATTGTTATTGTTTTGAAGAGAGTACTACTACGATAAAGCAAAGTCCTAGGAGAGGAAAGGGAGGTTAAGAGGAATAAGTATTTTTGAAAAGTTAGGAATATTGTTTTTTTTTTTAGACTTTTTAGACTTGTTATATACGAACGATTTGAATGTACGGTACCTACTGTAACTGACAGCAGATTGACCATCAGTCCGTCAATCCGAGGGTTACTCGGGCAATAATAGGTCTACGGTCTCCCCGCCTGTCGTAAAATGCGACTGAAGGGGGTCAACGGGGTCGCCAGTCATTTTTGTGGCGGGGGCCACAGCACTCGGCCATGTACCCCAGAGAAGGCGGCGAAGATGCCCAGAACGAGCCCGCAGGGAGGAGGACTCTAGTGCGTTCAACCTGAGATCCTAGAGTCCTCCGAATTACTTAGCGCAGATGGCGGTTGACGTGGAGTTTTTAGTGGGTAGAAAAATACCACATAACCCAGACCTCCCCCGAGAGCTGGGTACCTGGTTCGCAGGTTTCCCCCACGAATAAAAAAATAAAAAAAAGATACACGATCATTCTCTCATCAGTCTAATCAGAATGATGGACTGAACTGACGCCAGAATGATCGTGTAACCGATGTCTTAAGTCTTGGCTTCCACTTGTCCCGGTTTGAAGCAATATCTGGCCAGTTGTTGAAAGAAGCGTCGAGGTCATATCGATATCGCCACCAGCAGTGGGACACAATATAGGCTGAGAAAAAAAACTTATGGACGCCCGCGTACGGAAACTCACTATGAATATACTTAAGGTGGTTCGATTGCCATACAAAACGTTATTTGACATTCGCAGGCTAACGGCGTGGTATTTTAAGAAACTTATGTAACAAACTTTCATAAATTGTCTTCCCATTTGCGCCAAATTCCCCCTTTCCTAGAATAAACTTGTATAAACTAGATTAATTTGAGAAATTGGTTAGGGACGTGATATTTTGGGAAAACTATTTTTCTCAAATTAATCTAGTTTATATAATTTGGCGCAAATGGGAAGCTAATTGATGAAAGTTTGTCACATAAGTTTCTTAAAATATCACGCCGTTAGCCTGCGAATGTCAAATAACGCTTTGTATGGCAATCGAACCACCTTAAGTAGGTATTTGTCAAACAGATTAGTAGTTTAAAAAACCGGCCAAGTGCGAGTCGGACTCGCGCACGAAGGGCTCCGTACCATTATCAATAAAAATATTTATTTTATTTTGTTTTTAGTATCCTATATATATATTTGCAATCACGTTCTCGGAAACGGCTCTAACGATTTCGATGAAATTTGGAATATAGGTGGTTATGGGGGCGAGAAATCGATCTAGATAGGTCTCATGTCCGGGAAAAATCGTTTTCTCCGTATTTTCTCCATTTTTTGTTATAGCGGCAACAGAAATACATCATCTGTGAAAATTTCAACTGGAACTATTACGTTACGGTATCAGTGAGATACAGCCTGGTGACAGACAGACAGACGGACGGACGGACAGCGGAGTCTTAGTAATAGGGTCCCGTTTTACTCTTTGAGAACGGAACCCTAAAAAAGAGCCACGAAGATTTACAATGAATATATATACATATTTTGATTTTTGAAAGCATAGACTAAATTTTAAATGTAGAACAATATGCAATTTGATAGCTTAACCCCAAAATTAAGGCCTTAGGCCTTAAAACTCAGGTAATTAGGCTGACTCCAAAGTGAGACAAATATTCGTCAAAATGCCAATTTTATCCGCAACTTTACTCCACCTGTCAGGCGTTTTTACTCAAATGTGCGACTTTTACTTTTTTTCTCAGATTTTTTTTTTTTTGTTTTTTCGGTTCAGAGTCATGAGCACTCGCGTGATCCCGATAAAGAAAAACAGTGTCCCCAATTTTCCATATTTTTTTTAGGATTCCACCATCCATACAGAATGTATGAAAAAAACGTCACATAGTGAAAAACTGAGGACACTTTTTTTATTTATCGAGATTAAGAGTGCCCACTGCCCATGCTTCTGAACAGGAAAAACAAATAAAATCTCAATTTTGAGAAAAATATAAAATGTCGCACATTTGAGTGAAAACGCCCAGCCATAATGTTATCTGGTTGTAATAGGTACGGGCAGCCAGTGGTGTACATATTATCTGGCGGTAATAGGTACGGGCAGCCAGTGGTGTACATATTATCCGGCGGTAATAGGTACGGGCAGCCAGTGGTGTACATAATATTGTCTGGCGGTAATAGGTACGGGCAGCCAGTGGTGTACATATTATTTGGCGGTAATAGGTACGGGCAGCCAGTGGTGTACATATTATTTGGCGGTAATAGGTACGGGCAGCCAGTGGTGTACATATTATTTGGCGGTATTAGGTACGGGCAGCCAGTGGTGTACATATTATTTGGCGGTAATAGGTACAGGCAGCCAGTGGTGTACATATTATCTGGCGGTATTAGGTACGGGCAGCCAGTGGTGTAGGTACATATTATCTGGCGGTAATAGGTACGGGCAGCCAGTGGTAAATAATAATAATACGGTATTTCATTTCCAATAAATAAACAGAACTTAAGTACTAATTAAGTAATATGTATACAGTTTCACCTTATTACTAGTACAAAAGAATAAAATAAAAAATAAATAAAATAAAAATTGTTTATTTCAGACCGAGATCCATAAAAGTGTTAGTAACAAAGTGGGGCTTACAAGACTATATTAGTATTACACGATTAAGTTTAGTTTCGTTTAAATAAAATTTTAATTACATTTACAATAAGGTACTTCTTTGGTTACCTTATGGCAGAAAGGTAGGACCAAGTAGTGAATATTTTATTCCCTACTTGGCCCCACCAATGACCACTTCAACCCAATATTTGGTGAGCGGGCAGTCGAGGCGCTCTGCCAACACCCTCAGCATACTGTTGCTGCTACCGCGCATCCGTTTTAGCAGTGACGCTATTCTTTTCCGCCGAATGGCAAAAAAGTCGTCCGCTTGGGCTTCGGCAAACATGCCTGATGCACTGCAGTGCTTCGGCAGCTTCAACAGCACTCTGAGGATGTTATTGAACACGCAGGATGTTATAAGCCCTCTGAGTAAATCTCGCCCACAGGCTACACAGGCTACACTACACAATAAGGTGCAAAAGTATTAGGTAACACTCGTTATTTGACGTCGACCGTTCAACAAAGAAGTGTGATTGCAACAAACTCCAGTCGGTATTAGACGTACCCATTATTTTTTTAATTAAAAAATTTCGCATGTTAATGACAGGGTTCAGTTTTACTGATCCAAGACTTTCGTTCTAAGCGTATTCTTTTATTTGACTACACGGATTTGTTTTGGTACGGTAAATGTCGAACGGAGAGCCTAACCGCTCGGCCAGCGACTGCGACCAGCGTTTTATTTGTTCATTGCGCGTGATCCCAACTAACCACAGTGCGTTGCGCGTCTCGACCGCGCAATGAACAGATAAAACGCTGGTCGCAGGTCGCTTAAGACCAAAGTCGTGGCCAAGGCGTAAGTGTAAGGCCTGAGTGGACGCTCCGCTACGAGAGGGGCGAATAGTTATTCAGCGTTTTTAAGGCGTTTTTTTTTCGTCATTGTCGTCTCCAGGAAATACTATTAAAAGAGACGAATATCGGAGTCCACTTTTGATGAAGACGTAAGCCAATACCGGTGCTGAGTCTTTTTTGATTTAAGTTTTCGCGGTATGTTTTACCTCTGCTGAAATAATCTTGAGCCGACAATGACTATAGAACCGAGCGGTTCAAACGCTCGGAGATTGGCCCCGAGCGGGGCGTGGGGCGTCCATATAAATTGCATTTGTATTATATGGACGCTGCACGTCCACTCAGGCCTTACACTAAGGCATCGTTCATGAGAGAACGCTTACGCCTGTACGTAAACATTCCTAAATTGTCTGCTTGACGGTCGCAAACACGCCCCTCCGACCGAGCGACCTTGGTCCGCATCGACCATGTAGACGATAGAGGTAGAATAGATAGAGGGAGTCACCCACACATACACACATGAGTGACAAAGATGTATGCATAGGCAATACCGCAAGTGGGAACGAGATACCGTGTCATATTTTCTGTCCCTCATCGCGTATACGGATTTTTTGTTTGCCACCAGCTTGTTTGCCACCACACCTGTCAAAATTTGTACTGAAACTGACACCACCATGACGTCACCGATATAATACGACTAAATTATAAATGACATTAGACGTCAAGAGTGTATTAGCTTCTGATACTTCTTAATTTAGTATGGTTAATTGACCATCGTCCCTTTGGGGTATACGCTAGGACGCCATCTATATATCCTCTATCTACGGTGTAGACAGTTGTTTGCAGCAAAATTTCATACTACAGCGGTCGGTGCCGACCAACGCTCGGTCGGAGGGCCGTGTTGGCGACCGTCCAACAGACGTTTAATCAGCGCCATTGAGGAGGAGGTCCTGGGTTGGAATCCTGGCAAGGTATTTATTTGTGTGATGAGCACGGACGTGTACACGGACTGAAGATAATGACTAGAGTGTCTCTGTGAACTGTAAAAGACGCGAACGTGCTTTGGTTTAAAAAAAAATAAACAAAAATTTTAATTGAAATAAGTTTCGGTCAAAAATTTCATTTTTGGTTCAAGCTTTTACTGCCAACTGTACTTTTCTGCATACCATCATCAAGTACACATTGAGACGATTCTAACGAGCCCAAACTCGATGGGGTTGTGTCGTTTTATTGCGGAGTTCCTATGGCCACCTTCCAGCTCCATCATCAAGGCAGCTCCAAGTCATCATAATATTGCATTGTCATGCGATATACATATGCTTGTAAAATTTCAGCTCAATTGGATAACGGGAAGTGACTGAAAAATGGATTGCAAATTTTGACGGACAACTTACATATTTACATATTTACATACTTACATCGTAAAAACAACTATACTGGGTGGGCAGGAGTATACCGAAAGATTTCAACCATGGATTTCTGAGGTCATTTTAATAAGAATATTTTTTTTTATATATGAACCCCAGTCAAATCCGGCTTAGTTTTTTTTCCCTGTTTGGAAAAATAATCTTTCCCAAGGGATATCCATAGAGAAGCGATAGTTATCCAATTTTAATTAAAAAAACACTCAAAACTAGTTTTGACGGTTGTTGACCCCTGCCGTCTTTGCTTGACCTGCGTTATCGTTTCCGATACGCAGGCGCCGCCGGGCTATGAACGCTTCAACTGTACTTAAATCTATTCTAAAGTGAAATTTACACATGCAATAAATTGCATGCAAGTTTTATTACATTGCGGGTTATTGTGGCATACTGAGTTCAATTCATCTATCAAATCTCGCAATGTAGTTAAACTTGCACGCAATTTCTTGCATGTTGTATTTTGCGCTTAACATCTATTACGGTCTACGGACCGCAAAACCCATTTGCGAGCTTTGAAAGCTGTCAATTCTGACGGACACAGTCGCTCTGACATCCTGCCAATATCCCGGGCCGTTCGTCCCAGGAAACGGGAGATTTTCATACGTGTCCGGTTTCGCGGGTTGTGTGGCGAATGGGCATAGTGCCTGCTATGCTATATATCAGTTGGCTGCTAATGCCTGGATCACACTTACTGAGCAAACGGGCGAGACAAGTGCTCTCGGCCGAATACACGGTGCGTATAACATAGCGAGTAACTGTTCATATGTACCTGTGTTTGCTCGGTACGTGTGATCAAGGCATAAAGGGTGGGGGGGTTGCATTTGAATTTCGCATTGTAGGGAGAGGGGAGGGAGGGGGGGAGGGGGGAGGGGGAGGGGGTAGGAACCCCCCTGACCCCTCCCCAAAGTTAGGAAATCAATAGTTACCACAAAAAAAATATTTTTATTTTTTGAGGTTATGTTCAATAAAACAACCAAATTAGTGGACTTACGACCAAATTATTCGTTTTTGGGGGTGGGTAAACTCAAAATTGTATACTTTAGAATTGATATATTTTTTTAATATTTAATATATATGATTTATAGCTTTAATCAGTTGTACCACCTACAAAATAATAACCAAATTAACGGTTTTTCTGTGTGGCAACGGTCCGCCTAAAGCAAAGGGGGCAGAATTTTTTTTTAATATTCGGAAAACTATAGACAAAAAAAGTCGGTTCTGGCGCTTCGCCGGCCGCTACCGCGGCACGCTCGCTTCGCTCGCTCGGCTCGCGCGCTTAGGGTCGCAGTACACCTAACACTCCTCCTCGCTTCGCTCGTCGTCGTAACCTACACCGACCTGTCCTAAAATCTTCCCAACTTTGAGGTCAAATATCTCGGCCATTTTTGATTTTAATTACTAAATAAAATTTTAAACACGTATAAAAAAAAAAACTACGCGTCTCCTAGACACGAATTGGGTGTAATTTGAAAGGGGTGAGCAACCCCTATAAAATTACACCCTCTCCCCCCCCTACCTACAATGCGAAATTCAAATGCCGACCCAGGGTGGGTTGTACTAACTAACGATTACAGACAAATCACAAAAGCGAAACTATGGTGCCGATGACAGCATGCTATGGGAACTTAGAACATAATGCACATCCAGTTTTTTACTGAAAACAGCGCTGCCTAGACTTTAGGCTCTGAACTCTCTGAAGCTGTAGCGATTGTAGCAGGGCGGCCAATCTTAGTACTAGGTGCGCGGTAATGACATCGTAATAAGTTTACTTAAGGCTGTCGTATTGTAATAAGACATCAGTAGCCTAGGGGAACAGACGGCGGTATTTGGAGTCGATGAGCCGCGGTTCAAACCCTGCGACCGACGCACTTTTTGTATGTTATAACATTCAAAGAAAAGTTTTTAGTATCGCAGAAGAGATGGCGCCTGTACGCAAGCATTAAATGCCTTCTCAATTTGGTCGAGTTGCCTGTCTATCTCAGTATCATCATCCTCCTAGCGTTATTCCCGGTTGTGCCCCTAAAGGAGCCCGGGGTCCGCTTTGACACCTAATCCCAAGATTTGGCATAGGCACTAGTTTTTACGAAAGCGACTGCCATCTGACCTTCCAACCCAGAGGGAAAACTAGACCTATCTCTATCTATCTCAGTATACGGTCTACTAAATATACAGCATGTATATTTAATATAACCGCATATTGTAGCCAGACGTAGATTTTAGTGTTATAATCTGATATTTATAACAATTATTCTAAATTAAAATATATATATATGTATATTATTTTAGTGTTATAATCTGATATTTATAACAATTATTCTAAATTAAAAAATATATATTTATTAATTTAGCGTTAACTGCCATGGCGTAATAAAGTTTTGAAAAAATTTTGAGCAGCAATGTACGGCGTACACTCATTTGACACATGGAAGGAGCTGGTCACTTGTGACAGTTGTGTTGTCACATCAGTAAGATAAATTAGTGATCCAATGCGTGCTGAATTATTTTATATGGGAAAAAAAAGTTCGCTTTTTTAAATAATTTATAGATAAATATATTAATCAGTGCCTATTCTATAACCCCCTAAAGTTTGCGGTTATATCAAATATACACGCTGTATTGTAGTATTTGGATGACAGACGATATGACGTCAAGCAACATACACAATATTTTTATCTAGATTATAGATATTGAATCAAATAACAACATATTGGCCTCTTTAGTTATATTGAAACCATTGAAACTTGAGTGAGGGTTTTTATATTGCCCTGAATGTACGTGTGAAATGTATATACGTATGTCAATAAGAAAGAAGATGCGATATTATGTTTAAACCTCCTCCTACCAAATGCGTTCACCTGCACCAAATGAGTGGAATTGCACCGCCACCTGTGCGCAGAGACGTAGCTGCTGCCGTGGAACGCAACAAACAACTTTACAACCCCCGACACCCAATGCATGCGCACGTTCCTGTATCATGTAGACTAAGTCCCGTAAGAGTTTCGTTACTAACGCAACCATCCAACACCAAACGCCCCAAGACAACTTTACGACCCCCGGCACCCAATGCATGCGCACGTTCCTGTATCATGTAGACTAAAGTCCCGTTAGAGTTTCGTTACTAACGCAACCATCCAACACCAAACGCCCCAAGACAACTTTACGACCCCCGACACCCAATGCATGCGCACGTTCCTGTATCATGTAGACTAAAGTCCCGTAAGAGTTTCGTTATTAACGCACCCATCCAACACCAAACGCCCCAAGAGGCTCGCCTTAGGGCATGGAAGTCGCAACTCCACGAAGCTTCACTACTGATCACACCTGAAGAACGCCTGCCCCCTGGTGCTAATGAAAAATAGGTCACTTGGAAGGCTCTAAATAAGCTGAAGACTTGGTCGCTCTAAAGATAAGTAACCTCCTGAAATGGGGAATCAGATCCGAGGAGAGCGATGCCTTCTGCGAGTGTGGCACCATCCAAACTACGCAACACATGATGCAGTGCTCATTGTGTCCGGCTACGTGCACTGCGGAAGACCTCTTAAAAACTACACCCCGAGGGATAGAGGAAAATATTGGAAAAATAAAATATAATTTAGGGAAGGTGATAGGGCACCTCATACGACATGACAACTACATACTTAATATAATTGAAGGAAAGATAGAGGGGAGGGGAGGAAGAGGAAGACCTGGAATAGACTACATGGAGCAACTCAAAAAGAGAGTTGATGTTGGGTTATACCGACAAGAGCCTAGCTCTTAAGTAAGAGAAGAAGAAGAAAATATAGTTTAAATTGTTTGATCCCTTCACACAAGAAGAAGAAGAATGTTTAAACTTTAAGCGTTCTGCATAATTCGTCATCAAACGAAATATTTGTTGTGTTGTTTCATTTACTTGAGGAAAAATATGTTTTGTCAGAATTATCTACATTACCCAATAAAAAAAGGTTACTCACATCGTTTTTTAGGGTTCCGTACTCAAAGAGTAAAACGGGACCCTATTACTAAGACTCCGCTGTCCGTCAGTCTGTCTGTCTGTCTGTCACCAGGCTGTATCTCACTGATACCGTGATAGTTACAGTTGAAATTTTCACAGATGATGTATTTCTGTTACGGCTATAATAACAAATACTAAAAACAGAATAAAATAAATATTTTTATAGATTAGCCCGACTCGCAATTGGCCGGTTTTTTTTAAATATTTAAATTCTATTTTGTATAAATACCAAACATTTTTATAAATAAACAATAATATTTAAATTACCATTATTACATTATTAAGAATCATTGAGGTAACTTTTTCAACAATGCATTGTAATTAATCATTCCATTTTTTTTCGGGTTGCTATATTAAATAGTTCGTATTAAAATACTGTTTAAGTAAAGCCAATTTTAAGTCTTATCACTCGTATCAGCGTCTTAAAGTAGACCAGCCTAGCTATAGTTCATCTTCTAGTGTACTAACTGCCGCTCGCTGCAGTATCTTTCGGAAATTGAATCGAATCGAATTCCGCCGTGAATCGTCGATTCCATCGCTCGATCAACAACACAATTATATATTATACCTAAAGGTATATATAAACAGCCGACATGAGCGTGGAAATGAAACGGCGAAAAAAGAAAATGGTTGGATAGCACTAGAATATTAGTTACGATAGCATATACCATATTTTTTCTAGCTTGATTAGAATGACAGATGTTTCACTTCACGATAGCATGTCACTTTGTATGGCGGTAAGCGAAATTCATATTTTTGACAAATATTGCTTGTAAAAATTACATCACGTCTAATATGCGGATTTTATATAGACTTGATCTCAAATCAGTTAATGAAAGGTCTAGCTACCGTGAAAACACTACGTAATATACGTCAGTTTGGCATCTGTCATTTTAATCAAGCTAGAAAAAATATGGTATAGTGGTTCAGGCATGCGGCTGTCAAACGGCGGTCGTGGGTCGTTTTTCTGTATACATCTGTGAAAACATTCAATGGTGACAACATGTGAAGTCTCCAGCCCGCATTGGGCCAGCGTGGGGACTACTGATCATACATCGAGCTGATCCGATGATGGAGACAGAAGGCGGCCATTGGAATTCAGGACTTAACCGACGTAACCCCGTTGAGTTTGGGCTCGTTAGAATCGTCTCAATGAGTAGTCGATGACGGTATGTAGATAATTTACTTTGAAAACAAAGTTTTAACCGACGAAAAATCAATCATCCCCTATTTTCCTACACTTAAGGTTGGTTTTTTTTTTCCAAATTATATTTTATTCTAAATATGGGACCAACTTCGGGGTATACCCTTTCCAATAAAAAAAGAATTATCAAAATCTAACAACTCTGTAAAAAGTTATGCGTGGTCATACATAAAAAAAATATATATACGCGTCGACTTGAGAACCTCCTCCGTTTTTTTCGTCGGTTGAAAAGTAGTCGGCAATAAAACCTTGTACCAAAGTGAAATGTTTGACAGAGACTTATTTACCTGAAGTACCTATACAAGTCTAAATCTGAGTGGAACGTACCTATATACCTAGTCTGATTTATTATTTTATATTATTTTCAAAGCTATGTTCAGTTGTGTTAAAGTCCCGCTAGATGGCGCTGTACTAACAACACACGTTTCCAGTTGTCGTAGGTCCCGCCAGCCGTGAGAGGGCGCTCGACCGATGGGCAAGACCTCCGGTGGACGCGAACCTCCGAGACCACAGCGGATAACACACAGAAGGTAATTACCTCACTGTTTATATTGATTGATTCGAGTAACACGGCCTTCCTAGCGGAAGCAGGGGCGGTTCACTCTGTGATGCCGGCGGCCGCCAAATAGGGAACATTACTGCAATGTTCTGCCGCCAGGGGCAGCACTACCAATAATAGTAAACCAGTATAGGAATATAGGGATTCATACACATGCACAATTGATTGTCAAATGAGTGACAAGGATGCTTGCACAGACAATACCGCAAGTGGGAACGAGATACAATGTGAACGCTGCTAGTGTCGCCACCTACGAAGAGTTTTGCGTAATGTTCCCTATTGGCGGCCCATTAGTAGCTGCCGCGTGTTGGTACAGGACGCTCGCACGGGTCGCAGCGCGTTGCATGCGATAGAAAGGGATGGCCACATTTAGGCACGTTTGGCGTACCTAGACAGGGAATTTGTTAACAGAGAACCTTCTGTACGTAGTACTATTACTTATTCTGTGGCGGAAGGGAGTCGCCTTAGGGCTTGTGCACAAATCACGCGAGGTTTTTTCGGCTACTTTTAGACCCCTCCCTCCCCCTTGGTGATATTTTGTGAGGTTCTTGGCTACACCCCCTCCCCCACATAACCTCACGCATATTTTTTTCATTCAACCTAATTGTAAGATAAATAGTATTGTACATAGTAAATCTTGTTTATTTTTCTATCTTAGTGAAATAGACTCGCTATTTTGAAGTGCTAAGTAAAGATTTATGTTTAACGAAACCAAGAAAAAGTATCTACTCGTGTGGTAGATATTTTTTCTTAGTTTGGTTCGCTGTAGAAAAATACAAGTGAGGTTTCCTCCCCCTTTAAGCTCCCCCTCCCCCAACGTGATCTTCCGTGATTTTTTCCTGACCCCCCCTATCGAACCTCGCGTGATTTGTGCACAAGCCCTTAGCTATGAATATTACAGTCAAATAATTCTGTCATATCTTGCGGGGCCGGGAGGGGAAATTTGCTGTAATGATGACACTAGGTAATACATCAAAAATGACACAATACACCGAAAAAACTTGCACACCTTCATCAATTTTGGTGTACGAACCATGCCCTATTGGGCTTGTACTTTCGACTGAGGGGAAATGCTTACTCCCTTCCGTGTTGCTCGAAGATTGATTGAAACGTACATGAACATGATAGTCCGCATGGATGTTTTTTTTTCAAATTCTGTACATGGCAACAATTTTACCCATGAAATAATAATATGCTGTCAGTCATAAACACCTATTACGCTGCAATGCATAAGCATGCGTCACAAAGTACTTTGTTATATACTGAAATAGAGAACAATCTCTGGGCCTAAAAACGGTAACCCTGTATTTGATGCGCCATCTAGTATCGTTAGTTGAAATACTCCACTTGAATGTTAAAACATACAAAAAGTGCGTCGGTGGCAGGCTTTGAACCCCGGCTCACCGACTCCAAATACCGCCGTCTGTACCCCTAGGCTACTGATGTCTTATGACAATACGGCGAATTTCGAAATACCTTGACAGCCTCTAGTTGGACTCTAGTAAACTTATTATGCTGCCATTACCGCGCACCTAGTACTAAGATTGGCCGCCCTGGCATGCGTTATTCAAAAGGACGATGCCCATTTCTGCCCCACCTGTTATTAAAATGTACCCTTTTTTGTGACAGGGCTTTCTGATCAGCCTCTACTTGAGCATTTCTAGAAAAGTTTGTGCAAATTACGGCACAGGTACTTTTATATTTCCGAAGTCAAGGGCAATAAATATGCGTTTTTGCCCCCTACTTACTTAGAAGCACGATTAAAATACATAGTCTCGCTTTCCATACAATGTTTATTATGGGCTCCAAATATGTGATGTAATAATTTAGCTGTCATGTTTGACTTGATTTTTCATTTTAGTCTTTTGTCTTTGAATTGTAGACGGACTCTCTTAAAACTTTACAAAAGACATGGTTAAAAAAATAGATACCTACTGAAATATCGGGATCTCTGCGCGAATACTGTGAGTGTTGTGTTGTGTGTGTCGTGCCTTAGATAAATTAATAATTAACAACTTAAAAAAGTTAAAAACCCCGGAAATTTTCATTTCAAAGTTCAATATCTCAAAAACGGTTAAACCGATTTTGTTGAAACGTAACTAAGGACCATCACGACCAGGTCAGCTTTCGAAAAAAAACCGCATTCAAATCGGTACATTCGTTCAGGAGCTATGATGCCACAGACAGACACACAGACACACAAATACCGGACCGGTAGTGAACTTTCTTGGTCTACCCTCCACGTTTTTAGGGTTCCGTACTCAAAGTGTAAAACGGGTCCCGTTTTACACTTTGAGATGATTACTAATACTCCGCTGTCCGTCTGTCTGTCCGTCTGTATGGGTCATTGTCAGTCACAAAAACAAAAATCATCTTTCCGGTGGTCAATAGTTAAGGGCTTACATTTACATATAATATGTTTTTATCACATAGAATTATAGAAGGGGCAACGCCGTTTATGCGGATTCAGAGTTCAACCAAAAGTTAGGCTTTATAGCCCTTCACTTTGGCAATGTCCACCGAAGAGACGCGAACCTAAATCTGACAATGACCCGTTTCTTAACAACATTGATAGTTTGACAGCTGAAATTTTCACAGATGTATTTCTGTTGCCGCTATAACAATAAATACTAAATACCGAATAAAATAAATATTTTTATAGCTAATGGTACGGAACCCTTCGTGCACGAGTCCGACTCGCACTTGGCCGGTTTTTTTATGGACTTTTGTAGGATAATGAAATATTGTGCACCCATATCTCCGTTGGCAACTTGCTGCTGTGTCAGTAATCAGGGGATGGCCGGTAAAATCCATGTCAAAACGTCAGATGTAAAGGTAAAAACAAATTTCTTTGGCCTAGCTGATCTGCGTCTCAATCTGCGTCTCGATCTGCGTCAGTGCTAAGAATATTATTTTGAGTAGGATATTATTATAGTAACTAGCTTTTGCCCGCGACTTCGTCCGCGCGGAACTCGTTTATATCGTAACTTTCTCCCCCCTTTTCACCCCCTTAGGTGATGAATTTCCAGATAAAAACTATCTTTAGTAAGGACTCTTTGGGAAGGCCCCGGAATTCAAAGTATCTCTATACCAAATTTCATCTCAATCGGTTCAGCGGTTTAAGGATGAAAAGGTAACAGACAGACAGAGTTACTTTCGCATTATATTAGTATGGATTGTATGAAGGAAAGGGTATCGATGCGTGTAGGCTTTTTTCAGTATTATTTTGCATATTTTCATATCACACGGCCGTACTGGCGTCCCACAGGGTAGTGTCTTAGGCCCACTACTTTTTCAAATTTACATCAACGATTTTCCGCTGGCTATCCAAGAATCTATGGTTCTATTTGTTGACGATAGCACTGTGATATTCACAGGAGAAGACCTACACTACTACGAGGAAAACGTCAATAGATCTCTGCAATCACTCATTGACTGGCTAAACAGGAACAACCTCCACATTAATTTAGAAAAAACTAACATTATGAATTTCAAACAAAGAATTGACAGAATCACTAATTTAAATGTAACTTATAAGGACCATAGGATTAATGAAACGGACATATCAAAAATTTTAGGTTTAAGCTTAGATAATAAATTGACCTGGAAAAACCAAATTGACTCTCTATGTAAGAAACTAAATAAATATTCATATGCTCTGTATCATCTTAGTAAAAAAGTTAGCCAATCTGCAGTCTTAACATCTTATCATGCCTATGTTACATCTAAACTAAGGTACGGAATAATATTTTGGGGCAACTCCACAGATAGAGACCTAGTCTTCAAAGGTCAGAAGAAATATATCAGATCCGTTTGCAGCCTACACCCCCGCGAATCATGTAAACCCTATTTTATTAAATTAAATATCTTGACATTCCCATCACTCTATATTTTTGAAACAGCAATGTATGTTTTAGAAAACATCTTCAAAACTAAGGCTGCCATAAGGTACCTTTACCCTTGGAACGTCAATTTACTTATGTAATGTTAATGTTCCTATTCCCCAGGACTCCCAACTACCGCTATACCGTAAATGGGTTCCATCCAAATTTTCACCCCCAATTGACCCCCTTAGGGGATGATTTCTGGAATAGAAACTATTATATGTCCTTTTCCGGGACTCAAACTATCGTTCAACCAAATTTTATCAAAATGTGTCACAAACAAATTTCCACCTCCAATAACACCCCCTTAGGGGATGATTTTCGGGATAAAACTATCCTATGTACTTCCTTATCTATCGCTATACCGTAAATGGGTTCAATCCAAATGTTCATCCACCATTTCTCACCCCCTTAGGGGATGATTTCCTCCTTTTATATGTTCCGGAATAAAAAAAATTCTATGTTCTTTCCTAGGACTCTACCTCTCTCTATACCAAATTTCATCTAAATGGGTTCTATCCAAATCTTCAACCCTCATTTCACCACCTCAGGAAATGATTTTTCGGGATAAAAACTATGCATTGTCCTTCCCTAGGACTCCTTCTATCTATTTACCAAATTTCATCTAAATGGGTTTTATCCAAATTTTCACCCCCTATTTTATCCCTGAGAGGAAGATTTTTGGGATTAAAACTATCCGTTGTCATATTCCGGGACTCAAACTATCTTTCAACCAAATTTCATCAAAATGGGTCACAAACAAATTTTTACCCCCAATTACACCCCCTTATGGGATTATTTTCAGGAGTAAACTATCCTATGTCCTTCCCCAAGACTCCAACTCGCTATACCGTAAATGGGTTCCATCCAAATTTTCATACCCCATTTCACCCCCTTAGGAGATGATTTCTGGACTTAAATTATGTTAAGTCCTTCCCCAGGACTCTGAATTATCTCCATACCAAATTTCATCTAAATCGGTTCTATCCAAATTTTCACCCCTCATTTCACCCCCTCAGAAGATGATTTAGGATAAAAACTATGCATTGTCCTTTCCTGGGACTCCTTTTATTTCTATACCAAATTTGAACTAAATGGGATTTATCCACATTTTCATCCCTATTTCATCCCCTTGGGGGATGATTTTCGGGATTCAAACTATCCATTGTCATCCTCCGGGACTCAAACTATATTTATACCAAATTTGATCTAAACGGAGTCCATCCAAAATTTCACCCCCCATTTCACCCCCTCAGGGAAAGATTTCAGGAATAAAAACTATCCAATGTCCTTCCCTAGAACTTGAACTACCTCCTAACCAAATTTCATCAAAATGGGTTACATCCAATTTTTCACCCCCCCATTTTACCCCCTAAAGGAAAGATTTTCGGGATGAGACCTATTCTTTAACCTTTTCGGGGACTCAAACTAATCATATACCAAATTTCATCTAAATCGGTGCAGCGGTTTAAGTAGCTCTATACAAATTTCTACCCCCCATTTCATTCCCTTAGGGGTTGATTTCCAGGATAAAAACTACCCTAAGTCCTTCCCCAGGATTCAAACTATCTCTATACCAAATTTCATCTTAATCGGTTCAGCCGTTTTCACGTGATGCGCGGTCACATAAACAGACAAACAGATAAACAGATAAACAGACAAACAGACAAAAATTCTAAAAACTGTTGGAACGTGTTCTGTTGTCGATTCTAAGTAACCCTAGCCAATTTTTTTTCGAATATCTTCCATGTACAGACTTTCGACCCTCTTCAGCTTTATTATATGTATAGATTGCAACTCAGGTTTTGGTTTGGTTTTCGCTGGACATAGCGTGGACTATCTCTGTATACCGTACAGTATGTATATTCTTAGGTTAATATCTCTTATATAGGTTAATAAGTTAGTTTTAGTTTAACGGATCCACTGAAAATCAGCGTCGTTGCACTGTGTGTCTCGACTCATGCTGAGTGGACTCCTTTTTTGAAGCAACACTAGATTCCTTCTTTAGATCTAAGCCTTATATGATGTATATGCATGTTGTTGTTCCAAAATAAACTTATTCTTATTCTTATTCTTATTCTAAAAAAAACCGGCCAAGTGCGAGTTGGACTCGCGCACGAAACGTTCCGTACCATTATCTATAAAAACGGCAAAAAAATCACGTTTGTTGTATGGGTATGTATAAAAAAATATATATTTTGTTTTTAGTATTTGTTGTTATAGCGGCAACAGAAATACATAATATGTGAAAATTTCAACTCTCTAGCTATCACGGTTCTTGAGATACAGCCTGGTGACAGACGGACGGACAGCGAAGTCTTAGTAATAGGGTCCCGTTTTACTCTTTGAGTACGGAACCCTAATAAATGAAAAACCTTTGTGAAGTACTCATTTAAAAGGTAAAAAAAAACTAGGAAACTAACCTATCGCCTTGTCAAAATTAGCAGCCACTCAGCTTTATTTATTTTAAAATTCTGTCTGTTTGTCCCTAAATTCACTTACCTGCTTCGCTGTTGCCCCATTTGGAAATTCCCACATTTGACCACACCTATTGACAGTCTAATGAAATCCCAAATTGAAAACATCGTGAACATTCACTTCAGCGAACAGGCATGGACCCAAGCTGCCTTACCAATAAGGAATGGCGGCCTAGGAACCCGCAAAATTTCAAGTGTGGCTTTGCCGGCATTCCTGTCTTCAATCCACAGCACGCTAGATCTCGCAGGTAAAATACTAAAAGCCCCAACGGGCATTAACTGCGAGATTGCATGTTTGGACGAGGCCATGAATGCCTGGCTAGCTGGACCGAGTCCAAATCTCCCGTGCAAACAACATAGGCAAAGGGCATGGGATACAATAGCCTCCGTCGCCACCATACAAACATTAATAGAGCCTTCAACAGGCAGGGACCGGGCCAGGCTGTTAGCGGTGTCCAAGCCAGAATCTGGTTACTGGCTCCATGCATATCCCTCGCCCAACACTGGTACTTTTATCGACCCAGACACTCTACGCATAGCCGTCGGTCTCCGGCTGGGAGCTGGGATCTGCACAGGTCACAACTGTGTTTCTTGTGGGGCTCCAGTGGACCGATTCGGCCACCATAGCCTCTCCTGCTCCTCGGGCGCCGGCCGCCTGTCCCGCCACGCCGCTCTCAACGACATTCTCAGAAGAGCGCTCGTCAGTGCCAACGTTCCCGCTGCTCTGGAGCCCCAGATTGTGCGGAGCGATGGCAAGCGCCCTGACGGGATGTCGTTGATACCCTGGAAGACGGGCCGTGCGCTGGTGTGGGACGCCACCTGTACAGACACCCTGGCAGCGTCCTACCTACCAGCGACTACCAAACGCGCGGGGGCGGCGGCAGACGCCCGGGAACGCCTCAAGGTCTCAAAGTACAGCTGTCTCGGCGCCCAATATCAGTTCTTTGCTTTCGGCGTCGAGACACTAGGTCCTTGGGGTAAGGGTGCGCTGGATCTCCACAGGGAGCTCAGCAAAAGGTTGAGGGAGGCAACGGGTGACCCTCGCGCCGGCAGCTTTCTCGCGCAAAGGATCGCAATCGCAGTTCAGCGCGGGAATGCTGCCTGCGTGATGGGCACCCTGCCAAGAGGCCCAGGCCTCTTATTTAATTAGTTATTTTATTTTATTTTTTCTAAGTTTAAGGTTTAGTTTTAGTTATTTTAATTTAATAATAGTTTAGTTTTGTAAAAGTTTTATACATGTTTTTACTATTTTATCCATTAAACTTATTAATACCTATCCAGTACGTATGTCGACTAGTGCTGGTATATCTTCCTTTCTGGTCCTTCAAGTATTTCGGGAGCGCGGGCATCTGCCGATGGTCTCAACCACAGACATACATCTAAATAGACCACGCTATACAGTGTGTCTCTGACGTTGGGGCTTTAAATGCAAATATCGATTATGGTCCTGACACTGAACCACTTTTGTTCCGCAACTTTGTAAAATAACTATCATTTCTATAATTTGGTAGTGTTTGAACTTTAACTGTACCATCAATGTATTGCAAACACGGCCTCATTATTTGACATCCTGACAAGTATGAAAACTAACTAATGGATGATGAACATTGAAAATTTTATTTAATTTGTATGGAATAATGACAATACAAAAATAACGTATTTTTGAAAAATTGTAGAACAAAAGTAGTTCCGTTTCAGGAGCATGATCGACATTTGAATTTAAAGCCCCAAAGTCAGAGACACACTGTATAACGGTGTTTCTTTTCTAATCTGGTAATCGTATTACGTTTAAATCTTAGTTTTATAAAATTTTATTGGAATGATTGATTTAAATGAGCTGGTGATTAAATCGGAAAAAAATATATGGTGTAGGTATGTAAGTATATATTTCTATGATATGTCTTTAAACCTATTTTTTGAATTCCTGGTAATAGGTACATTAAGTAGGTAATAGGTATGCTTAAAAAAATCTGTATTGTGTAATAAACGTGATTAAAGGCTTTTTCAACTTGGAATTTGCTAATGCTTCTAAACCAGAAATTGAATTTTCACGGTTCTTTCGATAAAAGACTGGTAATAGATTTATCTAAAATTATCTTAGTATCGGAAAGTTTGATATTCCTAATTAATCATTTGTGTTGAAATAATTTTCGTGCGCGGGTGAAGAGTATTAGCATATCGAGCTAAACTGAGCGAGCCAGCGATACAACATTTTGGGGATAAAAATCAATCGCTGTTCGTTTGTTTCGCTAAAACTCGAGAACGGCTGGGCCGATTTAGCTGAGTTTGATTTTGAAATGTTTTTGGTAGTTCATGAAAGCTATAAACGGTGAGAAAATATGGAAAAATTGCGAGGAAGATATTTAAAACAACAATTTAATTTTCCCATATAAACTGTTCTACCTACTTTCCTGTCTCAGGTCCACTCGAATTGAAGGACGTATTAAATGTATGTATGTTCCCTATTAATTGACGCCCTTAGAGGTGCTGATAGACTCGAGCATTCGCATATAACAGAAAATCGAGCACTCGCCGTTTTTAAATTTGTTGAACTGAACAACGAAGAGCAAGCATTTTCAGGATCATTCTAGTAAACGGCGTGCTGTGTGGACGGAGAGAAATATGGTGGCAGAACAATAACAAAATCGCTTGGCTCGGCAAAAAGCTCGACGCAAATTTACTGTCGTTACGCTAGAATGCTCGCTAAAACACTCCTATTTATTTTGCACCTCAACGCAGTAACTACGAGTATTATAAATACTGAAAGCAAGCACTAAGCGGGCAGCGCTTGGAATGGGGCACTGCGGGATGTCATGATTAAAACTATTATCAACCCTAAACTTTGCAAAGTAGAAAAAAATTGTGCGTTCAAGTCTCGTTTGCGCTGTATAAAGCGCAAAAAATTGTTTTAGTAAAACATTCAAAAAGGTAACTAAATAATGTGTGCATCTTTAGATACGCTGCCAATTTAAGGGACATCGGTTTCGGTACCTTGTGTACTTGAGTACTATTATTTATTCTGCGTCTCAGCGTGCAGGACCAATCACAACCAAACATTTTTGCGCTTTGTTAACCCTCAATCCACTAGGTGAAATGTACTAACATAAACACTTTCTATGAGTTCTTGGGACTCATATATTTTTTATGTGTGTTTTTCCGAAATAACAATGTTTTTTTAATATTTTTTTTATTGTTCTTATTACGTACTTATTAAGGCACTAGAAAAAGATAACAACGCTGCAAAGACATATTCGATCCTCTTAAAAATTAAAGAAACTCATTTTATTAGTCTCAAAAAAGAGATTTTTTCAAACCTCTACAAAAATAATAAAAACTCTTAACAAATATATGTTTTTAACTTTCTTAAGCTCTCAAAGATATACAAAGTAAAATAAAAAAAAACAAAAATGTATGCTCCTATACACGTACAATGCACGTGCAATGGGTGCACGTTATTTTTGCGTGCACTTGTATGTGTCCATGGGACTCACTTGACGCAATAACTCACCAAATACGCAGCGCAGGCGCAAGTCCACTCGCCAACACGGTGCCCGCGTCACTGAAGGAAGGTACAGGGACGGAGGGGAAACTATTCGCTAAAACGTTAGAATTACAGTAGTTTGAAATTTTGATTTGAGTCCAGTGGACTCAGGAAGTGAATTGAGGGCTAATTTGCGCTGCTTGTGGTGTCTATTGAGATACAAGCCTGTGGTCTCGATACATTATCGTTTAGTTATTTTTAGGTACAGATTCGGTTCACTTCGCTTTGTTAACTGTACTTCACTGTCAGTGTAGTTGCGTACATTAGAACAAAAAAAACTATTTTTTATGGACTAAAGTAGTAGAACAACAGAATATCGTCTCCCTCATACCTACAGTGTATTAATTTGATACGGGCGAATATTTTGATGACTATTAAGTAGTGTCGGTCCTAAACAACACATTTACATAGATTTAGATTTATTTATTTCATAATATAAATTACGCTAAGTCAACTTACACGATTTTATATTATGATGATCGTCAAATAATTAAACAAAGAATAAAAATCAAATTAAGTTAAGTACAAATTATAAATGTCAACATACATTTCTTTACCTGCTTAATTTTCTTTTCATTAAAAAGAATTGACCACACAATCAAAGTTGCACCACGTCCGTAGGAATTACCCACCGCTAGCCTACACGTGACCCCTGGGCGGTGCTAAAAGTGCAACAACCTGGCAACCGTACTGTCTTTTCAAATATAAATTCAAATATTTATTCGTGACACTCAATTTACACATACTTACAAAAGAAAGATCTCTTCTAAATACGTGTATTTTACTAGCCATACGATAAATAAATAAATAACCATACAATACATCGGTATTCACTCCACGTTATGTTATTGTAGTGTCCGGAGTATCGGTGGCAAATTTCACACAGAGGGTATAGGAGTCGTTTTTATGATAAACTTTTTAAGATTGAATGAATAAACTATTCATTTACCTAAGGTACTTAGTATGACATTATTTAGGTACTAGTAAATTTGAAGTACTTAAAACGATTTATTTTCATAAAACGATTACAGGAACACCCAAATGTTATGTCGTAAATGTTTTGGGTTGTTTTTATAGACAAGTCCAAAATCGTACAACCATGACATCGGTAGATATATAGCGATCATTTTCCACTCATAAATGGATCTTCAATAAATTAAGAAACCGATTTATTCCGAAAAACCAGGAACAAGTGGCCATAGTTCATTCATTTTATAACATGGATACGCAGTTAACTGAAGACAGTGTGGAGGACCTCGAACATGTGTGTTATGTAGTTCAATAGCCTAGAAAATAATATATATGGCAGGTATTACTTCTTAGTCTAGTAATTTTATTTGAATATAAAATGTGACTAATATTTTGATAAAAAAAATATATTAACATTTCACAATCCTTGTTATAGGTAATGCTTGCAAGATAATTAATAGGAAGTATTATGCTGAATAAATCATTCAATCGTTATTCGTTTAATCATAAAAATACTTAGGCGACTCCATTTCCCTCTGTGTGAAATTTGCCACTGATACTGTGGACACTATACCCTGTCTATTTAACAGAGTTAGCAAAGCGTTCTTTCTGTTGCACTTTTGTATGAAAAATGAAAGGGACAAGAAACTGCCAGTGGGCGTCAACAATCGCACGTCGATGGCGGGCTCGGCTTACATGCCGCTTAGTGGAATATTCGTAATATTTCTCGTGATTTTTGTTTGTAGTTAGAGGCACCTCAAATAATTAACTTATTGATAACATGACATTGTCATGTCATGTTTATTCATCTATAAATCATAATTATCCATGCACAATTCTCCTCAATGCGTCTTTAGTGAAGTTTTCAGTTTTGCTAATAACAGATTTCCTTGTCTTTGCCTTCTTAGGCGATTTAAGGATTCCACTTGTCTGCTTTTCCTTCACAATTCTGTACACAGATACCCAGTGAATGCCTAATGATGAGGAAATTGTTTTTGCAGTCTCATTGTGTGAAGCGTGTGGAGTCTCCTTTAAAAAAGTATCGTACAAGTTTTGTACCATTGTCTCCTCTTGTGACGAGAAATGCCTTAAGCGCCTTTTTTTCGTCACATTTGGCGGGTTTTCCATATTTTAACAATAACAAGCCGAGTCACAGAAGAAGCAGAAAACAGTTCGATAAACAAGCCGAGTCACAGGTTAAATAGGAAACAGTCTAATAAACGAGCCAGGTAAAAAATTGTAACCAAAGATAAGCACTTGAAAGCGTCCGCACCGTACGAGCGACAGATGTTGACTAAATTTTGACAGGCATGTAAACCTACCTTGTGGCTGTGCATCGTCCTTATCGCTGACCAATTACGTGCATTCTCTGTTTTCTAGTACTAACTCTGTTAAATAGACAAGGTATAGCTTATTTGTTTACAACACCCAAAAAAAGTCAAAACGTTTATTAAGTCTAATCAGTTTGGACGTTATACATTGCTGCTCGGTCGTACAGTCACGAGCTTTATTTTTGGGACCCATTTCCCTCAAATGATGTTAGAACATTCACAATGCATTAAGGTCGACAATTTCAGTTCAATAATAGCGGTGAAGTGTCAAGATACGACAATTAAATGTTTTATCGAATGGTCCCTTGTATTGATAACCTCTTTGCAAAAAACTATCATTACGGTTTTCTAATTACGAACATAGAAGAAAATTTTGAAAACATCACGAGTAGAGAACCAATGTGCCTTTTTGACACGAGTTTATTTCCGTGTTGCTCTTTCCGAAGCATATCGAAACCATTGTAGTAATCTTACAAATATGGCTTAGAACTAAAAGGATTTAAATCCAAGCACACATTCACGCTATGCTAGGCTATGATTGCTAAGCAATTAGTGTCATAGTCCGGTGAAGATGAAATTATAGTTGGATCATTTTACATCTCATGTGTTGGATTGTGAATAGGAATCGTAAACATCTTTCGTGTTCGATTGAGTTTATTTCTGTTGGTCAATCGATTGTAAATATACGTTTAAAGCATTTGGTTGTCTAGGCCGGAAAAATATGGAGTGGAGAGTACGATCAGTTTTATTATTTTAGCGAGTTAATAGTAAACCAACCAGTTAACTCCGCCGTGAAATCATCACGTTTCCATTGGAAGATCAGCGTACATTATGCTGAGGTTGAACCGTTTTGTGGCTATACAATTATGTATGACACTCTTTTTTTTCAACTTATTATATTGGAATACTTAAGCTACGTTAGACGACCAGTTAGCCTACTGGGTAGGCCTGCGTAGAAGCTGAGGTCCTGAGGTACCGGCATATCATATCTCTTTTTGCAGCGCTACAACGCAAACGCGAAACAGTATCGATATAGTAGCTCTAGAATAAGTTACATATAATACACGTTTTGAAACGCGTTTGCGTTTAGTATCAATTTGTATGGCAACGCAAACGTTCCTAATAGTTACCACCAGAGGCGCTGTTCGCGTTGCCATAAAAATTGAAACTAAACGCAAACGCGTTCCAAAACTTATATGTATCGATAAAACGTATACTAGAGCTATAAATATCAGTTATATATTCAATGATGTAATATAAAAATAGGTAGATATGTTGTCTATACGAAGTTCCGTGTTTAAAAATGGCCACCAAATTCTGACAGCATTCGTTTCCATAGACGACGCAAAACTATGGCAAGCTGTGTGACTTGACCAAAATTTAGTGTGCCACTTTTGGACCGCTTACAACATATCTACTTATATTTTATACTAGCTGTTGCCCGCGACTTCGTCCGCGTAGAACTTTTTATCGTCTTAGAAAATGATTTCTCTCAATACAAAATTTGAACCCTCTTTTAGGGGATGATTAAAAAAAAAGTTTATGTGCATTTTCTAGTTTGTGAACAAACAGTCTAAAACCAAAGTTAAAAATCTCATACTTTAAAAATGCCTTGAAATACTCAAACTTTGAACCAATTTTAACACTCTTAGGGGATGAATTTGGAAAAACTCTGAAATCAGTTTTGTAGTCTTTTAACGTACAGAATAAGACCGAAGTTAAAAATCTCTTACTCACACTTTAAAATTTTATTGCTCGCCATTTAAAATTTGAACCCCCTTTTAAACCCCCTTAGAGGTTGAATTTTTCTAATCGCTGAAAGAACTTTTTTCGTAAACTTTTAAGTCTCTAGCTCAAAAAAAGTGTTGCCCATACAAAGCTTTCTTAACACCCTTAGGGGTGGAATTTTCTAAAACTCTGAAAGTACTTTATTATTAATTTTAATAAGTAACATTTTGAATAGTTTTAAGTCTAGTAAAAAAAAAAGTTTTTCCCACACAACACTGGCTACCCTTCTTAAGGATCTTAAGGATCCCCTTAGGGATGGAGTTTTCTAAATCGCTGAAAGTTCTTTTTCAGTATTCTAATAAGTAATCTTTTTGCAAAGTTTTAAGTCTAACTCAAAAAAAAGTGTTGCCCATGCAAAGCTTGCTCTCCTTTTTAACCCTATTAGGGGTGGAATTTTCTAAAACGATTTGTGTTCTTTTTTTGTATTTTAATAAGTAATCTTTCTACAAAGTTTCAAGTCTCTAACTCAAAAACATAAACTTTCCCTGATAAAAACTTTGCACCCCTTTTTATCCCCCTTACGGATAGATTTTTTCAAAACGCTGAAAATCTTTTTTTTTGTATTTTTATAAGTAATCTATCTACAAAGTTTTAAGTGTCTAGCTCAGAAAAAGTGTTCCCCATACAAACCTTGCACCCTTTTTTAACCCCCTTAGGGAATGATTTTTGTAAAACGCCGAATGTAGTATTTTTCATGTTCTAATAAGTAATTTTTCGTCAAAATTTTAAGTCTCTATTAAAAAAAAATATGTTTTTCCCATACAAACTTTGCACCCTATTTTACCCCCTTAGGGGTGAAATTTTCCAAAACGCTGAAAGTACTTTCTTTGTATTTAAATAATCTTTCTACAAAGTTTTAGGACTCTAGCTAAAAAAAATAGTTTCCCACATACAAACTTTGCACCCCTATTTTAGCCCCCTATTTTTAGGGGTAAAATTTTCTAAAACGCTGAAAGTACTTAATTTGTATTCTGATGACTAATCTTTCTACAAAGTTTTAAGTCTCTATTTAAAAAAAATATTGTTTCCCCCATACAAAATTTGCACCCCTATTTTACCCCCTTAGGGGTAGATTTTTTTAAAACACTGAATCTAGGTACTTTAATTGTATTCTAATGAATAATTTCTCTACAAAGTTTTAAGTCTCTATTTAAAAAAAAGTAGTTTTTCCCATACAAACTTTGCACTCTATTTTACCCCTTTAGGGGTAGAATTTTCTAAAATCCTGAAAGTTCTTTATTTGTATTCTAATGACTGATCTTTCTACAAAGTTTTAAGTCTCTATTTAAAAAAAAAATGTTTCCCCCATACAAACCTTGCACCCCTATTTTACCCCCGTAGGGGTGGAATTTTCCAAAACGCTGAAAGTGTTTCATTTGTATTCTAATAACTAATTTTTCTACAAAGTTTAAGTCTATAGCTCAAAAAAAAAGGTTCTCCCATACAAACTTTGCACCCCCATTTTACCCCCTTAGGGGTAGAATTTTCAAAAATCCCTTTTTATCCCTAGCCCACGTTATAAAAGCAACATACTGTGCAAAAATCAACTCTCTAAGATTAGTAGTTTCGGCTGTGCGTTGATGAGTGAGTGAGTGAGTGAATAAGTCAGTCAGGACATAGGCATTTATTATGTATAAATAGATAGAAGATAATGAAACTCCCATTCAAATATCTCAAAAAATTATGAAGCTACATCCGTTTTAATGTCGCTTGTTAGAGTGAGAAAACGATGAGGGACTGTGACGTCAATATACTCGAGCGTCATAGTAAAAAAACAATCGTTTCATATGAAGGTGCGTTTTGCGGAAAAGGGACAGAACATACCCCCTCTTAAAACTTTGGACTCTTATAACTTAATCATTACCTATATAACCTCTTGCTTGGTTTTTTTCTCCATTTGACTATATTTATTTTAAATTCTTTTTCGAGAAAATACATTATGATTATTTACCATATTTTCGATTCCTGAGCTATAACCACGAACTTCGGAATTCGAAAATATTCGGGTATCTCTATCTCTATCGCACTAACCATACTCGAGTGACAGGGATGCAAATATATGAACATTGATTATCGGTTTTCGTGGTAGCGCCGCAGGTACTTTGGCTGAATGCGCCGAGCGCGTGCCATTGTCATTCAAAAAAAACAAATTCGTGTTAATTATATTGTTCAAATTTGTTGATTTCATTTATTGAAATTACGACATAAAACAACATTTGCGCATATAAGTTCTCATATCAGAATCGAATATTTTTTTATGGTTTATATTTTAGCATTTGTCTCGTAAAGGTCTATCGTAGACGGGATTTAAATTATTAATAAGTGAAAGGCAAAGCAATTCCGCCATTTTGACGAAAATTTGACGGTTCTTACAGCTGACAGTTGGAGCAGCGTTTGATTTCAATAAAAATAAATGAAAAATTAAATGAAGTCGTATATTTCGGAAAATTAATTAACCGTCGCAGTCGGATAAAAACTATCCTAAGTTGCAGCTAGAATAATAATGTACCTATATAAAATGTTTCATATTTTTCCGTTCATGGGATGCTGAGAACATTCGAACCGCGCAAAGCTTAGTTTCAAACTGGCTGATTCTTTTTTTAATTTAGAGATTTATTATAAGTGGAGATAACATCATTGCCTATATTGATGTTGGCTCACGAATCTTACTTCACCGTGATACAGTTTATAACTAGTACGGGAAGTAAAGGACTTCATTCTGCACCAATAATGTAAATTACAACTACTGTGTGACTAGGTTCAACCACACTTTTGTTGTACAAATAACTTCTGTTGTAACGAAATAATGATTATTGATTGAATGATATAGCTACTGGTGATTTTGACTTTACTTTTTTTGAGTGTAGTGCTTTCGTGAACCGCAGCTCGGTTGTATTACTGCAAAAAGTGGTCGTGTGTAACCACTCTGAGGCGTTAGAAGTGGAGTGAACGGCGTTTTCGACACAAATCAACTTCAAAAGCGATTCCGCGCGCGCACTCGTTAAACAAAAGTAGGTACAGTCGCAATCACATACACTATACACTCGCGAGCAAAAGTATCGAATCACTTTGCATTTTTTCATGTGCATCCAATATCTTTGTAATTTCCCACCCGAATCTGAAAATTATGGTACTAAATAAAAGCTAATAATGTAGCGCATTGGAAAATGTGCTTGTTTAATAATATTCAAGGTCCAAAGGCTGAAAAATGCCCAAATAACGGAAGAAGCCTGAAAATGCTCTAAAATAAACAAGGCAAACGTGGAATCAAAGGCTTATTTAACATACAATACGATTTATTATTATTATTAAATTAGTATCAGGTATTGCCCCCCTAGACTTGCCCCCTACCCCTAACCCTGCTGACACAGTTTAAGCAATTTTTCAACGACTTGATTAATTTTCTAACGTAGTCTTGAGGAATACCGTCCCACTCCTCCAGCAAAGCTATCTTCAACTCTTCAACAGTGGCCGGAGCAGGATCCCGAGCCCGAACCTTTCTCTTCAGGTAGTCCCACATGTGTTCAATAGGGTTGAGGTCCGGACTCATCGCTGGCCAGTTCATGGTCTCAATGCCCACCTCGCGGAGGTAGGCAGCAGTGACCCTTGCGGTATGACAAGGGGCATTATCCTGCATAAGCATGATACCCTCATCAAAAATACCAGCATAAGGGACGACATGCCCTTCCAGAGTCTCCGTGTTGTACCTGTCAGCAGTCAATCCACCGCCACGACCACCGCCAGGCACGAAAACCAGCTCAGTCCGCGCGTCGTACGAGATGCCGCCCCAAAACATAACAGAGCCACCTTCGTAGGCGACTCTTCCGGAGAAGCAACACTGAGTATATCGTTTTGCTGGTCTCCTGTAGACTCTTCCCTTTCGGACGCAGCCATTCAGACACATTCTGCACTCGTCCGAGAAGAGAATTGGGGTCCATTGCTCAAGGGTCCAATTCTTATGAATTTCTGCAAATGCTTTTCGGGCTGTACGGTACCGCAACAGCAACCTGAGCCCCATCGCAGGCCTCCTGGGTATCAAATTCGCTGCCTTGAGTCTTCTTCTCACTGTCCACTCGCTGGCAGCCACTGCTCGCACCTCACGCAGATGCTGCTGGATGGTAACCCCTGTCTGGTGACGATCTCGGAGAGATGTCGCGACAATGAAGCGGTCGTCCCTGGTCTGATCTGCACCTTCTGCGGTCGCTTCTTGGTCTTGAAGTAATAACTCCAGGTTGCTGAAACCTCTGGTAAAGTTTACAAACTGTAGATTGGCTCAGATTCACCTCGGCAGCTACTGAACGTTGATAACCCCCTTCTTGCAGGAGCTGGATGACTACGGCGACTTGAGCTTCAGTGGCTTCCATTTTTTCCAGGTGTTCTTCACAGGATTATATGCGGAGATTTGTACCGTTCGATTTCTGATAAGTGACAGATAAAAAACCCCCCTTCTACCTCCGTTATATAGGGGTCAAGGGTAGTGCAACTCATGCACGTCGTAACGCGTCAAGGCTCACAAACCGGGAAATTGCCCATAATCTGAAAAATCCCGGGCCAATTTTCATGTTTCATAGCTTTTTATAAAGCTATTATTTCAAGTAACATAATTAAATTTTTAAGTAATTTAGAAAAATCTGATTAACAAAGATATTGTGTGCACATGAAAAAATGCAAAGTGATTCGATACTTTTGCTCGCGAGTGTAGGTGTTCAAATATCGGCACATGCACCCTAATGCCTTGAAAATAGATGTGTGTTCCGATGTTTGTGAGCTGCTTGTTTGCTCCGATGTATGTGATGGCGACTGTACCTATTTGTTTGTCATTCGCACTCTGTGACCGGTGGAGTTCAAACAATCGTTGCTTCAACCAGAATTAGAACATTAAAACGTTTGAAGCGCGGATGTAAGGCCGTTTGCGCATTAGACGAGGTGTCCGTATCACTCGGGTCAGAACATTCAGAACAGAGACTATTCTGCGCACATTTAGGCTCCATACATGCTGGATTCGAGACGGAAATTTTCTGCCTGTCTGGTAGCGCATGTACGGAGTAGATGCTGTCGGTATCAGGCTAGCGCCGGAAACTAGCGCTTAAGAGTTATAGGTACCTAGTCTAGAAATATTTTTTTTATTTATTCGTATGCCATGGGTACAGTGCTTAACAAACTTATACATATTAGGACCCTCGTGGGTTAGAACTGTATGTTGCTGCGAGGCTATTGAAGAAATAAAATTATTACGAAGTAAATAGTTACTAAGCGCGACTTTAAAAAAAAAAATTTTTCTTTAAGTTTCCAAAATCTTTATTGACAAATAAATCTAGACATATAATTATCGAACCTGTTCACAAAATTTCACAAGAATCGGGTGAGAAATGCGACCTGTAGAGAAGAATAGCCGGACCGTGCCGGCCGGACAGCGTGACAGCGGAACATCCGGAAATACGAAAGAATTTTAGCCCAAACTGAAACGGAGAGCTTCATTCACTTCACTCGCTTGTTCAATTAAGACTAAAAAAAAACTAAAACTGTGTTGTGTTTGACTTGTAAAACTATTTGTTCTAGCATATCAAAAAAAATATAAGTTAATATTCATCATATTTCCAAGACCGTAGATGGACTCGAAACATAATTGGATGAAATCGGCTCGATAGAAAATAATTGCAAAGATTGGTCTTAAAATCATCTTAAACGGTTCTATGTCCTTATTTTTTTGACGTATGGGTCTGCAATTAAAAACACGAAGTCCACATATTCATACCTAAACCGTAGACGAGCCATATTTCACAAATAATCCACACTTTTTTTTATTTCAATATTTATTCATTATTTTCGTCTAAAACCTGGCCGATCAAGTAACACTCGCTCTCGCTTACTCCGATACAAATAGACAGTGTGCGAGTTTTTGGTGTTGACAGCGCCTTAAGCTTTGTTTTTTTAAATTTACATTGTTTTTAACTTGTTATGTGACATATTTAAAAGATGACTTTACGCTGGTCTACACGATATTGGTTTATTTCTGATATTTTGGCGTCTCAGCAAGTTTTCAACGGAAGTTTGAGTAGGTACATGGCATTAAAATATATAAAAGTCTATACAAATGGACATAGGCATACACATAATGTATTGGTAATTAATACACATCACAGATCAAATTATTTCTCATGTACAGTCGCCATCACATACATCGGAGCAAACAAGCACGTCACAAACATCGGAACACACCCCTATTTTCAAGGCATTAGGGTGCATGTGCCGATATTTTTGAACACCTATAGTGTACCTATGTATGTGATGGCGACTGTACCTATACGTGAATCACCATGAAAACTCCATACTTAGACTATTATAAGAATTAACATTAATATCATTGGATTAAGGTACAATTTGGCATAATATTCATTTAACATTTCTTATTCTTTATATTCCATAACTAATTGTCTAGGGCACGACACGCAACTCACAGTATATCCACGCACAAATCCAAAGATAGCTCTCGTGATTTCAGTTTCTGAATCACTGGTTGGTGTTATGTGAGCCTAATATTTAAAAAAAACCGGCCAAGTACGAGTCGGACTCGCGCACGAAGGGTTCGTACCATTATCTATAAAAGCGGCAAACAAATCACGTTTATTGTATTCCCCTTAAATATTAATTTTATTCTGTTTTTTTAGTATTTGTTGTTATAGCGGCAACAGAAATACATCATCTGTGAAAATTTCAACTGTCTTACTAAATATCACGGTTCATGAGATACAGCCTGGTGACAGACGGACAGACAGACAGACGGACGGACAGCGGAGTCTTAGTAATAGGGAGTTCCGTTTTACCCTTTGGGTACGGAACCTTAAAAACAATTATGTTACACGAACGAGCAAGTATCACACCAAGTAGTGAGACACATTGGTACGAGATTGGGATGTGAACGGGACGAATCAAAAGGCCCTGAAAGGAGATTAAAATGTCAGTGTCAATTAAATAGGCCACGGAAATAGATCACATTTGTTTTTCACATCTAATTGTAATTCTTGTTTCTTAAGTTTTTTCCCGCAGTTGTTGTGTTTAGAACTCGTTAATGGTAATCTATAATTTTATTCTGTTTTTTTAGTATTTGTTGTTATAGCGGCAACAGAAATACATCATCTGTGAAAATTTCAACTGTCTTACTAAATATCACGGTTCATGAGATACAGCCTGGTGACAGACGGACAGACAGACAGACGGACGGACAGCGGAGTCTTAGTAATAGGGAGTTCCGTTTTACCCTTTGGGTACGGAAGCTTAAAAACAATTATGTTAAACGAACGAGCAAGTATCACACCAAGTAGTGAGACACATTGGTACGAGATTGGGATGTGAACGGGACGAATCAAAAGGCCCTGAAAGGAGATTAAAATGTCAGTGTCAATTAAATAGGCCACCGAAATAGATCACATTTGTTTTTCACATCTAATTGTAATTCTTGTTTCTCAAGTTTTTGTCCGCAGTTGTTGTGTTTAGAACTCGTTAATGGTAATCTATATTTTTACAAGCTTTATATTAACTTGCACTGTACGTATGTATGTAAATATGTAAGTAGGTATGTAAGTAAGTTGTCCGTCAAAATTTGCAATCCATTTTTCAGTCACTTCCCGTTATCCGATAGAGCTGAAATGTTGCATGCATATGCATATCGCATCATCATCATATCAGCCGAAAGACGTCCACTGCTGGACATAGGCCTCCCCCAGAGAGTGCCACAATGAGCGGTCCTGCGCCACCCGCATCCAGCGGACTCCCGCGACATTTACCTTTAGTAGCATGGAATGGCCTTATCACGCGATAAGTGACAAGATAACAGTTTCGTCTCGTTCTATCGAACAGTGTCAGCCAGGGACGGATGCTCTATCATGCTACGCTACCATCATATCATATCCATGCTACGGGGCTAGGTCATCAGTCCGCCTTGTGGGGGATCTACCCACGCCTCGCCTTCCGGTACGTGGTATACCACGTAGGTATATCGCATGAAAATGCAATATTATGATGACTTGGAGCTGATCTGATGCTGGAGCTGGAAGGTGGCCATAGGAACTCCGCAATAAAACGACATAACCACATAGAGTTTGGGCTCGTTAGAATCGTCTCAATGAGTTAGTTGGTGATGGTATGCAGAAAAGTACAGTCGGCTTTAAAATCTTGTACCAAAAAGGATATTTTGACAGAAACTTATAATACTAAACTAGTAGCCCGGGCGTATTACAGATAACGCAGGCAACCCCGCGGGATAAAATAAAGCTTATAACCATCCAGAAAGTCCATTCTACACGCACAGGTGAGAGAATTTTTGAAATCGTATATGAGGTTCCGGAGATGACCCAAAACATACAAACTATTCCTCTGTACAGTCGCCATCAGATATATCGGAGCGGCCAAAGTACTCACAAATATCTGAACACGTCTCTATTGTCGAGGCACACTATTAACTAGTATAGTTAAAGAGGTAGCTACATGCTAGTAGCTTTCTAAGTTTGTATGAGGGGGTTCGTATATACAATGAACTTTCAGGATGACGCAATACTTAACACAGAAGCGCCATCTATGGACTCCATGAAAAAGCTCATAAAAGCTGGTGTAAAGTGTTAAGCAGATACTTAGGTAGCTTTCTATAGTGGGGCTAGCAACAGCAGGCTTGTTATGTATAGAACGTGAAAAAGTATAAATAATTTTATACAAAAACTAATTTAAAAATGAATTTCTTTAAAAAATGCTGCGTTTTACGTGTAAAGAGCAATATTTCATTCACTATTCAGTATTTTTTTTCTAGGAATCATTAGTATTTAACATAAAAAAAATATATTTTAAGTAGGTAAGTATTCTAAGCATACATTAACTAATATACTAAATAAATGTGGCACTATACCTAATTGCTTAAAAATATATTCAAAATAATAATTCTAAACACAATGCTATACTTTACCTTCATGCGAGCTTTTTTTTATTGAGACGCGAACGCGACGCGAAACGACGAATAATAATCGACCTCCGCGATCAAACGTATTTTTACCGTCCTAATGAGTCAGTGTTATAAATGATACGGCTGTTAAACACACGCGATTAGTTTAATCAGTCCTTGTGGCACTTTACAAAGCGTACCTATATCACTGAGGACGATTTGGATGCGGTCCAACGGTAGACGTGTTGCACCTACAGATGGGTAAGGCGGCGCTCACACTGACATGTGTGGCATGCTACAAAACCAATAGGTATCTCCACCAATATAGGTTAGGTTTTTTATTTAATCGTATGGCATACATTATTTCATGGTATCAAAATCGTTTTTCAAGAACCCATTTAAGTAAGTACAAACTAATAAGTAGAACCCGAATCAAAAAATCTGAACACTACTCAGTGTTAAGATATTTATTTAGACAGTAGTATCGTCATGTCAAGTCCTTGTATAGCGCGTTACTTGTTCACATCGAGTACCTATTACACATCTTCCTATATTTAGGTTATTCTTGCCTTCAAATTGTAAGAGATATTCATTACTTCAGATTCAAAACGAAATCACTTTTGACTCATTTCCACTCATCGGAACTTGGTGCTTTGGCATGCGCGATGGTGAGTAATATTTTAGCAGAAGAACATACTTTGCTCGGCGTTTTGTTTTCTTGGTAAGAATCTATCCAGATAATAATTGACTTTCAAAACAAAGTTTTAACCGACTTCAAATCAGTAGCCAAATAGCTTCATGTTTGCCTATGAAATTTGAAGAGTTCGGTTTTTCCAGGATCCCATAATCAGAACTGGATTTTGGTGACAACGGGACTAATCTGGACGTATATGCTTTCGAACAAAGAAATTTTTTTTCAAATCGGTTCATAAAATACGGAGTATTATCGCGTAACATACATATAAAAAAATATTAAAAAAAACATACAGATGAATTGAGAATCGATGTCAATCTTATCAAAATGGTTTTTCAAGTACCCATTTAACTACAAATTAATAAGTAGAACCCGAATCGAAAAATCTGAACACTACTAAATAGTGTTTAGAGATAATTATTTAGACAATAGTATCGTCATGTCAAGTCTTTGTATAGCGCGTTACTTGTATAGATGACTGATGTTTAATTTTTAGTAGTTACCTTCCAGGGGACGCGTGCAGGGTTGTGGTAGGTAGCTCCTGCGGACGCAAATGACAGTTGTCAAGTGAGTGGGCAACTCGACCGTTAGAGGTTCTTAAGCCGCCCGAAGGCCTCTAACTCGGCTTAACGACTACTGTCATAGACAGCAGCCGGGATCAACTGCTTAGCGTGCCTTCCAAAATACGGAAGCGCTCATTTATAGTAACCACTAACCATCTCAAACTGGCGGTCACCCATCCAAAGACTGACCGCTGCCATCTTTGCTTAACCTAACGCAGGTTTCCGATTTGCAGACGCCGCTCGCTGGGCTATGAACGCTCCAATTTAGGTTAGGTTGGATACTTCTAATTGATATTTTAACCTCCTGACACCGCATACTTTTGAATTTTCACTCGTTCTAAAAACAAACGAAACAAGACAAAATGAAACAGTATTTCTTTAAATGTTGATTTACGAGTACATTCCATTGAGCTATTTTGTTATTTTTGTAGGAACCTGGAACTCAAGAGGACAAATACGAATAGGGACGTTGACTGATAGTCAAATCAGCACTTTTTATGAAACTTCAAAAACGCTGTTAGTTTGATGTTTATAGGGAAGTAGGAACAAGCGACGTCACGATATTCTATGGTCAAAGGTGTCCAATTTTTGATTTTTATATATTTAAAAATCCTTAAAACAGCAAAAAGTTCAGTGTTATGTTTACCAAGTATTTGTGAGTTGTGGTAATGTAAGATTTTTTAAAGATTGTCAACTACCTGCATACTGTAGCACTGTCGCAGCAAGCCGCATGCGTCAGCCAGTGTAGCCGCACCCTTACTAAGGTGCACTGCCGTGCCGTGAATATTTTACGGCACCTCGTTTGACACGTTATGCTGAAAAATTCAGTTTGTCTGCAAAAGCGTTAACACTAGACAAACGCGGGCAAAGGTGCCACATTCAGGCGCTACGTGACATTTGGTTTCTACTTCTAAGGTGCCACATTCAGGAGCTACGTGACATTTGGTTTCTACTTCTAAGGTGCCACATTCAGGCGCTACGTGACATTTGGTTTCTACTTCTAAGGTGCCACATTCAGGCGCTACGTGACATTTGGTTTCTACTTCTAAGGTGCCACATTCAGGCGCTACGTGACATTTGGTTTCTACTTCTAAGGTGCCACATTCAGGCGCTACGTGACATTTGGTTTCTACTTCTAAGGTGCCACATTCAGGCGCTACGTGACATTTGGTTTCTACTTCTAAGATAACATTTCTGGCGATTTTTAACTCCACTTATAAAGCTGAAAGTCAGAATTCTAAGTCCACGTGGTTCTGATTCACACGACGATAGCATTAAAAATCATTGTTTGAAATAAAATGACACGAAACAAATACTTATACCAGACTTTGTTTTAAATATTTAGTTAATGCTATATATTTCCTTCTATAAAGTAATATCTTAGATGGAAATTAACTGTATATTAAACATTGTACTAGAAATAAACTCCAATAATAAATGAAAACTTATCTTGATATCCTTGAAATGTCTAATTACATTTGAGCTTTACTTGCAACTAAAAACATAATGTTACTGTAAAGTACATGGAGTCCGCTGGATGCGGGTGGCGCAGGTCCGGCCATTGTCGCACTTTTTGGGGGAGACCTATGTCCAGCAGTGGACGTCTTTCGGCTGATACGATGATGATGATGAAAGTACAGTAACCATATTCAATTCAATTCAATATTTATTGATAACATGGTTACAGGTCAATATTTACATAATATTAGTTAATTTGATCATTTCATATAGCTACACAACATTAAATATTTTACATTATTATTATATTAAGTATTATCATTAGGTACATTTATCATTATTATATTAGGTATTATCATTACACATCATTGGATGATTGGCAAAGGAATTCGTCTAGAGAATAGTAGGCTTTGTTAGTCAAATATTTTTTAAGCCTACATATAAACAAGCATTCTGATATTTCTGATATTTATAGATTAGGGTCATCGAATATTGGACTGCATGAACTATCTAGCAGTGGAAAGCCGTTCATACTAAATGCGTACTGGTACTATGGTGTGGACCATTGCAGTATCTAGTCTATTTAATGGTGGCATTACACTTGAGGCTGCGTGTTCGCGTTGCGTCGTTGCCTCTCTTTCATTTGCCGAAGGAAGGAAAAAGATGCAACACGAATATTTGGGCAAATACCGCCAAGTGGAGTGCCACCATAAGTCGGTAGCCAAAATTACCGGCTGTGTGTGAGACAGAGATAAACGGATGTTTCACCCGCCAGATGCCAGCGTCCGGGGAGTGACGTCCTGCGCCGCAGTGTTGTCCGAAAAGACTTGCAGCTGTAAGTCTTTTTACACCACCATGGATGTTTATCATTGCACTGGAAAATGAGGTATGTGGTGCCGAGGGCCGAGGTCTGTAGCGTGAACCAGGAAATTAGTAAATTCCACGCCCCTTTGAGAATGGCCATTGGCCCGTATTACGAAGCTGCATGTTTCAATCTGACAAGTCTCAACAGGTAACACTTTATGGGCAACAACATCAAAGTTGCCGGAGACCAAGGCTGACCTTGGTCCCCGGTCGACTCCGCACGCTGCCTACAGCGTTGAGTTGTATGGAAGTGCAGCTACATTTCTACTTATAGAACGTGACGCTGTAAGTGGCGTGCGGCTTTAACCGGAAACCACGGACTTAGACTTGTAAAATTGTAACTTGTAGCTTCGTGAAGCGGACCACTGCCTAATACGCCGTCAATACTATTCGCTTCACTGGGCCCAGCATAGTCAACACCAAATTTTTAGAATGCTTCGGTCGTATGCAGTAATGGGGAATGGATGAAAATTTTAGAAACGCCTGGTTTTTTTTTGGAGATAGCAATAACCTTCCTTAGCACCAGAAAAAAATTGCAGACTTTTCAGATGCGTCGATTATTTTTGAAAAATATAAACAGTTTCCTCACTTACGTTTTGTGGTTAGGACGGCGAATGAGACAATATCCTTGATCCGTCTCATATTACATAAAAATATCATAAAAATCCGTGGTAAACTGACACTGGCAATGATATTGACAGCTGCAGCAGCTATATTGGTCATTGCCAGGGTCAGATATTTAAAATATTTTTTGTAATATGAGACGGATCACGGAAAGTGTCTCATTCGCCGTCCTAACCACAAAACGTAAGTGAGGAAACTGTTTATATTTTTCAAAAATAATTGACGCAGCTGACAAGTCTGCAACTTTTTTCTGGTGCTAAGGAAGGTTATTCCTATCACCAAAAAAATAATCAGGCATTTCTAAAATTTTCATCCATTCCCCATTGGTGGAGTATATTAGTTTACTGGTTCATCAGTGGCTAGATGTTACGAATGGAAGCTTGGCATGGCGTCAGCCAGAATCTTAAATGTCTACTCGAGTAGCTGGGTGATTGTTTGTTTATATACAATTGTCAATGTCAGCTATAGGTAGGTACTTTTTAGACAGTCTCATTCATTTACATTTTTCACTTAAATTAATATTTTAAAGCTATTATTTTCAACGCACATAATTGCCAGAAAGTATATTCCATAAGCGACATCTAGTCAACGAGTTAAATGTGTTGAGCAAAAGACCTTTTCACAAATACATGATAAGCGATTTAAATGGCGTATCACCATAAATATTGCAATATTATATCGCAGCCAATATTGACGACCAACATCTTAATCGCCAACGGTGCTCTATCGCAATGCATCTAACTAATGAGAATGATTGCGTTGTGGTTCGTCTCATTCTTACCTAATAGTTGTGTTAGTTGATCCTGACATTCTGATCTGACTGCGTTTGTGCTTCGAGTTTCAAAAGCTGGCTATTCACGACCGTTCCAACAAGCCAAAAAATCGGTCAATGAATGTCAAAATCGTAACATTTAAAGGTAGTTGGCACGGCGCGTTGGATATCTTAACGCAATATTGTAACAAAGGTTACCGATGGTCATTAAGGTGGTTCGATTGCCATACAAAGCGTTATTTGACATTTGCAGGCTAACGGCGTGATATTTTAAGAAACTTATGTAACAAACTATCATTAATTGGCATACCATTTGCGCCAAATTCCCCCTTTCCTAGAATAAACTTGTATAAACTAGATTAATTTGAGAAAAATAGTTTTCCCAAAATATCACGTGACAAACCAATTTCTCAAATTAATCTAGTTTATGTAAGTTTATTCTAGGAAAGGGGGAATTTGGCGCAAATGGGAAGCCAATTTATGAAAGTTTGTTACATAAGTTTTTTAAAATATCACGCCGTTAGCCTACGAATGTCAAATAACGTTTTGTATGGCAATCGAACCCCCTTAAGATACTGGTACAGTTCATAAATTGGTCCTGATATGTTTATCAATGTTGTTGTATTAAAAATAACCTTTGAGCAGTCCTTGCTTCGTTATGAGAGCTTGACTATGCTATACTAAAATAGGCTTTGTTAAATTAACGTTCTAACTATGGCGGAACAACTATTTGTAGGGGTTGTTTTATAGCGTTTGGGAAGCATGACGTCTGGCTTTCAGCCTCGTTTGACTTTTGTAGTCCTACACACACTTGGCACACAAAATATGGATCTTTTGATATTAAAAGCAACAATAAAGTATAAATAGTAAACATATCAGTCAAGCTCTCATTGGTCCGTAGTGCCACAACAGCGCACTGATACCTCTCTTGGACAAGTTGAGTATGGTATCAAAGGATGCTGTTATAATGCGATCTCACACATAGGGCCTGCTTAGAGGAAACAACTTTAAAAGTGCCGTATTTGGATTAAGCGCCGCCTATCATGTGTTTGTGACCCTTGGTACCTCAATTTCAGATTTGTGATGTATGTAGATTGTTTCCTTTAAGTAGATGCTTCCCGATAGAAGAGCATGCATGGTTTGGATGTAAGACACTTATGAGTCCGCAGTAAGCTCAATTCTCCATACAAACGTACTCGTAGTTACGCTCTCATTTTAAAACGACTAGCTAGTTTGCTCTGAAGCTGTGTACTAAGAATAAGTTAAGTACCATCCAGGTCTGTAATTAGTTTATGTAGCTTCAGATACCATAGTAAAAAAAATACAGCAAATTTATGTTTCTCATACAAAATTTGTTTTGCTGTATTTCGTTTGTTTTATAAACTGGAGCCATATCAACTAATTACAGACCTAGATATACCTCATGTCATTATATAATATGCACAGTTTTGTTACAATTCAACACGTAGTTTTAAAATGAGAACGAAACTCCGTTTGCATGGGAAGGTGAAATTCGGCCGAGCTTACTGCGGACTCTTAAAATTTGCACAATTCCTGACGATTGCATTGTGAGCACATCGGGAGATTTAGCAGTGATAATATAATTTAATCTTGTAATAACGTGGCTATGGATATGCATTAACCCACGGGCATAGTATGGTTGCTACTTTATCACTTATCGTTGTGGATAATACATCCATCACTCTCGCACTCGCCCTTGGCAGAACGTGACGGCTGTCTTATCCAGAGCGATAAGTGATAAAGTAGCAACCATACTATGCCCGCTGGTTGATTAACCAGTTGATACGTCCTTTCGATATGACAGCCATGTCATGGCACGGTTATATATCACTGTTAATCCTCAAACAGTGTCCCATGACTTGTTATAAATTGGGTAAGTTATAATATGCCTGTATATAATGCCTGGAGTAAAATCACACGTAGAACTGTTGATTTATTTTTGGACTCTATTTTACGAAAAGGATACCCAGCTTGGTGTATTATCTACATGCACCTACATGTAGGTAATACATTTACAGAAGACTGCAGCGCGGAAGGTGCAAGTTTCGTGAATTGATCATAAATGTAAAGAAAAACTGCAATATATCAATCAAATGAAAATAAAATTAGCTAAGCTAGAAAAAAGCGTCAATTTTAAAAACTACCAGCTAATATTTGATTAAACTAAAAATGGCTTAAGGCAACGAGACCAAATCTTATGGGAGAATTTTTGCATTTGAATGTTTTGATGTTTACGTTTAAATTACAACGTTCAACATTCGTTATTTTGGATCGCTTTCATTAAAATTTTTAAATTGTCGTGGATACTAAATAGTTGAACTATTTTTAACTTTACGTAAGTACTAAGGTGACGAACCCGTGCTTTCCACCATTGTAGGTACAAACTAAACAATAATAAACTAATATTGTGTTCAACTTTACGAAATCATTTCGTAGAAAAGAACGTTCGTTAGAAACGTCGCGTAGATTTTTTAAGTAGCTTGTGTAACTTAATTTTGAAAAGCCATCATCGTGTAAAAATCGATTAGACTATATTGTAGACTTACATAACTAGACGTAGAATACACCGTGGGCGTTAATAACCCGAAATATTTTAACCACGCATTCCTTAGGTCATTAGGCGCAAAAAAATGTTATTTGAACCCCAGTCAAATCCTGCTTAGTTTTGAAGATATTATCATTTTCATGTAAACTATTTATTGTGATTAGTAAAGTGCATTAAGCTCTTTTGATGGAGACGTTGCTACCGATGTTGCCAAGTTTCGAGTCATTATTGACATACATCAAAGTGACAGCTACCACTCACTAAATTCATTCTTTTTTGGAGAAATAATTGTTACCATTTTATTAAAAGGGATTATTTCCATCCAGGAAGCGATACTTATCCAAATTGTATTTACAAAAACCGAAAAAAATACAGCAAAAAAAAATTTTTTTTTGCTTAATTTGGATTTGGGTTCATATAACATTTTTTACTCCTAATGACCTCCGGAATGCGTGGTTAAAATCTTTCGGGTATTAACGCCCACGGTGTATAGTGCTTGTACAAACGCCAACACAGTTAACTGACCATCATGTATTTATATTGAACCTTGTTACAATACACATACAGTGCACAGATGGTCAGTAACTGCGTTGGCGATGGTACATACTTTATATATGGTTGAATATCACCACCTGTAAATACCTAAATGTTAATTCATTATATTGTCATGCCCTACTCTCATGTGATCCAGTATACAAATATGTGTATGGAGCACGGAGGAGTTTTTTGAGACAATGATAAATTTACAATACTATTACTATACAACTTCTCGTTTTAAACACAGAAAGAAAAAAAAGAAAGAAAGATACAATTCACTAGCACACAGGACACACATATCAGAAATAAGCAGTCATACTGATACCTACCTACTTTGGGAAGGACTTTTCTATTTTTAACCGACTTCAGAAAAGGAGGAGGTTATATGTTCCACTGTCTGTATGTAAGGTTTTTTTTATGTATGTCACCAAATTAGGATCTGATGATGGGATCCCAGGGAAATTGAGGGCAACCCTCAAATTTTATAGGCACGGCACGCATGTAGTGATTTCGGTATTTTCTATTATAATTCGTGTATTTACGTTCGGAAATCACAATTTTGGTGAAGTGGACCACGGATGACTTATGGAACTACTCAAAGATGTAAAGCTCGTCAAAGATTCTGACATGATTCAGTATTCAGTATTCATTATTTATTGCAATTAAGGACACGTCCATGCATTAATACATAATAATCAACAATAATATAATTAACAATTAGACAAAATAAATAACAAAATAGGCTTAAACTTAGAAAAATATATGAAACAGGGTTATGATTAAGATGATTAGGTAATTCCGTTGAAGTAGCAACTCATGAAGTGGCTTTGCTCTCGGAAAGCAGTGCATGTGGTAAATTGGAAAGGAAATGTGGAAATGTTCATGTATCTACCTATGTGGCTTTGGCGAAGTACTGAATTGAAGTCGGTTCAAACTTTGTTTTTAAAGTAATTATATACGTTCCTGTGAACGCGTCCTAACCGTTGCTTGAATCGTCTGATTGGTCCGTTTCCCAGACTAAGGTCTGTGCCACACTGGCAGCGCCCGCGCACGTATCTTTTGTTCACTATCTATAATTAGACGTGCGGACGCGGGAGTTTTATAGGCAAACACGAATTCATTGAAAACTGTGTCGGAGTGAAACTAGCGGAGTTCGAGTTTGGTAAGGAGCTTGTATTGTTTATATAATTTTCATCATCATCATCATATCAGCCGAAATTTATAGCACCGTAATTGGGAATGGATGACAACTTTAGAATGGCCTGATTTTTTTGGTGATAGGAATAACGTTCCTTAGCACCATAAAAAAGTTGCAAACTTTTCAGCTGCGTCAATTTTTATGGAAAAAAAAACAGTTTCCTCACGTACGTTTTGGGTTTAGGACGGCGAATGAGACACTTTCCTTGATCCGTATCATATTACAAAAAAAATCTCTCAAAAATCCGTGGTACCTAAATTGACACTGGCAATGATATTGACAGTTGCAGCAGCTATATTTGTCCTTGCCAGGGTCAGATACCTATTTAAAATATTAATTGTAATATGAGACGGATCAAGGAAAGTAAATATCGCCGTCCTAAACCCAAAACGTAAGCGAGAAAACTGTTTTTATTTTTCAAAACTAATTGACGCAGTTGAAAAGTCTGAAACTTCTTTCTGGTGCTAAGGAAGGTTTTTCCTATCACCAAAAAAATAATCAGGCACTTCTAAAATTTTCATCCATTTCACATTGCATAATTGGTCGTTGTCACAGCCACGTTAAAAGGCAACGAGGCGCCCGGGTTTGCGAACCACAGATTTAAAAACACTTGCCTAGTTGGTAGTTAGTGTTACCCTGCTTGCGAAGCTGCTGGTTCAAATTCCGGTAATATGTATTTATTCGTGTGAGGGAATATTTGTTCCTGAGTCATGGATACTTTCTGTCTATTCAAGTAGGTACCTATCATGTATTTGTCACCTAGTTTGAGACTAGGTCGATTTGTGTCAGAATACCCTAGAACTGTTTTATTTTTTACATTTTAAATAACTTGTGGTTTTATTGTCATGAAGAAAATACTTACACCGCATTTTTATCAAAAATCAAAGTATATAGAAAAATGGATATACAGGAGGTCCCGTAACCGTGGATAATCCGTCGACAGCTGATAGTGCTGCTAAATACTTTTCAGAATATTTAATTTTAGGTTTCGTAAAAATGCCTTAGTTTTCGATATATTGGCATTCTTGTAAAAATCGATTTACTCGTATGTTCTCCGTTAGGTCACTTTTTTGATTGCAAAAGCTACCAAATGTGTTTTTTAAGGTTCCGTAGCCAATTGGCAAAAAACGGAACCCTTATAGATTCGTCATGTCTGTCTGTCTGTCTGTCTGTCTGACCGTCCGTATGTCACAGCCATTTTTTTCCAAAACTTTAAGAGCTATACTGTTGAAACTTGGTAAATAGATGTATTCTGTGAACCGCATTAAGATTTTTACACAAAAATAGGAAAAAAAACATTTGATTTTGGGGGTTCCCCATACTCAGAACTGAAACTCAATAAATTTCATCAAACCCATACGTGTCTATGGATAGGTCTTCAAAATTAAAATGATATTGAGGTTTCAAATATATTTTTTTTCTAAACTGAACAGTTTGCGCGATAGATACTTCCAAAATGGTAAAATGTGTCCCCCCCCCCCCTGTTACTTCTAAAATAAGAGAATGATAAAACAAAAAAAAATATATGATGTACATTACCATGCAAACTTCCACCGAAAATTGGTTTGAACGAGATTTAGCAGGTAGTTTTTTTTTAATACGTCATAAATCGTAAACTGCAATTTATTTTACGGATGTCCCTTCATGTGCGAGTCCGACTCGCACTTGGCCGCCTTTTTATAATTGTGGTTTTGTCAAATATTCCTTAACAGCAAGGCTTTCACACGGTATTTTTACTTAGCTGAAAAACGACTTAAGAGCCACTTGTTAGATTTTTAAAAGTCATAAGTAAAAGCCCTTCTTGTATGACGATGACATTTCGAATCGACATTGCATATTTTAATTGAGTAGGTAACAGAAATAAATCAAATGCTTATTAGAACAAGTCAACTCTACAAGAGGGGTTTTACTTACCTAAGTGATTTACCTGACACGCGCATCGTAACGGAGTGGACGGGGTATCGAAACGGGGAAAGGAGAACGCAGAAGTTCGGAACACCAAGGATATTACCGCGTTCCAATTTTTCTTTGTACTTTGATCTTTATGTTTTTATTAATTGACAACATTTATTTTTTTCAAAAGGGCCATTTTATGATTTATTTCGCTAGAAAATGTTTTTTTTAAGCGGCACGTGTTTTTTTTTATTTCACCCTAAATTATAATTTTCATTCAGAAATATCAAATCAATTGAAAAGTAGCGAATTTCAGAAGGTCGTAACTATACTATGACGTCAACGTTACGGCTCTGTATGGCAGCTTGAACACCTTTAATATGAGAGTCGCAGTTTTGACGTCACACACGGCTTAAACCACATTTATACAATATAATTTGAAATATTTATATATTTTTTAACGAAAGAGTATTTCAAACAACATAGTGGCTATGGTTCCACACTAGGCTGGGCCTGTCCCGTGGAAACCAAACAGTGCAGATTAACAATTACGCGGCTTAAATATAGAGCAATTTGCTCAATTTTCTTGAAAACGGATGAGAAATCTCTACTCTATTACGTTCAGGTAACATAATTACCGAAATCATTACATAGTTTGAAATGTTGTCAATTGTATGCGTGTGCGCAGAGAGGGGCGGGGCGCGTGGGGCGGGCGGCCGCGCGGCGGCGGCGCGGCGCGGCCCGGGTGGCGGCGCCGGGAGCGGGAGCAACCGCGCAGGCCCATGGAGATGCTAACCAGCCTTTACGCGCTGCTGTCCGGAGGGGTGAGTACTGCTTAAAAATAAAACACCCATCAAATATCTATTTCACAGCTTCTGCACAAGCACCTTGGAGATGCTAACCAACTGTGAGAACCACAACTTCCTCCCCCTTCCCCCTTCTACCATCCACAAACAACCTGTTCCACAATAACTGCTACTTCCTGAAGCCACGCTCTATGAGGCTGTAGCGGCCACGCAGCCCCATAAAGATACTACCAGCCTACGCGCTGCTGTCCGAAGCGGTGTGAACCATTACATGTAACATCCACCATCAAATAGCGTCAAATACTCTGTAGCAGTCGAAGTGGGCAAATAATTCAGTACACCATGCTAAGTATATGGTGTACCGAACTATTTGACTACTTTGGTTGTTACAAAGTATTTGACTCTGAGGGGGGGTTAAGAATCACAACTTCTTGTACAGTCAGCATCATACAGGCTGCTCCCGGGAATTTCCGATAACTTTGGCACAGTGCAGATTACATTCACAGAAACAAATTAGCATAATTATAAAATAAAAAAAATAAAAAAATAAAGATTTTTGTACAAAATAATTCAATGTAGCATTAACGGATATTGTCTTATTGTACAAGGGCCTTGAAACATATGAAATAAAAAATATGTAGGTAACTCACTTTGTAAACCTTCTTGTAGTGTACAGGAGCCTTACAACATTTAAAGGCACACGACGTCACAGACATATGACGTCACAGTTAAGAGACATTTACACTGGTTAAATCTGCAAAACTGATTAAATTAAACATTGAGTATCTTGATAACAGTAGGAGTTAAGATACTACTGTCTTGGAGAAATTAACTTTATTTGATCTAAACTATGCCTCCTTGCAATTAACTGAAATTCCCGGGAACACGTTGTATAGTTAGTAGCAGCTAAAATTGACAAATTGTCTAGTTTTATACACGTCTCTATTATAACCCGCAAGAGTTAACGCGAGACCTTCTTCGTATGAAGTTAGTACGCGCTCGGATCTCAAGTTAACTCTTGCGGGATATACTATTAGAGTAAGGATGTGTTCCGATACGATAACAAAGGGTTTTTTGTGTTACGATGGGTGTGTTACGATATACAGAGTGTTTTTTTCAAATGGGACAGTATGGGGAAATCCGAATCTAAAGGAGATAGAGGAAAAGTGTCCAAGGAAACATTAGGTGTTTTTTTATGTAAACAAATTTGGCTCGTTAAATTTTTTGGTCAAGCGTGAGTTGTTCTTAAAAAATTATAAAGTTGGTAATTTTTTTTTTGACGCGGGTCGACTCTGTTTCATGTAAGGATTATTTCATTGTATAGAAAGAAAAAAATCTGAACAGCAGAAGTTGGTCAAATTTAATGAAAACTAATCTTCATACAGTTGGTTTATTACTTGAGTAAATGTTCGATGTGGCCGCCGTCTTGTCTTATGCAGGTACGAGCACGCTTCAAGACACTTCTAGTTGCATTTAACAGAGACTTATGGTGAATTCTGTTTGAAGTGTTGTAAACAGCATCTTTTAATTCTTGTACGGAGTTGTATCGGGATTCATAAATTCGACCCTTAAGGTAAAATAAGAAAAAAATCAAAATCAAATTTGAATTCTTTTTTTTATAATTTCAAGACTATCGCGTGCCATGATGTTTACGAAGATTAAAAAAAATGTTCTTCTCTTGAATCATCTGGAGCTCTTATCGATTATCGAAATTTAAAAATGGAATAATTTTAAATATTTTTTTACACGCCTAGGCACTTGTAACAATATTAAAAGGCGAATAGGTACTACAATTGTATGAAGATTAGTTTTCATTAAATTTGACCAAATTCTGCTGTTCAGATTTTTTTTCTTTCCATACAATGAAATAATCCTTACATGAAACAGAGCCGACCCGCGTCAAAAAAAAATTGACCAACTTTATAATTTTTTAAGAACAACTTACGCTTGACCAAAAATTTTAATGAGCCAAATTTGTTTACATAAAAAAACACCTAATGTCTCCTTGGACACTTTCCCTCTATCTCCTTTAGATTCGGATTTCCCCATACTGTCCCATTTGAAAAAAACACTCTGTATTGGGATACTTGGGTTGCTACTAACTTTATGAAGCTGACTGAGCCATCAAACATAAGAATCACCGACCAAATAACTGATAGTATATGGCGTTTTCACAAGTTACCTACTGCTCATACCATCTCCCTCATGTGTCGATATAGAAGTATACGAGTATGCGTACGACTGTACTTACGCCTATAATCTACTGCGGGGCTGACTGTACGTGATTCCTCATTTTCAAGGAGCTCATTATGTGTACTCGCGCGGCGGCTGGGTCATTATGGACCCAATCGATGTACACGGGGTGGTTTATAATGAGATTTCATTGCAGAATTAAAAGGGTGTCACTGTTGACCTATTAAGTAAGATGATGTTTAACGAGTCCATACAAAAACGTCCGGTCCATACAAAAAAGTCAAATTCGGGACTGTCGACTGCCGACTGTGTTTAACTGAACCTATTTATTTAAACCATTTTTCATGTTAAAAGATGGTCTATGTATGTCTGAATTTTGGAATTAGTGTACCCCGGCCCCTGAGTTGTTAACTGTAGGTAAGAAAACTTTTATTTGCGTTTTATTATTGACACCTATTCAAATATAAAACGGAATGTTTTTTTTTTAATTTGAGATATTTTTTCAACAGCAAGGTGTGAACCCTAAGATCGACTCGCTCGCCTTCCGGCTGCACTGCGGCGCGACGACGGCAGCCCTGCTGGCCGCCAGTGCCGCGCTCACCACCAGACACCTCGTCGGCAACCCTATCGACTGCATCCACACCAGGTGAGTGGCAGCCCTGACTACTGCGGCGCGAAGACGGCAGCTCTGCTGGCCGCCAGTGCCGCGCTCACCACCAGACACCTCGTCGGCAACCCTATCGACTGCATCCACACCAGGTGAGTGGCAGCCCTGACTACTGCGGCGCGAAGACGGCAGCTCTGTTGGCCGCCAGTGCCGCGCTCACCACCAGACACCTCGTAGGCAGCCCTATTGACTGCATCCACACGCGGTGTGTGGTAGCCCTGACTACTGCGGCGCGAAGACGGCAGCTCTGCTGGCCGCCAGTGCCGCGCTCACCACCAGACACCTCGTCGGCAACCCTATCGACTGCATCCACACCAGGTGAGCGGCAGCCCTGACTACTGCGGCGCGATGACGGCAGCTCTGCTGGCCGCCAGTGCCGCGCTCACCACCAGACACCTCGTCGGCAACCCTATCGACTGCATCCACACCAGGTGAGTGGCAGCCCTGACTACTGCGGTGCGACGACGGCAGCCCTGCTGGCCGCCAGTGCCGCGCTCACCACCAGACACCTCGTCGGCAACCCTATCGACTGCATCCACACCAGGTGAGTGGCAGCCCTGACTACTGCGGCGCGAAGACGGCAGCTCTGCTGGCCGCCAGTGCCGCGCTCACCACCAGACACCTCGTCGGCAACCCTATCGACTGCATCCACACCAGGTGAGCGGCAGCCCTGACTACTGCGGCGCGATGACGGCAGCTCTGCTGGCCGCCAGTGCCGCGCTCACCACCAGACACCTCGTCGGCAACCCTATCGACTGCATCCACACCAGGTGAGCGGCAGCCCTGACTACTGCGGCGCGATGACGGCAGCTCTGCTGGCCGCCAGTGCCGCGCTCACCACCAGACACCTCGTAGGCAGCCCTATTGACTGCATCCACACCAGGTGAGCGGCAGCCCTGACTACTGCGGCGCGAAGACGGCAGCTCTGCTGGCCGCCAGTGCCGCGCTCACCACCAGACACCTCGTCGGCAACCCTATCGACTGCATCCACACCAGGTGAGCGGCAGCCCTGACTACTGCGGCGCGATGACGGCAGCTCTGCTGGCCGCCAGTGCCGCGCTCACCACCAGACACCTCGTAGGCAGTCCTATTGACTGCATCCACACGCGGTGTGTGGTAGCCCTGACTACTGCGGCGCGACGACATACACACGTAGTGAGTTAGCTGGAAAGGACTTCCATACCTCCTAAAAACCTACCTGAAGACATACGAGACTAGCAAAATAATCCTAAATTGGATCAAAGCTCTAAAAAAATACGGTTTAAACATCTGAATGCTCCAAAACTGTTAAAGTTCCTATAGCAAGAACGGAATAAGTAGTTACCACTGTATTTTAAAAATAAATTCCATTGTTTACTTATAATAGTTATGTAAGTACCTACCCTAAAAATACAACACTAAAACAAAACCAATCTTCAATGTAAGGACTATGACAAGATTTCAAAAAGAGAATTGTCGTAGTTAAGTCGAAACGCCACCTATTGACCGGGTTCATAAACTGCTGACGCCCGCGACCTGTGCACCCGACGACCGGTCGCAAGTGTCGCCAGGTAGTATCGGGAGTCTAGGATAGGTGGCGTTGTTTTAAACCTTGCAAATTATGCGAAAAATGCAAAAAGGTATGTTTGTTATTCTTAGACCTCGTTATCTTGTCGCACTGTCATTGCTTTTCCGTAGAGCTTAAAAGGTTTTTTTTATCGACTATCTAAATATCGATAGTGTACTTAGAGTTAATTGTCACTGATAATTAGTGAACTGATAAGGAGTCACTAGGTACTATCGGGTATAAATATATATGATAAAAAAATAAGAAATAAAAATCTCGGGTGTAGGTACCTTAGTTAAGACTGTTTATCATTGTTTTTCCACAATAATTACAATACACTGTATAGAACTCTACATCGTCAATGTAACTTTACTAAGGGTCATATTATTATAGGGGTTTTGGTGATCACAAGTTTCACATTGGGTGGCAACGTAAATCCTGCTGCATATACATGCCAAGGGCGCACTGACCAGCTTCACACATTTTCAAAAAACAAATGCCTTTTAAAGGCTGCTGGTACTGGTAATTCAAAAATGGCTGCTAGTATACATTCCATCTAGAAATAATAAATAGGTACTTAAAATCAGCGTTCAACAAAGGAATCTTCAAAACATTTGCAAATAAATACCAACTTACGATATTGAAGTTCCCGATGTACCTACTGGAAATGATGAGTTACTTTTCGTCGTTGCAGTGGCTAATAGGTAAATCATTTAGTTATATCTCTTCACCAATGAGGTTATCTACTTATTTTTCATCAAGAAGTTTTCATTGAGATTGAGCAAAGATTTAAAAGGCGAAAATTCAATCGCATTGTTGCATTATATAAACATCGATATCAGGACGGTCGATAAAAAAATCATTCACGCTCTACGGAAAAGCAATGACAGTGCGATAAGATAACGAGGTCTAGTTATTTTGATGTGTAACTAAGGATGTCTGTACTAAGTATTATAGAGGAAAAGTATCTGAGATTGTAGCTTCCGGAACCAAAAATCCGATTTTAAAAGTTCCTTCACTTGTTTAAATAGTAGATTTTCTAGATGGATAGACTATATTTAATCTCGCGGGTTTGTCTACGTTCGTTTCAATACGCGGGCAGCTAGTTGCTGAATAGTTGTTGCGTGAGAGAGTAAACGAGATAGTGTAACTGTGTTGAAAAGGATCTGTTATGTCTATATCTGTCGACGATCAAATCAATGAAAAAATGAAAATGAAAATGAAAAATGATTTATTGGTAATCAAAAGGGTTGACAAAAGCAAGGTTGGAGTCTCCTTTAAAGTAATAAAGATACTTGTGTCAGGAGACACCGCTCTTCCATAAACCGCGTAAGGGTACTATCTATACCAATAATTAATTAATGCGGGATTAATTACTTAAGCGTGTACATACTTAATTCTTATTTCAAGTACCATTGTTGATACATGTAGGTACATTATATACATAAAGCTAAACTTACTTAATCTAAAATTGTGTGTGTGTCATGTGTGTGTGTGTGTATGTATGTGTATGTGTGTGTGTGTGTGTGTATCTTTAATAGTGTTTAAGACATTAGTGCTTCAGCTTCATCGTAGCTTAACATTTTTAACCATTGCATAACTGATTTTTGCAGTCAAATGATTGCATGGAGAATATATTCAAACGCTCATTAACAATGTTATAAAGTTTAGTAGATTGAGTACAAAATTGTCGTTTAGCAAATTTGGAATTAGTATAGGGTACTGGTGCAGCTTTACGTTTTTTCCTTTGAACTTCAACTGTATGCTCATATTTCAGTGTCTTATGTAACCCACAATGTATAAGTTCCTTATAGACAACAAGTCACACATCAATAAACGGTCGGAAACGCTTTTTGTATCTGGAGTTGCCGGCGTCCATGTGCTTAATATCTGGCGCCGAAATGTTGAAACACCCACGACATTTTCATTTCAAAGTTCAATATCTCAAAAATGGCTGAACCGATTTTGATGAAACGTAGCTAAGAACCATCCCGATTACGTCAGCTTTTGGTTAAAAAAATCGCATTCAAATCGGTCCATTAGTTTAGGCGCTACGGTGCCACAGACAGACAGACACGTCAAACTTATAACACCCCTCTTTTTGCGTCGAGGGTTAAAAAGAGAACGAAACATATTGAAATGCATCACGGTAGTTGACAATAGTAAAAATAAATTATTCATACATTAACATTAAGTACCTACACAAGTGTCTTACGAAAATATTAGGAACATCGCGCTTCAACTTATTTTTGCTGACGAAGATTTTTAAATACGTATAGATAAAAATGGACGCTGGTCGACCATCGATACTCGTGATCTCACTTGTTCCTATACCCTTATAAATGTCATACTAACAGAGAAATTGGGACGTTTCATGTTTCCAAAACTGCTGATTTGACTCTCAGAGGCTCTATATAAGTTTTATCGATACAATACGTGCGTTTAGTTTCAATATGGCAATGCGAACAGCGCCTCTGGTGGTAACTATTTGGAACTACGCGTTGCCATACAAATTGAAACTAAACGCAAACGCGTTCGAAAACGAATGTGTATCGATAAAACTTATAATAGAGCTACTGGTAGAGGTCTTGCTTCGTAGCATGAAGCATCGTAGCTTATGTCGTAGGGCCTCTACGGTGCTACGACACTACTGTACTCGTAGCACTGTGGCACTGTAGGTCGATCCAGATTTCAAATTACTTCAATGTCGGTCAAAGGTAAAATACTTAAAAATATATGTAGTCGAATTAAAATCCATTTTACCCATTCAGCGCCAATCTCGTATATCGTATAAGAGTTAATGGCATAAAAGACGGTAGCTAAAATAGAGTAGGAGTGCCCTTATTATGGGAGCAGTTTAGACTTCTAGTAAAAATAAGAGCCGATTAAAAAAAACTCGGTTAAAAAGGACCACTTTAGATGATATTGTCCTTTTTATAGGACATACTTAAAATGCGTGTCCTTTCACAGGGACATCCCGGAAGACGTGTTAAACACGTACTGCTGGATCCACTCGACGTTCACAGTGGCGGGGGGCGCGGGGGAGGCGTATCCGGGGGTGAAGGGTGCCGGCTCGCTGCCGCACCGCCGCGCGAAGTACTACCAGTGGGTCGCGTTCACGCTCTTCCTGCAGGTCAGTAGTATAAGTATTATAGGACGATGTCCTTCTTAAAGGACGTTCGTTTATTTTTTTTACAGGTATGTGCTTGAAGTCCTATTGATAGATCTTCTTAAAAAACTCATTTGAAATCTTGCTGGCGCGATACGATTATATAAAAAAAATTACAGGACGAACGACTGAAACGAATTTTACACTAATTTAAGAGGACAATGTTCTTTGTCCCCTTTATTGTGCCCTTTTCTTGGCTCATATCAATTTTATAAGCCAACTGGTACCAGTTTACTCGTGAATTGAACCTTAGTTAGTTATAGTTATAATAATATCTCCACACAATCAGTGCCAACGCTTTCATAGCTCTGTGCATTTTCTGATTTATTTATGAAGGCGTTTATGAGCGCCCATGTGGCGGCATTCCACTGAAAGCGGCGCTGCTGTATTTTAAGGCTAGTATTTAAACGCACGTCAAAAAAACTCAACAACCAACAAAACACTGAAATGCACAGCTAAAAAAAATACTAATCGTTCATCAAAATTCGGTCAAGTATTTATGTGTTATTGTTAAATGTTGATGAGCAAGTCAGTATTTTTGGCGCGCAGTCACGTTTTTTTTTGGTAAGCGATAAAAAATCCTTTTCACATGTTGTTAACATTAAAATAATATGTTAATGGAAACAAAATGTGCCCACCGATCGAAAGAATATGACAAAAAAAAATTAAATTGACTGTTTGTCATTCTTATAGTACATAGGTATTTTTTCTCGTGTTTCCGTTCCATTTAACCCGCAAGTGAAGCCTGGTGACGCAGCTAGTGCAGCGTGACTCGTAACCCCTTTATTGCTTATTTATTGCCCCGCTATAGTGCCGCCGGCTAGCATTGGCTCGCATTTTGATACAATGTTGCTAGGTGCTGTGTATGGTGGTGAGTAAGGTTGCCATATCTCCCAAGGTTGCGGTGTTGAGAGGTAAGATAAGAGTTAAGGGCATGAATTGGAAAGTTATGAAATTCAAGATTAATAATAATAAAAAGATAGCTCAGTAAGGTCTATGATACAGTATACTTCATTTCATTTACGAAGGCCCAATCCCGCTTGAGACTCTCAAGCGGGATCGGGCCTTCGTAAATGAAATGAAATATACTAGACGACGATATTTATTTAATTCATTACACAGAACACCGGCAGAGTACAGAAGGTAAGGTTACAGTTGTCTTCGGCATCGGCAATATGTGGTGGCTTATGTACCCCAATTACAGGTGAACACATCAACACCTTGATATAAATAGGTACCTAAATACATAGAAAACATCCATGACTCAAATACCAAACCGTTGCACCAATCGCAAGCGGTGTTCGTTAAAATCTGAATGGTGCCGGTTAATGTACGGCCCAATAATTGGCGTCCACTATATCTCTGTCTCTTTTTAACTCATGCAAAAAGAGAGAGAGAAAGATAGATGGACGCGGTATTATCGGGCCGTACATTAACCGGCACCAACGAATGTGGAAATTTTGACAAGTTTCCATGGAATGACAGCGACCGGCGCCATATTTAACGTTGATTGGCAGGGGGCGTACTTTTCATGCCGATGACATCAATTTGACGTCACGCTGCATGTAGGATGATCCCAAATAGTTTTATTGTGATTATTAATCATTAGTCGTCAATCATTATAATCATGTACAAATTACTTCAAAAGTAATCTATTCACACGTGGAATAATTAATAGGTACCTACTTGATACGTGAAACGTAAATTAAACTATTTGTTTTATTTTATACATACATTTTATCAAATGGTATTGTTACCACCAGGGCCCGTACTTATCATGCCGTTGACGCAAAATGACGTCACGCTGTATATAGTTTGACTGCAATTGTATACATAAAAACAAAACAAATAGTTTAATTTACGTTTCACATATCAAGTAGGTACCTATTAATTATTCCACGTGTGAATAGATAACTTTTAAAGTAATTTGTACATGATTAAAATGATTGACGACTAATGATTAATAATTACAATAAAACTATTTGGGATCATCCTACATGCAGCGTGACGTCAAATTGATGTCATCGGCATGAAAAATACGCCCCCTGTTGATTGGCATCTTATAACTGAATAGCAGTCAAATATTCTCGACATTCATTCATTCTCACGTATTCATTCTCACAATAAGAGATATGTAGATGTATTTTTAAATGCAACCGCCCTTTACCCGATCCCCTATTGAGGCCACCCCGGTTTGGATCAGACTGAACTTTACTTTACATACCTGATTTGGAAATAGCTTGTCACGACTTGTACCGCTGGGGCTGATTGCTGTTTTTGGAGAGCTCGGTTTGTTTAGTTTATTTTGTTTATTTCATTGTACTATTTTCTTGACTTTCTTCTTTGACTAACATTATATTACTTATCACTCACAATAGGCAAGATGCAATATTTTCATTTTTGCTTTCATTTGAAACAATTTCATGCAGAATGGACCACGAGTGTATTAAAAAATTAAAATACTATAATTTATAGTCAAAAATGTCTGTTACAAACTGACAATTCAAACTTTCGCGCCTAAACGGATCTACAGTTCCTGTGACGTCACTCGTGTTTGTCACTCGCCATAATTTACGATCATGTCGAAACTAACTTTTGGAATGTTTCTAGAGTCTGCTTTAATAAAGCCTACTTCCATTTTTATTCAAAAATCTTCAGTTTTTTAATGAAACAATCTTTCGCTGTACAATTATAACCTTTCATTAGTTGTCATAATAGGAGTGACGTCACCAGTCGCTGATTGGTGGATAAAAACACGTTCCGTTTCACATGACTTCAAATCGTGATAATTGTTTGAAATTTGTGTAAATTAAAGTAAAAACGTTTCAGTAGTTATTATTTTATGTTTTTTTCAACATTTTGATCACAAAATAATGATAAATATTAAAGCTGCATCTTCCCTATTCAATATTATGGTACCATCCACCAATTATATTTTAATACCTGGGTCATTGTCAGATTTAGGTTCGCGTCTTTTCGGTGGACATTGCCAAAGTTAAGGGCTATAAAGCCTAATTTTTGGTTGAACTCTGAATCCGCATAAACGGCGTTGCCCCTTCTATAATTCTATGTGATAAAAACATATTATATGTGAGCGTAAAGCCCTTAACTATTGACCACCGGAAAGATGATTTTTGTTTTTGTGACTGACAATGACCCACCTATAATAATAATAATTATATTAATACCAATTCAGTATTTAACCGACGTAACCCCGTTGAGTCTGGGCTCGTAAGAATCGTCGCAATGAGTAATTGACGAAGGTATACAGAAAAGCTTGTACCAAAAATGAAATTTTTGACAGAAACTTATTTTCTTTGTGTGAAAGTGCACTGTAACGTTCAGTAGCCAGTCCTGACCAGCGCGACTACGCGTGGCGTGACGGCTAATCCAATAGTGGGTGATTAGAAGTGGAGTGATTGCCGACGCGTCTCGATGTATCTAAATAATATTGCGATCAGACTCCATCGCCGGGGATCGTAGGAAATGATGACCGATGTTTTAGAGATCTTCATAAATCGTCCATGTCCAAATCAAATAGTAAAGCATTTGTTCTGCAAATAGGCCACATGGCACTTTAACATATCAAAATATTAATATTCTAATTTGAAAACAAATATAGTAATAGGTAGATACAAAGCAAGAAGAATATTTTCGGATTCGGCAAGCAACAATTGATTAGCTACATTTTTGTTCAGATCACTTTATAGTTTTTCAGAGGCAATAAACACGATTGCCTACAGTTTTCTCAATTACTCAATAAAACTAATAAACATTTAAAACAACCGTACACAGCAAACATAGATAAGAATAAAAACTAATTCGTGCTCATCACGCAAATATTAGCCCTTACCGGGACTTGAACCTAGGACCGTCTCTATCCACAAGGCTAACGCGTCAATCTATAACAATAATAATTAACCCAGTTATTTGTATTTTCGGTTGCAAAAATAACATCGTCCAGATTTTACGACAGCACGTCAAATAAAATACACCATGTGTGTCCTATATAAGAGCGATTAAAATTACCGCGAACGCAATTATTGTCATAATCATAAATTAATTAGATAGTTATTGGCGATTTATGGAGAACTGAAACTATACCTTGGTTTATAGGTCTTCACGGACTGTAATGGTTGAGCCATTTAGAGCTCACTTTATACTGGACACTTCAAAGCTTACTATGAAATCCAAAATTAGTTGAGACCTAAATGGCTCAATAATTAAAGTCCGTGAATGTACAGATTAAGTTGAACAAAAGTGTTTCCTGTGGTCAATAGGGCAGTTGCGTCATGTTAAAATTGACAACGTAGTGTTGCTAAATGGATAGTAAACCATCAAATTATTGTAATAAAGTATAAATTAAAAATATAATTAAAATCATAAATACAAATACAAATTATTTATTTCCGAGTTGCGAGCGTACCAGGGTGCTGACGAGTGCAAGTGCAAGGTGTAGCCACGTAAAAGGACAGACTTACAGCCCATCCTAATCCCTTGTCTGCCAAACTATTGGAGCCTAATCCAATTAAGAGACTCAAGAGAGCCAACGTGCTACCTGAATTAGACGAGAGCTAGGACATTGGTCTTATCTCTCCAAACATCTACCACCTAGTACCCATCTGCTTATAGTCTTGCGACTGATCGCAGATATAAATAAAGGAAAAAAAAAATATTTATTGTTCGAATGTGAGTGGTTATAAAAATGGTGTTAGGGTTAGTATTTTGGTTACATCACAATCAGCCAGAGTTTGGCGTACAATATTTTGATTCTCAATATGCATGTCATTGAAATTATGTCCTTATTATTCATTGTTATATTAATATCGAACTAAATTAGTAAAAAAGTAAAAAATTAAATAAAAATAGAAGTCAAAGTGTAGCAATGTCAATATATTAATAATAAATCATTGTCATGCAAAAAGGAAAGTGGTCAGAGAAAAGATATGGACCTTGAAAATTCAGAAAAATATGCTTTTTTTGTCCAAGAGTAAATTTAACGCTATCAATAGAATCCTTACGCTTTTATAGAAACAAAATTACGTAAACGCAGTATTTCGCGACTGAAACAGCAATTTACTTGATTTTCCATACAACGATAAGTTTGAATTGCAACGTGTGACGTCATACTTTAACGTCAATTAGTATGAAGTGTTTCGCCTGCCGTCAGCGAGGTCCGTCTTTAACACATTTTTTTTTGTATTTACGTTCTTTAACTGTAGTTGCTCGCGTACAAACATTTGTTCCTCTCCAAAAACTGGTTCGAATGGCATCGTAAATAGATTTAGGTCACAAGCCTATTGTCAAGGGCTTCCGTGCAATAAAAAAAAATTGCGGGTTGAGGATGACTCAGGCAAGAACGGACCGTGTCCCGCCCGGGCCGTTTTCCAAGAAAAACGACGGAATTTTTGCGCGGCCGAGTCATACCCAAGCCCCGCCGAGCCACGGCCGGGCCGTGCCGACTCCGAGCCGCTTCCGAGCCTCGGCCGTGGCTCAGCCGCACAAAAACGCCATAGTATTTCTTAGTAAACGGCCCGGGCCGGACACGGCCCGTTCTAGTGTGAGTCATCCTTTAACAGTTCAACCGAAAATTTGGCTTTATAAGAAGAGACGCGAACTTAAATCTCTCTATGACCCGACCCATATTGACGACCTCTGTAGCCTAGTTGGTTGTTAGTGACCCTGCCTACGAAGCCGGAGGTCCCGGGTTCGAATCCCGGTAAGGGCATTTATTTGTGTGATGCATGAATATTTGTTCCCGAGTCATGGTTGTTTTCTATGTATTTAAGTATTTATTTATCTGTATAAGCATGGTCGTCTAGTACCCATAGTACAAGCTTTGCTTAGGTTGGGACTAGGTCGATTTGTGTAAGATTGTCCCCAATTTTTTTTTATTAACAATAATAATATTATACAAACTAAACTACTTATGAAAAACACATAACTTGAATATAAAACTAAAACTAACTAAAATTAAAATAACTCGAGCTAAAAATTACAAATACCTATCAAAACATTGACGACCGTTTTAGCCTAGTTGGTAGTGAACCTGCCTACGAAGCAAGAGGTCCTGGGTTCGAATCCCGGTAAGGGTATTTATTTGTGTGATGAGCACGAATATTTGTTCCTGAGTCATGGATGTATTCTATGTATTTAAGTATTTATTTCTCTTTATAAGTACCTATATCGTCGTCTAGTACCCATAGTACAAGCTTTGCTTAGTTTGGGACTAGGTTGATTTGTGTTAGATTGTCCGCAAAATATTATTATGTATCTCCTGTTTAAATTCACGGGACAAAGCCCGGTCCTTTGGAAGGCGTGCGTGGGGATATAGATCCAACACGTAGAGGCCCTTTGGAGACGAAGTTTAATGTGATGTAATACACCTGCTAGAACCCATTCACGGGTACATCGGTAGATACCCGTGAACCGGTTCCAACAGGCGTTGGGGCTATTGTAGGTTAAGAGGAAAGAGTAACGGGCTATGGATGAAATTTGGATGGACAAATGAATGAGCTATTGCAAGAGTTCCGGACACCTGCCATAACATTGTGAGATGCTATCGAGGCAGGCGGTGACTAGCCACTCGCTAGATGGGCCCCTGAAAGCGTCGTCGTACAGACGGCCAGGAGCAACACTGGGTGAGCGGCTCAGGGGTGTCGAGAGGTGGTGCTGCGCTTTCTCCGAAGTTACTCGCGGCGTTATGCCCTTTAACACTTCCACCCCTGGAGCATATAGCTCTTACGACTCCTCTCTGGACGGCCAATGAAGGCAAGCCAGAGCTGAGAGTCCTACGGGCCCCCTTGGGGTTCCACTCCGACCGACGAAGACACGCCGGAGACGGAGGCCCTGACCGACTCTCGGGAGCACTCGGGTCCGTGGGGTCGTTACTCCCCAACAGCTCGCCACAAGCTGCCCTGCGGGCATATTATTATTATGTATCTCCGATTTAAATTCACGGGGCGAACCCCGGTCATTTGGAAGGCGTGCGTGGGGATATAGATCCAACACGTAGAGGCCCTTTGGAGACGAAATTTAATGTCATGTAGTACACCTGCTAGAACCCATTCACGGGTACATCGGTAGATACCCGTGAACTGGTCCCAGCAGGCGTTGGAGCTATTGTAGGAAAATGGAAAAGAGAATTGGGTCTATGGTGATGACATTTGGGTGGACAATAAAATTGGGTTATTACAAAGTGGTCCGGACACCTGCCATAACAATGTTATCCACAAGGTTATCGAGGCAGGCGGTGACTAGCCGCTCATTAGATGGGCGCCTAAAAATGCCGTCGTAAAGACGGCCAGGGGCAACACCAGGTGAGCGGCTCAGGGGTGTCGAGAGGTGGTGCTGCTTATTATTATTATTATTATTAAATTTTGTGCCCTTGTTAGCGTGCCCAATTGACGTGCGCACGCGAGTAACCATTATCATTTCCCCCCGAAGTGTTTACCACCGAAGGGGTACTTATAAACAAAAAAAAATTGCTACCGACCTAGTTATGGCTGATCACATTGTGTATAAAAAGTTCTCTATTGTTCCAGTATGCCATTTTAAAATGAAAACCAGACAACGTTTGTATACAAACGTAGTCTGGTTCTCATTTTAAACACTAGTACACCCCTGCACTTTAGTCGATCGTGCTGTCCTACTGTACTCTGAATTGTATTATGTGCAGGAAAGACGTCAATTTTTCCCTGATCTCTTAGAGAATATTAACACTCGTCCATACTTATATTTCCTAATCTACTAGTGTTTGGAAGTCTGCCAACTGACGTGTTACTTCTAAAAGGGAATATATTAACATTAAACCAACACTAGGCTCCCCGGGGGCGCGGCCGGGCCTCTAGTTTAGTGTTCAAGTTAGGCTCTTTAGTCGGTTTTAGGTACGTGTTGGATACGGTTATTGGTCAATTAGTTTTTATACTGTGAAGTATTTTTGCTTAATTACAAAACATATTTTAACCGAACTCAAATACGGAGGTTCTCAATTCGTCGGAATTTTTTATTTTTTTTATTTATGTTCCCCGATTACTCGTAGACAGGCGTCTACCGATTATTTGGCAACCCTTTTTTTGTTTGAAAGTGTATCCTTTCCCAGGTGGTCCCACGGTCATCACGTCAGGATCTGATGATGGGATCCTGGAGAAATCGAGGGGACTCATCAAATTTGATAGGCACACTTGAAGTGATTTGGGTACAGATTTGAAGTCCGTTTAAACGTTGTTTCTAAAGTATTATATATGTTATTCTTCATTACCGCATAATACATAAAATGCCCATTTTGTGCATTCTACAATTCTAATACGAAACGTTCCATTTCCAGAAAATTGTCCGTTTTCTAAACAGCATCATGTTCTTTTATTATTTCATATTTATAGCACAATTTCTGAGAAGATGGAAGTAGTGCAAGTCCCTGCCTAATACCATCGACGATTTGAATCTTATCGCTTCGAGTTAAGATCTGTGGTGGGTCAACAATGCCAGCTGGAGGAAGAAATTATAGTTTGCATGACACCGTCGCATACTGTAGACACTGAAATAACTTTTCGGGCGCGAGTCATAGGCGAGAGATACAGTTCCACAAAAATGCCCGGAAATGTGGACGTAACTCCAAACACATAAAGCGAGAAAAGGTTTTCCCTGTCAAAGTCTTTATGAAGGTTGTACCATGTTCCACCGACAAATATTCCATCGAGTGAATGTTTCGCAGAATTTTCATTTCATCGAGAACCTCTTTTTTCAGAATCAGTAAACTTTTCAGGAATATTTCTACAGAATTACCAATTCAGCTGTACCTAAAAAGTTTCTGATCTGAGTAACGAAAATTCGTCGAAATGATAATTCGGCGAAAAAATACATACGGTGAAATAAGGCGACACCCTTTATGACATAAGATTTAATTTCACCTGATGTGGCCTGTTTCACGAAGCTAAAACAATTTTACAAGTGTGAACACGCAACACTGAGGCGCTTGGCCAACAACGCCTGGCCATTTATCCATGTTGGCTGTTTTGGCTTTTCAAATTGTAAGTCATACCCGTAACCATCATAACTTCGTGATACAGGCGCATGGAGTTTTTTTTACTATACCAATACGTATTGGAAGGTGAAGTGTATCAAAAGTTTATGATCAGTCATAAACAAAAAAGTTTCGGTCAAAAAGTTCATTTTTGGTACAAGCTTTTATTGCCAACTGTACTTTTCTGTATACCATCATCAACTAGTCATTGACACGATTCTAACTAGTCCAAACTCAACAGGGTTACGTCGGTTAAGTACTGAATTCCCATGGCCACCATCTGGTTACATCATCAGATCAGCGCAATGGTACCATAATCTTGAATTGTCATCCAAACTATACCTTTACCCAAAATTTCAGCTCAATCGGTTGAAGATATTTCAAAATTGAGCTGCAAGATTCCACCCAAACAAACATAGTGACATTAATGACAAAGTGGCATACATAGTTAGTTAGGTACATTCATCGCAAGTTAATAGAAAGCTTGTAAAATATGCAGGGTTGGCACACGCCTGATTAATCAGTTAATTTTGAAAACAGCCGCATCGGATAGTTGACTAGTAGTACACAGCCAATTCAAATGTTTAAAAATGTTTGATAAAAAAATACACTTGCGATTCTATTTAAAGAAAATACACAGAGGGAAAGCAATAACGTTCGCAACGAGGTTTTGCAACTAAATTTAATCATTTATCCTTAATACTTTCGAGAAAATAACTTTTATCTTCAACTGCAATGGCGACTTCATATTAATTTAAAAAACTCACAACCTTGACCGTTTCATAAATAATACTCTGCCTGCATTGCCTAATACGTTTATCAGCACATATAATACAAACATTATAACAGGGCAGACAAACACACTTTCAGGTCTTCATTAAACCAGATTAGTGTCTAATATATGGATCAGAGATAAAGTTAACCTGCAGTTACGTCAACCCGAAGATAAGCAGCGGCCGAGAAAAATATCTTCTTATCATGCTACCTACTTAGTAAGTAAGCAGGGATTTATTTTACCTCATAAAGTGGGTAAAAAAAATTCACAAAAAACAAATAAACAAACAACACAATTAATTACAACTCATTAAAATATCATACACTCATTTTCACCGGGTATAACGTAAGATTTCTAACGATGCATAGCTAAAGTCCGCTGAATGCGGGTGGCGCAGGAGCGAACACTTTGGCACTCCTTGGGGAAGGCCTATGTCTAAGATATGATGATGATGATAACTAAATAGGAATAAAACATAGAATAAAAAAACCGGCTAAGTGCGAGTCGGACTCGCGCACGAAGGGTTCCGTACCATTATCTATAAAAAAACTATTTTATTCTGTGTTTTTAGTATTTGTTGTTATAGCGGCAACAGAAATACATCATCTGTAAAAAAATCAGCTGGAACTATCTCGGTATCAGTGAGATACAGCCTGGTGACAGACAGACGGATGGACGGACGGATGGACAGCGGCGTCTTAGTAATAGGGTCCCGTTTTACTCTTTGAGTACGGAACCCTAAAAACCAGTTGTGCCTGGTGGAGACTTAAAGTGGTTCGATTGCCATACAAAACGTTATTTGACATTCGCAGGCTAACGGCGTGATATTTTAAGAAACTTATGTAACAAACTTTCACCAATTAGCTACCCATTTGCGCCAAATTCCCCCTTTCCTAGAATAAACTTGTATAAACTAGATTAATTTGAGAAATTGGTTTAGGACGTGATATTTTGGGAAAACTATTTTTCTTAAATTAATTTGGCGCAAATGGGAAGCCAATTGATGAAAGTTTGTTACATAAGTTTCTTAAAAAATCATGCCGTTAGCCTGCGAATGTCAAATAACGCTTTGTATGGCAATCGAACCACCTTAAGTTGCCCTATCGATGTTTCCAACTTGGGCACGAAACTTTAAAAGTACATTATCTATGTAGCAAAGTTGGTGGCGAACCGCTTTAGATGTTAGTTGGAATAGTCAAAAATATAGATTGATGCCAAAAAATAATTGACGTACCTGTACGAGTAAATCTGTGGTCTAGTTATACGCAGCGGGCATACAATGCTCTGCGTGTTCAGTACAACAAAGCGTTTAGAGTGCTGTTTGGAATGCCGCGTTATTGCAGCGCATCGACAATATTTGCCGAGGCGCACACCGATGGCTTCGCTGCCATAATAAGAAAGCGGTGCGCTTCGCTTCAGAACCGTCTTTGCCGCAGCTCAAACAGCATTCTAAACGTGCTGGCTCAGCGCTGGGACTCGCCGCTGCTCGCGCGCTGGGTCCAGCTGCACGCGCCTGTAGTCGCCGCACCACGCCGCTTTTAAGTTAGCTTTATTTTATTTATTTGATACTAACATAGCTTTATAAATCTCATTGTTACTAACATTTTATATGGATTACTATTTTCCGAAATAAAAACTTTAATTTGATTTGATTTGATATACTCGTAAGTAGGTATTTCAACACATTCAGTGCCGCGAATCGCTACGCGTTACGCTCGTAGCAGATCCCGCGGTTTTCCTCGTATATGTAGCGGAAAGCGACTACGGCGTAGGGACTCGATATTGGGTTCCCGGCACTGAATGTGTTAAACCATAGTACAGTCAAGTGCAAAAATACTTGTAATTAAAATAAGCGCATTAATGTTTCGGTACATATTCTCAGACCAAAAAAAAAAGATAGACGGAACATGACGAACAACCTAGTGAAAGTGGTATTAATACACGTACATTAAATAAGGACATAAATATCTGTACACACCTTTATGACATTGTACAGATATTTATGTCCTTATTTATGTACGTATATAAATACCCCTGACTGTACTTATTTAAGAGAGGATTATTACAATAATAAAAAAAAAAATTTAATCTATTTATTTCAGATAAATTACTTAACTAAATTAATTTTTTTTGCAAATCTCTATGCGAGATTATGTGCGCAGTCACTCGACTCGCTTTATAATTTTTATCTTAACTGTTATACTTTATTACTTCTATTACAATTTATACACATTGTTATTATAAGTAGTTTTTAATTTCGGTAGTGTGAAGTATATTCTCCAGCATATTTGCCCTTTGTAAAATATTCTTTTAGAACTTTCATTTGTGGATGTTTTTTTGTTTCCAGTAATTTTACGAGCTCTTTGGGTAGTTTATTTAATATATCTGGAAGAATACACCGATAAGTTCTTTTACCATAAACCTATTTTTATAATGTGACAGTCAGTGGACATATAAACATTAGAATGGATCTTAGTATTGTGAAATGCGCTTGTTCCCGCTTATTCTTACAGCTTACGGCAAAGTCATATTTTACTCCCGCTTCTTTACGATCGTCACCTGCCGCGGGTTTGTTCAATTGTCGATAAAAAAAAAACCTAACATAAATAATACTGAAAACGGCACTGCGGCTATTTCAAAATGAGAAAATTTTAATCGCTTACCAAAAAAATACTGAATGCAAGTGCGAACCAAAAAATATTGACTTTCCACGTCAAAATTTAACAATTTAGCAAGGATCGGTTACACTCGGGTAGGCAATGGTAAATTACACACCTAGGGCGGTAAGACAAATGATGTGACGATCAAATATGCAATATGAGGCTTTCTTTATTACCGCCCGTGAGTAAATCGAAATTTCACTTTTTATACGGGAAAATGATAGTTGAATTGTCCTAACGATCGTTCAAAAAGGTACGTGTTTACCCCGCTGGATTAATAGCAGTCAAGTTACTAATGAGTTTACAAATTGTACATAAAATTAAAAATTTTAAATACGGAATACTCGTATCTATATGTTTTTTACCCACATTACGGTCGACATGTTTTGAATCCTTCAGAATTTCTTTTTCGGAATATAACATACATACATACATACATACATACCATCACGCCTTTATCCCTAAAAGGGGTAGGCAGAGCATATGAAACTTGTGTTCCAGTGCCACTTTTAGCATAAATGTGGGTATAAAAGATCAACAAAATGTGATGTTGCAGTGATAGGTTGCTAGCCCATCGCCCACAACACACTTCAACCCTGTTCCCTTCGGAATATAAACTTGTATATAAACTTAAAAACAAACTTTCGAAGTTGCAACACAATCAAAAGTTTACCTCTTTATAATATTAAGTACCTACATATGAACAAGGTAAAAAAAAGTACCTACCTATTTAGAATCTTGTCACGGTAATTTGCCGTCCGAGTGACGGCTCTTGACGGTCATGACAGGTGACACTAATGTCGTGTCAAATTGCTACTGGGTATTCAGATGTAAAAAAAGTTGGCTCCAATCTCGCCACGGCAAAGTCATAGCGTCAAACTTTGTCGTAGGTAACATAGTAGAGTCAACGTCTAAAATATGTATTGTGTAGGTACATTCTCCACACACGGATGAAAATGATGAGGTGTCCCGTAAATTTCCCTCGTACGTACAAGGCTATACAATCACACATATAGATTTCCTCTTCATAATGTTAAGTACGCATAAGTACTATACTTATAGAAGTATAGATATTTGCTAACGGTTCGTGTGAATCGACCGCAGGAAGCGCCTGGTAGTCTACTTGGAAGATTATACTACATATTTAGTTAATAATAGCTTGTAATAAAACAGAAGGAAAATGCAGGCTTTCGCCTCAGCGCGCTTTCGTGCCGCATTCCATACAAACATTTGGACTTCCCTGTTCACTCGCAAAACAATTTCATATGACTAGGATTGTTTTTAGTAGAAAAATGATCACGTTTCTGATTTCCGTACTTGTACTTAATAAACAAGTGTGATTTTTGTTTGATTATTATGTATGTCTTTCCCGCTCACGGGACAATGCTGTCCCGGACCTTTGGGAGGCGTGCGTGGGGCTAGGCCAACACGTAGAGGTCCTTTTGACAATTTAATGAAATGCAAGGAGTACACCGAGCGGATGCTGTCCCTGCCCGTGTCATGGGACGCACACAGAGACAGCACCCGCTGGGGTGTATAGGGACTATTGCTGGTTGATGGAATCTAAAGAAAACGGGTTATTGGGTGAAAATGATGGACTAGTGGCTGGGCTATTGGGTGAAACTTCGGACGCCTGCCTAATAAACTGTCTCATTTTTTATCTCTGGCAGACGGTGACTCGCCAACTGCTAGATGGGCCCCTATTAATAGCGACATTAAAAAATGGCCTAAGGGCAACACCAGTCAGAGAGGCTGGGGGGTAGAGAGGTGGCACTGGACTTTAAACATATAGCCAACTCGCCACTTAGGTGTCCACATCTACCCTCGAGCAACAGCTCTTGCGACTCCACTCTGGACAGCCAGTTAAGGCAAGCCAGAGGTGGGGGGCCTGTCCAACCAACCACCCGATCGGCTCAGCCTGACCACAGGACACCCCCAGGAGCACTCAGGTTATTATTATTATTATTATTTGTTCATTTGTGATTTCAATTTCATTTATTTATAAACCAACTGGGATCATGTGTGTTAGTAGATACTTAAAAATAGGGTTAATGATATGTAATAACTTAAAATATATATTCTACCTGCTTATTCATGTGCACCATACAGCAGTGCCTCAAATATGCACAATCAAGGCGTTCAGCGACCATTCTCAGGATGCTGTTAGGACTGGCCCGGATCCTGCGGACCAGGGATGAACACCGTTTTCGCATCATAGCATGGAAACAGTCCACCCTCGCCTCCGCGAACATCCCCGAAGCACTGCAGTAGCGGGGCAGTCCCATCAACATCCTGAAGGCATTATTGAACTGAACTTTGAGAGCATTGTATGCTTTTTGAGTATAGTTCGCCCACAGACCGCTAGTGTAGAAGGATGTACAATAGGCCCTAAAAAGGGTTATGTACCTATATTTACAACTAAGCAATTATCAATTCAAAAATCGAATAAAATCCTGGCTGAAAACCTTAAACTACAACGAAACAGAAGAGCTATTACATGTCCTATCTTAACGTTTTCTGTTAAAAGAAACACACACTTTATTACTTACAATAGTTAGTAATAAGGCGCCGTAGGTTCAGCGAAGTTAAGTGAACAAAGTTTTGAAACAATATAATGCGTCTGTTTATAATAATTATGGTTTCAAAAAAATACAAATAGTAATATTGAGGTTTTTCAGCAGGGAGATCAGTGATTCGAAACATGATTAAGCAATTATCGCTCGATAGAAAAAAATCACGAACATAGGTCTAAAGTACACTTAAAACATATTAAAATTGGTTCTAAAAATCGGCAAGAAATATCATGTTTGAGGGAACTTAGTGATTACTTTTTATTTATTTAACCGCACAAAAAATTTAAATTTAAAAACATGTTATCCGCGCTTCCGAACACGCACTTCCATCTCGCTCACGCTTATGCTCAGCGACAGGGAGAGAAGACCATGAACCTACGACGCCTTAAGTAACTAATGGATGACTGTTACTATTTACTAGCCTTCTATTATGTAATTACCAATATGTATTCGTTAAATCTACGGCTGTTGTTTTCCTTAATCATCATCATCATATCAGCCGAAAGACGTCCACTGCTAGACATAGGACTCCCTCAAAGAGTGCCACAATGGCTGGTCCTGCGCCACCCGCATCCAGCGGACTCCCGCGACCTTTACCAGGTCATCAGTCCACCTTGTAGGGGCCTACCCACGCCGCGCCTTCCGGTACGTGATCGCCACTCGAGAACCTTTCCGCCCCAACGGCCATCGGTTCTACGTGCAATGTGCCCCGCCCAGTGCCACTTAAGTTTAGCGATTCGGAGGGCTATATCGGTGACCTTGGTTTTGCTGCGGATAGCCTCATTTCTGATGCGATCACGCAGAGAAACTCCCAACATAGCCCTCTCCATTGTCCATTGGGTGACTTTGAGCCTTCTTATGAGGCCCATTGTAAGCGACCAGTAGTTTAGCGATTCGGAGGGCTATCCTTAATAATACCAATAAATAAAAACTATTATCGATATGTGATCAGCAGGGCAATTGCGTAATTGGCCAAGCGGACGTTTTCGCTTCTATTGACGTTGTACAGCCAAACTCTGAGAAATAATCACGTAACATTTTGAACGCGCGTTAGGACAATTTAACTGTCATTTTTCCGTACAAAAAGTGCCATTTAGATCTACCTGGCGCGCGTACTACGCGTTACGTGATCGACCTGCAGGAGTATAGGTTATAGGTTATAGGTTGTACGCGGGCTGGGTTTCCGCAACTCGACGTCATAAATGCGCCTATTTTGCGTAGGGGTTTTGGCACTACTGTTATTCGTGCCAACCCAGTTCCACCAGGAAGCCTAGCAGACCCTTTACGTTGCCGACGGCCTCCGGTAGTGACCCCGGTGTTCCGAGGTACTTTGCCCTGTAGTCCGCCACTCCAGGACATGTCAGGATGACGTGGGCGGCTGTCTCGTCCTCTTCCATGCAGGCTCTGCAGAGAGGACTGTCTGTAACACCTAAAGTAAAAAGGTGTTTGTTTAGTAGTGCATGACCAGTTATAGCTCCTGTCAGAAGACGGAGTGCCGGCCTCTTTAGCTGCTTTAGCTTCCTTGACAATCCGGGGCTGATTGTCGGGAGGGCCTCCCTGGTTTGCCTGCAGGTTCTTAGGGTGTTCCAATGTTTTTGGTGTTCCACCTTGGTGTTTAGTCGCAGTGTGCTCCGCAGCCATGCAGAGGGTAGAGGAATTGTGGGTTCCGGTCCTACAGCTCTTGACTCTGAACCCTCTCTAGCCAGTGCATCCGCTGCATCGTTACCGCGTGAATTACTGTGCCCTTTGATCCATTGCAGGGTTATGTCGCTGTTATTACATACCTCTGATAGGATTTTGTGGCACTCGTGTATCAGCCCAGAAGTTGTTGCGTGACCTTGCAGGGCTTGCAGTACGGATCGACTATCGGAAAGTATGCGGATGGGATATCCCCTTACCTCCCTGGAGGCGATTGCGTGAGCAGCCATTATTATGCCCATACACTCTGCCTGGAAGACGGTGTTGAGGGTCCCTAATGGTGTCGAAATGCGTATGTTTAGGTCCTCCGAGAATACTCCTGATCCGGTGCCTGACCTTGTCTTGGACCCGTCCGTGAAGATTCTTAGCTCTCTGGGGTTAAGTCCTTCCTGGGGGGTTTCGTATAGTTCAACTTTGTACTTTTTGTCAAAGACGAACTGTCTGGGAATGATGTCAGAAGTTGCCTCTATAAGGGGTTCCCTACCTACAGCCTCGTAGAGTATTTCGGTGTGTGGAACCCTGGGCGGTCTCCAGAGATGTTGTCTTTTGAGCCTTATGGCTGCTGCCAGAGCCTCTTGCCTGATGAAAATGTGAAGCGGCGGAATGTCCATGATGGCTTCCAGGGCTGCAGTCGGTGTAGTCCTCATGCAGCCACTAGCCGCCATGCAGGCCAGTCTCTGGAGGCGTTGTAGTTTAGCTTCGATCGTGGTTAGCGTGGTACGAGGCCACCACACTATGGCACCGTAGCTTACTATTGGTCGGATTACTGCCTGGTACAGCCATAGAGTGATCTTGGGGTTTAGTCCCCAGGTCCTACCTATCATTCTACGGCACTGCCAGAAGACGACTGTAGCTTTTTGGATTTTATTGTCTAGATGACTGCTCCAATTGAGTTTGGCATCGAGTATTACACCTAAGTACTTTACCTCTGTTGACAATTGGAGTTCTGTATTGAACAGTCTGGGCAGGCGGTAGGTCCCCAGATTCCGTTTGTTGGTGAACATTACCAGCTCGGTCTTCCTTGGGTTGACTGTTAGTTCATTGTCATTGCACCAGCGTTCCACTATGGCGAGTGCGGAGCGGGTGACATCGCACACTGTACCTGCATGTATGCCGCTGGTGAGTATCGTTATGTCGTCAGCATACCCGATGGTGTAGTGATGACTGTTGTTTAGCTTGGTGATTAGGTCATTAACCACCATGTTCCAGAGTAGTGGTGAGAGGACGCCTCCCTGGGGGCATCCCTTCGCTACTTGTGCTTGTTTTGTTTTGTCTTCCCCGAGCCTAATGACCCTTTGACTTAACATGTTGTGTATCCATTTAATCATAACCGCATTCACTCCATGCCTTCCCAGTGCTGCGGTTATGCTGGTGAATTTAGTCTTGTCGAAGGCTCCCTCGATGTCAATGAAGGTGCCTAAACACATAGTCTTGTTTTTGATCGCGACTTCGGCCTTGGTAACCACTGCGTGAAGCGCGGATTCTGTTGATTTACCTGAACTGTAGGCATGTTGATTCTGATGCAGGGGCATCTGCACTAGCGCCCTCTCTCTCAGATGTCTGTCACACAGCCTTTCCAACGTCTTCAGCAAGAAGTAGGTTAGGCTTATTGGTCTAAAGGATTTGGGGTCCGTGTAATCTCCTTTACCTGGTTTTGGTATGAAGATAACCTTGACTTCTCTCCACTGCCTGGGCACAAACGTGTGTGCCAAGCAGGCACTCAGGATGATGGTGAGCCTGTGTGTTAGCGCCCTCCCGCCCCATTTCAGTAGGGCGGGGAAAATTCCATCTGGTCCTGGGGATTTGTAGGAGTCAAAGCTGTCAATGGCCCATTGAGTTCTTTGAGGGGTTATTACCTCGCTGGCCAGTCGCCATCCTTCCTCTGTCGGGGCGGTTTCCTCATCCAACCGTACCGTTGGACTCGCTATCTCGCAGTCCGGAAAGTGCGTCTGAACCAGGACGCACTCTGTTTCCTCCGGTGAGTTGGTGAGGGTGTCGTCAGGTTTACGCAGGGATCCTAGAGTTAGGGCTGTGTTGTTGGAGAGAACCTTCCTTACCCTGTTGGCCTGTGTAGTGGACTCAATGTTGGTACACGCAGAGAAACTCCCAACATAGCCCTCTCCATTGTCCATTGGGTGACTTTGAGCCTTCTTATGAGGCCCATTGTAAGCGACCAGTAGTTTAGCGATTCGGAGGGCTATCCTTAATAATACCAATAAATAAAAACTATTATCGGTATGTGATCAGCAGGGCAATTGCGTAATTGGCCAAGCGGACGTTTTCGCTTCTATTGACGTTGTACAGCCAAACTCTGAGAAATAATCACGTAACATTTTGAACGCGCGTTAGGACAATTTAACTGTCATTTTTCCGTACAAAAAGTGACATTTAGATCTACCTGGCGCGCGTACTACGCGTTACGTGATCGACCTGCAGGAGTAGCTTAACGCCTTAATACCTCGTCGCAATCCCCCGTTTCGTCAACTTTGTATGGCAGTTTAAACATGACGTTAAAACGAGGAAAACAAAAGTGTCCAGCCCCTTTGCGAGTTCGACCGTACAATGATCGTACGTGTCGGTCAAGAAAGTGGTCTACCAGTTTTGACAAAAGTTTCTGTGAGATCTAATTGTGATTGTCGCTAAGCTGACTGTCATAATATTATTGCAAGTGGAAATCGACCTTGTTGTTTCACGACGTTCAAACAAACCTCGACCGTAGGGTGGTAGACCACTTTTTTGGCCGACTGTACATAGTCCTTCAATTCGTTTGTCGTCAAAGGAATTAAGACAAACCAAAACTGTAAATTTATACATAGTCCCACGCGGCTATGAAGTCATTATAGGAACTACTCAAAAAGGCGGTCACCCATCCATAGACTTTTTGTCCCATGTCAAGAGGATATTGAGCGGGTGGCTTCATCCATTTATAATTTACTTTAAAAACAAAGAGGTAACCGACTTCAATTCAGCTCCGCTTCAAGTGTGCCTATAAAATTTGAAATTTGATTGAGAACCGGTAGTCAGTTAAAAATAGGCAAATACCTCAGAGCATAGAATACCAGAGAGAGGACCAGCCGCCGGCGGCCGGGTAGCAGTTGTTAGCTTAATGGGCATACTCTGCCGCTAGTTCACCGTCCGTTGTTACCGAGTGTGCACGCGTGCTGATCGCAGAGAATATCAAGTACGTTTCTTCCCAAAATGCCTGATATGATGCGCGTGTATTGTCCAATAGGAGCGCAGGTATACAAGTGTGTGTGTGGCCGAAACGCACAGACACCGGTGGCGGGGCGGCGCGGTGCGGTGCGAAGGCGGTACCGGTTGTAATGTTTGAGCTAATATGAAAGGGTCCGCACAGAAAACCGGCGGGAAAAAAGCGTGGCGGAGGCGGCGCGGAGGCGGTTGCGGCGCGGAGGCGGGAAACCTCTTGCACAGATCGGCGAACGCGGCGCGGTGGCGGTTTTGCGGCAGGAAGTTGTATTACACAGTTGTCAGTGCACAGGCGCGCATCAGCGGCGGCGGCGCGGCGCGGTGCGGAGGCGTGCTGCGAGCGGTGCAAGAAGTTGTATTTTTTTACAACTGTCTGGTCTTGTTTTTCATTTTATTTACTTTTTTTAAATGAGTACCACTGTAAAAAATATGTCTTTTGTAAAACCATACCCGTGCCTGTACAACACGCGGAAAAAGACTATAAGAATGCGATCAAAAAGGAATTGCTGTAAGAGAAAAATTCCAAGTAATTAAAACTAAGTCGTAAGTACATTTTGCAGTTTATTAATTGTCATTTAAATAGTTTAAAAAGTTCTCTCTGATTTCCATGTCCATTGCAAAATTAGACGCCCTTTTATTTCTGTAACAGATTGGAAGCATCATATGAAAATATATAAAATAATAAATATGTGTAAAAACGATCTTCATAGTAAGCTCTTGGCATAAATGATGCAATTCCCCAAATGTTTCTCTTATTTATTTATTTCATGCACCCAAGTCCGTTTAGATTTCTTATTTTTGGTCTGCCATAAGGCAAGTAATAGTAAAATCTCATCTTCGCTATAAGAATCAGACGATAATTATTTTTTTGTCTTCACACTGTCGGGTACCGCTACGTAGCGCTAATAGCCTTTATCCACTTAGAAAGTCCAAACTATAGGTACTCATGTGAAAGAACTTTAGAAATCGGTGCCGTGGTTCCGTAGATTACCCACTACATACAAACTTGCAGGGCTACAATCTCACAGAATTGTCCTCTTTATTGAACTAATTATATATGGAATGTTTTTGTCAATTCAGTTTTAGTTTAAGTTTCGATCAAAGAGGAAAATTGAAAAATTATAATTTTACTGTTAAAATGGTGTAGCGCATTGTTACTAACGATTCTCAATGTAACTTGGGACGTTGGTGCCGTATCAAAAGTTTGTAACAACTTCACGGTAGATGTCGCTACGAGCCTCCCTAAGGTTAATTAGAAGAGTGAAGGGATTGAAGGATTCGTTGCTACTGGCGGGACCCACGGTAGCTCAGTTGGATAAAAGCAATGGACGGATTCCAGAGGTCGCGGGTTCAAATCCCGCTCGAGGCGAATAATTTTTCAATTTTCCTCTTTGATTGAAACTTAGAATTTCGTTAGCGGACATTTCTGCTTACAGTCCCCCGCGGCTATGAAGTCAATCCTGAGACATGCCTCTAAGGTTGAATATGTAATTTTTTCCTATGGTTGACATTGTCATTATTCAGAAACTTCATGGTTCCGCAATGTGTCAGGATTGACTTCATAGCCGCGGGGGACTGTAAGCAGAAATGTTCGCTAACGAAATTCTAAGTTTCAATCAAAGAGGAAAATTGAAAAATTATTCGCCTCGAGCGGGATTTGAACCCGCGACCTCTGGAATCCGTCCATTGCTTTTATCCAACTGAGCTACCGTGGGTCCCGCCAGTAGCAACGAATCCTTCAATCCCTTCACTCTTCTAATTAACCTTAGGGAGGCTCGTAGCGACATCTACCGTGAAGTTGTTACAAACTTTTGATACGGCACCAACGTCCCAAGTTACATTGAGAATCGTTAGTAACAATGCGCTACACCATTTTAACAGTAAAATTATAATTTTTCAATTTTCCTCTTTGATCGAAACTTAAACTAAAACTGAATTGACAAAAACATTCCATATATAATTAGTTCAATAAAGAGGACAATTCTGTGAGATTGTAGCCCTGCAAGTTTGTATGTAGTGGGTAATCTACGGAACCACGGCACCGATTTCTAAAGTTCTTTCACATGAGTACCTATAGTTTGGACTTTCTTAGTGGATAAAGGCTATTAGCGCTACGTAGCGGTACCCGACAGTGTGAAGACAAAAAAATAATTATCGTCTGATTCTTATAGCGAAGATGAGATTTTACTATTACTTGCCTTATGGCAGACCAAAAATAAGAAATCTAAACGGACTTGGGTGCATGAAATAAATAAATAAGAGAAACATTTGGGGAATTGCATCATTTATGCCAAGAGCTTACTATGAAGATCGTTTTTACACATATTTATTATTTTATATATTTTCATATGATGCTTCCAATCTGTTACAGAAATAAAAGGGCGTCTAATTTTGCAATGGACATGGAAATCAGAGAGAACTTTTTAAACTATTTAAATGACAATTAATAAACTGCAAAATGTACTTACGACTTAGTTTTAATTACTTGGAATTTTTCTCTTACAGCAATTCCTTTTTGATCGCATTCTTATAGTCTTTTTCCGCGTGTTGTACAGGCACGGGTATGGTTTTACAAAAGACATATTTTTTACAGTGGTACTCATTTAAAAAAAGTAAATAAAATGAAAAACAAGACCAGACAGTTGTAAAAAAATACAACTTCTTGCACCGCTCGCAGCACGCCTCCGCACCGCGCCGCGCCGCCGCCGCTGATGCGCGCCTGTGCACTGACAACTGTGTAATACAACTTCCTGCCGCAAAACCGCCACCGCGCCGCGTTCGCCGATCTGTGCAAGAGGTTTCCCGCCTCCGCGCCGCAACCGCCTCCGCGCCGCCTCCGCCACGCTTTTTTCCCGCCGGTTTTCTGTGCGGACCCTTTCATATTAGCTCAAACATTACAACCGGTACCGCCTTCGCACCGCACCGCGCCGCCCCGCCACCGGTGTCTGTGCGTTTCGGCCACACACACACTTGTATACCTGCGCTCCTATTGGACAATACACGCGCATCATATCAGGCATTTTGGGAAGAAACGTACTTGATATTCTCTGCGATCAGCACGCGTGCACACTCGGTAACAACGGACGGTGAACTAGCGGCAGAGTATGCCCATTAAGCTAACAACTGCTACCCGGCCGCCGGCGGCTGGTCCTCTCTCTGGTATTCTATGCTCTGAGGTATTTGCCTATTTTTAACTGACTACCGGTTCTCAATCAAATTTCAAATTTTATAGGCACACTTGAAGCGGAGCTGAATTGAAGTCGGTTACCTCTTTGTTTTTAAAGTAAATTATAAATGGATGAAGCCACCCGCTCAATATCCTCTTGACATGGGACAAAAAGTCTATGGATGGGTGACCGCCTTTTTGAGTAGTTCCTATAATGAGCGCTTCCGTGCTTTGGAAGGCACGCTAAGCAGTTGATCCCGGCTGCTGTCTATGACAGTAGTCGTTAAGCCGAGTTAGAGTCCTTCGGGCGGCTTAAGAACATCTATTTAACAGTCGAGTTGCCCAACTCACTTGACAAAGGGGGGACAACTGTCACTTGCGTTCGCAGGAGCTACCTACCACACCCCTGCACGTGTCTCCTGAGTTGTACTAAAAAGTGACAAACTCAAAGGCCAAATAATGTATGCCATACGAATAAATAAATATTGGGACAAAAACGTATTTTTTATTTAAGTACAAGTGGCTCCGCTATCATCTAAGGAAGATAAAAACCCATCATTTCTCAGTATAAAATAATATGTTTTCAAAGAAAATAATGTAAATCCAACGGATCAAGCCATCACTCGCGCTCTTAAAATGAGTTATATTATGTTTGGATGTAATCCAACTGGAGTAAACACCTTTACTATGATGCTACAGCGCTGTTGCGTTGCCATTTTTTAAACGTTACTCATAATTTAACTGGGTACGAATTGTTGAGCCTTTCACATTGGGTTTGAAAGTGGAACTGGTCTTTTTTGATATAAATAATGTAACGTTTGTTCATTTGCGTATTTCTTGAAAAGTTTGTACCAATTAAGTAAGTCCATTCATACTTTTAATTTTCTTATCTATTACCAATATTTTATACTTTTTTATGAACTTGATTAATACTCTGAAAATTAATTTGGGTTTTAGTTGTCTTGTCTTACTTTCTTAACATCTTCGAATCTTAAAACATTTTATTCAAATAGAAAAAAAAGGAAAACTAAAAGTTAATACGTTAAAAATTACCTGAAAAAATCATTGATGTCAAAGACTTTTTACAGAGTTGAGGACTATCTAACTGACAGAAATGCATTGCCCAAACCAGAGCCAAATAATTTAATTGTCATTGTATAACGGCTAGGCAACTAGACGACACAGTTACCTACTACAAGTAAGCATTCCCGACGATTTAGTCAATAGTCGCAATATTTTTTTTTTCTTCTTTGTGTTCATATTCAGTTTTACTTATTTTAAGTAGGTTAAGTAGGTACTACTATCATTGTAATAAGCTTCTTTTTGGCAAAAAATAACTGACCGTTGATTTTGTTTCGGCGTTTCTTCTTAACAGCGGTATTTTTTCAGAAACACTAGTAGATTTTTGACTTGTTAAAGTGCCATTGCGGCCTATTTGCAGAATAAAATTCATTTATTTCATTCGACTTAACACTTTCACTGCCAGGAACTCGCTTGGCGGGCGCCTACGCCGATGGTGCTTTCACTGCCAGGAACTCGCTTAGCGGGTGCCTACGCCGATGGTGCTTTCACTGCCAGGAACTCGCTTAGCGGGCGCCTACGCCGATGGTGCTTTCACTGCCAGGAACTCGCTTAGCGGGCGCCTACGCCGATGGTGCTTTCACTGCCAGGAACTCGCTTAGCGGGTGCCTACGCCGATGGTGCTTTCACTGCCAGGAACTCGCTTAGCGGGCGCCTACGCCGATGGTGCTTTCACTGCCAGGAACTCGCTTAGCGGGCGCCTACGCTGATGGTGCTTTCACTGCCAGGAACTCGCTTAGCGGGCGCCTACGCCGATGGTGCTTTCACTGCCAGGAACTCGCTTAGCGGGCGCCTACGCCGATGGTGCTTTCACTGCCAGGAACTCGCTTAGCGGGCGCATACCCCGATGGTGCTTTCACTGCCAGGAACTCGCTTAGCGGGTGCCTACGCCGATGGTGCTTTCACTGCCAGGAACTCGCTTAGCGGGCGCCTACGCCGATGGTGCTTTGGATACGGGATGGGCTACAAACGTAGTGCCTAGCTATTCTTGGCAGTGAATGTGTTGACGTACTAAATACTTACAAACTATTCATGAAATGCTCATTATTTCACGTTTGACATTATGCGATATTCAGCCACCTTACATTTTATTTGTCAGTAGCAACCTATCAATTTCATCTGTACCATAAATAAAGCGGGTGATAAGTAGGGTTAGGATTCTGGTGGCAGTTTAGCACAAGTAATGCAGTGGAGTCGCCATTGTATATTTTTTTATTTGAATAAATGAATAACTGAACGATAATATATCACCTTTGCGTTTATTGTATGAACGTGTATAGAGTAAACAATTTAGGTTTGTTGATACATCGCATATTTTACTAGTTAGGTACATATTTTACATACATTTTTGACGACAACTGCAATGCAATACTGTAAATTACAATGATGATTTTATGATATAAGAGTTAGTTGCCGGGACTTTTTGGTTAACCATAAATGTCAAATAGGTATGTAAATATAAGTTATATTAGAAATTCAACATAAAATGTTTTTACCATTCAGTCATTCGTTCAATTATAAAACTATATAACGGCGAATTTACTACATTTCTTGTGCTAAAGTGCCACGAGAATCCTGACCTTAATCATTTTATCATTGTACAGTACAAGTGAAATCAAACAAGAATTAATATTGACGTAGTAAGAGAGGGTATTTCAAATGAATATGATATATGCTACTACTGATACTGAAACAGAAGTATCAGTAGTATACTGAGACTTATTCCAATGAAAAGTTGTTCAAAACCTTGAATTTAGGTAATAACATTATACATTTCAACAACATATTATGTTTTTATTTAATTTTTATGAATCAATTTACTAAGTATGAAACCAATAAATTGAATTATACATTATTGGTTTATCAATCATTTATTCATTCATTCATTCAATTAAAAAATATATAACAACGTCTAATTTGCTCTTTGTTCATCCAATGCCACCAAACATCCCAACTCTAGTGATAAGAGAGACGAATACTATGACTGACGGAACGACTAATGAAGATGAGCAACCTGCCACTGCAGTTTAACGTTTTTTCCATCTTTCATGCAACAATTCGGGACGGATGAAAATTTTAGAGGTGCCTGATTATTTTTTTGGTGATAGGAATAACCTTCCTTAGCACCAGAAAAAAGTTGCAGACTTTTCAGCTGCGTCAATTATATTTGAAAAATAAAAGCAGTTTCCTCACTTACGTTTTGGGTTTAGGACGGCGGATAAGACACTTAGCTTGATCCGTCGAAAAATATTTTAAATATCTGACCCTGGCAATGACAAATATAGCTGCTGCAGCTGTCATTATCATTGCCAGTGTCAGTTTATCATGGATTTTTAAGATATTTTTTTTGTAATACTAGTATGAGACGGATCAAACAAAGTTATTCGCCGTCCGAAACCCAAAACGTAAGTGAGGCAACTGCTTATATTTTTCAAAAATATTTGACGCAGCTGAAAAATCTGATAATTATTTCTGTTTTTCATCCTTTCCCCATTGCTAGGAATAGGTAGCAGACAGCAATCAGTACCATGGGCTCTGTTACTCCTTTTTTTGGCATACAGGCGTGAATATAGGTATTTTGTAAATGTAACATTTGTAATTAGTTTATAACAAACTTTTTTGAACAATTCATGCCTCTACGAGCGATTTCCGCTACAAAGCTGAAAATCCTGCAACACGACGGCGTAGCAAACGGAGCCTGGGTCTGGCCTCAAATGGCTTAATATATAAGAAGGTGATACATTTTTTTAGGCAAAAAATAATGATGAGGTTTAAAAAAAACCTTTAAAACCGGAACGATTTGCTGAAATCAAATGGGTATTTCAGAGAATTTCCTTGATTTTTCAGACATGTGATATATTATTGTCGGGTGCTAGAGGGCTTGCAGTAACTGGGTGCATATTGTCCCTCCCCCCTCCCTGCCCCTGCCAGCTCCACACCATTTATCACATCGCGACACTCGGATGTCTCCGAAAATATATTATTTCTATGCTACACCTACTGCCGGGGCATATCCGTCTAAACGTTGGATTGTAATCGGATTCATATTTGCTAGACGCGATTCACGCTATCAGTGCTAGGAATTCGCTAGGTGGGTTCAGTTCGCGGGCGCTGTTCTCTTCATACGAGTACAGAGTTCCTCATGTTATAAAAAAAAAAATCGGCTACTAGCGAGACGCTACGAAATGTTTGGCACTGTAACTATGTATCTTAATACTCAAAGATCTTATCTTATCTTATCTAGGTGAGGGCCCTTTCGGATGCACTTCGACTCAGTGGGATCTTTTGTGCATTTGTCCTCTCCTTTATGCCTGCTCCCAGGCTTGCTCCATCATTTCCACAAAGCGGATGATGCAGTTCGCCGGGAGCACCTTGAATTCCTTTGGTTGCGGGTAACCGTTACCAAAGTAGTTCATTCTTTGTCTGGCAAGGGCATGACATTCACACAATAAGTGTTCCATAGTCTCATCCTCCACGCCACACATTCTACGGTCTAAACTATCCGCTAGACCCATCTTGGCCAAGAGATAACTATGTATACCTACTTTCACTGCCATGACCCAGCTTAGCGGGCGTATGCCGTATTCCGCTTTCCGCTACATACGGGGAAAACCCCGGCATAGCGTAGCGCGTAGCGATTCTTGGATGTGGACGTGTTAAGCTTCCAGACGAATTTTATCATGTGTTTATGTCAAGTTGCAACCTTTTCAAATACTACACTATCGTTGGTTTTAGAGATATGAACGGTGTTATAAACAAGTGCGTGCAAAATGTTTTTTTTCAATCTTATATAAATTATTAAAATGTAGTATCATATTTTAACAGGCGATCACTGATGACGGGTTGGACAATACAGCCGCCTTAAGGCCTTATAAGTAATTGTGTCTCGCTGTCGCTAATTTTTGCTCGATATGCTGTATTCTTCGACTGCGCACGGACCCAACTTGTTAATTTGAATAAAATACATAGTGTCCAAGAGAATGATTAATGATTATTTCGGAATAAGCTACTTTCAGATATTAGATAAATGAGTAATCAATATTTTTCGAAAGAGCCGCGTAAATACGGCTTAGTACTTTTGAGGTACATAGTAGCAAATTATAAGTTGAAAACGGTATCTTTTCAAGAATTATTTTGACATGTTATTTAGTGTCCTACTAAACAGTTAAAAGTTTAAATTAATAATGAAATATCAAAGAATCACGTCATAATTTTCAGGTCGTTTTCGCCGCTTCACTAAAGAGCCTTAAATTTAGATCAACATTTTGCATATTTACACACTTAAAATAAAAGTCCCCGTGACACCGCCCTGCGCAAAGTTTAATATATTCGCCATTTGCATCTGTCGGACCAATTGTTAAATGAAGTCTCGATCAAATTGCCGATTCTGCATATCTATCGAAACAGCTGTCTTGCTCACTCGCGTACGTTAGAAGGAGATACAAAGCTCTTTTCCATAGCGATGAGAAGCTATACCTATACAAGATGAACCGGTCGTCATTTTCTATCGAATAGTATCAGAAAGAAATAGGTCTATCACGGAAACGAAATAAAAGCCTGTAAAATGGCTTTCAGCTAAAGATTTTATAAAACCTATTACTGAATAATTATACTTAACAATAGGCTAAAGGGTCACAGTGCGCATAAGTTATTTGCGGAAATCGCGAAACGTCTGGCTGATGTAACTGGTGACCGAAGAAGCTTTCTTGCGCAACGCATCAGCATTGCAATTCAACGAGGAAATGCCGCCAGCATCCTCGGTACAATGCCTCGAGGGCCTTTTTTTAGATTTAACGTAGTTTTAATTTAATTTAGTTTATGTTAAATATAATCTTGTATATATTGACAATAATAATAATAAATCACCACAATGAGTGACAATAGGCTTGTTGCGTGGTGTTAAAATTGATAACGTCGTGTTGCTAAATGGATAGTAAACCTTCAAATGATTGTAATAAAGTATAAATTACAAAATATAATTCAAATTATAAAAAGATATGAACCTTGTAAGTTTAGAAAATTTTTTTTTTATTTATTTTCCAAGAACAAATTTAAAGGTAGGTACCAAAATAATCTATACGCTTTTATAGAAACAAATTTGTATAACAACTATGGACCTAAACGCAGTATTTCGCGACCGAAACAGCAATTTACTTCATTTTCCATGCAACGGTTAGTACAATTTGCACGGTGTGACGTCATACTTTAAAGCCAATCAGTATGAAGCGTTTCGGCTGCTGTCAGCGAGGTCCATCTATAACTCGATTTTTTGGGTGTTAATGCCCTTTAAATGTAAATGCTTCCATACAAACATTTGTTCATCTACAAAAACTGGTTCGAATGGCATCGCGCATCGTTAAAAATTTAAGGTCACAAGCCCATTATTGAACTTAAACTCATAACATTTAATTCTTGTTGATGTATATAGACATTTTTGACGATTCTTGTGAGATACTTTGATTCTTTAGTATTTTCATACGCTTATGTTATGTTATAATACCTAACTTGAAGTCGCGTAAATCCTTCCTAAGTATTAAGCACATCATATATTGTGCTTGTACCTTTTTTATAATATAATTTTTTCTTTACTTTGTTTGCTAAATAAATACATTCTCATTCTTATAAATTGACCTTTAGGTAATAAAAATATCTTATTATAATTCTCGGCGGGAAGGTTCTCGAGTGGCGACCACTTACCGGCAGGCGCGGCGTGGGTAGGCGCCCCACAAGGTAGACTGATGACCTGGTAAAGGTCGCGGGAGTCCGCTGGATGCGGGTGGCGCAGGACCGGCCATTGTGGCACTCTTTGGGGGAGGCCTTTGTCCAGCAGTGGACGTCTTTCGGCTGATATGATGATGATGATGATGATTATAATTCTTACTAAAGTTTCAAACTGTATTCTTACGTTATCTGCACTGTAATTACTAAGAATATGTCAAAGCGGACCTCGGGCTCCTTTAGGGGCACAACCGGGAATAACGCTAGGAGAAGGAGGAAGTACTAAGAATAAGACCTCTCACAAACTAGCGCGGCCTAGCCGCGGCGGACAATAGAGAACTTGTCATTAGCTGTCAAATTTACTATGGCCCGCCACCGCAAGCCGCGCCGTGTGTTGCAGGTTTAAAGAGGTATGTCTGAGAAATGTAAGTTTGTAGTTTTTTTTAGTTTGTATAGGGAGAACAATGATGTAATATAAAAAAGAGGTAGATAATGTTGTCTGTACGAAATTCCGTGTTTAAAAATGGCCACCAAATTCTGACAGCATTCGTTTCCATTGACGACGCCGAACTATGGCAAGCCGCGACAATTAGCTGGGTTTTAGTGTGCCACTTTTGGAGCGCTTATAACAGCCTACCTACCTATTTTATCTACCTATTTTTACAAGCTTTATATTAACTTGACCTGTTCGTATGTAAGTATGTAAGTTGTCCGTCAAAATTTGCAATCCATTTTTAGTCACTTGCCGTTATCCGATTGAGCTGAAATTTTGGATATTAGTATAGTTTGGATGACAATTCAATATTATCGTACAGTCACCGGCATAAGTATATGATGGAACAAAGGCCGCAAAAATATCTGATGACAACTCTATTCCTAGCGCCGTAAGAGCGTGTCAGATATTTTGCGGCCTTTTTGATTCATCAATCATCATAATATATATTGATGCCGGTGACTGTACCATCGAGCTGATCTGATGCCATATACAGAAGGTGGCCATGGGAATTCGGTATTTAACCGACGTAACCCCGTTGAGTTTGGGCTTGTTAGAATCGTCTCAATGAGTAGTTGACGATGTTATTCAGATAAGTACAGTCGGCAATAAAAGCTTGTACCAAAAATGTTTTACAGAAACTTATTTATATTACATCATTGAGGGAGAAGGTGATCTCAGAAACCATACTCATATTAAAAAAAACTGTCAAGTGTGAGTCAGACTCGCGCACCGAGGGTTCCGGGTCACCCCGTACAACGGAAACGAATCCACTATAGACTGACACTCACTAAGTATGTATTCACATACTTAGTGCGTGTCAGTTTATACTGGACATTAAATTTTCTGTGATGTCACTAATCATTTACGGTTTTGCAATTTTTCCTTTATCTGTGCTATAAGACGTTGCTTCGTACCAAATTTTAAGATTCTGAGTTCACGGGAAGTACGGTGGAATACTTTGATTCGCGGGGTGACTTTGATCAAATAGGTTTTTCTCCGAAATCATTGTTTTTACTTGTGGGTGAACTGTGGCAGTGAATATATTAGTTATATATCTTGCTGTATACTCGATTAAATCTTCTTAATTTATGTAAAGGTTCCGACGGAAGACCAGCGCTGGCCTTCTAGGTTAGCACCATGCTGAGTCGGGGCCTTTTCGTGGACCCTGCTATTTTTACGTTATGTGTTTTGTTTTTTACACCCATTGTTTTGTCCACGAATAAATGTTTTCTTTCTTTCTTTCTTTCTTAATTTCAAATATTTTTGCTTTTATACTACATTCTAAATGATCAAAGTAGCCCCATTTTTTTCTAAATAATTCCACGTACCCTGTAGGTTTTGAATCCCTTGCGAGTTTCGAAAATTTGCGGAAATTTGAGGCATAAACGCCTGTATCTTTTGATTGCGTTGGCTCAGAAGTTTGATTTTTTCACAGCTCTAAGGGACAGTAGACTTTAGTAATTAATATAAATTTCAGCTTGGTACCTCCACGTGTTCCTGAGAAAAAGGGTCTTGATAGACGGGCGGGCGGACAACAAAGTGATCCTATACTTAAGGGTTCCGTTTTTTCCATTCGAGCTGCGGAACCCTAAAAAACAAAAGCTATATGGAATAGACATACTTAGGCTATATTTTATCCCGGGCCTGGCTGGGTTCGTTGTTATAAACAAGCAAAGACGCGCGCGGTTACTATATAGAAATTAAATAAATCAAAATCTGCGAGTATTTCTATAGTCAAATACGAACGGTACCTAACAAATAATGTCGAACGCTTGAAATAACCGATTTTTTTTCACAATTAGTAGTTTCACGTTACGCTGTCACTCGTGACAGGTTATGACATACAAGACAGGTTCTGACATGTCTTCAGTCATGTTAAAAGCCCACTGTTATTATTTGAAAATGAATAATAATACCCACATATACCTATACGTATGTACAAGGTGATGATGACCTGGTAAAGGTCGCGGGAGTCCGCTGGATGCGGGTGGCGCAGGACCGGTCATTTTGGCACTCTTTGGGGGAAGCAGTGGACGTTTTTCGGCTGATATGATGATGATGATGATACCTATGTATTCCGTAAGAGAGGCAGAACACGTGATTTCAGCATTTCAGGCCTGTCCATCTCGCCGTTTAGCCAACTCAGCTCACGCGCTCTGAGGTGCATTTCACCCGAACTTGGTTGGCAGTGACACTTTAGGCACAGAATAAGTAATAATACTACGTACAAAAGGTTCTCTGTTAACAAATTCCCTGTTTAGGTACGCCAAACGTGCCTAAATGTGGCCATCCCGTTCTATCGCATGCAACGCGCTGCGACCCGTGCGAACGTCCTTTTTTTTTTTTTTTTTTTTTTTAAGAGGGGAAAATGCTTTTCGCATACCACCAGAGTGTGGGGACGGACCCTGGTGGTTATGTGGGACTCCCATGTCGGCTGATGAGGCCTATGGTTTACCCACTAAAAACCCCTCTATTTGCCGCCTCTACGCTAGAAAGCGAGGCCACGGGAACGCCCTAGGCACACTTCCGCAACCTCGCCAGCGGCTGTCCGCACTGCAACACGTGGCAGCCACTGAATAGAGCCCTTCGAAGGGGCGACCGGCATGTACTTGTAGCGATAAACACAAATCGCGAGTGAGCCGCGCCTGCTTTAGGGTGGGTTGCGCCCAACAATCTTCAATCGCAAGCGGCGTTCGTTACTATCTGACTGTATCGAAAGTTTGACAAGTTTGTATGGGATGGCAGCTGCTCGTTATATTTAACGTTGATCGGTCTGTAATTTAATTGTTATTTGGTGCAACCCGCCCTTAAGGCTGAAACACACTGAAAGCGGTGGCGGTGCGGTGCGGCGCGGTGCGGAGGCGATACCGGTTGTAATGTTCGAACTAATGCGAAAGGGTCCGCACATAATACCGCGGCGGCGGGACGCGGTGCGGTGCGGTATTCTGTGCGGACCCTTTCGTATTAATTAGCTCGAAGATTACAAATGGTACCGCCTCCGCGCCGCGCCGCACCGCACCGCCATCGCAGTCACTCTGTCAGTGCATTTCGGCCTTTATTGCACCACGGCCGGCATTGTACAGTCTGCAGCAGAAGTAGCTACGCAAAATAACACGCTCAAAATGATCTAGACAGCCCTTATTCTCTTGACATTAGAGTCGTGTCATTTTGAGCACTCGACCCGCTTAGCTACTTTTGCTGGACTGTACTACGATGATGTCGCGCGTGACGACCCCAACTCGACGAAAAAGCGCGAGCAAGGTTTACATATTTTTCTTTTCTGTCTCAGAGTCAATTTCGATATTAGCTCTACCTATAATTCACAACCCAGGCAAATATACGGCCAGGGAGTTGCTGCGAAACTGTGCTGCTGTTTTCATTTATGTCATTTGTCGCGATTGCGTCCACTCCCGCCGAGATCAAAAATCTCAAACTAACATCTTAACGATACGTCGACGCAAACAGACTAATGTAATATACTTTACCGTCGAAATTAAATCAAAACTAACACTTGCACAAGAAAACAGTGTTGATAAACCCAATTTTCAACGCCGTTGCCACACCGACTACATAAAACGGTTATAATCAGTTTTTTCGTACCAAATATAAACATTAAACAGTCTAACCGGTGTACGCTGACCTATAACCGATTGGTACAGTGGACGTTGCAGGCACAGTTATAAATAGGACCGTGGTCCGCGCGAGTGGTCCGATCGCCTCAGTCGCGAAGCGGACGTCTTCGCCGCTCGGTCGCGCCTGTGAAGTGTTCAAAATATTAAAAAAAATAAAAAAACCAGAATAAAACAAGGTTATAGAAGCATGGATGTGTGGCTGATTATGTGAGTTCACAGTTTCATTGTGATTCGGATTGTATTGCGCGCTGAAAAGTTACTTTTCGGTTTGCGGAGTTCGAAATTAAACGGTTGTTCGGTTGTTTTGTGAATTTTCGTTTTGAATCGGTTGTTTCATATGATGTGAAATGTTTTTTCCTTAGGAATATGTTACAAAAAAAGTCTGGTGCTAGTTTTCAATTTTCGATTTGAGAACTCTTAATTAAATTTTAGACGTTAGTTACTACAATTAACATACCTACGAGTATATCATTTTTATAATGCGACGATACATTTTATTGTATTGTTTAATTATTTCTTATAGTGATCGAGTACCCACTCTATAACCTCACATTTTAGGCCTAAACCAAAAACTTTTAGAAAGTTATTTACTTGTAATATGATTTTGTTTGATTAAACAATGATTTTTGACTATCAAATGGATTACAATAATCACTTTTATATAAATAAATAAGACCCTCTGATACTTTAACTACTCATGTAAAGTATTGCAAAGTATTCAATAGATTTGTAGTAATTTATAAAATCTGAATCGTAGAACGTTTCTTCAAAAGTTTTGTACATTTGTCGAATTCATGGCAGAGTGGTACTTTCCCATTTTATTATTATAGTTTGTTTTCAATAGTTTCAATGTTTTTAATAATAATATTAGACTTTTAAAGCTTTTAAATCATTCAGGCAGTCAAGTGAATGGTGTAATTAATAACGACCTATGTACCACACATGTTAAATACAAAACTTTCTGAACGGTAAACTCTGCAGTAAAGTTTAGTACACACTTTTTAAACTGTTAATTGTTCAAGCTCCATTGAATAACACTAGGCATGCATTCTATGCCAATTATAACATATGTACGTATTTAATACGTATCCACTTAATAGATATGTTTTACAACGGGACGCTACACAAACATATTGAATGCGTATGTAATATTGGTTGTAGAATGCGGACTCTAGTTTGCGTCTGTTACAACCAATTAACAGCATTTTACAGTCCGTTCCGTTTCATGCAATGATTTACGTGCCCCAAGCCTACATCCTAATAAGTTTCTGTCAAAACTACTCGTCAACTTACGTACGTACTAACCATTACCGGTGCAACCCGTGTCGAAACGTCAGGAATAAAGGTAAATAAATATCGCGTTAGACCCGTGAAAAACAGCATTTTTAAATATACTTAAGTAGGTACGGTCAGCCTCATAAAAGTCTTAATGCCTGTGTCGCATTAAACGTCATGTTAAACTGCCTTATGAAGTTGTCAAACTAGTGAAAACGACAAGGTACTTAGGGTTTCGTTGAAAGAGGAAAATTTAAAAATTATTCGCCACGGGGGGGATCTTTGATCAAAACTTAGAATTTCGTTAGCGGACGTTTCTGCTCAGTATAAATTTAAGGTACTTAGGGTGTTCAGCAACTTATGAGTCTGACTGCAGGTTGAGAGGGTTACAATGGTCTCAAACACGATGGGTGTACCTTTTGCAGTTTAGGAGTACTATGGCCACCTTATGTCTCCATCATTAGATCAGCTCTGTGGTACTATGCAATCAACAGCAGAAGTTGCAAAGCGGTCCTAGTGCTCGAAATGATCCACATGGACTCTAATGTCAAGGGAATAAGGATCTGTGTAGGTCATTTTGAGCGTGTTATTTTGCTTAGCTACTTTTGATGCTGACTGTACTATTGCCATACAGTGCCATCAGCTCAATCGGATAGCGGCAAGAGGCTGAAAAATGAGTTGCAATTTTTGAAGAACAACTTACTTAGTTACATACATATGAACAGCGCTACCTAGTAGAATAAGAGCTTGTGAAACTCATGCAATTTTTAAAAGCAATGTTCTAAAAGCCATTTATGTGATAACGTAATCATATTTATTTCAATGGAATAAAGTTGAAAAGGTATAGGTATGATTTAGGCTGTATAGTCGAGGAATGTAAAGTTTCTCCACTTTTGGACTTTATAACAAGCTTTTATTTAGCTCATCCCGTTTGTTTTTTTTTATTTTTTTATTCTTGGGTCAAATTTAGTAATTCAAATTTCACCCACTTCCCTGTTTCCGATTGAGCTGAAATTTTGCATGCATATGTATATCGCATGGCAATGCAATATTATGATGGCATGGAGCTGATCTGATGGTGGAGCTGGAAGGCCGCAATAAAACGACACAACCCCATCGAGTTTGGGCTCGTTCGAATCGTCTCAATGAGTAGTTGATGATGGTATGCAGAAAAGTACAGTCGGCAATAAAAGCTTGTACCAAAAATTTAATTTTTGACAGAAACTTATTTTAATGATGTGAAGGTCCAAAAGTGACGAACAATTTCATCCTGCGACTGTACTCTGCTCAAGTGTAAAAACACTGCAGCTTGTGTTGGATGTACAGTCAGGTGTAAAAATATGGGTGCATACTATTTACTCATAAATATGTCCCACAGCTTTTATGTCCGCCGCCATGAATGATGGTTATCTTATACATATTAATGTTTTTAATAAGTTTAATAGCGGTAGGTAATCCTAAAAAAATTATACACTTACATTTTGACCAACAGTGTTGCCGCGGCTATTAGGAGATAAGTTATTGCTTAGCCGTTAACTTATTTGGTGCAAATAGAGTTTGTATAAACAAACTTAAACAAAATAAGGAGCTGTTGGGAATACGCCAAAATAAGATACCACCTAGATGCAAAACAAAAAAAAACGGAAACTTAAACTGCTGCGAACTGCGAGTTTTTTTTCTTTGAGTTACGGTTCTTTGACCTAAAGTCGGAGTTGTCTAGGATTTTTTTTTGTATTTTTTCCCTTTAACTTGAAATTTATTCGTTTCATTGGAAGACGTTACGTATGCATGGAATAATACACCATTCATTGTTTAATTTCATCATCATCATCGTCGTCATATCAGCCGAAAGACGTCCACTGCTGGACATAGGACTCCCCCAGAGAGTGCCACAATGTTTAATATACTTTAGGAATATTTTTGTAAGAATGATTATAAAAAACAGCGACAACGGATTTTTTAAAATATAATACATTAAATAAATCATTTACATAAGAATTAATAATAAAAATAAATTAATGTGTGGCCAACCAACCATGTGGTATTGAGGTTATTTTATTGCTTCAAAATATTATTTTAGATAGCTAGTTAAAATAAGAAAATAGAGCCAAAGTGGATTTTTCTTTTCAATCTACTAACAGAGTTCTAAGCGGTCGGACTGTAGTACTAATAATATTATGTTGTCTCTTTTGACTCTACAGAAATACGTCAAACAGTTATGTTTTCGGGATTCCAAAACCCATTCAAGTCATACCTCTAGGTGGGTTTTTCGGTACGGCGTAGCACACGTAGCGTTCCGTGGGCTCGGATGGGTGAATATTCATATGTACATACATTGCTGTTTATTCTAAAGACTGAGCGTTGCCAAATTTCCTTTTTTCATTTCCACTCACTCGGTTCCTTGGGCAGACAAATAAACGGCATAGAAGACTGTTTAAATAAATTATATAAATAATCAACCCGTTCGAAAAAAACAACTAGGTACCCTGAAGATTACAGAATTGAAATAACATAATATGTTTTTGTCAGCGCGAGTATGGTGAGTGTATGTTTGGACTTTTATTACTCAATCAAAAAAATGTCTGATCATATTTAGATGAAATATAGGCATTGAGATAATTTATAATCTGGCGTGAAATGTAGGTTACTTTCCATCACCAAAGGGATGAAAATGGCGCAGAAAACGCAGGAAAATATCCTAGAAAATCAATGTCAGTTAAATTCACAAACTGGGGTATATTTACAAAAGTCTCAAGACGCCAGGCTTCTGTAAAACTACCCAAGTATGTTCAGTTGTTTCCGCATATTGGTGGCAGATTCGATGTGCTATAAAAGATTGTAATAAAATTTACTACTCCCTGTTTTGTTCTATATCTACATTATATGCCTACATATCCTTTATGTGAGGCTGAGGAGCCAATTCAAATTACGGCATTGAATTGGACTTCGTTTTGTATTATGCGCGCGTTCTAGGCTATGCGCGCGTGAAAGCAAACGTGAATAAAGTCAAAGTTTATTTTTTTGCGTCCGCAACTTTCTTTACGTCATACCTGGCCATAAAGTAGCAATAACCGCACACTACGCGTGTGGAAAATTCCACTTCCTGGCCAGGGAGAGACGTAACACTCTATACTCGCCAAGGGCGGTAATAAAGAAAGCCTCAGATAGCATATTTATCGCCCTTGCCTTCGGCTTGGGCGTCAAATACCTGCGGTCTAAGACATTCTTTCTTTCACCGTTCTTTCACCGCCCTTGGTAAGTAATGTACTATTTTTCGTAATTGTGGCAAGCAAAGGGCTACGGTGGCGAGTGAAACAGACACTATCGCATGTGGACTAGCGACTATAGTTATAAGCGCATTGCCGATAATTTGATGCTGTGAGGATTCCAACTGGAGATAAATTCAGTCACTGTATGAAACGTCAAAAACGCTATGTTATTTTGAAAACTGTAGGAAAAGACAAGCTAGTTGCGTCACAATTTTCGTACGTAACAGTTTATGGTCGTAAAATAATAAATCGTGACGCAATACCTACATTGCGAACGTTTTCTAATTGACTAATAGCTAGTCTCCGTACACCAGTGTCTTTTTCGAAAAGAGACAGATCATGCATCACGTTTAATAAGTTGGAATTGATTTTAAATTGTGATGTATTTAATTATTATTTTATTGAAGATGCATGTCGGTAGTGCGAACATCATGTGTGTACTTCGTATTTATGTTTACGAGTATTTCTCACTTGTCTATCACAATAATATATTAGTAGGTAGTTAAAAAAACCGGCCAAGTGTGAGTCAATAAAAATACTTATTTTATTTTGTTTTTAGTATTACATAATCTGAGAAAATTTCTACTATCTAGCTATCACGGTTCTTGAGATACAGCCTGGTGACAGACAGACGGACGGACGGACAGCGAAGTCTTAGTAATAGGGTCCCGTTTTACTCTTTGAGTACGGAACCATAAAAACAAAACAAATTATTACGTTAAAATACATAGGTACAAATAAACAGAAAATAAGTGAGTAAAATTAAAAAGGTAGTTTATATACACTCAAGAGCAAAAGTTTCGGGTCACCCTAAATTAAATAACCGCAATAGGTTTTTTTTTAATATGTTACACTAGTCTTATTTACATAATATGCTAGTCTTCGTAATACCCAAATGTATTAGCAATTTCCGGAACCTATCATAAAGATATCAACATCCAAAAATGACGATTTTTGCGATATCTCGCTCCGTTAACGTTGTTTTTTTCATGTGTTTTTTTACGAGTCAGATTTAAACCTGGTAACGTGTTTCTTTTTGACTGTTATTTCTGCAGTTTAGATGTAAAATGTAATAAAGATCATGAAAGGATTAAAAAACTGTACAATATTTGGACTATTTTAGGAAATATGACGGTATTTCATCGACCCGAAACTTTTGCTCTTGAGTGTATATTACAATGTATGACGTGAGTCACCAACGGTGCTGGCTGAAAATCGTCAGTGTCCGGTTCACTGCCTCAGATACACACTTGTTTCATGTTTTGTGTGGTTTTTGTTTATTTTATTGTTTAATATGTGTGTCCTGTGTATGTTTATCTCTGTTCCTTTCTTATGCAGGCACAATAGTACATTTTACAACTAGTGTGAAAAGAATGTCTTTTTACCACTAGTACCGAGGTATCTTGCCACGAGCTGAAAGCGAGTGGCAAGACTCGGTACGAGTGGTAAAAGACATTTCACACGTGTTGTAAACGACGTTTTTTAATACAATTGCGAAAAAATAATAAATTAATATTCGTCATTTATATATTAATGAATTCTTTAAATAAATTTATATTATTGTACCTCGATCTCAACTGTTAGTGGCTGCATCGAAACTTCTGCTTGCGTATGCGCTCCTGGTACCTATAGGTGGACCGTTTAACTCGGTCCTCGCCTGCGCGGCGCGCGGGTGCAGGGGTATGACTATAACGGGCTGCGGGCGACGTGCGGAAGGCAAACCCCGGCGCCCGCACCCCGTTATCGTCATACCCCTGCACCCGCGCGCTGCGCAAGCGAGGAATGAGTTAAGCGGTCTACCTACAGATGCGTACATTTTCAGCTTCAAAAATGACTTTCATACTAACGCGATCAAAAATAAATACTCCTAGTATTCGTAAGCGTTTTTAATTTCATAATTTCCAAGTAAAAAATCTAATATAAAATTACTGCGTTTCGAAAGTATAGTTTGGAACTAAAAAGTAAAAAGCACTAGTGCGAGAAATTGAGCTTCTCGCACGCTACGCATCCACAAAAAGTACCACTTTTTGAGCAACTGTATTAAAAAAAACTATTTCTACACCATTTCTTTTTGTGAAAGAGACAAAACAAATGCGATGTTGGATTGGTGTGACCCGCGTGTATTTTTGTCCTGTTAGCTTCATTATCAGCCATGTTTTGTGCCTAGCACGACAACCGTGTTAATGTGCACGTAAACGTGGCGCGCTGCACTAAAAACCCGCGCCCGGTGTTTTCCACTACGATCTAGAATAGCCGGCCATCCTTACAGCCGGCTGAGAATACGGTGTTCACACGCAGTATAAAAATATTTGACATTAATAAATCTTTTATTTTTTATATTTTTTATTTATAACACAAACAGTCGCATAAACAAAAATGAATATAAGGGGTACTCAAAGAGTACCAATAGACATAAAGCTAAAGACCTGGAGGTTCTTTAATATATAAAAACTATGTTAACATAACAAACTAATCATTACTAATGAAACATAGAAAAAAATAACAACGCTTAAAATATTTATAAATTTTAAACTTAACAAATTCATTAATACCGGTCGTCGACGCAGTATGCATGCACATGTTAAAGGTAGGTAATAAGTAGGTACATGGGATTAATTAATGAAGACATTTTGGATTTATACTTTCAGGTGATGTGAATAGTAAGATTTATCTTAGGTAAGTATTGTTTTATATTTGTGGAAAGGGTCAATATCGCTCATATACTTGTTATAAAAGCTAGGGACTCGTCTGAAAAAAGTATGCCGAGAGTAATTTTTGCGGGCAAAGCTGGTATGAAATAATGGCCTAGAACGTAAGGGACGATGCGGGCAACTTAAAGTAACTAATTCCAAGAGGTTAGGACAGTGTATCATACCTTTCTAAACAAGAACATCACGTCTAAAAACATAAAAAAAAACTTAAAACTTGTAATAATACTAGGAACCAAACACAAAACTTTCCTGTAGACGATGCATTAGTTAACTGTTTAGGTACATACCTATTATAAAGGACTTCTGATGGACTGTATAGCTGGAGTGATTATTTATAGGAAATATATTAAAACCAAGCCGACTCAATCTGTTTTCGACAGCAATATATTGACAACTGATAAAACAAAATAAAACATTCCAAAAGTATAAAAATAATAGACAAAAAAAGGTACAAAATAGGTTGCATCCGCAACATCCCACCCCCTAGTGTGCGAAAGCACACGAAGCTAGCCGGGCCAGCCAATAAGGAGCCCTACGCGTCTAGCCTGACCAACTTTTTGGAGGGCCGACGAAGAAGGCCTCCCTGTGTGGCTACGTCCACCACCCTGACTACGCCATCTCGGCCAGGGAAGGTTGCAGTGATGCGGCCTCTTGGCCAAGTTCCTCTTGGAAGATTTTCGTCCACGATGAGTACCAGGTCACCGATGTTTAAGTCGCGTTCCCTGTTTTCGCCTGTCTGTCGTGGTTGCATTGTAGGTAGAATCTCTTTCACCCAACGGTTCCAAAAATGGTCGGCTAACCTCAAGGCCTTCCTCCAGTCTGCTCTACGAAGAAGGTCTCGGTCGTCAAGGGTTGCAGGTAGGACTTGATTCGAGGATGTGCCAATTAGAAAGTGGAAAGGTGTCAGCGTCTCCTGGTCATCTTGACTCACAGAAACGTGACTTAGGGGCCGGGAGTTGACAATGGCCTCAGCTTCCATCAGGAGGGTCACGAGTACTTCTGCGTTAGGTGCCCTTTCGCGTAGGGTGGCGTTCAGTGCAACTTTGACGGTGCGAACTAGCCGTTCCCAGCATCCACCAAAGAAAGGAGCAGCGGGAGGAATAAAGCTCCAATTGATTCCTCGGCTGGCAGCAAAATCGTTGACATCTGTCTGATAAAACTCCCGTAATATTCGGTCACCACCAACAAAACAAGTTCCGTTGTCAGAGAATATTGTTTCGGGAGCACCTCTCCTTGCAATAAATCGACGTAAACTCATTATCGCTGAATCAGCCGTCAGGGAGTGCACAAGTTCCAAATGGACGGCTCTGGAAGTCAAGCAGGTAAATAGGGCTACGTATCGTTTTTCCTGTTTGCGTCCGATTGTGGAGTTAATCGGGCCAAAATAATCAAGTCCAGTGAAATTAAATGGGCGGCGATGGTGGGCAAGCCGCTGCGGAGGAAGGTTTCCAGTCATTGGATTCATCGGTTTTGACTTCCTGATCCGACAATACAAACATTTGCTGGCGACGCTTCGTATGGTGCTGCGCAAGGGAAGAAGCCAGTATCTCTGTCTCAGCTCATTGACGACCATCTCATTATTCGCATGTCCAGCCTTGCGATGGTAAAAGAGAACCAAAAGGCGCACGACTGGGTGATGACCATCTAACAGTATGGGCGATTTGACTTCGGTACCGACGTCTTCTACAGCCTCAATTCTGCCGACCAAACGTAGCAAATTGTCCGTTCCCATCTTGGGTGATAACTTTGCTAAGCGACTGCTCTTGGGCAATAACTCTCCTCGTTCAATCCGCAGAATTTCTTCTCCAAATGTCTCGGACTGTACTTTCTGCAGGACGTGCCTTTCTGCGGCTTGCATCAATTCCGCTGTCAGGGGTAATAGAGCGGTGGACGTAGGCGCGTTTGTACGTTGACGAACCCTAAAATCGGTGCTAGGATCAGTGTGATCAATGTGTCTAACGCGGTCCAAAAGTGAGCGAAATTTAGAAGCCGCCTGCAAAACGCGAGCAGTGGCGCGCAGTAAGCGCAACCAGTCACTAAAACGACTGAAATCCGCGGTGATAACCAGATGCCCAACCACAAGTGTAGGAGTATGCTTAAACTCTTCATGAACTGGAGGCTGGCCAGCTGGTTCCACAGGCCAATTTTCCGGAGAAGCCAGAAGAAATGAGGGGCCGGTGAACCATCGGTGGTTAGGGTTGATATGGAGAGGTTTGATTCGCGTGGCATCGTCCGCGACGTTCAAGTCAGTTGGGACCCATCTCCAGTCTTGAACGCATGAATTTTCAGTTATTTCGCCGATCCGATGGGCCACAAAGGGCTTGAACGTTCGTGCGTCACTTCTTAGCCAGCTAAGGACAGTTCTCGAATCTGTCCAAAAAAACGTCCGAATAGGCTTTTTCTTGTGAAATTCCTTGATGGTCATAGCAAGGCGTGAAGCTATTAAAGCACCCTGCAATTCTAGGCGTGGAATTGAAGTGGGCTTCAATGGCGATACTCTTGCTTTACTGGATATGAGAGCAAGCTTGACTGTACCGTCTGCGTACAAAAAACGCCAATAAGCGACAGTCGCATAGGCAAGCTCGCTCGCATCCGCAAAAACGTGTAGCTCCCTGTGCAGAGGCTCGCCGTTTACCTTAGCGTACCAACGTGGAACTCTAATATTAGATATATCTGACAGTTCTTTAAACCATTCGTTCCACCTTAATACCTGTGAAGGTGGAAAAACCGTGTCCCAGTCAATGTTGGATCTCCATGCCTCCTGAAGGAGTATACGGCCCTTGACCACTATAGGGCCAAGCAATCCTAGTGGGTCGTACACTTTCATGAGGTGGGACAAAACTTTACGCTTAGTAAAAACACCATGTAACTTGAGCCCTTCTAAACCAGTCCTAAAACCAATGGTATCCGATATAGGATCCCAAGAGACACCTAAGGCTCTGACGTTAGTTGATTCACTACCAAGAGACACTTCAGTAGGCTGTGCAGCGTGCAATTCAGTTGGAACAAGACGCAACGCTTCCTGGCTGTTAGAAATCCAACTACACATTTCAAAACAGGCGTTACGGTGGATAGTCACCACATCGGATGCCAGCTGCGCAGCTTCAGTTACCTCATCAAGACTGTCCAAAAAATCATCCATATAGGAACTGTGAATGCTTGCATTGGCTGCGTTGGGATACAAATCCTGATGTGACATTGCATTTTTATTTTTGATATACAGCGCAGTAAATGGACTGGATGACGCCCCGAAAACAACAGCTGTCATTCGATACTCTTTTATGGGAGTTGTGTTCTTTGACCTAACGTCGCGCCATAAAAAACGTAATGCGTCCCTATCTTGATCACGGATCCGTATTTGGGGAAACATCTCCTTAATATCCGCTGTCATTGCGACAGCGCCCTCTCTAAAACGCCAAAGTATGCCTAATAAGTTTTCTAAGAGATCTGGTCCTTGAAGAAGCAACGAATTTAAGGAAACGCCTTGATTCATTGCGGCTGCATCATGGACGACACGGAGTTTACGCTTTTGTGGGTGATACACCCCAAAATGAGGCAAATACCACCTTATTTCGGTATTGGTTTCACTTTGAGTTGTATCAGAAGATTCAGAAGTCGTTTTTAAGTTTATTTTATCCATGTCTGTGGTTGACATGTAGTCATGACATTTTGGTTGCACTTTATTCGGACTGACTGTACCATATTGAATGTAACCTGACGAAGTGTTATTTTTATTTGGACATTCCACTAAATTGTGTTTACTGTTGATAACATTGGTACCGTTCCTATTACTGACAGAATGACCATAATAAGTGACAGGATCACATTCTTCAGCATAACCTTTGGCAATCATATTGTCAATAAACCTTTTGTACGCTTCAGCAAAATCGGACTCTCGAAACATACGTCTTTCTAAACTTAAGAAGCGAGATAGGGCTTGCGGATAACTGTCGGGAACGCACTGAATATTATCCCGCCATGGAAGTCCTACCTCATACCTACCAGTTGGCAAACGTGTGGTAGTATTGTGTAAGATCTCAACAGCTCGAGCATCCAGTTTACTATGAAGTTTCTCATGTTTGGTAATACCCAGTGAGTCCAATTTGTACTGCTCCTTTATTAGCAGTTCTAAACGTTCATGTTCAGTAAGCTCAATACGGTCTAGGTGACAGTGGTTGACAAACTCAACCGGTTTCGTTTTACTAGAAGCCACTCCATACAATGTCCAACCAAGCCAGGTGTGACAAGCTACCGGCTCATTACGACTACCAGCGCGGATATCACGAGATATTGACAGATGCCAGTGCTCGGCACCAATCAGCACGGTTGGCATAGCGTCAGTGTACGTCAAATAATCGGTTAAATCACTCAAATAATCGTAAGACTGTGCGGTGTGTTTGGACAATGTTTGCGTGCTCAAGCTGAGTAAGGGCATGGCCCTGGCACGATTGACTAAAAACCTGTCAGATTCGTGTTTACCCTGTATGTAAAAGTCCACATAAGAAATCTTAGTAGTTTTGTGTAAGCCACCTACAGCATTGACAGTAATAACCTCCTCTGGCCCTGACACCCCGATACGGGCAGCCACTTTAGAATCAATTAACGACGCTGTACTGCCATCGTCTAGGAGTGCGAAGGTTTCGTAACTGCCAGCTGGTCCAGACACAATAACTGGTACCACTTTTAATAATGCGCTGTGTGGTTGTGTTTTGGTTGTCGTTCCAACATGTTGACTTAAAATACCTGTATTAGAAACCATGACGTTTTCTTTTGACAACTCCTGTGTAGTCTTGGAACAGCACGGCGTGTGTTTGGCATCCCTTTCAGACAAATTCGCATACCCAATATTATTGAACGCAGTACACTCAGTTTTGTTTAGCGGTGCCGTACACCCCGTATTGTTCATATTGTTTAGTTCTGTTTCACACTCATGGTTGAGCGCAGCTGTACACACTGTATTATGGAACGCCTGTGTATGGTGTGTTTGCGGTGATGTAAATGTATCCTGCCTGCCGTGTAAAAGTGGATGGTGTCGGAAAGTACAACCGTCGACACCACAAGGGTTCACTTTACATAACTTCCACTGATGTGATTTACTCTTTAGACATTTGTAGCATATTTTGTGTTCACGCAACCAACACCACCTGTTTTCAACTGATAACCTTGTGAATTCGGAACAGTTTTTTATATCATGGCACTTTTTACAATAAATGCATTCGGTTTTGTCACCTGTTTTAATATTGTCATGTGTCACAGCGTGAATATTTTCACGTTTGAATTGTTTATTGACAGGCACAATGATGTTTTGTTGTGTAGCAATAAAACCTATTTCAGGAGATAATGCGAATTTAATATAACGCTCGTGTTCACGAGTTAGAAAATCAGATAAAAGTTCTAACTTTGACATGAGAGGGTTTGACATTTCTGACGCATAGTCAGACCACCTCATCTTCATTAAAGGGTTAAATTTGCCCAAAATACTATGAAATAGCTCAGGTGAATGTAAATATTCTCGTAGACCGAGTAATTTCATAGTAGAAAGGCTGTTTCGTACCTTGTTGGCAAAAATACCAATCTCCTTAAGCTCGGCGCCAAGCCGCGGCAGCGTTTTCAACACTTGTACCTCACCAAAGACGACCATTTCCGGGCACGCAAATGTTCGCTCGAGTGCGTGCATGATCTCCTCGGGGGCAGCTGCCGTGTGGAGCAGCGAAGCGACCGCCTCACGCGCGGGTCCGCGAAGCGCGTTCTGTAAACGCGCAACGTTCTCTGCGGGGGAATGAGAAGACTCAGTACTACTAAATTGACGTTTAAATTGTAGCCATTGGGAACCATTCCCGAAGAATGTAGGGAGTTCTATGTTGGCTCTACGACCTGAAGCCAAAGCTTTTGCTGCAGCTGCAGTGTCAGCAATCGCTTTGAGTATAATTCCATCGTTTCCTGTATTGCGATGCAATTCGACAGTTGGCTCATTCGTCATGCGTAGGCAGCTACCCTGGTTTATATCGCGAACCCAAGATGCCGTCCGGGAATGAACATTACTGGCCGACTTTGCGGAACGTTCTTCGGCTTCTTGAGCGGCCAGAGCAGCTTCCATTTCTAATTGTTCTACTTGTTTTACCTGCTCAAGTAGTTTTCTTTGTCGAGCAATCTCAATTTCTTGCTCACGAATCATCAATTCTTGCTCTCGCTCCATACTTCTGCGGGCCAACTCGGCCTCCGCAGAAAGCCTCCGTGCTTTTATAGTAGCTGATGACCGCGAAGACCCTGATACGTGCGACCTGCAACTAGGAGAAACGTCAAAATGTTCGGCTGCAACAGCGGAGCCGCAGCCGCCGGTGGTGGTAGTTGCGGGACACGCGCGAACAATATCGAGAGCTGCGGGTGTTTCTGTGGCATCAGTCTTCGTGGGGCCCTGACTTTTGGACCGACCGACCCCACCCACAGCGGGTGCACCTGGTTCTGAACGTGTCGCCTTACGACTTTTAGCCGGCGTTGCCAGCTGCTTGGTTCTACTTCGCATATTCATTATAAGACGGGAGAAGGATCAAATATAAAGGACTTCTGATGGACTGTATAGCTGGAGTGATTATTTATAGGAAATATATTAAAACCAAGCCGACTCAATCTGTTTTCGACAGCAATATATTGACAACTGATAAAACAAAATAAAACATTCCAAAAGTATAAAAATAATAGACAAAAAAAGGTACAAAATAGGTTGCATCCGCAACACCTATATATAATGGCGCTTTACATACCTGTATGGGGCAGCGCCAAATTAAACGCCGTTAAAGGTTGTGATGTGTCCAGGAACATTATTCATAAAAATAAAAAAATGTGCTATTATAAGGATTTTTAAATTCATTAATCAAAAGATTAATCATAGACAATTGTGACATCACGTTACTAGTCTGTATTACCCTACAAACATCACACTAACAGAGATATTGATGTTTCATAAAAAAAAATGATTTTCTATCAATTAAATACCGTATAGAGTCGACGAAGGTCCAAAATTCAAACACGCAAAAATGCATCTCAAGTATCTAGGCTATGTCTATGCTTAATATGTTTGAAACGATTGCAAAAATATCAACCAACTACTATCCACAATTCCACATTCACACAGCAGATATTCTTAAAATCTTCTGATACAATTAACCATAGCAGATAGCACACGGTCAAATCGCCTATCAAAGGAAAACAAACTAAATCAAAATCGATTTATGAAATTGAACCTACTTTCAAATTCATAAATTGATTTTGAAAAAGAAGTTCATATCATTGCTTGTTTGAGAAAACACTGTCCATACCTCGGCGTGAAAAGGGATTGCCAGCCTCGTATGCCTACCCTCTGCTTGTCTATATCTACTCAGCCGGCAATCCCTATTTTCCCGGCCTCTGCAGTAATGTACTATTTCTCAAACATGCAATGAAATATTCTCTTTACGTTCCTTATAATAGACTCGGAAGTATCCTTTTTCGGGCGCAGCATCTCGAGGCGGCCAGAAATGGGATTTCATACAACTTTTCAGGCCTAGGCCTGCAAAATAACTTTTGAATTTTCATTTCACTATTTGTGGCACAGCATCACGGCATTCAGCCACGAAAATTAGTTTGATTTGAGGAATTTTACTTTTTTATTTCATTGCATGTTTGAGAAAAGCACTATACTCTATACATGCCTCCGCGTGAAAACGGATTCCCGGCCTCGTAGCTCTATACCTACATGGCCGGAGATCCGTGTTTTCCCGGACTCTGATGTAATGTACTATTATGATCAGAGCACTATTCATAAAGGTCCCTAGACTGTCAACTTTTCCATTAGGTATCTACAGGACTTATGTACCTATATTTATTGTTAAATTTAACCCAATATCTATTCACACACACATGCACAATTGATTGTCAAATGAGTGACAAGGATGCTTGCATAGACAATACCGCAAGTGGGAACGAGATAGAATGTCAACGCTGCTAGTGTCGCCACCTACGAAGAGTTTTGCGTAATGTTCCCTATTATCAAATTATGAATGTACAAATAGTAAAGTATTCGTGTATCTAAATTAGTTTTTAGTTTTGAAGTATTAATGTCAACGCACCCACTTAAGGCATCTCACAGACTGGCGTAGCCTGACCGCGGCAGTCAATAGAAAACTTGTCATTAGCTGTCAAATTTACTATGGTCCGCCACCGCAGGCCGCGCCAGTATGATGCAGGCTTAACTAGGCTTATATCTGTCATAAATAAATGTTCATCCACCTAGCGTTTTCCCGGTTCTACACTAAAGCGGTCCGCTATAAAATAAAAATAAAAAATAAAAATCATTACTGTTGGTCCATAGGTATTCTGTTAACTAGTAACAATCAGCTTAAGGGGCTATGTTAGTGTGGAATTGAATAAGATTTTATTAAATTAGCTAATCCTATGATTTGGCGTGGGCGCTAGCTTTACGAAAATGACTGCCGTTTGACCTTCCACTCCCGAAGGAAAACTAGACTTTTGAATTATACTGGTTTCCTCATGATCACGATCACGATGTTTTCCTTAACTTAATAAAAGCAACATTGCGTATTGTAGAGTGTGTGCCCTTCGACGCGTGTTTACAGTGAAGCAACAGTAGGTTAACACTGACCAGCCCGCAGAGCATATTTCGCAAGTAGGTAAAGTCTGCCTACTGTTAATGATACGCGCGCCACTGTACCATTTATAGGTATTGTAAAAAAAGTAAGATGTTTTTTCTTTTTAATTTGGTATAAATAAAAGAAACGTTAAGAAAATCAGCCTAGAACAACTTTACTCACATACTAATTACAATATAATGTTCTTTCATACTAATGCCCTTATTCAAAATTAATTAAACGTAATTTAGCTGAAATGCCGAAAATAATCGTTTGTTCTGTCACTTTCGTAAGAAAAAAACAAAAGGAGTTTTAGTTGAAAAAGGTTTGCAATTTTTAAGCCTAATATCCTACACTTTTATACTGATATTATAAAGAGAAAAAACTTTGTACAATGTAAGTTTGTACGTAATGGGTAACTTCCGGGACCGTTTAAGGATGACTCACGCTAGAATGGGCCGTGTCCGGCCCGGGCCATGTCCGGCCCGAGCCGTTTTCTAAGAAAAACGACGGCGTTTTTGTGCGGCCGGGGCATACTCAAGCCTGGGGCCGACTTTTGACTTTCGATAGCTCGATAATTAAATAAATATAAATACGATGGTATTGTCTAAATTGCTGGGACTTACTTTCTACCGATATAATTAAATACGAATGGTCAATACCACACGTTTTTAAATTTTCTATCGCTATTTCTAAATAGAATTTTATAATTTTTGGCAGTTTTCGAGTGAAAGAGTCGAGCGCTCGAAAGTCAAAAATCGGTCCCCTGGCCGAGCTACGGTTGAGGCTTAGAAGCGGCTTGGTGTCCGCACGGCCCGGCCGTGGCTCGACCGGGCTTTGGTATGGCTCGGACGCGCAAAAACGCCGTCGTTTTTTTTAGAAAACGGCCCGGGCCGGTCACGGCCCGTTCTAGCGTGAGTCATCCTTTATCCGTTTACTAAAATTTTTTTGCTTGCATGTAGAATGATATTTCTGGATGGTTTAAGGCTATATTTTATCCCGTGGGTTTGCCTGCGTTCTTTGCGATTTTATCAGAAAAAAACACATAACTTGATAAGGGCTCTAGTAGACCGATATTTGCTAACTTTTATTTTAAAACGATTCCACTCAATGTTACAGTGTAATAAAATTTGTACCCTTTTTACAAGCTCTTTATTAACTTGCACTGTATGTACCTAACTATATAGCTATGTTTGTTCGGGTGGAATCTTGCAACTCAATTTTGAAGCAAATATCTTCTTCCGATTGAGCTGAAATTTTGGGTAAAGGTATAGTTTGGAGGACAATTCTATATCGGGCTGATCTGATGATGGAGTCTGAAGGTGGCCATGGGAATTGAGTACTTAACCGACGCGACGTAACCCCGTTGAGTTTGGGCTCGTTAGAATCGTCTCAATTAGTAGTTGATGACGGTATACAGAAAAGTAACAAAATTAAATGGAATGTACCAAAAATATTTTTTATCAGCGCCTTATTTACGTTATAAGGTATAATATAAGGTATATTGTAACTACTATTAACTACATAGATGTCAGGAAATAGTATAGTCCGGTTATATGTACAATTTTCGAGTAGAAACAAATACAAAAGGTCAGGAAAAATACACAGAATAATGCGTATTGTTTGTGGAAGCATTTGGTGACTTATTTTTGGTGTTTTTTTTTAAATAAATGTATTTTTTTATACAAAATTCATCTTCCTCCTTGCCTTATTCCCGATTGAGCCCTAAAGGAGCCCCGGGTCCGCTTTGGTACTTTATATTATCATAAAACAGTGTAAACTAAATATTAATATAAATTAGCATCTGTCCTCCATGTCATCTGTGGCCTAACGACTGGCATCTCGAAGCGAATGTCGCTTATTGCCGCCGCCATTTTGTTTCGAATGCCGTCCGAACGCCGTCGTAACGCATAATGTGGCGTCCTAATGATCCGGTGCTAAGACAATTTTTATTTATGTCGTGCCCGTAAGGGTTCATGAATTAAATTGAAAATGGTATGCGGACACGAATGAACACCGTCAAAACAAACATTGCTCTTTGATTCGCCCACTGCGAAATAAATAGAGCGGTCACAAACGGCGTATTTTATCAGCGTTAAAAACGCGGTACTGTATGGATATAGCTAATTAGAACGCTTAACAATTTACTTTAAACACAAAGTTTAAACCGACTTCAATTCCGTACTTCGCCAATCCACATTAGGTACATGAAAATTTCCACATTTGCTTTCCAATTTACCACATGAACTGCTCTCCGAGAGCGAATGCGTTGATTATTACAGAAAACCCCAAGTCACTGTATGTGGGCTGATAATATTTGAGGAGTTCCGTCGATTCCTCAAGAATAAACACTTCATTAGTTGCTACTTCAACGGAATCATTTCAGAATCTTTGAGGAGTTCCACAAGTCATCTGTGGTCTTCATCATCAGTTCAACTTCACCAAAATTGCGATTTCCGAGGGTAAATACACGTAATAGAAAATACCGAAATTACTACACGCGTGCCTAGTAAACAGTGTGTATTTTTAATACTACCTCAAATTTTAAGCAGAGGTAGGTGTTAGGGCTATGAACCGATATTGCAAGATTTTTTTTCTTAACCCATTATGACCTGAATTAATTTAGGATCTTAGAAATTGATAATTTTTTAATATAATGTTTTTATAGGTCCCTTTAGTTATTTTTGATCATAAACAGTTGAATTAATTTATTACTTCTGGAAATAACAATGGGTGCCGTATGGCACCGCTAGGCTATTACGTAGTCTTTAAATGTCTCTTTTACATATATATGACCTTACCGTTTGCTAGCCATTTTTACCGTATATTTCTAATTTTCTTTTACTTGCAATATAATGTAAGGAATTAACGAATAAAAAAGAGCATTTTTAATACATATATTTATATATATATAATCGTAACCATTTTTTTACATCTACATACGGACTTGAAACTGGTAACTGAGCGATACACCAGAGCCTTTCGTTACATTTGTTGCATTGCAGTCTTGTCTGACTCTTGCATAGCTTCAAGGCACATTTGCGACGCGATTCGCTAGGAACTAGCAAGTGATTCTAACCATCGTGAACGAAGAACGGCCTCTTGAAGCGCGCAAACCGCGAGGCGGCTTACGAATTGGTCCGGCCAGAGGCTGCACCCGCGCATTTCCTTGACTTTTGGATCGTGTACGACGTGGTGACAGACACCTAGACACCAACACCACGTCGCAACCGGGCTTAAGTTGCCGACCTGTCTGTTTATTTATAGGACCACAGCCATATTCGCCGGCCGAATCTCGATCAGAGTCAATTATAATAATAAATAAATAATAATAAGGCTCTGGAGGTTCAATATACAGGCGACCACGGCTCAAGGTCATCATCTTCTTCTGTTAGGACTAATGCCTTATGCAGTATACAACCCCTATGAAGATAAATAAATACTATTACCCACGTAGAACCAAAAAATAAGCATTGACTCACATAATTCGAAATGACTACATATCGGCCTAGAGGTGCCATACGGCACCCATAACTTTTGACATACGATAAATCAAATACGCAAACAAAATTGAACAATATTACAATTTAATATCGTCAGATAATAATAAAACAATAAAATAAAATGGGTATGATCGTTATATTAGACAAAATAAATAAATTATGACTCACTGACTTGAGAATGAAATCCATTTTTGCTAATATTTTTACAACACTGACTTGTTGACGCTAATGCCGGTCGCAACAAGTACATAGGTAGAAGGGGCGTAATAAATCTGATAGCTATATCGCTCTAGAACAGTATCGATAGCTAATCACCGAGCTTTACTGTTTGTAACGCGTATTTGGTGCAAAAACATGAACGCGGAAAATTGGGTGCCAAACGGCACCGCTAGGCTATAATGGGTTAACCATTAATTTTTTTTCTTATATAATAATTCAGCACGCAATGTATCACCACTACATTGTCTCACTGATGTGACGTCACAACTGTCACAAGTACTTAACCCGCTTCTTCCATGTGTCAAATGAGTGTAAACTCTGGCTGATTGTGATGTAACCAAAATACTAACCCTAACACCATTTTTATAACCACTCACATTCGAACAATAAATAATTTGTATTTGTATAAATACAAAAGGTAGCCCATGTCACCAGCTAGTCGATCACGTAACGCATTGTACGAACGTCGGGTAGGTCTAAATAACACTTTTTATATGGAAAATAGACAGTTAAATTGTACCGACGCGCGTTCGGAACGTTACGTGGTTACCCCTCTGGAGCATAATTTCGAATTGTTTGCTACCTATACAGCCTGTATATTTAATATTATCTCAAATTTTAACCATACGTAGCTTTTAGTACTATAAACAGTATGAACCGATATTGTAAGAAAATTGTGAGTTAGTCTTAACTACCAAAACGTAATTAATTTTTGAAAATTTATCGACATTGCTGCTCGATAGATTTTCAAAAATTAATTACGTTTTGGTAGTTAAGACTAACTCACAATTGTCTTACAATATCGGTTCATACTGTTTATAGTACTAAAAGCTACGTATGGTTAAAATTTGAGATAATATTAAATATACAGGCTGTATAGGTAGCAAACAATTCGAAATTATGCTCCAGAGGGGTAACCACGTAACGTTCCGAACGCGCGTCGGTACAATTTAACTGTCTATTTTCCATATAAAAAGTGTTATTTAGACCTACCCGACGTTCGTACAATGCGTTACGTGATCGACTAGCTGGTGACATGGGCTACCTTTTGTATTTATACAAATACAAATTATTTATTGTTCGAATGTGAGTGGTTATAAAAATGGTGTTAGGGTTAGTATTTTGGTTACATCACAATCAGCCAGAGTTTACACTCATTTGACACATGGAAGAAGCGGGTTAAGTACTTGTGTGTTAGTGGTGATACATTGCGTGCTGAATTATTATATAAGAAAAAAAATTAATGGTTAACCCATTATAGCCTAGCGGTGCCGTTTGGCACCCAATTTTCCGCGTTCATGTTTTTGCACCAAATACGCGTTACAAACAGTAAAGCTCGGTGATTAGCTATCGATACTGTTCTAGAGCGATATAGCTATCAGATTTATTACGCCCCTTCTACCTATGTACTTGTTGCGACCGGCATTAGCGTCAACAAGTCAGTGTTGTAAAAATATTAGCAAAAATGGATTTCATTCTCAAGTCAGTGAGTCATAATTTATTTATTTTGTCTAATATAACGATCATACCCATTTTATTTTATTGTTTTATTATTATCTGACGATATTAAATTGTAATATTGTTCAATTTTGTTTGCGTATTTGATTTATCGTATGTCAAAAGTTATGGGTGCCGTATGGCACCTCTAGGCCGATATGTAGTCATTTCGAATTATGTGAGTCAATGCTTATTTTTTGGTTCTACGTGGGTAATAGTATTTATTTATCTTCATAGGGGTTGTATACTGCATAAGGCATTAGTCCTAACAGAAGAAGATGATGACCTTGAGCCGTGGTCGCCTGTATATTGAACCTCCAGAGCCTTATTATTATTTATTTATTATTATAATTGACTCTGATCGAGATTCGGCCGGCGAATATGGCTGTGGTCCTATAAATAAACAGACAGGTCGGCAACTTAAGCCCGGTTGCGACGTGGTGTTGGTGTCTAGGTGTCTGTCACCACGTCGTACACGATCCAAAAGTCAAGGAAATGCGCGGGTGCAGCCTCTGGCCGGACCAATTCGTAAGCCGCCTCGCGGTTTGCGCGCTTCAAGAGGCCGTTCTTCGTTCACGATGGTTAGAATCACTTGCTAGTTCCTAGCGAATCGCGTCGCAAATGTGCCTTGAAGCTATGCAAGAGTCAGACAAGACTGCAATGCAACAAATGTAACGAAAGGCTCTGGTGTATCGCTCAGTTACCAGTTTCAAGTCCGTATGTAGATGTAAAAAAATGGTTACGATTATATATATATAAATATATGTATTAAAAATGCTCTTTTTTATTCGTTAATTCCTTACATTATATTGCAAGTAAAAGAAAATTAGAAATATACGGTAAAAATGGCTAGCAAACGGTAAGGTCATATATATGTAAAAGAGACATTTAAAGACTACGTAATAGCCTAGCGGTGCCATACGGCACCCATTGTTATTTCCAGAAGTAATAAATTAATTCAACTGTTTATGATCAAAAATAACTAAAGGGACCTATAAAAACATTATATTAAAAAATTATCAATTTCTAAGATCCTAAATTAATTCAATTTAACTGTCTATTTTCCATATAAAAAGTGTTATTTAGACCTACCCGACGTTCGTACAATGCGTTACGTGATCGACTAGCTGGTGACATGGGCTACCTTTTGTATTTATACAAATACAAATTATTTATTGTTCGAATGTGAGTGGTTATAAAAATGGTGTTAGGGTTAGTATTTTGGTTACATCACAATCAGCCAGAGTTTGGCGTACAATATTTTGATTCTCAATATGCATGTCATTGAAATTATGTCATTATTATTTCATCATCATCATCATTTTCAGCCTGTAATCGCCCACTGCTGAGCATAAGCCTCTCTTCGCGTACGCCACTTATCCCGGTCCCGTGCTAGTCTCATCCAGAAATGACCCGCGGTCTTTTTTATGTCATCAACCCATCGAGCTGGTGGACGACCAACGCTTCTTTTTCCTGCAATTGGCCGCCATTATTATTTATTGTTATATTAATATCGAATTATTAAGTGAAAAAGTAAAAAATTAAATAAAAATAGAAGTCAAAGTGTAGCAATGTCAATATATTAATAATAAACCAATGTCATGCAAAAAGGAAAGTGGTCAGAGAAAATAATAAAATTCATTAGGCATTCGAAGAAAAAACCAGTTTATTTCAGTTTATTTTCCGTAGTCGCGATACAGTTAACTTCTTAACTTCTTATGCTTGTTTGTATGAGAAAATGCCAGTTGAGTTCTAACGGCCGTTTGAAAAGTTACGCAACTCATCTGACGAGTCATGACTCCAGGTGGCAGACAACTCTTTCAACAGTCACCGGTGCCAGTAAATACCAATTTGTCCGTCCTGATTCCATAATGCGCACATAAACGTCACGACGATGGGATATTAGACGACTTAAGAGGCCGATGACGTGGAAAGGCGTCGGTCTGTGGGTAACGTTAATTGGCACGTGGCTTTAGTTAACATAAAAAAATACAAAATACTATTTAAACGACTTCAAAACAGGAGGAGGATCTCAATTTGTCGGAATCTTTTATTTTTAACCCCCGATGCGAAAAGAGGGGTGTTATAAGTTTGACGTGTCTGTGTGTCTGTCTGTGACATCGTAGCTCCTATACGAATAGACCTACGGGTGGTGTTAAAAGAACAACAAACCTGCCGAGTTTGTTGTTCTTTTTTTCACTGTTCCTTCTGAACCTCGCAGCGCACACTGGAACTCTATCAGCGACATCAATACGAATACATGTATGTACCAGTGTGTAACCGCCATACGATAAATAAATAAATAAATACGAATAGACCAATTTGGATGCGGTCTTTACTATTCGAAAGCTGATGTGATCGAGATGGTTCTTAGCTACGTTTCATCGAAATCGGTTCAGCCGTATTTGAGATGTTGAACTTTAAAATGAAAATGTGGGGGGTTTTTCAACTTTTCTAAGATGTAGTTGTTCATGTATGTTCCCCGATTTCTCGAAGACTCCTGAACCGATTTGGAAAATTCTTTTTTTTGTTCGAAAGGGTATCCATCCCAGGTAATCCCATGGTCATCAGGTCAGGATCTGATGATGGGATCCTGGAGAAATCGAGGGAACTGTTCAAATTTTATAGGCAACACGCTTGAAGCGGATTGTTGAATTGAAGTCGGTAAAAACTTGGTTTTTAACCGACTTTAAAAAAAAGGAGGAAGTTCTCAATTCGGATGTATTTTTTTTTTTTTTTTATTGTTTGTTACCTTAGAACTCCGTCATTTATGAACCGATTCGTACAATTCTTTTTTTAACTGAAAGTATATGCTTCCAGATAGATTGGTCCCATTGTTTCCAAAACCCCAGTTGGATGATGGGAACCATGAGGAATTGAGGGAACTCCTCAAATATATTAGGCACGCGTGTAGTAATTTCGGTATTTTCTATTATAACTCGTGTATTTACACCCGGAAATCATAATTTTGGTGAAGTGGAAGTGATGATGAAGACCACAGATGGCTTGTGGAACTTCTCAATGATGTACTTCAAACTATATAAGTACGTCACAGATTCTGATATTATTCCGTTGAAATAGCAAACAATGAAGTGCCAAAGGTAATTCTGAGATCCTTGAGGAATCGACGGAAGTCCTCAAATATTATCGGCTCACATACAGCGATTTGGTTTATTGGAAAAATAAATGTGGAAATGTTCATGTGGCTTGGCGGAGTACTGAATTGAAGTCGGTTAAAACTTTGTTTTAAAAGTAAATTATTAGACTAAATGATTTGTTAGAAAAACTTCATCAACTTTACGAAAAGTAGGTTCGAGCCCTTGAGTGCCTTGAGTATTTCTATCGCTTTTTCTAGATTTCATCGGATCATACTTACATGTCGGACGTCGTCTACGGCAAAGCCGAATGAAAGGGCTATAGTTTTACCAGTCTATGTTTGTATTCTCTGGCTAAGCAACTACTACGTACAGCGAATTAATAATTAATAAATAAATATTTGCGGACAATCTTACACAAATCAACCTAGTCCCAAACTAAGCAAAGCTTGTACTATGGGTACTAGACGACGATATAGATACTTATATAGAGAAATACATACTTAAATACATAGAAAACATCCATGACTCAGGAACAAATATTCGTGCTCATCACACAAATAAATGCCCTTACCGGGATTCGAACCCAGGACCTCTTGCTTCGTAGGCAGGGTCACTACCAACTAGGCTAAACCGGTCGTCGAATTATATGTACCTACGTTTCTAAAGGTTCAAAAATATCTATGCCATGTTATAATATACCCTTCACAATAAAGGCGTGTTAACATACTTTTGATCGCTTTGTCCGTTCACATATTTACTCGTCTGGCACTGGTTACTTCATTCCCTCGCCGAAACGAATAATATTATTGTAATAAAAAAAAATCGTGTTAAACGCGGAAGTTACCACGATTAACTATCACATACAAAGGGAAAAACAGGATTAATGATTCAGTATCAATATCGTAACTTTACAATAAATTCGTGACACTTAAAAAAAAATAAAAAAAATATATATTATAGGACAATCTTACACAAATCAACCTAGGCCCACGGTAAGCTCAGTAAGGCTTGTGTTGTGGATACTAGGCGATGATGTATATAATAGATAAATACATATATATACTTATGTACATAATTATATAACATCCATAACTCACCTACTGACGATGATACATAATAATACCTATGTATTTTAACACTTACACTGGCAAGAATCGCTATGCTCGTAAGCGCTAAGTAGCGAAAAGCACCTACAGCGTAGGCACCCGGTAGGCGAGTGGCAGTGAAAGTGGTAACATTAATGTTTGAGGTCTCGAGGTCTACGGTCGTAGCAAGAGTTGTAGACGCTCTACGCGCCGTCTACGACGTATCTCTACGAAAGCACATCTTGTGAACTTAGTCGTGGTAAAACAAATCAGCAAATGTTCGTAGTTTTTGGCATGAACAAACACAAAACGACATGCTATTCTGTTATTTTGCTTTTGCATTATGATTGCGGTTTTTAACAAGAATATTTTTTTCTTAACTAATACTACGAGTGACATGGTGAATCATTCACAGACAGGTTAGGTATGGAAACACCTAATAAGGTACACAGAGGTAAGAAAATGTTGTTTAGAATAGTATAATAAAGATAACCCTACTTAAATAATTGATGATTAGCTATTTAATATTGTAACTACTATATTTATTAAGTAACATTCTCTGGTTACCGCTACGTGCTCACTATTTAATCAATCTATGTACTCCGTAATTGTCGCATATATCGGCTGTAAGTGCGGCCTTTTAAGATATTTTTATGTCGATGATGTAAATATGTTATGTGGACGTACTTATATAAAAAACAAGCTATGTAACACTATGGTGTTGAAGAAAAATAGTTGATGTTATGCAACCTCTGTGTGGGAGCACCATTACAAAGAGATAGTAATATGTCCGTCTCGTGATAGCCGTGCTGTATCGATACTGTATCGATACTGTATCACGCATGTATCGCGTCTGTAAGGCTTCGGTTACACGCTAATAGGGAACATTTCTGCAATGTTCTGCCGCCAGAGGCAGCACTACCACTAATAGTAAACCAGTATAGGAATATAGGGATTCACACACACATGCACAATTGATTGTCAAATGAGTGACAAGGATGCTTGCATGGACAATACCTCAAGTGGGAACGAGATACAATGTCAACGCTGCTAGTGTCGCCACCTACGAAGAGTTTTGCGTAATCTGGCGTCAGTTCAGTCCAACAGTATGATCTGTCTTTCTCTGTCATTCACAACAGTTACACTATAATTCTCTCATAATACTTGATGGACTGAACTGACGCTGGAATTAGCGTGTAACCGATGTCTAACGCTGCAAAAGTAACCGCTGTAGCTCGTCACTCGTTCTCAGCTCGACATCACCCAATGCTATAATCCGAGACAAAAACATAAAATGCTTAACGATAATCTAATAAAGCTATAGAGTCGGAACGAAACTCATTATCCCCCTGTTTTCGTGCACGATTCGCGGAATAAAGAGCGGTTGGCAAGATTATGACCGGCTCCGACCAATCTTCGCCCATTCGCATGATCACGAGCCGATTTATGGTTGGTCTTTAGAAAAAGTTATTGGCATGCAATCGTTTCTTTCTGTACCTATTTGAATACGGTTTGTATAATTAGTCGATGGTGTTATGTAACAAGCAAACAGTTAAAAAAACTGAATCCCGATTACGAAAGACTTACTGAATAAACTACAACAAAGAAAAATTTAAAAACCGGCTAAACCGATTTTGTTGAAAAGTAGCCATGACCCATCTCGATTACTTCAACTTTCGGATAAAAACGCATTCAAATCGGTATATTTGTTTAGGAGCTACGATGCCACAGACAGACACACAGACAAACAGACACACAGACACACAGACACGCCAAACTTATAACACCCCTCTATTTCCGTCGGGGTTAAAAAGAACGGTTTTTTTTTAACAAATAATAGCATATGCCGCCCGGAACATAATTTCGAATCGATTGATAGGTACCTCATTCGTCAAAATCGGTTCAGTATCTTTTTCTTTCTTTCAGTTTCTTCATCTAGTTATTTTTTATTATTATGTATCTCCGATTTAAATTCACTGAACAACGCCCGATCATCTGGAAGGCGTCCGTGGGGACCTAGATCCAACACGTAGAGGCTGCTGGAACCGAATTATTATTATTAATGAAATTTCGTTATTAATTACGTCTATTTTATTAGTTTAGTAAAATCAATTATTTATTCTGCAAATCAATCAATCTTATTATTAAAATTTATTAACAATAACAATATTCTAGAAACTAAACTACTTATGAAAGACACATAACTTGAATATAAAATTTATATAATACTAACTATTTAATACTAACTCTTTAGTTTAGTTAGTTATTAAGCTAATTAAGCATGTAAATTGCAGTGCTCTTGCAGTATAGCTGATCTTGTTTTGATATAGGTACCACCTTATGTAATGTACCTATGAAAGCAATAAATTACTGAATACTAAATATCTTGCTCTACGGTGGAACACACGTGATCACACACATAGACTGGTAAAAACATACCCCTTGCGTTCAGTTCTGCCGCAATAAAATAATAAGAAAGAAAGAAAGAAAGAAAGAAAGAAAGAAAGAAAGAAATATATTTATTTGGTGTCACAAAGAGTTTGGTGTTTAAATACAACTCAAATGCACCAAAATGGATACCACTCAGCATATGCCAGCAGCCAATATATGCTAAAGGCGCTGTTTTTCAGGGCACCCAGAGAGAGATACAGATCTTAAAATATAACTTATACGTAACAAAACCTAATTAATGAGAAGGAGAAGTCGCTGGACAACTAAATAATTCATAGCTAAGTAAGTTTACAAATCAGGTCTAAGGTAAAGTATGATGAAATGCAGGTGTTGGTGTGATTTAATTTACAGATATTGACATTCAAGAGCTATGTGGATTGTCTGCTTATGTATTAGATATTTCAACTTATAGGTTGATAAGATACATTTTTTTTTTATAAAGGATGCAATGAAAATACAGTTATAACATGAAATTGGTTCGTAATCAAGCAATGTAGTCCGGAAAACGTTGGTATGAATGAATCTTTAAACATACTTTACGTCATACCTGGCTATGAAGTATGAATTACCGCACGCTTAGCGAGCGGGAAATCCCACTTCCTGGCCAATGAGAGACGTAAAATATTGTACTCACCAAGGGTGGAAATAAATAAAGCCTCACATCGCATATTTATCGGCCTTGCCTTTGGGTCGGGCGTTAAATAGGTAAGTAATGTTCTATTACATCATGTACTTAAACGCTTTTCGGGCAAAGATAAAAGTTGTTAAAAATGTTTTTGTACTCGTCGATTAAAATCTGTGTATTAAGATTTCATAGAGAATACTGCAACGTCACTCTTTTCATAGTTGTATTCTATGTTACTGTCGAAACAATCGAAATAACTCTTTCGATACGCTCCAGACAACCGAAAAATAATTGAAAATATAACTATAATAAATTAGACTAATCACGTGGCCGCTTTACCGAACTGTAATGAATTGGACCAATGGAATCGCTTTGATTAATGAGTTTACTCGTTGATGTCATACGCTCGTTCATGTCTTTTAAGATATCAACGAGCGTACGAGCGATAGGCTGCATTTCGTTTCAACAGTATCGATTTTGTTTAATTAGTTCAGTTGACTCGTAGAAAATTTATTTTAATGAACTCGTACAAAAAGTATTGTTCACAATAGTGTTATAATCAAGCTTTTTAATCTCGTACCTTACTTAGGCCACTCAGCAAGCTTCGTGGCCTAAACACGGTACTCGACTAAAAAGCTCTCTATTATACCACGATTGTGAAAAATACTATTACATGGTGTTAAGTATGTTGAAAGATTCATTCATAGCAACGTTTCCGGACACTTACTTGATTATGAACCAATTTCACGTTATTATAATTTTTGCTCGACTACGGCAGCGTCGTAAGGAAAGGATATTATTATAGCAGTAGGTATATGATTGTATTTACGTGTGTTCCACCGTAGCGTATAAAATACTGAACAAAATTTGAGGAAAGATATCAATTGATTCGAAACTACGCTCCGGGCGACAAAGGCCCTTTTGTATTAAAAAAGAAGGTTTTCTTTTCAGTTACTTTTCCGTAGTCGGAATAAAGATTTCTGAACTCTTTATGCCTGTATTAAGTCAGTTAAATCTTCTAATAAGGGTGTTGATTGGTAGACAGAAGAACAACTTTTTATGAAACCTTAAAAACGCTCTGTTATTACAAAATGTGTAGGAAAATATTAGGAACAAGTCATGATTTTTTTTTATTTTTTTCAAGTCATGATCTATACATATAATAAAGCTGAAGAGGATCGAAAGTCTGTACAAGGAAGATATTCGAAAAAAAATTGGCTAGGGATACTTAAAATCGATAACAGAACACGTTCCAACAGTTTTTAAAAGTTTTGTCTGTTTGTCTGTTTATCTGTTTATCTGTTTGTCTGTTTATCTGTTTATCTGTTTGTCTGTTTATGTGACCGCGCATCACGTGAAAACGGCTGAACCGATTAAGATGACATTTAGTATAGAGATAGTTTTAATCTTGGGGAAGGACTTAGGGTAGTTTTTATCCTGGAAATCAACCCCTAAGGGGGTGAAATGGGGGGTGAAATTTTGGATGGACTCCGTTTAGACCAAATTTGGTATAGATATAGTTTGAGTCCCGGAGAATGACAATGTATAGTTTGAATCCCGAAAATCATGCCTCAAGGGGATGAAATAGGGATCAAAATGTGGATAAATCCTATTTAGTTAAAATTTGGTATAGAGATAGAAGGAGTCCCAGGGAAGGACAATGCATAGTTTTTATCCTGAAAAATCATCTCCTAAGGGGGTGAAATGAGGGGTGAAAATTTGGATAGAACCGATTTGGATGAAATTTGGTATGGAGATAGTTAAGAGTCCTGGGGAAGGACTTAACATAATTTATAGTCCAGAAATCATCTCCTAGGGGGGTGAAATGAGGTATGAAAATTTGGATGGAACCCATTTACGGTATAGCGAGTTGTAGTCTTGGGGAAGGACATAGGATAGTTAACTCCCGAAAATCATTCCCTAAGGGGGTGTAATTGGGGGTGAAAATTTGTTTGTAATCCATTTTGATGAAATTTGGTTGAACGATAGTTTGAGTCCCGGAGTATGACAACGGATAGTTTTAATCCCGAAAATCATCCCCTCAGGGATGAAATAGGGGATGAAAATTTGGATAAAACCCATTTATTAGATTAAATTTGGTAAAGAGATAGAAGGAGTCCTAGGGAAGGACAATGCACTATGCTACGCTAATCCCGAAAAATCATTTCCTGAGGTGGTGAAATGAGGGTTGAAGATTTCGATAGAACCCATTTAGATGAAATTTGGTATAGAGAGAGGTCTCAGTCCAAGGAAAGAACATAGAATAATTTTATTCCGGAACACATGAAAGGAGGAAATAAGGGGAACACATAAGGGGGTGAGAAATGGTGAATGAAAATTTGGATTGAACCCATTTACGGTATAGCGATAGTTAAGGAAGGACATAGGATGGTTTTATCCCGAAAATCATCTCCTAAGGGGGTGTAATTGGGGGTGGAAATTCGTTTATGACACATTTTGATAAAATTTAGTTGAAAGATAGTTTGAGTCCTAGAAAAGGACATATGATAGTTTATATTCCGGAAATCATCCCCTAAGGGGGTGAAATGGGGGTAAAATTTTTGATGTAGCCCACTTAGATGAAATTTGGTATAGAGATAGTTTGAGTCCTGGAGCATTCTCCAAGGAGGTGAAATAGGGGGTGTAAAATTGGATGGAACCCATTTACGGCATAGCGGTAGTTAGGAGTCCTGGAGAATAGGAACATTACATAGGTAAATATATGTATGTGACGTTCCAAGGGTAAAGGTACCTTATGGCGGTAGTTTCGAAAATGTTTTCTAAAACGGGGTAAAAAAGACGTTTTATTATGGCTATTTTGAAAACTATTAGATGTAACATTTTGTTGACGTATCTTTATTTTTAATATAAAATATTTAAATTACAAGTCAGTTAATTTAGTCCTACGGTTTAGTAGAAAAGGTCCTTAAGGCCGTGTGATATGAAAAATGCAAAATAATACTGAAAAAAGCCTACATGCATCTATTATGGTGAGGCGGGTCATAGACACCAAGTTTGCGGCGGAGTATATTTTGTAAAAAAAGGCGTTCGCAGTAAGCTAATCTATAAAATCATGCAACTCAGCCATAATGACCCTTTCCTTCATATCCATACTTATATTACAAATGCGAAAGTAACTATGTCAGTCTGTTACCTTTTCATGCATAAACTGCTGAACCGATTGAGATGAAATTTGGTGTAGAGATACTTTGAATTCCGGGGCCTTCCCAAAGAATCCTTACTAAAGATAGTTTTTATCTGGAAATTCATCACCTAAGGGGGTAAAAAGGGGGAAGAAAGTTACGATTTAAACGAGTTCCGCGCGGACGAAGTCGCGGGCAAAAGCTAGTTTTTAATAAGTTGAAACGAGATGTTTTCCGACTAAATTCAGTATTGCTACAGAAGTAATAAAATAGCTTTGCATAATACGTTAATATTGCGTTTTAAAATTCTGATACTAACCAACTCATGTAAAAGCTAAAAAACTACATGGGAATCGCATAACATGATTGACTAAAACCTACCTTGTTACATTTTACCTGTTATTGTGTACAATAAAGTGCTTACATACATACATACTAATATGGGCATTTTCAAGAATGAGTGTACCCAATTAGAGTGATTAGTTCAAAATACTAACTTGTGTCAGTTTTGTGACGACAAAGTAAACATGCAAATTTTATAAATTGAAAAGAAAAAGTAAATTTTCATAAAAATTGAATACTTAATTGACGTCACAATTATTTATACTAACCCTAATTGGATACACTTTAATTATTGAAAATGCCCGAGTTGAACTACCTATACTACGATTTTCTCACAGGATATCCTCACAACCTGCGATATTTAACCCCGCTTATCCCGAGCTATGGAACTGTTTGCGCTGCAATTTTTAACCCTCCTTCAATGGGCCCTGATAACAGAGAGGGCCCTCGGCCGACCTTGGCTGTAGGGGCTTGTTGAAATATTTTTAGATCCGTATAATCTGTTACATGCTGCGATTGTCTCGGTTTCGTCTAGACGAGCTCTTACTTTCGTATATCGGGTAAAGGTTTTCGTACTTCAGTGCCCCTTGCTGGCATTGGTGCTTCGCCCGCGGCTTTAACCTCCAACGCTGACAACAATTAGGGGTGTCATAAGTTCATCATTTGTATGTGTGCATCTGTCTGTGGGATTGTAGCTCGCAAAAAGAATGAGCGCAGTAAAAAAAAAGCGGCCAAGTGCGAGTCGGACTCGCACATGAAGGGTTCCGTGAAATAAATTGCGGTTTACGATTTATGACGTATTAAAAAAAACTACTTATTAGATCTCGTTCAAACCAATTTTCAGTGGAAGTTAACATGGTAATGTACATCATATATTTTTTTTAGTTTTATCATTCTCTTATTTTAGAAGTTACAGGGGGGGACACACATTTTACAACTTTGGAAGTATCTCTCGCGCAAACTATTCAGTTTAGAAAAAAAATATGTTAGAAACCTCAATATCATTTTTGAAGACCTATCCATAGATACACCCTTGGGGTTTGATGAAAAAATTTTTTTTGAGTTTCAGTTCTGAGTATGGGGACCCCTAAAACTTAATGTTTTTTTTCGATTTTTGTGTGAAAATCTTAATGCGGTTCACAGAATACATCTACTTACCAAGTTTCAACAGTATAGCTCTTATAGTTTCGGAAAAAAGTGGCTGTGACATACGGACGGACAGACAGACAGACAGACGGACGGACATGACGAATCTATAAGGGTTCCGTTTTTTGCCATTTGGCTACAGAACCTTAAAAACGAAAGTCGTTTTTAACCTTGTCTGTTGTATCGAAGGTGTTTTTAAATTACAAATAACGCGAACTGAAAAAAAGGAGCCAATGTCCTCCCGAAAGATCTAAATATTCTACCAAACGGTGAAAGTATTTTTGCCATCAAGTAGTAAGTTAACAGATAACTTCGTTATAAACTTCCATGTCAACTTAACTTCCAATTTCGCACCTTGGCTGATGATATCGCGTCAAGTAAAATTTAAATTCTCGCATAGATTATACTGCTAATTACAATTAGTACTTCTCATGTGTCAAGGTTAAATTTCCCTTTGACGTATAATCAACTACATATGTCATTAATACACCAATTAACAGATGAATCCCACCAGAAAATTGCCAGTTAATTGTATGTAAAACCCCAACGTTTTCATTGCATGCAACATCCTGTGTTAATTACTGGTTAATCAGCGTTTACACAGACCAGACTGCGTTGATATAGATTTATCGTGTAAACCAACCGTTGGGTGTAAATGAGGTAATCCGAACGCTACGGTGCGGTCACTACTTGGAGCGACGGCGGGTGAGGTAGCTGCGCTATGCGTAGGAGCGAGAGACAGGGTGTGCCCTCTCGCTCACACGTATGATATACCACTGGAAGTTGTGGCCGCGCCCTTACACTTAAGAGAGGTAGGGCACAGCGGAATGTCATCTCGCTCGTACGTGGAGCAGCCCAACTGGGAAAGTACCTCCAATTTACAGAAGACCGCAGCCATAATAGCACCACTGCTTTGTAGTGTTGCTATATGTATGCAGCTATGAAGCATGTGGTGTTGTGTTCCTGGTGGTGAGTAAGGTCGCCAGAGCTCCCTAGGGTGTGTTGGGAGTGAGGGACCTGCATGTATCTATCTGCCAACACAGCGAATCATCAAGTGAATAAAGGGTCGGCAACGCGCTCGTGATTCTTCTGGAGTCACAAGTGTCCATAGGCTACGGTAACTGCTTAACATCAGGCAGGCCGTAAGCTTGTTTGCCACCGTCGTATAAAAAATAAAAAATAAACATTGAAAAGTCAGTGCAAATCAAGGAGCTGTAAAAGTCAAGAGGCGTGCACGCAGACGTATGTTTCTTTTTTCAAACACTTACCCAAAATACAAGCACTGTCAGCTGTGTGCAATTTTATTACTTAGTAATTAAATGAGAATCTGCTTAATAAACGACAAAATATCAGTTCACCTACTCAACTAAGTCGCTAATAGACACAGTAAACACACAACCACCCTACAAATTGATATGACATGTCACACGAATCGTTCGTTTCATTCACGGCAGCTTTTATGAATAGTCGTGTCTTCATATGTATGTACAACTCAGAGCATAGAATACTAGAGAGAGGACAAGCCGCCGGCGGCCGTGTCGCAGCTGTGTGCTCAATGGGCATACACTGCCATACTGTGCACGCGTGCTGATCGCAGAGAATATTACGTTTTTTCCCAAAATGCCTGATATGATGCGCGTTTATTGTCAAATAAGCGTGTAGGTATACAAGTGTGTGTGTTTTAGATGTGTGCGTGCTTTGTCTTGTCAATTACTTGGGCGTTGTGTGGGTTAATGTACTTGCGACAGGCTCAATCTATACAAATCGGCCGCCATGTCCGATCTCCTTATATTCATACATCTGTGATGTACAAGCTTTATATTAACTTTCACTGTTCGTAGTATGAAAGTTGCCCTTAAAAATTTATAAATTTTTCGTAGTACAATTGATAAATACACTAAGTAGTCCGATGAAAATGCAAGAATGGTACTATCAAGCTAGTGAACCTAATGTTGCAGATCGAAGATGGCAAGAAAAATCTATAATAAGTTTCTGTTTTTATTGCCGACTTTATTTTTCAGTATACCATCATCAACTACTCATTGAGACGATTCTAACGAGTCCAAAGTCAACGGGGTTACGTCGGTTAAGTACTGAATTCCCATGGCCACCTTCTGTCTCCATCATCAGATCAGCTCGATGGTACCATAATATTAAATTGTCATCCATACTATACTAATACCCAAAAATTCAGCTCAATCGGATAACGACAAGTGACTGAAAAATGGATTACAAATTTTGACGGACAACTTACATACATATTTATACATACGATCAGGTCAAGTTAATATAAAGCTTGTAATAAATCGAATCAAAACAATATTTGGGCTTATTGGAATCCTCTCAACAAGAAACTACATAATCTTTTATTATGTTACTGCCAGTTCCACTATTGTCTTAATTTTGTGTCCCCTCCCTAGTTTTAAGTATTAGTTAAAATTAGAACCCACTAAGAGTGAGAAGCACGTCTAAAACGATTTAACTAATTAGTCTAATCCAAACAAGCTGTACTAAAAATACACTCGATTTATGGCTAGTACAACTTACAATTTCATTTATTTAGTTCGGGGTAAAGAACTGTGTTTTAATGGTCTCGTCAAACGGGGGTGTTCTAATAAATCGACTTCAAACAAGTAGGAGGTTCTCAATTCGTCGGAATCTTTTATTTTTTATGTGTTCAATTACTAGAAGACACCTGGACCGATTTGGAAAATTCTTTTTTTGTTTGAAAGAGCATCCTTCCCAGGTCGTCCGATGGTCATCAGGTCAGGATCTGATGATGGGAGCCTGGAGAAATCCAGGAAACTCTTCAAACTTTATAGGTACACTTGAACAGATTAGGGTGTTTTTTTATAGTGATTCGTGCATTTGCTTTCGGAAACCACAATCTCATCAAAAATAGTACATGTAAAGTGATTGCCAAGACTCCGTAGCTCATATAGCTTTCAGCGTTAAAAAGATATCAGATCATAAGTAGCGCCAAGCTTCCTACTCCACACGGCGTAACTCTACCACTATCAGCCACGTTCTACTCTACTACTTCTACATATTCACTAAAAAGTATAGCTTTGTTGGGTATATCCTGGTCGCCGCATAGACTCTCGCGCCGAATGAATTTATGATAATATTAATAAGCGATGGATCTATACTTTTTAGCCAAGATATAGGAAGCTTGGCACTACTTACATATGATCTGATATCTTTTTAACGCTGAAAGCTATGTATATGAGCTAGGGAGTCTTGGCAATCACTTTACATGTAAACGTTTTTGGTGGGATCGCAGTCCTTTTTGTAAGGTAATTCCCATACAAACTTCCATCCCCTAATTTGAAGGGTGGGGGGTAATTTACTAAAAATCCTGAAATACGTATTTTATTATTTATAACAAGGAGTCCCTATATCAATTTTCAGACTCCTAGCATCAAAATTTGCGAAAGTCTCATACAAAATTCCACCCCCTACTTTAAGGGGTTGGGGGATAAAAGTTCCAATTTTTAGGATTCTTTGTTGTTTGTGTACTAAGACTAGCTTACGTACCAAATTTCAGCTTTCTATGACTTCAGGAAGTACCCTAAAGGTTTTGATGATTAACTTGAGTGAGTGAGTCAGTGAAATCGACGTTTTTTAGATATCACTGACTCACTACCTAGAAGCGTTCATAGCCCGGCGGCGCCTGCGCATCGGAAACGATAACGCAGGTCAAGCAAAGACGGCAGGGGTCAGTCTTTGGATGGGTGACCGCCTGTTTGAGTGGTTATACTATAAATGAGCGCTTCCGTGCTTTGGAAGGCACGCTAAGCAGTTGATCCCGGTTGCTGTCTATGACAGTAGTCGTTAAGCCGAGTTAGAGGCCTTCGGGCGGCTTAAGAACATCTAACAGTCGAATTGCCCACTCACTTGACAAAGGGGGGACAACTGTCACTCGCGTCCGCAGGAGCTACCTACCACAACCCTGCACGTGTCCCCTGGGTGGTACTAAAGAGTGACGAACTCAAAGGCCAAAATAATAATTGCCATACGATTAAATAAACTAACTCACTCACTCACGTTAATCATCAAAACCTCTAGGGTACTTCCTGAAGTCATAGAAAGCTGAAATTTGGAATTTATTTTGAACTTTATATTGAAACTTAATAAGTCAACTATTGACATCATATTTCGTGAATTTTGTTTCTCTTGTATAATCCAAACACAAGTTATGAGGGTTCATAAAAACGACGAAGCGTTTCGAGAAAAGGTAGGTAGTGCCCTTGCGCTTCGCTTGGCTTGTCATGGTGGTGGCACTACCGTGCCCCCAGATTTGTGGAAATGTTCATGCATGTGGATTGGCGCAGTACTGAATTAAAGTCGGTTGAAACTTTGTTTTTATAGTAAGTAAATTATTTTACTGAAAGAATCATTGGCTTACTTTCACTTCGTATTATAAACACAATAAAAAAATCGGCTATATAGCCAGAGCACATTTAAGTAATTTTCAGCCCAATTTTTGCGGGTTTTGGCGCAGTACTGAATTAAAGTCGGTTGAAACTTTGTTTTTATAGTAAGTAAATTATTTTACTGAAAGAATCATTGGCTTACTTTCACTTCGTATTATAAACACAATAAAAAAATCGGCTATATAGCCAGAGCACATTTAAGTAATTTTCAGCCCAATTTTTGCGGGTCTAAAGACGGACGCAATGTGATATTGCAGTGATAGGTTGGACACACGAGGTTTAATATACGAATACCTGCATAACATTTTGTGAATACGAATACGCTTCGCCAAATAGTATGTATTTTTAAACATTTATTGTTTTTTATTTAGTTATTACCGTTGTTGTTAAACAATATACATGTCACTCACGATCAAAATTACAAATGCGACCTTATCCTTATAGATATCTCTTGTAGCTAACCTTTGAGCACCCCATGAGGTGGACTCCGTGAGTTTGTTTGCCACCGACGTGGTATAAAAAAAACATACAAACTTATAAGTAAAAACATGAATAAATCTTTTCCTCACGCCAGGTGAAATTAAATCTTATGTCAATAAAGTCTAGCAGTAAAACTCACACTTCACATTGTACGGGAATTAACTCGGTCTTAGGACCTTTCGACACCAGCGCCTCACGTTCCAATTTTAAACATTTAAAAACAAATATTCAATTCTTCCAGCCAGTCAATGGAGATCGATCGGACCGGAGAAACAAACCTTCCCCGCGCTGGATTTATGACCGCGTTTTGTAATGTTGGTTTCTGTTACTGTCAAGGTGCGTGTTATTTTAAGATGCGGTCAAATATTGTGAGTAGTTCGAGTTTAAATACGCATTGGCTTTTAGATATAGGTGAGAGTTAATATAGGCATACACTTCATAAGGGACTTACTGGATTCTTATAAACTGGTAGCTTTGTTAGGTGTAAAACTCGAAAAACTGAATGGACAAAAAATAAATATATACTTATTGAACCTGCTCACAAAATTTCACGAGAATTGGTTGGGAAAGGCGTCCTGTAAAGCAGAACAGCCGAACAGCTCAGTTGGTTTGTAGCGACAGGCCGCGTATGCCTGTGGTCGCCGGTTCGAATCCGGACCAGTAGGTCGATCACGTAACACATTGTACGAACGTCGGGTAGGTCTAAATGTCACTTTTTATATGGAAATTTGACAGTTAAATTGTACCGACGCGCGTTCGGTACGTTACGTGTTTACCCCCCAGAGCATTTTTTTCTTTATTTTGATATTTATACATTTTCGTTAGCAGACGTTACTGCTTAATACAAAATTAATATTAGTATGGCTGTAATGAGAGTATAGCTGTCACTAAAACAATCGCCAATCACAACTTTTGCATGTAGCATTGTTGCATTATCTTTGGCATGTAGCATTGTTACATTCTCTTTGGCATGTAGCATTGTTACATTATCTTTGGCATGTAGCATTGTTACATTATCTTTGGCATGTAGCATTGTTACATTATATTTGGCATGTAGCATTGTTACATTCACTTTGACATGTAGAATTGTTACATTCACTTTTGCATGTAGTATTGTTACATTATCTTTGGCATGTAGCATTGTTACATTCTCTTTGGCATGTAGCATTGTTACATTCACTTTGGCATGTAGCATTGTTACATTCTCTTTGACATGTAGCATTGTTACATTCTCACTGGTATGTATCATTGCTGTATTCGTATTTATGTCAGTTAGTTGTCCCACAAAATGTGCACATTTTTCAACCACTTGCCGTCATCCAAACGAGCTGAAATGTGTCGTTCTTATAGGTCTGTGACAATGTAATATAACGGTACCACCGAGCTGATCTGATGATAGAACTCCTAAACTACACACAATAAACCAGTCGTGTTGGGACGCATTCAATTCAATTCATTTCAAATTATTTATTTCAGACTATGTCCATATCATGTTAGTAAAAATAAAAACTTATACTTATATAAGGCAAAGAGTTAAAATTAAATGTCATATTAAAAACTACACATGTCACAAAATAATGACATACTACACTAAGAACATACCTACAACATTACATTAAATTATACACTGAACCTCTTGAGCCCAATACACTGAACCTCTTGAGCCCATGTGCAGGGTTTTCCAGTGTCTCCACACTGCGCAAGCCGGACTGTTCCAAATCAGCTGAAGAAGGCTGTTGAAACTATCACCGATAATCTCTCAACAACAACAAAAAACATTTTGACAGAAACTTACTCATTTTAGAGTTACCTAATGTTTAAGACTAAAACTAATCGAACATCGTTCCGATTCTAATTCACTCTGCAATTGTAAGTTCAATCCGGACATGACCACAATTGGTATAAAATCCATTCTATCCTTAGATTTCAAGATCCAATCTATGAAATTAATTGCGTTTTGACCGAACGGAAGGACTGACACTATTTGTAGTGCATAATTTATTTTAATCGTATGGCTTTAATACCGAGTCGGCGTAGATGAAAATGAATATCTAAGTTTACCCATTGGGCTGCGTTTCCACACGTATGACACGTACCCGTAATTATTTTATGCATTTTATTTAAATCATTATAGTTATATTATATTGCAAATAGCATGTGGCACACATGATACAATCGAATGCATCAGTAAATAAATATAACCGAAACCATGCCTCAGCCTTGAACGAGACTAACTTCTAACAAATGTTTTTTTCTGGACGACCGCTTTCTAATAGTGCGTAGGAATGATTTATCAGCGACTACTTCGTATAAATGAGGACGATTATAATAGCAATTTGTGTATTTTTGACGATTCAATCATTTCACGTTGATTTATAATACGCTAGCTGGCACCGTGGTTTTGCTCGTTTTAAGACATGACCATTCATTGATGGGATATAAATGGGACAGTTTAAGAAACTAAATTATGTATTTGCTGATAGTACGCGAATTACGCCCTAGAATACAATACAATACTATTACGCTTTATTGCACACCTCAATACATGAAACAGATACAGGACATAAAAACTATAAGTAGAGGTCATAGAGAAGATTAGATTATTTTTTCGATGTTTGTACAAATTCATTTAACGGTTATTGTCTTATTGTACAAGGGTCTACATAAAAGAAATAAAAAATATGTAATATCGAACGAACTCACATTGTAAACCTTCTTGTAGTGTATATGAACCTTACACATTTTTAAAGTTGTTATGACGTCACAGTAATAATAATAAGACAGATAATAGTAAGAGTTAAGCTGTGCCCCCTTGCAATTAACGGAAATTGTCATTAACACGTTGTATAGAACGACATATTTTGCATCAGACATATGCCCCTATTTCAAAAAGTTAAACTTGACATTCTCATCACAAAATGACGATTCGACGTACATTTCTGAGTCAATAAATATCGATGCTGCCTCGCCACCTATTAAATACTCATTGAGCAAGCAATGCACGTCAATAGCGTGTGTCAGGGGGCGTTGGTTTCGTTCCTACGCATTAGTTGGATCTAAATGTAATTTTTTGTATAGCCAATTTACAGTTGAGTTACAGTCGTAACGTTCGTTCGTAAAATCACGCAGGTACCCCTTTATTTGATCATAAGAATGTTTGCTACCATATAACTAATTTGCTTTGTGAGCATTAGAACACGCGAGTCTGCCTAAAAAAAATTTTTTTTTAATTTCGAAAGTACGAATCGCCAAAGAAAATCTCTTTAGGTTCTGACCATCACCATCTGACCTGTAGAGGAGAACAGCCGGGCTGCCGGGCATACTAAAGAATTTTGGTCTTCTTCGTTTGCTTAATTCACTTCGCTCGTTTGTTCAATGAAACCCTCTGAACCCGTACCTCGGTTCCCACTTGCCCGCTTTTTAAAAGATAAACTACTCGGCTCTGAAAACGGATTATAGCCGAGCCTAAAGGCCAAAGTTTTCATCCACCGCTAACTTCTTAGTCTAAGTTTTTTTTGTTTCTTCTATCCCGTCATTTGTTCCGTCGGCGGGGGTTAAATCGGCTAGGTACTATACAATTGCGTGATGTATCGTACTTACGTTAGGTAATGTTTGCATTTTTTTCCCCGGAGGCGTAGGCAGGGGTCACATGCTGGAGAGTCGCAGAAGTGTGTGTGAGCGTTCCCGTGGCTCCGCCATAACGCCTTGGCCACGACTTTGGTCTTAAGCGACCTGCGGCAGCGGTTTTTCTAATTCATTGCGCGTGATCCCAACTAACCACAGTGCGTTGCGCGTCACGACCGCGCAATGAACAGACAAAACGCTGCTCGCTTAAGACCAAAGTCGTGGCCAAGGCGTAAAGCAGCGCGCAGAGCACCGTGGGGTTTTAGGTTAGTCCGGGCGGTACCCGGGAGTCCGTCATACCCGTCCTTGTTCCCCAGCCAGGCGGGATGCGTAAATGCATTTCCCCACGAGAAAAAAGGCAGGGATCAAATATTTCCACTTGCTACGATCTTGACAAACCTTTCTTGCTTTATGACATTCTTCATACAGGCTCGTCGGTTTGGGATACTCTTGACCTGATCTTTCTTTAGGGCAGCGTTGCTCAACCTGTGGGTTGAGCAACGCTGCCCCAGGGGGGTCACGAAGCTTCTTGAAGGCTGCTTGAATTTTGTAAGTAAAACATGTAGGGATAACATATTTGTAGAATAGAAAATATAATTAAAGCACAACGCAGAGTAGGGGGTCACGAAATATTTTCTTACCCTAGGGGGGTCGCGCCATGAAATAGTTTGAAAAACACTGCTTTAGGGTTTCTCCGATTTGGTACAGTTTGATTTAGTTAAACTTGCGAAAATGCACTTAACGTGGAATTTAACAACTTCTTTTGTTGTCAAATACGAAAGGAAAAGATAAGAAAGAAAGATACATTTATTCACAAACACACACGACACACATATTAAACAAGAAAAACATAATAAAACATGTAACAAGTGTGTCTCTGCGGCAGTGAACCGGACACTAGCTCAGCATTATGCTGAGGTGTCAGACACCTACAGCGCTGATTTTCAGCCAGCACCGTTGGTGACTCACGGAAACGTCATGCAGTGTTAGGTAATGTTTAAACTATATACTAATTTATTATTGGGATAGCCGAGAAATAAATACGAAACAATAATAAACATAAATACGAAGTGGGGTGTAATGTACAAAGAGACGTAATGAAACTAACCGAGTAACTACTGTTGGTGCTATTGTTTATTCACAGTATGCTTTGGGCCTACCGATACACCTGCGTCATTCTTTTACAACCCTACTTTAATTGGAAATAACAATTAATCAATGAAATAGCATAAATACGAATGAAGAAAAATCCTCTTAGTTCCAATTTAACCCATATTGATTTGACGTAAAGTGCCCATGTTAACACTAGTGCAATGTCGAGGACTTCCGTTTGCCTCATTTGTCGTCAACAAATTAGCATCAGTGGCCGGTTACATAGTTTAGTAGCTTAGTTTCCATCTCACTGCTTTGGCATACGCGTGTATAGATGGACGTTCAAACCGAAGATGAAAGGATTGATACAATCAGATCGAGTCTTGGCAAGCGATCTGAGGGGCCGCATCAATCGGCAAACCTGATTAGTACTGTTTTAATAAAACATTGATAAATGCTTGAAACTATGTTAATATTTCATTTCATTTATTTACTAACAATGTCTGTTTTGCATCCAATACAAAGAAACGGAATCTAACTATTTCGGAAAACTAACTTTAAAAAATCTGTTGTTTTTTTTATACAAAAGGTTGTCTATGTCGCCCGCAACATCATTTCGAATCGATTGACACATCATTCATGAAGATCGGTTCAATATCATAAACGCTAACGTCATTTGGCACAAGAAATTCGTCAATACAAAATTACCATTTTGAAATTGGACCAAAAGTAATACCACCAAAAGTCAATATGGTTAAAATGTAATTGTGTCTATAATTTTTTATGACCAATTTTAGTCTTGTTCATAATTAATCTAGCCCAAATGGAATTTTGTCCATTGTGAAAAAGGTTCATATTCATATTCACATAGGTGCAAAGTGAATGTTGTCTTATTTAAATTTATACCAAAATTCTATATGAAAATCGACTGTTTTGAACAAAATTCATAAAAGACGTATTTTCGATTTGTCATATTTTTGGAGTGCACGTCATTCCATATGGACGTACCTATTTATTTTATCATTTATATTAAGTATGTCAATTTTACTTTAGGACATAAGTGATTACTTGTCGAGGATTTTCAAATTGACATTACCTATTCAGATTCGATCAATAATTTCGAGTTGTAAATTTTCCATGTGTGCTGAATTACAGTAAATCCCGCTAACAACTAACAATTTTCAAAGTAAGAGAAGTCTCGAGAGAACATCACCAAATGTACCATGCTCCCACTTTCTATGTAAGAGAAGTCTCGAGAGAACATCACCAAATGTACCATGCTCCCACTTTCTATGTAAGAGAAGTCTCGAGAGAACATCACCAAATGTACCATGCTCCCACTTTCTATGTAAGAGAAGTCTCGAGAGAACATCACCAAATGTACCATGCTCCCACTTTCTATGGCTTTAAAAAATAATAGAACATTGTGCCACGAGTTTCGTGAGAGATTTTTTACGAACAAGCGAGAGTCTATCAGAAGCCCGGCGAGGCGTTGACGGCTCGCGTTTGTAAAAAAACTTACAATCCGTGTCGCACACAATGTTTTTCATCACATTTGTGAGGAAACATAAATACATTTACATTTTCTGTGTTATTGTTATGTACTTTGTCACGAATAAATGTATGTTTTTTTTTATGAATTTGGTATAATTATATTTAAATTGCAATAAACAATACAAAATTACAAACGTCCGTTTTGTTGAATTTGCCGTGAGACGCGCAATGCAAAGGCCGTTCCATACAGCTACGAATTAAAACCATTTAAAAAATATTTTACACAGACACTACCTTACTACATTTTGATTTTTAAATATAAATTAATTGAGGCAAACATTTTTTATTCGTGTTTCTACGTTTGGATCTATTTATAAATACGTTATCAAACATCGTATATGAGTCAAAACCGCCTGGCTTTACAACTGGCGCATGAGTGACAGATATAATTTAAGAAAAATACCATTACGCCCATGTGCGTAATAAAGGCCACTGTAGCTCTGTATGCCTGCGCGTTATGAAGCTCTTTACCAGCAAGTGTGATGAAGAAATCTTAACGAATAGGGATTGGGAATCCCTTTCACCGCATGCGCATGCGCCAAGCCGCAGAACACCATTCTTGTTTATGAACCAACGTCTGTTCATAAGATTCATTAGTTGAAATATTCCATAACCTAAGATAACCCCCACTTTAAGGAAATCACGTCAATGTACTGTACAGTAATAAGAGAACCCATTTTAATATTGTTGAGATGTTTTCAATACTTAATACTACGCTGCAGCGGATCTCAAACTTTACCTATGCTTATTTTAATACAGGAAATTATTTGAGAACTATTATTGACTTTAGTAATTCTTGTACGTTCTAACACACCAGTGTTTTGAAGGTTTTATTTCTATTGCGATCTTTCATTGATTTATTTGTCCGTTTAAAAAACTCGTTTTTTGTTCAACTATACACTTAATAATTCAACGTGATGTTTAAGACGACACGGGAAACTTGCTGCAATTCCATTCAACATAACTAACAGCACAGAATAAGTAATAGTACAAAAAGGTATTGCTTTTGTGTACAGTCGGCCAAAAATGTGGTCTACCACCCTACAGTCGAGGTTGATTTGAACGTTGTGAAACAACAAGGTCGATTTCCACTTGCAATACCTAATATTATGACAGTAACCTTAGCGACAATCAGATCTCACAGAATTTTTTGTCAAAACTGGTTGACCACTTTCTTGGCCATTAAGGAAGGAAGGATACATTAAGGACCGGTCTTATAATGGCTGAAGGCTTACCATAAACAACCTACTTAATTTGGGCGGGTAAAAGTTTATTTGCCTCAACCTCATACTAACTCAGTTGCGGCAAAGAAACAAAAAAAAGCGGCCAAGTGCGAGTCGGACTCGCACATGAAGGGTTCCGTGAAATAAATTGCTTTCTACGATTTATGACGTATTAAAAAAAACTACTTACTAGATCTCGTTCAAACCAATTTTCGTTGAAAGTTTGCATGGTAATAATGTACATCATATATTTTTTTTAAGATTTATCATTCTCTTATTTTCGAAGTTACAGGCATACATTTTACCACTATGGAAGTGTCTCTCGCGCAAACTATTCAGTTTAGAAAAAGATGTTAGAAACCTCAATATCATTTTTGAAGACCTATCCATAGATACCCCCCACACGTATGGGTTTGATGAAAAAAAAAATTTTGAGTTTCAGTTCTTAGTATGGGGAACCCCAAAATTTATTGTTTTTTTTTTATATTTTTGTGTGAAAATCTTAATGCGGTTTACATAATACATCTACTTACCAAGTTTCAACAGTATAGCTCTTATAGTTTCGGAAAAAAGTGGCTGTGACATACGGACGGACAGACAGACAGACAGACATGACGAATCTATAAGGGTTCCGTTTTTTGCCATTTGGCTACGGAACCCTAAAAATGGAACTATGACAAGTATAGTTCCCGGCAAACAACTTGAACATGCGGGACGAAGTGGGGGGGCAGCTTGCACGTACAATTCGCCTTTGCGCAGGCAAGGTTATTTGTTCAAGAAGTTTGACGGCATCTGTACACCGAATTTCCGTTACACTTATTGAGATGTTGTATACTACCATCGATCTCGCTCGGTATTGGTATTGTCATTACCATGGCCTTGCCCTGAGTATTTATTTATTTAATCGTATGGCATACATTATTTTGTCCTTTGAGTTAGTCACCCAGGGGAAACGTGCAGGGTTGTGGAAGGTAGATCCTGCGGACGCAAGTGACAGTTGTCCCCCCTTTGTCAAGTGAGTGGGCAACTCGACTGTCAGAGGTTCTTAAGCCGCCCGAAGGCCTCTACTCGGCTTAACGACTACCGTCACAGCAGCCGGGATCAACTGCTTAGCGTGCCATCCAAAGCACGGAAGCGCTCATTTATAGTAACCACTCAAACAGGCGGTTACCCATCCAAAGACTGATCGCTGCCATCTTTGCTTAACCTACGTTATCGTTTCCGACTCGCAGGCGCCGCTGGGCTATGAACGCTTCATATATTGACCTGAGTATCATAGGTTCATGCAATGACTTACTTGACTTTAGATCCTATGTCCCCTAGATTGGGCAGAGGGCGTCCACAGTGACTCCATAGTCTCCATGCAGATTGGTCTTGAGCTGCTCGCTTCATTTCGCTCCAAGACTTCCCGATCTTCTTTGCCTCGTCTACCACAGTACGCCGCCAGGTTTGTTTCATGCAATGGAAGGTGTTAATACAGGAGTTTTTATTACAAGCTTTATAATTTATATTAACTTGCACTGTTCGTATGTAAATATGTAAGTTGTCCTTCAAAATTTGCAATCCATTTTTCAGTCACTTCCTGTTATCCAATTGATTTTGCAAGCATATGTATATCGCATGACAATGCAATATTATGATGACTTAAAGCTGATATGATGCTGGAGCTGGAAGGTGGCCATAGGAACACCGGAATAAAACGACACAACCCCATCGAGTTTGGGCTCGTTAGAATCGTCTCAATGAGTACTTGATGATGGTATGAAAAGTACAGTCGGCAATAAAATCTTGTACCAAAAATGAATTTTTTGACAGAAACTTATTTCTCCATTTATGCCGCGCGTACAGTTTGAGCACCGGCCCAGATGCCGATTGCTGGGTGCGCGCAGAAATAGCACGTAACTGGGTTAATTCATTGTACCGCTTTTTTTCTCATCTACTAAACACTGCTAGTCCGGCCCCGGCTTTCTTTCCTGCCTAATTGCGAAACTGTTGCGACGCACCTTTGGGTTACTTAATGCCGCTGTCAAATAAGTCAATAAATACATATTTGGAGACAATTTCACTAAATTTTGTACCCAAGCTAAGCAAAGATCATACTATGGGTATGTACTTAATGTTATACATACACCCTATCCTTCTACTACCTAAGTATACAATTATATAAAAGTTTCGACGTTTGGATATTTGTTATTCAGTCACGCGGAAACGACCTAATGAATTTTAGTGAAATTTAAATTGTCACGCAGATATTTTATACCCAGAAATAAAACATAGGATACTTCTGTCCTGGGGGGTAATAACGTAATGTTCCGAACGTGCGTCGGTACAATTTAACTGTCAATTTTCCATATAAAAAGTGACATTCAGACCTACCTGACGCGCGTACAATGCGTTACGTGATCGACCTTCTGTTTATCATTCAAAGACGCGGAGAAAGTCGCAAGCAAATAAATAAATATAAGGGGACAATCTTGCGCAAATCGAACTAATAGTAAGCTCAATAAAGGCTTGTGTTATGTGTACTAGACGACGATAATGCTAGTCTCTACTAACAATAAAGAGAAAAAGTCTGTGGGATTGTAGCTTCGTAAATTTGTATGTAAGGGTAATCTACGGAACCACTTATTATATAGCTGTTTTGTTTTACGAATTACCGTGGGACATTGCGCTTAGAACCGGCAGCAGTTGGGGCAATAAGGTTCAGGGCTGTTATTATTTACGCGCTCACGCGCCTCACACCCGTCATGCCTAACGACCTCTACCTACGCTTAGTTACTACGAATCGCGGTGTCAAGATATATTTGTGGGTGAGCCAGAGGTGAGCTAAAAACAAGTCACAGAATAGCTGGGCTGGAGTAATCTCGTCACTTTTCGAACACACCAACCACTCAACTCAACTCATTTTGCCATAAAAAGTGACACTTAGATCTATCTGGCCCCTATTTCACCAACTTGACATACGTCACTTGGCACTGACAATTCGCCATACATTATTTGTTCTAGTAGAAGTTAAGGTGGTCGCAACGTTACTTGTGGAACCAGCAATGTACGGAGTATTGTCGTTGTCAGGTGACAATTGTCGCGTGATCGGCCTGTTGGTCAAGATCGCGGGCAGTGCCGTGACGAAGATGACCTACCTATTTAAAATGCCGACCCAAATTGGATTCCATGTAACCCAAAATATACAAAATAAGAAGTAATCCGTAACAAGCTTGCTCGACACGATATTATGTTCGATAAAATAAACAACCAGGCAATGAAACACGTCTTTAGCTTCTTGGTAAATCTTTGAACAGTGGATATATTAAAGGTTGGGTGACTCAATGTAAACAATCGTTTTTAACTCGCTTTTAAAGAGTGAAAAGGGCGTAATTTTCACTACCTGTTCAGACCTGTTTTATCTTATTCCGAGATTCGTAGAACTTCGTTTTGGGATAAGACTTGTTTGGGGCATTGTCAGTAGATAAGTTTATAGAGAGGGAACAGCCGGTATGTCACCTAATTGCTCATATTTAGAGTAGCCTTAAGGATGACTCCGGCCCGGCCCGTTTTTTAAGAAAAACGACGGCGTTTTTGCGCGGCCGCGCCACGGCTGAGGCTCGGAAGCGGCTCGGTGGCGACACGGCCCAGGCCGAGCTTGAGTATGGCTCGGCCGCGCAAAAACGTCATCGTTTTTCTCAGAAAACGGCCCGTTCTAGAGTGAGGGTGCCTTGTGTTGAGAGAGAGACTTGCAGTTGTTCCTAGGGGTTGCCTCAGCGAGTACTCAAAACAAAGAGAGTAAGCAACGAACTTTTAACTTGTCTGGAGGTCTGCTTATCAGGCCGTCAGTATGTTTTGCCACCATTGTAGGATAAATAAAGATACGATAAGATGCTTCTGAGTTCTAAGTAACGCAGGAAGACATTTCGTAAAATAAAACATCTTCTGAAATGAAAATGTGTACGCCCAATAGCCAAAAACACGGAGTTCTTTGTTATTAGAACATGCTCTTAACCTTATCAGAGATTTGTATCACACAAATATATTCTTCATCTTCAGTTTAATACTAGTTTACCAGAAGTAGTGGTCGGCCGCTGTTAATATGCATTAGCTCAGTAGTTAATTAGGTACCCGCCGGCGCAGTATTTCAAACATTTTCTTAGTTATATCTCAAAGAGAATACTAATAAACGAGCAATATATATTATGTTGATATATTAGTTAAAGCGTTCTTGGATATTTTCAACGAGTTTGATGAAATATTAATATTACTCGGTTTCATGAAGACACGTGTACATTCAATCCACGAGGCAGCAGCTTGCACGCGCGTCCAACGAAGCGCAATTTACACATGCAAGAAATTGCGTGCAAGTTTCATTACATTGCGGGTTATGGAGGTACTTATACTGAGTTGGATCTAACAAACCACGCAATGTAAGTTAAACTTGCATGCAATTTCTTGCATGTGTAATTCACGCTTTACGCCACGCTTATCCCACTTCGCTTCGACTATACTCGGTTCTCGCGCGCGCACCTCATAGGTGACGATACACCCGATTACGGTTGACACTGTGTTGACATTGAATGAGCGTCACCGTCGCACGAAGCGTTCATAGCCTAGCGGCGCCTGCGAATCGGAAACGATAACGCAGGTTAAGCAAAGATGGCAGCGGTCAGTCTTTGGATGGGTGACCGTCTGTTTGAGTGGTTACTATAAATGAGCGCTTCCGTGCTTTGGAAGACACGGTAAGCAGTTGATCCCGGCTGCTGTCGTTACGCCGAGTTAGAGGCCTTCGGGCGGCTTAAGAACATTTAACAGTTGAGTTGCCCACTCACTTGACAAAGGGGGGACAACTGTCACTGGCGTCCGCAGGAGCTACCTACCACAACCCTGCACGCGTCCCCTGGGTGGTAACTACTAAAAAGGTAAAAAGTAAATATCAGTCATCTATACAAGTAACGCGCTATACAAAGACTTGACATGACGATACTATTGTCTAAATAATTATCTCTAAACACTATTTAGTAGTGTTCAGATTTTTCGATTCGGGTTCTACTTATTAGTTTGTACTTAAATGGGTACTTGAAAAACGATTTTGATAAGATTGACGTCGATTCTCAATTCATCTGTATGTATTTTTTTTATATTTTTTTATATGTTTTTGTGCGATAATACTCCGTAATTTATGAACCGATTTGAAAAATTATTTCATTGTTCGAAAGCATATACGTCCAGATTGGTCCCGTTGTCACCAAAATCCAGTTCTGATTATGGGATCCTGGAAAAACCGAACTCTTCAAATTTCATAGGCAAACATGAAGCTATTTGGCTACTGATTTGAAGTCGGTTAAAACTTTGTTTTGAAAGTCAATTATTATCTGGATAGATTCTTACCAAGAAAACAAAACGCCGAGCAAAGTATGTTCTTCTGCTAAAATATTACTCACCATCGCGCATGCCAAAGCACCAAGTTCCGATGAGAGGAAATGAGTCAAAAGTGATTTCGTTTTGAATCTGAAGTAATGAATATCTCTTACAATTTGAAGGCAAGAATAACCTAAATATAGGAAGATGTGTAATAGGTACTCGATGTTTAACATTTCAGTGCACTTTTCAACCGAGTGTTTTTCGTGAAATAGGCACGGATTGGAAACCGGTATCTTTTTGTTCTTTGTTAATTATTTCATTTCTAATTGGGTAATCTAATAATACGCACAGGTCTTCAAAAATGATATTATAAGGTTTCTAATATCATTTTTTTCTAAACTGAATAGTTTGCGCGAGAGACACTTCCTTAGTGGTAAAATGTGTGCCCCCCCCCCCCCCCCCCCGTAACTTCTAAAATAAGAGAATGATAAAACTAAAAAAAATATATGATGTACATTACCATGCAAACGTCTACCGCAAATTGGTTTGAACGAGATCTAGTAAGTAGTTTTTTTTAATACGTCATAAATCGTAAACCGCAATTTATTTTACGGAACCCTTCATGGGCGAGTCCGACTAGCACTTGGCTGCTTTTTTATAACAATAAGTCTGACTCGCACTTGACCGGTTTTTCCCTAGCACACTCCGCTGCCTCGCACGACTCTGTTGGATACGCACCCTAATACCGATAAATAACGAGAAAAAATAATTATGACCGACATAACTGAAAGCAACGGAAACAACGCAATTCTTTTGAACTCCTTGTCAAATAAATACGTTTGGTTTACGACACGACATGCGTCTGAAATGAAGGTCAGGCGTGCCTCGTGTAGTCGAAGAGATCAAGGGATACCTACGTGCTGCTCACAGTTCACCGTGCCAGGCAAGAGCGTTGGCTGACGCTCGGTCACAGTAGGTACTCAATACATTTGTGCGTGCCGGCCCGGCAGTGGGGTATGTCTGTACGTCTCGTTAGCACTACTCAAGCAAATAACCTAGTTCTTAGAGAGGAGCAAACGACACCATTATTACTATTAGAGCACAACATAAGGCGTTTGCCTTATGTTTATAAGAAAGAAAGAAAGAAAGAAAGAAAACATTTATTCGTCACAAAATGAAACAAACTGCAGACACATACGCACATACACATTTGCCACGAAATGGTCACAACTCAGCGTATATGCTGGCGGCGCCAGCGCTGGTCTTCCGTTGTGACCATTCGGTGAAATACACGGACCAAAGACGCCACGATAATATGCTATGATAAGAGTCTATATCAATCGCCGAACGACGAACACGGTTCGTGATAATTGACATTAAATTATGAAGTCAACACTTTGTATCCATGCGAACTGGTTCAATAATAAAGGCCTCATCCTGAACATCAAAAAAACACATTTTGTACACTTTGACCTGTCAGGACGGCAAATGAAATCCCTGCAAGTGTGCACAAATGGACTGGACATTGAACAGGTCACAAGTTCGAAATTCATGAGATTCGAGCTAGACAGAGGGCTGACCTGGGCGTCACATATTGACCACTTATGTAACCAGCTTTTGGCAGCCTGCTTCGCACTAAAACGTCTATCTCGAATACTACCCCGCGAAATATTGAGAACGTGCTATTTTGCGTCAGTGCATGCTCACATACAATACGGAACATAACTTTGGGCCGGAGCCGCCGAATGGGAGCGAGTTTTCAGACTCCAAAAACGCGCCGTGCGTGCAATTGTCCGCGTCACACAGACTGAGTCAGCGAGACCGCACTTCAGAGCTCTGGGCATATTAACACTACCATCACAGCTGATTCTCCAAGCAGCAGTATACGCGCATGAGCAGGCAGAAAACAAACCTCTCGTCGCGGCCCCCCGCCGGTACCCGATGCGGTCGACCCGTACTTGCAACAGGCTTCCGACTGTGCCTCATAAGCTGACAAAGTCAAGCAAGCACATACACATTTTAGGTCCAAAAGTGTACAACCATCTCCCGAGTGTAATTGTGGCAGCACAAAATAACTCCATATTTAAAAGAAGACTGAAAAGTTGGTTAGTCGAGCAAGCCTTCTAAAACCACAAGGAGTTCTTTGAGTTGGAAATGTCTTGAGATATGTAACATAAACAACATATTATTAACTTTAATCATGGACATGTTATCTTTATCTGAATTATTAATGGACAATTAGACATATTAAATATTTAATTTAATTATATATACATTACTATTGTAAAACATACCGGTTGACATGTTATTTAGAACTTAGTATCCTGATATTGTGAATTAATTTAAGTTAAACTGACCTGTAATTTATATTACCAATAAAATGAATATGAATATGAATAAATATGAATATGTACCGTTGTATGAAAAAATAAGTGACTTGCTCTTTCGGTCGTGAAATAATGCTAACGGACATAGTTGTTGTACAATTAATTTTTTTATTAAAACATTTAAGAATTCTCATAATGACAGTAAATAAATACGTAGACCTACAGACTGCTAAATTATCCTGAAAATACTAAAATGCTCCAGCGGAACATAATTTTCAGTATCTGCGAAATCCTAAGAATCTTCACAGTCATTTAATGTGCTCAGAAAACTGTATCGTATGTATCTGAAAACAGCCAGAGAACACCGAAACACGAACACGATTGTAGGTCTAATCCCCCAAGCCATTAGCATCACAATAGCTTGTCAAACGAAATGGACATAGTCCGCTCTGGTTCCAAGGTAAACAGAAATATCACATTGAGTCACGATGCGTGTAGTATCACGAGTATTTCCGACCGGAAAAGCTCGTCGCATGAGCATCTTGTTTGACAGAGGAAGTCGGATTTATTTTTAAATGTACTGAATGGAAAATAGGCCAAGAATAACACGCATATTCACAATAATCTGTCTCTTTACTCGCGTAAAACGTGGAAGTAGGGTCATTTCGCCGGTAACGCGACCACCTTCGGTTAGCGACCACTTGAAGAACATGGTTTTTTCAATTGAAGATAACATCAATTCTACAGAGCCTATTGAAACAGTCAGCCGTATGCCTTATTTTTTGTAGTTATGGAATAGGAATTTACAAAAAAAACGAGAAAGTATGCTTTCAGTTCACCAAGTCAGCTAAGTGGTCGCTAACCGGCACAAGAAATTAGGTGGTCGCCAACCGGCGAAATGACCCTACTCGTAATTTTGTTGCTGACAATCTTGATACTTTGTCGCGTTCCCCCGCGGTTGACAACTTTGTACGGAAATTAAAAAAACCGGCCAAGTGCGAGTCGGACTCGCGCATGAAGGGTTCCGTATCTATAAACACGGCAAAAAATCACGTTTGTTGTATGGGAGCCTCCTGTAGCCTAGTTGGTGGTGACCCTGCCTACGAAGCCGGAGGTCCCGGGTTCGAATCCTTGGTAAGGGCATATATTTGTGTGATGAGTACAAATATTTATCTAAGTATGTTTATCGTCGTCTAGTACCCACAGTACAAGCTTTGCTTAGTTTGGGCCTAAGCCGATTTGTGTAAGATTGTAAAAGAAAAAAAAATACAAAAAAATATTTATTAATTCAGTTTTTTAGTACCTACTTATTTGTTGTTATAGCGGCAACAGAAATACATCATCTGTGAAAATTTCAACTGTCTTACTATCACGGTTGTTGAGATACAGCCTGGTGACAGACGGACAGACAGACAGACGGACAGCGGAGTCTTAGCAATAGGGTCCCGTTTTACTCTTTGAGTACGGAACCCTAAAAATGACGTTAAAGCGACTCGTTACCCCCTGCCCCTTGTGACGTGTGAGTTAGACCGTAAGACTAAATACTTTCTTGTACACAAGACGTTGGGTCCCAGGGCATGCAGGTATCGAGGGAAATGAAAAGGCTGATGAGCTTGCACGAGCGGGGGCGAAGGGAACACACTGCGGACCAGAGCCGTTCTGTGGTATCCCTAAAAGTCTAACCAAGCTCACTCTAAAAGCCTATTGTTTCTACAAGACCATTCAAGCCTGGAGAACTAACCCAGGACTGAAACATTCCAAGGCACTTATTAGAGCCTTTAGCAAAAAGGCGTCTTCTGACGCCTTGGCGCTAAGTAGGAACCGCCTACGCATGCTGGTCAGGGTGCTTACTGGGCACTGCCGCCTAAATAAGCACATGCAGACAATAGGACTGTGTGACACAAGGCAGTGCAGATTCTGCTTTGAAGCAGAGGAGACGCCTACACACATCCTAACCGATTGCCCTTGCCTCATGCGCAGTCGTAACTCCTTCCTGGGCAAACACATCATGTGCCCGGAGGAGATCAAATTTCTTGAGTTCAACAAAATCCTGCAATTCTTCGAGTTTGCAGGACTTGACCAAGAATTGTAGTAAGTGGCGATCACAATAGATCAGCGATGGTCGCAGTGATATAAGGGCTTTGACAGCCCGAAAGCCACTACCAGCATAATAATAATAAATACACAATACATTGGTAAAATAAAAATCTAGACAAAATAGGTTACATTTAGGGTTGTAATTTAGATCAGAACACAATAAATTACAAATAGATTCACTAAAATAAAATTAATAACTACAACTTGGAATAGTTGAAAAACTCCCGACATTTTCATTTCAAAGTTCAATATCTCAAAAACGGCTGAACCGATCTTGTTGAAACTTAGCTAAGAACCATCTCGAACACGTCAGCTTTCGGATTAAAATCGCATTCAAATCGGTCCATTCGTTTAAGAGCTACGGTGCCACAGACAAACAACAGCACGGACGGACACGTCAAACTTATAACAAACTTTTTCCGTCGGGGGTTAATTAAACCGCATTAAAATCGGTTCATTCCTTTAGGAGCTACGATGCCACAGACAGACAGACACACCGACACGTCAAACTAATAACACCCCTCTTTTTGGGAAGCGCAGAGGAGAACTGCCGGTCGAACAGTGGGACAGTGTGACATCCAGACATACGAAAGAATTTTTACCCCAGCTGAAACGGAGAAACTCGTTTGCTTCGATCGCTCATTAATTAAGCGGCCAAGTGCGAGTCGGACTCGCACATAAAGGGTTCCGTAAAATAAATTGCGGTTTACGATTTATGACGTATTAAAAAAAAACTACTTACTAGATCTCGTTCAAACCAATTTTCGGTGGAAGTTTGCATGGTAATGTATAGGTACATCACATACATCGGAGCAAACAAGCACGTCACAAACATCGGAACACACCTCTATTTTCAAGGCATTAGGGTGCATGTGCCGATATTTTTGAACACCTATAGTGTACCTATGTATGTGATGGCGACTGTACATCATATATTTTTTTTAGTTTTATTATTCATTTATTTTAGAAGTTACAGGGGGGGCACACACATTTTACCACTTTGGAAGTGTCTCTCGCGCAAACTATTCAGTTTAGAAAACAATTATAATAGAAATCTCAATATCATTTTTAAACACCTATCCATAGATAGATACCTATGGGTTTAATGACAATTTTTTTTTTAGTTTCAGTTCTGAGTATGGGGACCCCCAAAACTTACTGTTTTTCTTTTCGATATTTGTGTGAAAATCTTAATGCGGTTCACAGAATACATCTATCTACTTACCAAGTTTCAACAGTATAGTTCTTATAGTTTCGGAAAAATTTAACGAATCTATAAGGGTTCCGTTATTTGCCATTTGGCTACGTAACCCTAAAAATGAATTCTATTGAACGTGAATCTGTTTGTATTCCCAGTTACTTATATGAAGTTGTATACAATATCTTGTACGTCAGCGCTTTTGATCGCGAGTTGTTTATTTAATGTTGATTCCGACTCCATTGCTCCCACTTATTTCGATTTTACAACGATTTGTAAACATTTGGAAGTTTACAATTGGGTATTGACTGTTTTTCAGGACGTGCTCCGACTAGATAAGGATCTCATTCAACAGATTACTATACACGGGCGATGTCTGTTTACCTTTATTTCTGACGTTTCGACACCGGTTGATGCACCGGACGTAGTCTCAGTATGCAGTAGCTCTAGCATAAGTTTTATCGATACATATATGTTTTCAATTTGTATGGCAACGCGTAGTTCCTAATAGTTACCACCAGAGGCTGTTCGCGTTGCCATACAAATTGAAACTAAACGCAAACGCATTCGAAAAGGTATATCTATCTATAAAACTTATACTAGAGCTACAGATGACTGCCCCGCTATTCTGTAACTTGTTTTAACCTCACGTCACCGTCACCGTTCAACCACAAATATATCTTGACGCCGCGATTCGTAGTAACAAAGCGTGGGTAGAGGTCTAGTTTCGATAGGCGTGATTCATTAAGTTGGCAACGGACGTATGGGTCCACAATATTTCACTACCCTAAAAAAGCCTATACAAAAACCGGCCAAGTGCGAGTCGCACACGCGCACGAAGGGTTCCGTACTATCTATAAAACCGGCAAAAAAACACGTTTGTCGTATGTAGGTATCCCTTAAATATTAATTTTATTCTGCTTTTCAGTATTTTTTGTTGTAGCGGCAACATAAATACATCATCTGTGAAAATTTCAACTGTCTAACTATCACGGTTCATGAGATACAGCCTGGTGACAGACGGACAGACAGACAGACAGATAGACAGACAGACGGACGGACAGCGGAGCCTTAGTAATAGGGTCCCTTTACCCTTTGGGTACGGAACCCTAAGAAAAACGACAGAACACCTACAATAAAACATAAAACGTAGAAATTTTTGATTTTTGAGACAGATAGGTATTTGACGACCACTTTAGCCTAGTTGGTAGTGACCCTGCGTACGAAGCAAGAGGTCCTGGGTTCGAATCCCGGTAAGGGCATTTATTTGTGTGATGAGCACGAATATTTCTCCCTGAGTCATGGATGTTTTCTATGTATTTTAGTATTTATTTTTCTATATAAGCCTGTATATCGTCATCTAGTACCCATAGTACAAGCTTTGCTTAGATTGGGACTAGGTTGATTTGTGTAAGATTGTCCGAAACAGGGACCGGAACTGGTTACCCTTATTTGGGTTTTCCATAGGGTTATTTTAGAAGTTGTTTTTAAAACCCTATCCTTAATGTTAAGGTAACCTTACTGATAGGGTAACCCTATTGTTATGGTAAGCATATCGGATGTAGATAGGACTATCTCGATATAGTTTTGTTACGGTTACCTTATGGTTACCACATCCAATATGCTTACCATAACAATATGGTTACCCTACCAGTAAGGTTACGTTATTATAAGGTTACCAAATTGATAGGACTACCAAATCGATAGGCTTAAGCCTGAAAAGAGGTTTTCCGGACCTTGGCCGAAAAAAAGAATCAAGGTCATTTCCCAATCACCTCCAACCTCGTAACCTGCAGTCCACCACGAAGTTCATCTGGATGCACATTTATACGGGGGCGCGAGTCGAGACGAGTCGCAGCAGTCGCAAGCAGCTTGTAATTCATCGGCTCTCGAGAACTGTATTGTAATCTCAACAAGACCCCTTAGGAGGATTAGGCCACAAGGGCCGAAAAAATCGTTCTGGAATTTGACGATGGATATTTGAGCTTGAAGCTTTTAAATTACAAAACATGTTTATTGTAGGTAATTCATCATCATCACCACATCAGCCGAAGCACGTCTACTGCTGGACATAGGCCTCCCCCAAAAAGTGTCACAATTACCGATCCTGCGCCACCCGCATCCAGCGGACTCCCGCGACTTTTACCAGGTCATCAGTCCACCTTGTGGTACCTACCCACGCCGCGCCTTCCGATACGTGGTCACCACTCGAGAACCTTTCCGCCCCAACGGCCATCGGTTGTACGTGTAATGTTATAGGTAATTATTGTTTTATTTAATCAGTCATATCACCTAATTCTTGCAAAATTGACAAAATTCATAAAATACTTAGTCTTAAACAATCTTTATTTTTAAGCGTTTTAAAATTCGTTTATATAAATAAGAATTTTAAAACGCTTTTAAATAATGCTAAAGTATTTGTCCCAATTTTTTTTGCAAGAATTACGTGATGTCATTGACTAAGCGAAATAATAACACAAAAAAGTTTGGTAATCATAGGGGTAATCACGTAACGTTTTGAGCGCGCGTTAGGACAGTTCAACTGTAATTTTTCTATATAAAATAAGACATTTAGATCTACCTAATGTACGTACAGTCGCCATCACATACATCGGAGCAAGCAAGCAGCTCACAAACATCGCAACACACCTCTATTTTCAAGGCATTAGGGTGCATGTGCCGATATTTTTGAACACCTATAGTGTACCTATGTATGTGATGGCGACTGTCCAATGCGTTACGTGATCGACATGCAGTAATCCAGTAACGGAAGCCAACCGTTTCTACAAGTACAGTAAGTTCACGTTGTCGTTGGTGGAACTGTGTGGACGATTTCTTGAGACATTACCTCCTTACTTGAGTAATAGGTAACCATTGAGAAACTATCTCAAATCCAAGAATAGCATGTCTAAGGCCTCCATAGCTATGTACATCAGCAATGTACTTTTTATTGCCCAACAACTTCAAATAAACATTCAGTTACCTGGTTTTTAACCCATCTGCATGCCGCGTCTGGATTTAGTATCATTATCCACACAAATACACTCAGGAGAAGTTCGATTTAGAACTCCGCTTTAGAAGTCAACGACTCCAAATGGTATTTATTTGGAAAAAGGTATGGCAACATTGGCATATTTATTGCTGGTTAAAAATATCGCGTGGCGTTTCACCTCCGCCGGGGTTGCCATAATTTAAAATAAAGTGATAGTAGATTTTTGAACGTGAATACAGAATGTTTAACTACGCCGTTTGCTTGTTTTCTGGCTTACGTAACGGTTAGAATGTTCTTCGTTTTTATTTGATCGTTATAAATTATGGCGGAAATTGGTTGTGACTATATTTGTTTTACCAATTAAATACATCCATGTGATTTATAATGGACAAGGACTTCGTTTGTTATATTTTGTTTATATGTGGGACATATTAGGTGGCAGTATTTTACTTCTATTTTGATGGTAAGTCTATACTAAGTAGTAATATAAAGGGGTAACGTTTGTGAGTGTGCTTTGTTAGTTTGGAGTAAAAAAACCCCAAGTTTTTCATTTATTGGGTCATCAAAAAGAAAATAACCCGGGAAATATGAATACCAAACATTTCATACATCCATTTAAATACAATTATTAAAACTTTCACCTATTAGTTTACAGCCGAGACAGAACTAAGCTGGGATTTCCTTCCCCGTAGCACAATGTAATATTTCCCGCACTAGAGCTAAAGATTATGTTTTTCACTAAGCTCTTTCTTAACAAGACAATATAAGTTACACTTTAAAGTATTCCCCGTCTTTGCTAGTGGTGGCCGAGGTATTTTTTTTTGACTTTAAACATTTTATTACCGTGAAACCGCCCAACTTTACTCCCTGTCACCCACTTATGGTCCAAATTAATTCTAATATCACTTGTTTATAAAGGACTTTTACTATAGGTGAACTCTAAGACAGGTAATATCATCATCATCGTCATATCCGAAAGACGTCCACTGCTGGATATAGGCCTCCCCCAAAGAGTGCCACAATGACCGGTCCTGCGCCACCCGCATCCAGCGGGCTCCTGCGACCTTTACCAGGTCATTTACCATGAATAGATAATACATTGGTTTTGATAGAAACAAATGATTTTAATTTTGAACTATAGTTAGGACATTTAACGGTATACTTTAGAGTAGACTATAATTATAACATACATAAATCTGAAAAGACGATTCAATGGTATATGAAGTTCTTAACCCGCACTGGGCCAGCTGTCTACTCTCCATTCCCTCCATGGAAGGAGGCAGAGAGCTCAGAAGTGGAGCATAAATACAATATACAATAGGCTAATAATATGATTTGTTCATAAGGAGAGTTTTAATTTAAATCTATGGCTGGGTCCACGCTGTAATTTAAAGAAACAGGCTCGTTTTTATGCAGTCATGGGTCTCGCAACGCTCCGAAAATGTCTATTTTTCGTTTTAGGAATGGATACAAAAATATAAATTTGTGTAAATAAAATGTTTTGCTAATGGTGTATTTTTCGGCCAGTTATAAACCAGAAATGGAGAAGCAACAGAAAATAATGTTACCATTCATTAAATCTACTATTTTAAGCTAACATTACAAACGGTTATTTCGAAAGATAAAAATTGAACTATCTCATTTTCAATCATGTAAACAGTAAGACTTCAGATAATATATTTGCCCCCACAGGTCACGCAAAAAACAACAATTAAGAAAAAAAGTTTAATCTCCCGAGTATGTGTTGTATTGAGAGTGATCTGCTTTCGTCTCTTCAACACAACGAATCCTAGAGTCGTACCCGTCCGGCGTCCATAGGCTACAGCACAGAACACTAAATACTATAGAAGGGGTATCAAGCGCGATTTCCAGTCGCCACCTCGTCCCCTACAACACGGCGACTCTAGTGGCGCGCGTGTCACGCCCACTTCGCCATTCTATAGTATTAAGTGTTCTGTGGGCTACAGTGTCTGCTAACCATGAAGCATGCCGTATGCTTGATTGCCACAGTCGTAGTATTCAAAAGAAGTCATCCCTCGAATCCGAGTAACCTCGGTTCACGGTACCGAGCACAAAACACGTTCCAAATGGTTTCCGGTTTCGGTATCCGTTGAGTCGCTCGGTTTCCGTCTCTACCGCCAACGTCGCCGTGTAACTCCTAGAAACCTTAGTGGTGCGTCTCCATCGATTTACATGACAAAACTGAATGTCATTGTTCGGTATTATGGGCAGCGCGCGAAAGGATATCGATAGCGAGTTATGTATTGGGGTAAGTTTGTGCAGGCGATGATCTGATTTGACCTTGATATCGTTTAGTTTAGACGTTGTTTTTTTAGTTTATAAACAGTCGATTGAAATGTTTAGTACTTATTATATTTGACAAATGGTTATTTAATAATGAAAATGAAATATCGTAATCCGATATTTTTTATACATACGAGTATAACCATTTGTCTCATTAGTTTAGAGTCTTATATATATATATTGTTATGAAAATTATTAGTGTTGTAATATGTTTAGATTCACTGTTACTCACACAATTGTTGAGCAAAATATACCTATTCATGACTATGTTTATAAAATAAAAAAAATACTGTGCCTGGTTTAGAGATATTTCTTCATTAATAAGAAAATCTATCCATCTGTCAGTTCTAGTACTATGTTCTGTATGTGTGTTAGTATGTGTGTTCTGTAGTATATATGTGTCAGTTTATCTGGAGTCAAACTTTAATTAGGTAACTAATGGATGAAATAACGTGTGAAACCTAATGCTAATTAAATCAAAAAGATAGCATGTTTTTTAACGCAAGTCGTAAAGATCATATTCCCAACAAAGTTTACCTGCCATAGATTACTTCAGTACAATTTATATTTTTTCTTAATATTATATAACATAATAATCCAACCGGACTCAAGAGTTTTTTATTAGGCCTATAAAAACTTCAAAACAAGCTTCGAACAGAGCATTTTAGACTTTAGTAACTAAGATTTAAAGCTCAAATTGGGCTCAGCTCAACGAAACCGAGTTTAAGGCCAATCGAATTAACATATGCCATAATGCGTTAATTTCAGTAAATCTCGGTTTGCTTTTTGCGTTATAGGGCCTAACATTACAGGTCACTCCCTCACACTCGACTTATCAGAAAGGGATGGGCGATATGTTCTAAAGAGAAAAATTTAAGTACTTATACAATATAGAGTAGTTATAACCAATGTTGAGTTGATTTGATACCGGTTTGTATAGTTAGCCACAAAAATAATTATACTTTTTGAATACCACGACGGTTGCTACTAATGCCTGCCTGATAAACAACCACTTGAGCCTATGGAGGCTTGTTACTCCAAAGGAGTTTTTTTTTGAATTCGTCGTCAAATCAATAAATTGTCAGCAAAGCGCTTGTGAGGAAGTAAAGGTCCACAGTGTCTGCTTACCAACAGACAGCCAGTTCGCCGCGATCGTAATAAAAAAAGTTTTTCACTTCTCATGCTCGCAAAGTTCGCCTTTGTGCTGGATGTATGCTGCACAACATGCCACTTTTATGCTCTAGTGCACAAAGTAAAATTGTTTTAAAACTCAGATAATTGGGCCTAACATCCACACACACAATCAAAACTTCGTAGAATAAACTTTGATTTGATTTGCTTTAATAAATTTCACATTTGTGTTTTCTGTTACTAAATTAATAAAACCAGATAAAATAGGGAGTCAATTATTATTTTAAAACGTATTGAACCATTAAATGACTTGGCAGTATGAAGTACCTAAGTCTAATATCACGTGTCGATAATTTAACAGAAACATTAAAAAGTTAAGTGACGGGTATGAGCTATTTTTTAATTTAATTTTGCAATTATTTGTTACTTTCTCGCAATCGAAGTGAAAAGCAGTGTGTACGTATAACTCGGACATAAATTAGCCATTTAATATATCAATAAACGTCTCGGGTTAAATAGCTCGTTTTATGTGCTTGTTGTACAATCTACTATTGTTTCACGTAATCGTTGCTTTTATATTAGGACGAACCCAATATAGCGATTGTGATGCGTGGTGGAAGAGGGGCCTGTTAACCTCCGGCACGACCACGCAGGCGGTTAAAACACTGAAATATCTTCTCTAATATAAAAAAAAACGTTTTTGAGGATAAGGGAGACATTCTCCCCAGCGCCCGCCCCGCAGACGTGAGATAGACGACGGCACATGTCGCTGCGTGCGCGCACATGAAAAGAGTTTAACGATCCATTTAACGACTGCTGCCGTAAAACGATTACTAGCGCGCCTGCTAACTTAGTCCTAAACGAATCGCGTATGTCACGCGAAACTAAACCTTATCATTTGTCGATTATGGTACATTTTAATTGTCTCTTTTTGTAAGTTAGGTCGTTTTCAGTGTGAAGCAGTGATATGAAAAGTTTAGAAAAGACAGCCCAGGTGGGGCCGTATTTATTTGATGTTATTTGTCTTATTTTTTATGTTTTAGTTCCAATTAGGAACTATTTCTGTTTTTTAGGCTAGCTTTTATGGATCAAATTGAATATTTTTAGAGGGTTCCGTGGCTGCAGCAAAATTTGTGCATGACGAAACTGTTAACCACAAGAGTTAGATTGTTTTTATATAGGACTAGCTGCCCGTGCGGCTCCGCCCGCATTTCACACAGAACGCACGCGGTGTAAAATATAGTTAGCTTAATGTCCATCCCGAAAGTTCAATCCATACAATGGAGAAAGTATTTTTTTAATCGGACGATTCGTTGGTTAAAGTCAGAGCCGCAGTCGATAACACATTAACAAACAAATAAACAAACAAAAAAATGTTGCTTCAGAATTTTCAGCTAGTATTTCGCGCACGTGCGTCTTGCGGCGGAAAAACTGACCTGCGAGCTGCGGGTGTAGCATGTGGTTGCCATTTTATCACTTATCGTTGTGGAAAAGACATCCATCACTCTCGCACTCCTATACTTGTCAGAACGTGACGGACGTCTTATCCAGCGTTATACAGCGTTATACAGCGTGTTATACAGCTTACATTTTTACTTGCAGAATAAACTAAAAGCGAACAATTTTGACGACCTCTGTAGCCTAGTTGGTAGTGACCCTGACTACGAAGCCGGAAGTCTCGGGTTCGAATCCCGGTAAGGGCATTTATTTATGCGATGAGCACAAATATTTGTTCCTGTGTCATGTGTCATATTTAAGTATTTATTTATCTATATAAGTATGTTTATCGTCGTCCAGTACCCATAGTACAAGCCTTGCTTAGTTTGGGACTAGGTCGATTTTTGTGTAAGTTTATGTGTTTTTTTTGTGTAAGCATGTAAAAGAAAAAATTTTTTTTTTCTATTTTTAGTATTTGTTGTTATAGCGGCAACAGAAATACATCATCTGTGAAAATTTCAACTGTCTTATGCATGATATACAGCCTGGTGACAGACGGATAGAGAAGTCTTAGTAATAGGGTCCCGTTTTATTATTTGAGTACGGAACCCTAAAAACTACCTAACAGTCATGATTTTTGATTTATTACAGTTTCTTTACACATTTAAATCCATAACCTCTTGATACCCTTGCCTTCTAAGGCTTAGTAACAGAATGTAACTTGTAACAAGCTTGTTGTCCTGACAGCTTATTAAATTCAAATGCAGAAACAGAGCCGCTCTATTTCTATGATCAGCTTGGCGTATAACCTTACACTACTATTTATTCTGTGATCGCGGTGTAATCCCGAGAGACAGGAGTGCCTTTCACCGAGCACATTACGCGGACTTGGCAGGCCCACTAGCCCCCGTCAGCTATATAAGAGCAGCCAATGATACGCTTGTAAAACCATTCGCAGAATTGCAAGGTGTATAGCCACTCTATATAGATACGAGTACATGCTAGATAGGCGCATTTAGACGGTTGAGGCAGTGCGCGCGATGCAAGCAATAAGATGATCGAGAGAGGAGATAAATGCCTTGGTTTCCTCGCTCTATCTTATATGACTGCAATGCAAGCCGTCTGGATGCGGCTTAGTTGAAAGTAACTCCGTCTGTTACATTCACATGATTCGGTGCACCGATTTTGATAAGATATAGATATGTTACGGGCGCTTTTCGCTTCATATGGATTAAGCTGATACGGACCACGTATAAATAATTTCCGTCATTGTTTAATTTCCGTCATCAGAAACTAATTTCCGACCTAGACATGGCGGTACCATTTTGTATAAAAATATTCATTTTATTCCGGTATGCTATTTAAAAAAAAAGTGATGAGTGACATGACAATCTAGTTACCGAAAAACGTATAGCGTGCAGCGCCATCTATATAGCTAAACTGGAAAAATCACGGCGCGACACAACAGTCAATTGTAGTTCTTTTATCTATAGTAATTAAGGCGTTTTTCCCCTGACCGCGAGCTAGTCTAAATCGGTGGCGCTACGAGTTAATGAGCTGCTTAATATACTGTCACTATTCACGGGTTATTTCTGTGTGTGTGACAGATTTGGCACTTCGGTGTGACGTGTACACTTGATCTGTTCATGGTTACGTTCATTTGTTATATCAGCGTGTTGCCGTTCATTTGTTATAATTAACTTGTTCGTTTATTGAATTATAAATGATCATCGCTTTGGATTAGTTGGTGGTGATCCATCAAGGCTATCACACGACGGCCCGCTATCCGTCTCTTTCTAGTTAGAACGGTTAGATAGATACCGGGTTTTGGTTTGGTTTTCGCTGGACATAGCGTGGACTATCTCTGTATACCGTACAGTATGTATATTCTTAGGTTAATATCTCTTATTTTAAAACGGATGCGCGGTAGCAGCAACAGTATGCTGAGGGTGTTGGCAGAGCGCCTCGACTGCCCGCTCACCAAATATTGGGTTGAAGTGGTCATTGGTAGGGCCAAGTAGGGAATAAAATATTCGCTACTTGGTCCTACCTTTCTGCCATAGGTAACCGAAGAGGTGCCTAAATGTAAATTTAATTAAAATTTTATTTAAACTAAACTTAATCGTGTAATACTAATATAGTCTTGTAAGCCCCATTTTGTTACTAACACTATTATGGATCTCGGTCTGAATTAAACAATTTTTATTTTATTTTTATTTATTATTTTATTTATTTTAATAAGTTAGTTTTAGTTTAACGGATCCACTGAAAATCAGCGTCGTTGCACTGTGTGTCTCGACTCATGCTGAGTGGACTCCTTTTTTGAAGCAACACTAGATTCCTTCTTTAGATCTAAGCCTTATATGATGTATATGCCTGTTGTTGTTCCAAAATAAACTTATTCTTATTCTCTATAGTGTATCTCGCCGCGACACAGCTCGCGGACCGTCCTGTGATAGCCGTGTTTACAAACTTATTCCCTGGGCGACCGAGCTCTGCTCGGATGAAAATGCTGAAAATACGGAGAAAACGAATTTTCCCAGACATGAGACCTATCTAGATCGATTCCTCGCCCCCGTAAACCCCCGCATTCCAAATTTCATCAAAATCGTTAGAGCCGTTTCCGAGAACGTGATTGCAAATATACAGGTTGTTTGGTCCATCGTTTGCCAAAAAAAATTGCGGATTGCTGGGGTCATTTTCTGTCACCTTACGCCCTCTAAAAAAATATTGGGCCCACGTATAATTTTTTTTCGTTTTTCTTGTAATTTATGAAAAATCTTCAGGGCCGATAAGTATGCTTAAACTTCATTAAAAAAAAAGTAAGTGGTAGAGAGATGCAATTTTTACTGCATCGTGATATGTAACGTTGCACGGCTCTAATAAGTGATACTTACTGACACGTAACGTCTAATTTTTTTTTAATTGGCCCTCAAATGTTTAACGACGTGTAAAAATTTAGTCAAATGTCAACTTTGATTTGCAATGAAAAAAGAATTAAAGGGTGCCCAAGATTTTTTTTGAAGGCGTAAAGTGATAGAAAACGACCCCAGCAATCCGCCATTTTTTTGGCAAACGATGGACCAAACTGTATATGTATATAAATAGTGACGTGCACGGGGTTTTCTAAGATTTTTTCTGTGTATTTCAGCATTTGTTTACCCATATAAGTATGCACTTATATCGTCGTCTAGTACGCATTCGACTTTGGTTAGTTTGGGACTAGGTCGATTTGTGTGTTTAATCGATGGAACGCCAATATTTGATTATTCTAGTAGTAGTTCAGTTTTATTTTAGGAAATACGCAGTCGTCAGTCAAAGCAAGGTCAAGGTTTTACGCGACGATTTGTCTCAAAAAAATACAAAATCTACAGTTGATTCATCGAGTATTTAAAATATAAAGACGACATAAAATTAGAGTAAACCCGTTTTACGTTCCAAGACATTTTATTTGTCATTTGTCTGAAATTGATTGCTAGAAAATAAAACTTCAAGAATACCTACTGCTTTAAAAATACACTGTGTTGGATAAATTGACTTTCGACTTGAGTGAAGTCGACTCTTAAAATGGCCTACTGGAATAACATTTAACTTTTATACTGAATATCTACATGCCCTTTATTGGCAATTAGTTAAGGCCCCCTTCGGGGCCCAACTCAAGTAAGAAGCAATGAAGGAAAAGAAAAAATCTACATGCCCTAACCATCTTTACACGTCCTGTGAGTTTGTATACAGGGTGGGCATTAGTATACCGACAGATTCTAACCATGGATTCCTGGGGTCATTAGGAACAAAAAAAATTACATGAACCCCAGTCAACTCAGGTAAAATCTTTTTTTTTTATAATCTTTACCATTTCATTAAAAGGGATATTTTTTTCTGAATTTGATTTGGGTTCATTATAACAATTTTTACTCCCAATGACCATGGTTGAAATCTGTCGGTATACTCCTGCCCACCCTGTATAGGTAGTAATCTCCGTAATCAACCGATTTCAAAAGTTCTCACATCAATGTAATAAATTGACCATCCGAATTGTATTTTCTATGATTCTAAATAACCAGCACAAACACACATACAATAGATAAAAATCTTAAAAATAGGGGTAAAAAAACAAAACTGTCCTAGTGATGTCTCATTCTTGAGACGAATGATACTGCGGCCCAGGGGGTCTACTACGCGATCTTAATGCTAGCCAATTTACGGTTTAAAATAAACGGCGAGGAAATTAGGTGACCCCGAGCGTCTTAAATCCATTAAATATCCAGATTGTGTATACTTAGATAAAAAATAATATTGAATGTAGGTAATCGGACTTCGTGAGTTAATTTTGATTACTTTTATTTAAGGTAATTACGCTCCTTTCATCAAATTCAATGTGCATCTGATTGGTTAACGACTTAATGCACAATTTCATGCAATTTCCTTAATTGATAAAATTTAATATCGTAAGATTCATTTATATTTCTTTATAAATTGCATAAATTGTGATGTGTAGGATCTAGATCCTAGGTTTGGAATACTTGTGAGATTTAACAGTGACATAGGATTAAGAAGCATTGCAGGAAAAAGAAGCGTTGGTCGTCCATCAGCTCGATGGGTTGATGACATACAAAAGACCGCGGGTCATTTCTGGATGAGACTAGCACGGGACCGGGATAAGTGGCGTACGCGAAGAGATGATAATGATGATATGATTAATATAAACGTGGCTGTCATGTTGACAGGTTAGATAATTAATTAGTTAATGTGACAAATGTATATGAAAAAAAAGTCGTGATAGGATTTATTGATTTTATTTAAATCGTAATTTTTGTACCTTTGCTGGTATTGGATTAATTCTCGTAGATGGACATAAGACATTTATTATTATGCATTATAATTAAATACATAGATATCACTGTTAAGTCTTGCAAAGTTTCCCAGACCTACGACATATCTACGACCCATCATATATTTTTTAAATTCAACACATTTATTTCGAAAAACTGGGATCATAGATAAAGTTAGTAACAGTTTCTTAGCCTTAAGTTAGCAAATTTTATAACACATATAAAATAAGGTATATATTAGTTGCTTACTCTTTTTACTGACATTACCAGACACACGACATGCTTCTTATATCTTTTACAAAACCAGCCAGTGTTATAAATAATATGGAATACTTATCGCCAACAAACCAAATGAACTAGTTAACGAACTACCGCGATAAAAGTGACAATTTCGATGTAAAACGACCGATAATGAAACGAAGAAAAGTGCCAATGACAGAGTGATAATAATGATATTGAGACAATCGTCTAACCCTCTAAGATGTTAGACGTGTTCCGGGGTCTAAAGAATCTCATAAAAGTGAACTATGTACATATTGACTCGCCCGTGTTCAGACTGCACTACTCGATCACCGTGATCCTGCTGATATCGTTCAGTTTGATAGTGACGACGCGACAATACGTAGGCAACCCTATAGACTGTATACACACCAAAGATATTCCGGAGGATGTTTTAAACACGTACTGCTGGATACATTCCACGTATACGTTGAAGAGTTTTTTCAACAAGAAAGTGGGAGTGGAGGTCCCGTATCCCGGGATCGGCAACAGCCGCGAGAAAGGGAAGGAAGATATGAGCGACAGGAAGATATACAAATATTACCAATGGGTGTGCTTCTGCCTGTTTTTTCAGGTGAGTGATATTATTTAAATTATTTTTACACAGTTGTGCTTGCTTGGTCTTTGATTTCGAGCGTTTTTTTTTTTAGATATTCTAGTTCCTTTAGTTCAATGGTATAATTCGCGTTTGCATCGCGCTCCTAAGTAATTCGTATCTGTCGATCTAAAGTTTTCGATCACATACTCCGACTATTTTATTTTATTTGTTATTTGTTTAAGGATCACCAACAGATAATACATCAATATGCTAAAGAACCAACCTAATACAAAAATCATTGTAAGATGCTAAGCCACTTAAAGGTGCTCACAGCTCATATACGTGTTAAAGAAATTAATTAAATAATATACACGAAAAGTACTTAATATGTTATAAAAAAAAAACAAAAGTTACATATAAACATAAAATAATGGTACCTAAAAAGTGAAATAGTGCATATTGTGCAGTAGAGCACATTCGAAACAACCAGAAAACACAAATATAAAATAATACAATGTAGGTAAGATGTCAACCACTGGGACGACACAATCACCTCCCAGACTAAGTTAGATGAGAGATGATGGTTTCCCTGAATTTAGTCCCTAGACTACTAGTTATGTACCAAGTACAGATTTCTGTAAAATCGTTTCGGTCAAGCAGGTCGATCACGTAACGCTAAACTCGTACGTACGTTAGGTAAATGTCCAAAATTTATGTAGAAAAATTGCAATTAAACTGTCCTAACGCGTGTTCGAAACGTTATGTGATTACCCCTCAGGTTGGCTCAAAAACACGTTGATGACATTTCCTTATACTCTTAGAAAAGCTCAAAAGAGTTGCTAGCTCACTCACATTATTTAAATCCAATGGATTACAGTTTCTGGTTAATCTTAGGAGCAACGTGTAGTCCGATTACGAAAAACTGCAAGCACGGTCTGAAAGCTGCAAGTGTAGTTATTAGAGTGCAAAAAAAATCTTGGAGGAGTTGACGCAATCATCCTCCAACCTTTTTTCCCGGTTGCGGCCTAGAGGTCCGCTATGGTACCTTATCCCAAGATTTAATCAAGGCACCGGTTTTGAAATAATTCGGTGATAATTACAACAGTTTTAATTTTTGACGACGTACTCTCAATGTCATATAAGTGAGAAAAATGTTCAATATTTTTTTTGTCAACGTAGTTTTGGGCCATCCAGATAGGTAAGTGCAGATTTAAAAAACGGGTAGGTATCCCTATTCCACCTAAACCACATCTGTGAAATACTCTGACATTCACGTGTGACATTATTACGCTTTCTAGTGTCTAACCTACAATAGAACCACGGTGACTTTGTAGTTTATCATTATTAACATATTTTCATTTCATATTCACTGCAGTGCGTATTTTTTCAGTCTATATTAATATTACAAGGACGTAAAGTTTGTGTGTATGTTAGCTTTGTGAGTTTGTATGATGCCTCTGGAATTACTCATCCGGTCAGACAATCGGGATAGACAACGACTACATACCTAAAGAGGAAGGTATATTGGTTACTATGGTTGCGTTCTTAGCTAAGGTGGAGCCTAACAGAGGGTAACCCTCAGAGCATAGAATACTAGAGAGAGGACAAGCCGCCGGCGGCCGTGTCGCAGCTGTATGCTCAATGGGCATACACTGCCATACTGTGCACGCGTGCTGATCGCAGAGAATATTACGTTTTTTCCCAAAATGCCTGATATGATGCGCGTTTATTGTCAAATAAGCGTGTAGGTATACAAGTGTGTGTGTTTTAGATGTGTGCGTGCTTTGTCTTGTCAATTACTTGGGCGTTGTGTGGGTTAATGTACTTGCGACAGGCTCACTCTATACAAATCGGCCGCCATGTCCGATCTCCTTATATTCATACATCTGTGGGGTAACCCCAGGGGGGTAACCCCTATTAGGCTGCTCAGAATAAGAGCCACGTGACACCCCGCTGTGCCCACTTTAAACATATGAGTAAAAAAAATATATTCAGCTAAAATGCTAGAGAATCTGCCACTGTGAAAACATTTCACGTCCAACTGACAGGTATTGTGCGCGCCCTAATAATAGCAGTTTTTACTATGGACCAGTTTCGTCACTTTTATTGCGCGCGCGCATAAACGTACCGTTAATCAAAATGTAATGGAATTCGGCGCCTAGCGTGTTCCTAGAGGAGGAAAAATGTGATGTTACCGGGATGTCGTAGGGACGGATCCTTTTCTTTGAAATCAGAATGATCACATGATTTATAGAACAAGTACAGACATTTATTTGTTACTACCTGCCCGCGGCATTTCGCCCGCGTTACTAACAACCCAGGTAGAGCCGCAGTATAACATACTAGTATAGCTTATATATAACCTGAAGGTCCATTCTATAACTAGTTAAATTATTTTAGTAGATCCGGAGATTACCCCCTACATACAAACTCATCAACTTACAAAACTTTAAGTAGACTAGAATAGTACCTACACCAAAATACAACAGTATACAAAGATTATCACAATTAAAGTAAAACGGTAAAAAATAAATTGTGTGGTTATTATTAACAGACGTGAAATATTTTAAAGGGGTTTATTTTATAGATAAACAAACTATAGAGTCTTCTTAAGGGAAATTCAAAGGCTGAATAATGTATGCCATACTATTAAATAATTAAGGGAAATTGTCGCCTAGGCTCAGCAATACATGCTGTGTATTTTTGTCAATCGCGGTGGGCACCCTAAAGAGAAAGTCCGCCCTAAAACAGATCCCTGGCGAATTTACTCACCACCATAAACACAACACACAATACCACATACCTACGTATTAACAGAGCAAAGCAACCGTATGGCAAACGTATGGCTTTGCTCTGTAAATATCCAGCAGAATATCTCCAGAGTCAAAATCACATGCGTTGCCAACCCTTTATTATTGATTTTTGCCGACAGCAAGAAACAAATGCAGGTTCCTCACTCTCGCATCCTCGGAAGCTATACGTCCTCACCACAGGAACACCACACCAAGAACCGGAACCGGTTTCCCTTATGAGGGTTTTCCATAGGGTTATTCTAGAAGCTGTTTTTAAAACCCTATCCATAATGGTAACATTATGATAAGGTAACCTTATTGTTATGGTAAGCATATCGGATGTGGTAACCATAAGTTAACCATAGGTTAACCCTAAACAAAACCCTATCACAATAGGGTTACCTTAAGCTTACCACATCCAATATGCTTATCATAATAATAGGGTTACCCTATCAGTAAGATTACCTTATCATAAGGTTACTAAATTGATAGGGTTACCAAAGGGATTTTCCGGCCCTTGCACCACAGCTGTCTTTCGTAAGGTCCCCAGTTGGGCTGCTCCAAATGTGAGCGACATGACATACTGGTGCGCTCTTCCTCTCTAATGATATGCATTTGAGTTCCCAATAAGTAGTATTGTTTTTATGGCTGCGCTCTGGTGTAGCGTTTCGAGTTGAGCTGCTCCAAATGCGAGGGAGATGTCATTCTACTCCCTAGTAACACGTTCAATACTAACAAATATTACAGTAACGCGGGTTTTAGAATTTGTTTGGAAACATTTCCAGATTTTATGAGGTGCGTTGGCAGTGGTACTCAGTTATTTACTACTGCTACAATACCTGTCTGAAGTGAACACTACAATGTTCCAGGTAAAATATTTGTGTAGGTGTTGTTAAAAATACTGAGCGGCCTTGAACTCTGGACAGTGCGTAATGGAAACCCGAAACTAGTTCGTATCTTCACGTATAAAATTACTAGTTTTTTTATTTTTTTTATTTAAGTTATCATCACCTACCATTATTTTTTTTTTATGTCCACAGCGCAGGTTTCGTCAAAATTACTAGTAGCAGCTACTTCGTAAATTGTATATACTACTAACATTATTCAATGTATCATCTTCAAACATTGCAGGTAACCAGCAGTCCCGGATAATATGTTCAAAATTTAACCAAATTGGGTTTAGTTATAATAATTATTTTAGGTTGTGGCTTGCGACTCTGCCGCCATGCGAATGTTGTCCCTCTCACACCTCTGGTGTTCTCTTTCCTACATACATTTGGACTATGAGTCTAGTCTCATATACTTTGAAAAATTATCTCTTTTCTACAAGCGAAGCGAATTCTTGATTGATTAAGGTAAAGCGTGGTTGCAGTCTTGAAAGTACCAGAAATATTTTTTTTTGTCATTCTTCCTCATCAATTTACAGTTTTTTGTTTAAAACAATGAATCGTTTGAAAATGTTGTCCATGAAAGAATATATACAACGTCTTATACAACATAATCCTACAACTTTAAAAGGTATCAAGATATGGTATATTAAAAAGTTTATTTAAAAAAATTTAACCGCGTTTACAACCTCAAACCAGGTCTATCAATTCTTCCGAATGCCATTTGGGTTACTCGACGCACTCTTGCATCGTTACTAAAGTCGTGTTCTGTGGTTTTCAAAGACTTGCAACCACGCCCGCCGTTATAAGAATGGTTCGCTAACGTAGTCCGTGGTATTACAGATGTGCCGGAGTCCGCAAGCCACCACCTGAATAGTTATTTTAACTACGTAAGTACAAATAATACTTTATTAATCAAATAAATACTTTTCACAATCCTTGGCGTACAAACCTATACTTTACTACATTATGTTTTAGGTAAGTAAGTAGATCCTTGCTCTTCGATATCCCGTTTTGCTCAGTCTCCCCTAATTACTCAATTTATAATTGTTTGAGTCCATCCTTTGTTACTTGTAAAATTCCGTAATAAATTCGGGTTATTTTGTGAGATTAATCAGTAAAATAAACTTTTTTTAATTCTTCGACCATCATAAATTCTGTAAATTATAACTGCAGCAATTATAATGAGTGCAATCATCAAACATTCACTTATCACCAGACATCACAAATATAACTTGAGCCCCGAGATTCATAATAACTGTTCATAACTAGGGGTCAACTTATGTTGATCTTTTGAGGCGTGTTGACAGGAAGCTTAGTGAGTAACAGCCCAGCTCATGAGCTAAATATGAAGCCGAGCCTGATTCACATCGCAAATATCTCAAAGCCAAAAGTAATAACAATTCCAGCTCTAGTAACGGTAACGCTGTAAATAGAGCGGTTAATTAACATTGCAATTGACAGATAATGCTACGGCCTCACTGCGTTTAAAGACGCCGAAGTTTCAAACGTCTGTGTCGGTACCATGCTATGCGAACTTCAAACTTAATGCAAATCCAGTTTCTTATTGAAAACAATGCCACCTTCTTGATAGGTGGCGAACTCTCTGAAGGTCTAGCGATTGCTAGGCTAGGCTGTCAAGGTATTTCAAAATTCGCCGTATTGTCATAAAACATCAGTAGCCTAGGGGTACTGACGGCGTATATGGAGTCGAAGAGCCGGGGTTCAAACCCTACGACCGACGCACTTTTTGTATTTTTTGTACATTCAAAGAAAAGTTTTAAGTATCGCAGAAGAGATGGCGCGTGTATACGCAAGCATTATATGCCTTCTCAATTTGGTCGAGTTGCCTGTCTATCTCAGTATGTATATTGTAGTCTTTGGTCAGTACCTACTACTTTAGTATTGTTGCGATTTCTTGCAGTGTGGCGCTTAAAAATTGCGACGACGAACGTCGGTGTGGTCATAGCTTAAGTACAACGTTGTAAATACAGCTGTTAATTAACATTGTCATTGACATATAAAGCTGCGGTCACAATGGTTCAAAGACAGCGATCTGAAACGTCGGTGTTGATACGGCTTTAGCATAACGCTGTTAATGCATCGGCCGATTAAGATTACCATTGACAGACAAAGCTACAGCTACACTGCATTTAAATACAGCTACGTCGAAAGTCGGTGTAAACACGGTTTTAGTGTACTAATTATGAGTATGTGCGTCACTTTTTAAAAACAGTCTGACCTCCTTAGGTCTATATGCCTACTGAAAGGACTTAATAGGGAACATTACTGCAATGTTCTGCCGCCAGAGTGCAGCACTATCACAATTAGTAAACAGTTTTTTTGACAACTTTGACAAGTCCTTCAAAGCTCTGGATGAAATAGGGAAGATAATATTTCAATAAATAAAATGCATCAGTGCTGCGTAATTGGATGAAAGAATGAAGGGCATCATTCATTTCCGAAGGAAACGATGATACGAAAACTATGGGAAGCGGCAATACGTCCGCAAAGCAAAAAAAGCCCTCATCCACCTTTAAATGGCTATAGGATGCCATTTTAATATCACAGTACAGGTATTTTACACACGAATGATAATAAAACTATTGTAGTTTAACGCGTTTTTATCAATTATTTGTTATTGTTTGTTAGGTTAATAAATATGACATTTTACGTCATGGCAGTTTGTTTACGGGTTGTGTTAGTGTCGCCCCCTACACAGAGCTTTGCGTAATGTTCCCTATTTAAGGGAATACTTCAAATAAATTAAATCGTTTTCCATTGGTGTAGAGTTGTATTTGTTTTATTTCGGTCGTTTTTTGAAACAATTAACTCTTTTTTTACATCAGTTCATCCACATTTCAATGGCTTTTTAACCCCTGACGCAAAAAGAGGGGTGTTATGAGTTTGACGTATCTTTGTGTCTGTGTGTGTATCTGTGTCTGTGGCATCGTAGCTCCTAAACGAATGGACCGATTTTAATGCGTTTTTTTATATCTACGTTGTTTTTTTTATATCTACGTTTCAACAATATCGGTTCAGCCAGTTTTGAGATATTGAACTTTGAAATGATAATATCGAGGGTTTTTCAACCTTACGAAGTTGCCATTTTTGTATTGTATGCTGGGACTTAGAGTACCTACAATAGAACTATATTGATTTCATCTATTATTTAATTAATTTATTATTTTTTAAGTAAAGTCGTCACGGAGCACTTTTCATTCAATCTTTTTTCGGAATAGATTAATTACCTTTCTACAAAATAACTTTTTATTGTATTATTTTTTGATCAATCACGTCATCATATTAACGTCATTCTGCGACTAAATTACCCATAGTACAAATTACAAATAAAGTAATTAGTTAAATATTCCTGTTTCTCCCTAATAACAACTTTTTTTTATTACGCCCTATTTACGCCCGTACGTGAATCCAAGGGGCAACTACAAGATTCCGTCGAGTCATATGTCCAAAAACATATTTTTTCTAAATTTCATATTTTTGAAAACCATATCCTGATGAAGGAATTTTTGAATAAAGTTGACAAAGAAGAGGTACAAATGGCATTTTCCATCAGTCTACCACTAGGCTAGTGAGAACGATAAAATGGTAAATCACAATATCATATTATAAAAGCTAATTAAATGAAACTTATTCTGCTACGTACGAAGAATTCGATCAATGAACAGAATGTAGAGCGGCTTACGTTCGGACGCGGAGCGAAACCAATACACATTTTAAAACGGTGCTAAGAAAATAAAAGAAAATACTGGTATATACTCATTTAAGATTCGGAAGATACTGCAACACGATCTGACCCAATTCACACCGCGGGTGTTAAAAAAACAAACTGATAAAAAAATAAACATTCAAATTCCACCCATTTGGCGTCGTTTTCTCTTTTACATGTCAATTTAAATTCGAGAACGACTCCAACGGGTAAGGAGCTTTTTTGCGAGGTTTTTAGCTGTGTTTTAAGAAAACGACGTCATAATACGAATAGAGATCGTGAGAATGCACAATTGCACAGCGGCCGTAAAGCTGGCTACACACATACGTTATACATTATTCGGGTTTATGCAGGACATACGTCGATACGCGCAGCTATTACTTTTATAATTCTTGTGTAATAATAGTTGTTTAGGTAGACTATAGTGATACGCGATTGGAAAATATAACAGTAATAGAAATTAAAAAGTGTACACGTACAATTATATACGAGTAGGTATTTCTTTCCTTGTATTGTACACGAGACATGGGTATTAAAAAGAGATGGAACAGTAGGTCGATCACGTCACGCACTGTACGAACGTCGGATAGGTCTAAATGTCACTTTTTACATGGAAAATTGACAGTTAAATTGTACCATTGACACGCGTTCGGCAGGTCAATCACGTAAAGACTTGAATTTGGAGCATAGGTAGTTTATAAACTGGATTACTTAATACATACATATTACATCGCACACATTGTCATGTAATTTGGGCACATATACTGATTAAATATCTTTTCTCAAACATGCAATGAGATATTGTACTTTATAATAGGCTTCGAAGTATCACCACGTTTCGAGAGCCGTTATGGAATTTCATACAAAATTGGAGGCCTGCTAAGCAACCTTCTTTTGTAACAATATCGACGTCACGGCTTTCAGCCATAACAAAAACTTAGGAGTTCTTTTTTAGGGTTCCGTACTCAAAGAGTAAAACGGGACCCCATTACTAAGACTCCGCTGTCCGTCTGTCTGTCTGTCCGTCTGTCACCAGGCTGTATCTCAACAACCATGATAGTAAGACAGCTGAAATTTTCACAGATGATGTATTTCGGTTGCCGCTATAACAACAAATACTAAAAAACAGAATAAATAATTTTTTTTTTTTCTTTTTTTTTTTTTTACAATCTTACACTAATCGGCTTAGTCCCAAACTAAGCAAAGCTTGTACTTTGGGTACTAGACGACGAGAAACATACTTATATAGATAAATAAATACTTAAATACGTAGTAAACATCCGTAACTCAGGAACAAATATTTGTGCTCATCACACAAATAAATACCCTTACCAGGATTCGAACCCGTGACCTCCGGCTTCATTGGCAGGGTCACCACAACTAGGCTACAGGAGGCTCTCATACAACAAACGTGATTTTTTTGCCGTTTTTATAGATAATGGTACGGAACCATTCGTGCGCGAGTCCGACTCTCACTTGGCCGGTTTTTAATTTATTTGCATGTTTGAGAAAAGCACCGTACACAACTCGGAGTGAAAATGGATTGGCAGCCTCGTATCCAAATCTGGTCTTGCTACGCTCGGCCTTCTAAATATATCTACTTGGCCGGCAATCCCTACTTTCCCGGCCTCTGCAGTGTACTTTATTAACACTGTTTTTACATAAGTGTTCCAAACCCACGATTCATAAATCGTGCAAATTACTTATAGTCCCAGCTCCTGTTGAGTACGGGATCCTAACAATTATAAAAAAACCGGCCAAGTGCGAGTCGGATTCGCGCACGAAGGGTTCCGTACCATTATCAGATCTATAAAAACGGCCAAAAAAATCATGTTTGTTGTATAGGAGCCTCCTGTAGCCTAGTTGGTAGTGTACTTAGTGTAGTGACGCTGCCTACGAAGCTGGAGGTTCCTGGGTTCGAATCCTGGTTAGGGCATTTATTTGTGTGATGAGCACAAATATTTGTTCCTGAGTCATGGATTTTGCTATGTACTTAAGTATTCATTTATCTATATAAGTATGTTTATCGTCGTCTAGTACCCATAGTACAACCTTTGCTTAGTTTGGAACTAAGCCGATTTGTGTAAGATTGGAAAAGAAAAAAAAAAGAAAAAAAAAATATATTTATTTATTTATTCTGTTTTTTAGTATTTGTTGCTATAGCGGCAACAGAAATACATAATCTGTGAAAATTTCAACTGTCTTACTATCACAGTTTTTTTTTTTTTTCCGTGTTGTGGCTTTTTGCTGCTTAGGCACTTTGCTAATGTCAAGTGGAGCCCCACTATCAGTAGCCACTATCACGGTTGTTGAGATACAGCCTGGTGACAGACGGACTGACAGACAGACAGACAAACAGACAGACAGACAGACGGACAGCGGAGTCTTAGTAATAGGGTCCCGTTTTACTCTTTGAGTACGGAACACTAAAAATGCAGCACTGCATCAAGCGGTATGGGTGCCTACTTTGCAAAAACGTTCCTACATTTCGTAGTTTTATTCGCCGTATGCCATAAAGTTGGGTTTAACACAATGGACGCCTCAAAACTGAATAAAATAACGGTTTGTTAACTTCATTGTGGCCGGTAAATTAAAACTGGTGAAAATGCCACGCATTTGTTAAGCTTAGTGTACCCACCTTTTTTACAAGCTCTGGAATCCGGATTCAGTTCTGTAGATGGATGTGGTTGGAATACCGCATCGGGGTTTTGGAAATGTGACGTATGTTTTCTTTATTAATTATTGGTATAGAAGCGATGCATGGGCCTCATACTCATAAGAAGGCTCAAAGTCACTGGGCAAAGGCAATGGATAGAAGTTGGGAGTTTCTCTGCGATCGCATCAGAAATTAGGTTATCCGCAGCAGAACCAAGGTAACCGATTTATCCCTCCGGATCGCTAAACTTAAGTGGCAATGGGCGGGGCACATTGCATGTAGAACCGAAGGCCGTTGGGGCGGAAAGGTTTTTGTGTGGCGACCACGTACTGGAAGGCGCGGCGTGGGTAGGCCCCCCACAAGGTGGACTGATGACCTGGTAAAGGTCGCGGGAGTCCGCTGGATGCGGGTGGCGCAGGACCGGCCATTGTGGCACTCTTTGGGGAGGCCTATGTCCAGCAGTGGACGTCTTTCGGCTGATATGATGATGATGACACAACACATCATACCAGACAGTGGTGGTTTCATGAACACTGCGGTCTTGTGTGAAATAAACATTCAATCGCAAATATTATCTATTTAGGTACAATTGTACGTTCGCGCCTTTTCACAACTCTTGTTAACTCGGCGCACTTGGATCGTAGCATGTAAAACACATTGATGATAATAATTATACCTAATTGCAACGGGAAACTTAAGTCTCTAATCGACCTCCTAGAACTCAATCTGACTTGACACAATAGTATCATTTTGTTGTGATTTTTCGCACAACCGCGCACTATGAATCCCGCTTCTGATCGCCATAAATCACGCCTCTATAAGTAAGACTCTAGGTAAAGACTTGCTTGGGATGACTCCCAATAAGTTAAAATAAAACATTTATTTCTAGTACATACAAGTCTTGACACGTTTAACTTTATGTCTTCCGCACACGAGAAAATTCGATGCGACTCTTCAGCGATGGCTTCTTGAACAAATGTCGATGAATATCTAAATTTGTAAAGTTTTTTTATATTGCTAACTTGATTGATAATGTATTGTCTCAGTTTGCTGGAGTTTAAAAAGATAAATAAGTTTCTGTCAAAAAAATCATTTTTGGTACAAGCTTTTATTGCCGACTGTACTTTTCTGCATACCATCATCAACTACTCATTGAGACGATTCTAACGAGCCCAAACTCAATGGGGTGGTGTCGTTTTATTGCGGAGTTCCTATGGCCACCTTCCAGCTCCAGCATCAGATTAGCTCCAAGTCATCATAATATTGCATTGTCATGCGATATACATATGCATGCAAAATTTCAGCACAATTGGATAACGGGAAGTGACTGAAAAATCGATTGCAAATTTTGACGGACAACTTACATACTTACATATTTACATACTTACATACGAACAGCGCAAGTTAATATAAAGCTTGTAATAATGGTCCATTTTGGTTTTTTGCCCGACTACGGTAGAGCCGGAAGGAAGGGATATGATTTTAGTGTATACCAACGTAGCGTTTAAGATGCTAAACCGATTTTGATTAATGAGGCGTCAATCGATTCGAAATTATGCTCCGTGTGACATAGGCTACCTTTTGTAAGAAAAAAAACAGTTGTTTCAGTTAAGTAGTTTTTCACAGCCGGGTTACAGTCTTTTGACCTTTTTAGGGTTCCGTACTCAAATAGTAAAACGGGACCCTATTACTAAGACTTCGCTGTCCGTCCGTCCGTCCGTCTGTCTGTCACCAGGCTGTATCTCACTGATACCGTTATAGTTCCAGTTGACATTTTCACAGATGATGTATTTCTGTTGCCGCTTTAACAACAAATACTAAAAACACAGAATAACATAGTTTTCTATAGATAAAGGTACGGAACCCTTCGTGCGCGAGTCCGACTCGCACTTGGTCGGTTCTTATGATTCTTTTGCTATGCTATAATTTTAAGCAATCGCGTTTTGGCTTAAGACATTAAGTACCGTAAAACTACACAACTATAGTCCACTACCCCAACTATGGTCCAAAAGTAAAGTCATTAATTTCTATCAATACCGATTTCGTATTAGTGATTTTATACGTTTTTATTTAAATTTGTGTTATTATATTGCCTGTCTTAAAGTTCAACCATGAAAATTGTCCCATCTGAGCAAGTAATATGAGAATTGACGTAGACCATAGTTGGGTGACCTGGACTATAGTTGTGTAGTTTTACGGTACCAAAATATGTAGGTATTCATGATAGTACCTACCTGGTACTGGTACCTAGTTCAGGCAAAACCTTTATTTTCAAACCCTTATAGTAGAGTAGCTGGTCATTTAAAAAAAATTGTATACCCAATTAGCGTGAGTTGTTAAATAAAAATTAACTCAGTGTCAGTTTTGTGACGACCATTAAGTATTCAGTTTGTATAAAAGTTTACTTTTTCCTCGCAATTTATAGATGCATAAACACGTTATTTAAATGTGAGACACGTTCATTTTCTCATAATGTGAATGCTTAACTATCGTCACAAAACTGACACTGAGTTTTTTTTTAACAACTCACTCTAATTGGGTAGGGACACGAATTAAAAAAAATGCTTATTCACTAAAACACGTACCGCCAGCAGCGGGTTATGTACCAGAGACAAGCGGCAGTTAAAGAGCTGCAAATTGGGTCGCCCCGGCCGCATTCAGATGCCATGCTAATCATTCGATATTAGCGCTGCTCCGACTGCTTACATTTTTATTTTCATGCCCCTTAGCCCGGGGTTCCTTTGTCGCGACTATACTTGCATAATAGGGATGATGACGATAATATGTTAGGATGAAGTTGGTAGGAAAACAGGAACTAGTCTAGTGCCATCAAATTTCTATGGTTAAAACATCGTTCTTGTTTTGAATTTTACGAGTATGTAAGTACCTACCTTTGTGTCTTTCAAATAGCAAAAATAAGTTGAAACGTTATGATGCCCGGTTATTTTTTGTTTTGTTCATTTTCAACGTAAGAATTATTTATTATGACTGTTGTCCACTATCTAGTTCATAATCGATCGTGGGTCTGTGACGTAGTGATAACCCGATCATGACGTGGCTGTCATGTCAAAAATAATAACATTTATCTCTGTAAATGTAATGTTTTTTTAGAAAGAAATATACACTTCAATTTATTTTGTGTCGATTAGATCATTTAACTTTTAAACACTGCATGGTTTACCATAACGCCATCGCCACGACTTTGGTCTTAAATAAGCGACCTGCGACCAGCGTTTTATCTGTTCATTGCGCGGTCGAGACGCGCAACGCACTGTGGTTAGTTGGGATCACGCGCAATAAACAGATAAAACGCTGGTCGCAGGTCGCTGAAGACCAAAGTCGTTGCCGAGCGGTAAGAGTCAAGACACCGTCCGTCATTCGTGCGTGCAAAATAACTATTTATATAGAATTGTAAAACAAATGCAAAACATAGAACAGAAATTGCTTACTGCCTCATGTATTATCGGATGTTAGTTTAATACAAACAAAAATATCTTAATACTAATTAAATGCAGCAAAGAAGAAAAGAGGGTCACCGAGGAAAACCTACCTCAAAACAAATCTTAAAGAGAAAAAAATTATAAGTAAACTTGAATTTAGAATAGGTTGGAAACTACTCCACCACCACTAAAATCGTGTCGTGGAGACGAGTCCTCCTTATTACCCACTTAAGGCAAACACCTTTAAAAGGTCCTCAAAATGGGACATTGCGGCAGACCCTTACGCGAGTAACAACGGAGAAACCCAATACCAAACCGCAACCAGACTTGGTTGTCTTCATGATCACCATCAGCCTATAATATAAACGTCCCACAGCTGGGCACAGCCTCCTCTCATGGATTTGAGGGAACGGGCCGTAGTCCCCACGCTCGCCCAATGCGGGTTAGGGACTACACATACATTTCTGAATTTCTTCTTAGATGTATCCAAGTTTCCTCACAATGTATTCCTTCACCGAAAAGCTAACGGTACATATCAAATGATATTCCGGAAAAAAACCTTACTCGCACCAATGAGTTTTTCGAAATGTAGAGTAAGGTTTTTGTTTCATGATAAAAAATTACATTAAAAATTTGCATGCATGTCAAAAAAAGAAGATATTTTATCACGATTAAATTAAGACAATATCAACAAATGTATGTGTACATAACGAGTACATAGAAAAATAAAACAGAATCAAAAGAATAAATATACTTAACAATATAGGTAACCCACGACCGCCGTTTGACAGCCGCATACTTGAACCACCGGCCACCGTAGCTTAGTTCTAACAGGTGGGAATTCCTTGAATAAAAAGTCGCACCAGAACATTCCCAAAGGAACCCCACCCTACGGACACATTAGCATCCTAGGTATTTGCATAGATTCCACTTGGTTTCAGCCGCCTCGTAAACAAGGCCGCTGCCAAAATTAGCCGAAAACCCTCCGAAGAAGGTCCCAAGTCCAGTACAAAGATTAAAAAGTTAGGCTGTTGTCTGTACCCGCTGGATGGAAGCGTGGACATTTCGTGCTACAGCCGAGAGCCCGTTTTTAAAAGTTAAGGGTTGGCATTTGTGGGGCTTTTCATTTGAGAAACGGGTTTAACGACGATTTTCACTGTTGTACTGGTGACAACTGGTTATTTTTATTTAATACTTGCCACGACTATTATTAAAAATGTGCTATAAATTACAGAATTATATTTTATTCTATCAAGAATACGTCCTGGCGGTAAGCAGGAGTGCCAAGAGCGCTGCCGACGCGTTATTGGTTCAAACCAATATTCGTTGGGACAATGGATGCAAATTTCAGAAGTGCTTATATATTTTTTGGTGATAGGAATAACCTTTCTTAGCACCAGAAAACAGTTGCAGACTTTTCAGCCGTGTCAATTATTTTTGAAAAATATAAACATTTTCCTCACTTACGCTTTGGGTTTAGGATGGCGAATAAGACATTCTCCTTGATCCATCTCATATTACTAAAAATATTTTCTCCAGTAACTTTATACGTCCAGTAAAATGTCCTGAGAAGGTACTTTCAAAAACTAGTCCTAAAGGATTATAATAAAAACATTCGCGGTATTTTAGATGTTTGACAAAGTGGCGTTCGGCGCTCGAGGTCACAAACTTGGATTATTCGTTGGGCCAACATCGTAAACAAGTCTGCAAAAAATCTACCGGATTTGACGGAAACTAACCCGTACTTTCAGGCGACAAGGTTACTGGACCATGTATCCTTCACGTTTATCTTTTAATTATAAAAAAAACAGCCAAAATTACAATTTAATTGCGTCCTACCTCGCTTTATTACGTAGTATTTATTGCTTGCCAAATGTACATTCCATTATTTGGCTCTGAAAACTAATCTAAGATGTCAATATAAAACAATACCTACGGATGTTGAATAGGTTACTTATACTTAGTCAAAGTTTGTAAGGAAATAGAAACAAGATTTTCTATGGTCGAACTCCGGCAGTGTTTTTAAATACCTTTAAAATGGCAAGAAGTCGGTGAATTAGTTAGTTAGTTACATTGGGCGGTTTTCGGTGAAGCCATATTCTCCAAGTATTTTAATAAGTTTTGTTTATTGGTATAGTAAGAATAATCTGTTTTTACTGTTTTCAACTAGGTACCTGCCGCTGGTATTTATTTGTCAACTTTAGACGCCTCATTTTGTCCATTCCTGTCTGTGCTTTTCAGCAACTTCACGATATTTTGATGTTGCGTTGACAGTATCTTAATAAATCTCTCATTTTGTTCCTTCGCCCTGATTAGCCCTTAGTTAAGTTTTACGGCAGCGCGTGGCCATACATAATGAGTCAGTCATCTTTGCAAGGGTGTGTACACACCGCCAGGGAAATTAGGCCTCCTTGCACCTGGGTTAGGCTACGTACACACTGGATAAGACCTATCCTGTGTATTAATTAATCTCAACTAGGGTTTATTAGACGTCGGTTGAACTTTTTTAATATGTAGATCGTAGGTATTTTGTTTTAGATCCGTAGGACGATCACGTAACGCATTGCACGAACGTCGGGTAGGTCTAAATGTCACTTTTTATATGGAAAATTCTCAGTTAAATTGTACCGACGCGCGTTCGTAACGTTACGTGATTTCCCCCTCTGGACATGCTGTTTCGAGAATGAGAGACCTGCTGGTCGATCACGTCACGCATTGTCCGCGCGTTAGGTAGATCTAAATGTCACTTTTTCTATGCAAATGTGACAGTTAAATTGTACTAACGCGCGTTCGGAACGTTACGTGATTGCCCCTCAGTACCCTTATTGTGAGATACAATCGTAACCTAACGTTACGTAACTAATACGAGATCGAATAAACGCGCTTCGAATAGATTTCGATCTCGCTACGGTATTCTTCGATTCGACCCGTCAAACTTGTAACTCACACTGCCGTTGGACTACGAAACCAACTGCAAAACGTTAGGCACTTTGCGTTTAGTTTTCGATGCGTAATTTAACGTTCGATTCGTACTACCAATCGGTAGTGTGAGACATTTCGAATCGAAGAATACCGTCGCGACTGTAGTTTACTATTTCACTTGCAAAATGGCCCGTGATATCGTATTATTCCGTCAAGAGTTACCGTAGATCCGATCGAAATTTATCTCAAATTAAAGAACTTATAAAAATAAGGGTTTTGAATTGACAACATATATCCGCAAAATTCGGATTGTCGCGTATTTTGTATTTAAAAATGCAAATAAATGGCCCCCGCGCCACCATATTGTATCGACAGTGGACACTGTCGACGTCGCGATGCGCGTATTCTGTAATGTCATAACCGACAAACATTTAAATTAAAACGATAAATGCTAGTGATATAAGGTTGAATATTGGAAAATCGTGAACGAACGTGAAGTCGATGGCGAATTAAGTAATGTATAAGTGCCTCACGTTACAGTTTGGATTTTTAGTTCTATGAGTGACCACCAGGGGCGGTGTATAGACTTTTCATACTAAATCTTGACGATAGGCGCTAGCGCCTGTAGTAAACGCAACTCACGTCAATCCCACGCTAAAAGTACTGCATTTGCGTTAGGCTGTCGACGCAACGAATCCTCGAATCAATAAAGTTGGGAACGCTCTTATGACTTTTAATGGAGTCGCAATAGTCTTCATGGAACTACAAACCGTTTTCATGTTTTTTTTTGATATTAATAGGTACCTATATTATGTTTAAAGTAGGTACTGTGTATATTTTCGCATTTTTTTATTTTGAATATCAATTTAAAATTCAAATTCAAAATATTTAATTCGGATGTAGGTACAAGTACCTACATTCATATCAATAAAAACACCTAACGAACTAATGTTAGTGGACCGAGTAAAAACAATATAATATAACAATTTGATATAATCTAAACTCTAGAATAAATCGTAAATTTATATATTTTCACTATTACTTATGGTGTATTTAAACAATGTGATGAACTAGATAAAACAATAATAACACGAAATCATTCCGTTATCAAGTAATGTAGCCCGATGAACATGTTTAAAACTAATACAGCCATTTTTAAACCCAGACTATAATATTAACTTCACATTATGTAAGCCTACTCATAAAACCCCTTAATTTCATGCAGGTTGGATAATCAGTCCTTGAGTATTCTTGAATCAGCGAGGGTACCTCAGAAAGTGTCTAGGTAGATTTTTCTTCTTACCTGAACAAAAAACTAGACTCATTAACATTATTGGGTAAACATTCCAGTGACACAGTGGCCCATTAATTGACACTTTCCACCTTAATTCATAAATAACTATACATGTTAGCAACAGGTGTCCACTTTTTACCCGACTGCCTCAGAAAAGGTTATGTATGTAAGTGTGAACCTATGGCCGATGGGGCGGAAAGGTTATCTAGTGGCAACCACGTACCAGAAGGCGCGGCGTGGGTAGGCCCCCCACAAGGTGGACTGATGACCTGGTAAAGGTCGCGGGAGTCCGCTGGATGCGGGTGGCTCAGGACCGGTCATTGTGGCACTATTTGGGGGAGGCATATGCCCAGCAGTGGATGTCTTTCGGCTGATATGATGATGATGATGTAAGTGTGTGTGTATGTGGGCTAATCTCCGAGCGTTTGAACCGCTCGGTTCTAACGTCATTGTCGGCTCAAGATTATTTATTTTAGCAGAGGTAAAACATACCGCGGAAACTTAAATCAAAAAAGACTCAGCACCGGTATTGACTTACGTCTTCATTAAAAGCGGACCCTGATCTGGGGGCACGGGAGTGCTCCCGCCAAGACGATATTCGTCTCTTTTAAGGCGCTGTCAACACCAAAAACGCGCACACTGTCTATTTGTATCGGAGTAAACGAGAGCGAGTGTTACTTGAGCGGCCAGGTTTTAGACGAAAATAATGAATTAAAATAAAAAAGAGTGTGGATTTTTTGCGAAATATGGTGTGTCTACGGTTTAGGTATGAATATGTGGACTTCATGTTTTTAATTGCAGACCCATACGTCAAAAAAATAAGGACATAAAACCGTTTAAGATGATTTTAAGACCAATCTTTGCAATTATTTTCTATCGAGCCGATTTCATCCAATTATGTTTCGAGCCCGTCTACGGTCTTGGAAATATGATGAATATTTACCATATATTTTTTTTGATGTGCTAGAACAAATAGATTTTCTTAAACAACTGCTTAAATAATATCAATTTCAACAAATTTGGTCTTGTCAGCCTCGGCGACGACAGTGACGAAAACAAACACCTTAAAAGCCCTAAATATTCGCCCATGCATTGATGTATGTATGTATGTCTGTACAGTGAAGTGCATAAATATGTATAGATTTAATCCTTCATATATGCCTTCATAATGCCAATATGTACCGAAACCTTAACCCGCTGACATAAAAGTTGGCCCACCAACCTAGCTTCCAACGGAGTCTAAATGAGGGTTGGTCTGATGAATGGCCTGCCGCTGACACTGACACCCTTCCTGAACTTTTTGACCTGGACCCGGGCCACCCAACTGGATTCAACGAATCACGCCACGTCTGGTGCTTGCTGAGTCGACTGAGAACGGGCATAGGCCACTGTGAATGGGCAACAATGTGAGATGGCTCCGGCAAAAATGGGGCTGGAGCGAAACTGTGCGGCATATCGTCTTGGAGTGTCCACTAACCAAATACGATGGTCCAGCAGAAGATTAAAAGAAATGTACGAGTGCAGCTGCCAACTACCTGGCAGAATGTAAATTTAGATTATAAAAAAGCGGCCAAGTGCGATTCGGACTCGCCCATGAAGTGTTCCGAAAAATAAATTGCGGTTTACGATTTATGACGTATTAAAAAAAACTACTCTACCTAGATCTCGTTCAAACCAATTTTTGGTGGAAGTTTGTATGGTATATGTATGTACATCGTGTATTTTTTTTAGTTTTATCATTCTCTTATTTTAGAAGTTACAGAGGGGGGGGGGGGGGGCACATTTTACCACTTTGGAAGTGTCTCTCGCGCAAACTATTTAATTTAGAAAACCTCAATATCATTTTTGAAGACCTATCCATAGATCGCGTATGCATTTGAAGAAAAAAAAAATGTGTTTTGAGTTCTAAGTATGGGGAAACCCCAAAATTTATTGTTTTTTTTTCTATTTTTGTGTGAAAACTGAATACATCTACTTGCCAGGTTTAAACAGTATAGTTATTACAGTTTCGGAAAAAAAGTGGCTGTGACATACGGACGTACAGACAGATATGACGAATCCATAAGGGTTGCGTTTTTTGCCATTTGGCTACGGAATCCTAAACAGGGTGTGTGTGTGATTACAGTCAGCAGACCGTATATCGGTAGCGGACCCAGGGTGTTGGGTTGCGAGCTTGACTCTGCTGCTGTGTTAACATTTTGGTAAATAATGATGATGATGATGTCCTCCCAGACGTATCCGTCGACGGCGACATTTAATCCATATTCATTTAATCCATATTCATTTAATCATTGCCTTGTGTGTACAAAAGATCTTATAGCTACATATTGGTATGTCTCAACACAACCCTGTAAGGGCACTGCAATACAGTAAGTAGTTCAAAATTTAAACTATACTTAGACAATTATTTCAGTTGCGATTTCTTAATACTAGTCATTATTATTGAGATTTAAATATTCATTTACTGTGTAATAAGCATTTGCCACTAAATATTTTTTTAAAGTATTAATAAATTTATTGTTATTAGGCTCATTCTTCATATGATCAGGTAGCTTATTATAGATCTTTATTAACATGGGGTAAGGTCCTTTTTGGTGTAACGCTAGCTTTGATGTTGTTTGTAATAATAAGTTATTTTTTGAACGGGATTCATAACGGCAGGGTACGTCTCCAATTTTAGAATAGAAATCTGGGTGTGCTTTAACAAATTTACACGATTCTAGGATATATATGCCAGGTAAGGTTAATATTTTAAGGTCTCTAAAATACGGCTTGCAGCTATCGGTCTGTTTTATGTTTGTTATTATGCGGATACATTTTTTCTGTAGGATCTTTTGGTAAATAATGATGATGATGATGTCCTCCCAGACGTATCCGTCGACGGCGACATCTTTTGGTAAATACTCAGATGCTGTTCCCCTGGATCTGCTAGTGCTTGCTTGCCCCCATCGTGGTATACAGATATCGTAGTTGCTTAGCTTTAAGACTATTATTAGTGCCTATAGCCATGATCAAACCCGGTCCGGCTAACCGCCGTGCCGGATGCGGGTATCTTTACCGATCAATAAACGGCTGATGCCGTGATTACGCCAGCCGGCGACCACGATTCCCGGAACAAACTTTATTAGCGCGCTGCAGAGAGGACAGACCAAACAATCAATTTAAACGTCGCGTTTATATTACTAAACTAGCTTCATTCATTTATTCGATACTACTCTTTCTAGTTTGCACAGTTCGAGTGTGTAAAAGTGAGTTGCATGAGACGCGACTTAATATCAGCAAGTTGTCTTGCTGTCTCTCTCTGTTGTTGGCTCTCGGAATCAAAATTATGAACAACAAAATAGGCGTTTCTTCTGGCAACATTAGGCAATTGATACATTAATTAACAGTATAAGTACATGCACATACGTATAACTTGATTAAAAACTAGCTTTAAAGCTTTAACTTTTAAGCCCTTAATAATTAACAACTTAGAAAAGTTGAAAAACCCCAGACATTTTCATTTCAAAGTTCAATATCTCAAAAACGGCTGAACCGATTTTGTTGAAACGTAGCTAAAAACCATCTCGATCACGTCAGCTTCCAGACAAAAAAACGTATCAAAATCAGTCCACTCGTTTATGAGCTACGATGCCACAGACAGACACACAGATACACAGACACGTCAAACTTATAACACCCCTCTTTTTGGGTCGGGGGTTAAAAAAGGCCTCAAAACTTTGGATGTTTGCGATATGATTGATGATTTCCGGGATAAAAAGAATCTTATGTTTTAAACAAGATTATAATAATATAATATATCTAAGATGTTAAAATTCGTCTAAATCTGTTCAGCCGTTTATGTGTGATTGAGTACCTAACAAACTGCAATCGTCCTATGTGGCATAAGGTAAAGCTATACAGGGATATGAATTACGACGCTATTCACATCACTATCTTATAGCTTGCACGCCATGCCGAACCGTCTCGATACATCTTTAAGCGCACCGCTGCAGCAGCCGCCCGAAGTAATAATGGCTGAGCCGTAAACGTGGAGACAGCATGATAATACGAGCTCCACGCATGCGGGACGCGGACTGTAACAACTATGTAAACGATCCTTAAGCGTTTTAAAATCCGCGCGTTCCATCCTACCGCACATTCTGTTCCACCCGCAGTATTCCAGGCTAAATGCAGTTGCAAGGGCGTTGCTCCCAGATATATTAATGATCGAGTGCGAATGCAGGATTTATTAGACACTGCCAGCGCCGGCTTCCTTCCCGACTTTTATCTTGAGATTGATCTTGAGACTTATCTGCGGATTTATCTCGTGTGCGCAGTGTTAGTTTGACTGATGGCGAATTGGCGCGGCCTGGCCTGTGCAGTGATGTGTGTGTACCTACTGTACATACTGTGCTTTTTACCCGACAGAAAAAAAATTAGTTTAAAAGTAATTAGAAGCTTGAAAGCAGGTATAAAGGAGAGGGCAAATGCACAAAAGATCCCACTGGGTCGAAGTGCATCCGAAAGGGCCCTCACCTAGATAAGATAAGATAAGATAATTAGAAGCTCCACGATATTTAAAAAAAACCGGCAAGTGCGAGTCAGACTCGCGCACGAAGGGTTCCGTGCTATTATCTATAAAAACGGCAAAAAATCACGTTTGTTGTATGGGAGCCCCCAAACATATTTATTGTATTCTGTTTTTTAGTATGTGTTGTTATGGCGGCCACAGAAATACATCATCTGTGAAAACTATCATGGTTCATGAGATACAGCCTGGTGACAGACGGACAGACAGACAGACAGACAGACAGACGGACAGCGGAGTCTTAGTAATAGGGTCCCGTTTTACTCTTTGAAACTCTTAAAACAGGCTAAAAACATATTTATTAGAAAATGCTGTTTGACATAAATTATTTTTCAACACATTTGCTCGTAACGTGCCTCTTATTGTGCCGCTTTTGGGCTCATAATCCTGGGTATTAAACACGCGTGTTTAATAACATTACGACACTCGTGTAGTTATGTTTATATCCCGATTAAGACACGTTGGCACCTTGCAGCAAGGTGTATGTATGGACTCGGCGCATTCTTAAATTGACCGGGTTATACAGGTTTGTTTTTAATTCTCGGCAAATGGATTCTTACTCGACTATACAAATTAAATCCTTCTTGTGGATTAATTGATTATTTCTTGTTGGATATGATATAGAAACGTTTAATTTAGTAAAACTATTTACTTTTGATAACATTTTACATGATTTTATTTTGAATAAGAAAATATTTATTTTATTTTGTATTGGCTGTTTAGAGATTTCATCTAAGCCTCGCCGCGGGCGCACTGCGCGAACTTCACGAAAAAATATAGTTGCGCGCCATTATAGGTAATTTCACAAATATTTGTAAACATTGATGATGCGTGTTTGGTTATTGTTAAAAATGTTGACTCGTGGTGAATAGAAAAGTGATAAATAGAATTGACACCACTGTACATTCTTGGAGATGTACAAATATGTGAGTAAAAACCTGTTGTCATCAATAACTAAAGGAAACAACTTAGGAGCCTGTGACATGTTCATTTTATGAAAAGGATTTTTTCCTCGCAAATGTGCTGAAAAACGTCGTATGACACGCGTGAGCTTTGATAATTACATCCTCGGCTCTATTATCACGCTCACCTGCGGTTCGCGTGACAATTCCGCCTCTGATGTAATGATCAACATACCTCACTTGTATCATAATGTACTATTTGACTATTATTTTTATTTGTGACATTTTCTTGTTATTGGATTTTTATTATCATTGGCAATTTTTATTATTGCACAATTTGTAACGGAATATCTTATTGTAATTTAATTGTTTGACTTTTTATTGTAATTTAATTGATTGACTATTTATTGTAATTGATCTTTTTGACTATTTCTTGTAAATTAATTGTTTGACTATTTATTGTAAAATAAATTTTTGACTGTTTATTGTATTATAATTGTATAACTAATTACTTATTGTAATTTAATTGATTTACTTTTTATTGTAATTTAATTGTAATACTATTTATTACTAGCTTTTGCCCGCGACTTCGTCCGCGTAGAACTCGTTTATATCGTAGCTCGATACAAACTTTCACCCTCCATTTCCCTTTTAGGGGTAGATTTCCGATATAAAAACTATCATATGTCATTCTCTGAGACTCAAACTATCTTTATCATTATCATCATCATCATCATATCATCCGAAAGACGTCTACTGCTGGACATATGCCTCCCCCAAAGAGTTCCAAAGTGACCAATCCTGCGCCACCCGCATCCAGCGGACTCCCGCGACCTTTACCAGGTCATCAGTCTACCTTGTCGCCGTAACGCCGCGCCTACTAACTACCTCTATACCGAATTTTATCTAAATGGGTTGCTCCATACAAATATTCAACCTCCATTTAATCCCCTTAGGAGATGATTTCCGGAATAAAAACTATCCTATGTCCTTTCCCGGAACTCAAACTATCTGTAAACCAAATTTCATCTAAATTTCATTAAGGGAGGATTTTCGTGATAAAACTATCCTATGTCCTTCCCCAGGACTCCCAACTATCGCTAAACCGTAAATGGGTTCCATCCAAATTTTCACCCCCCATTTCACCTCCTTAGGGGATGATTTCCGGAATAAAAACTACCCTATGTCCTTTCCCAGGACTCAAACCATCTCTTTATGAAATTCCATCGAAATGGGCTCCATCCAAATTTTCACCCCCCATTTCACCATCTTAAGGGATGATTTTCGAGACAAAATGTATCATATATCCTTTCCCAGCACTCAAACTATCTCTTAACAGTTAACTTAAGTTTTATAAGTTTTTATTGTTACTAACATGATAAGGACTCGGAAGGAGTCTGAAATAAATAATTTGAACTGAATTGAATTAATCAATTTTTTTTCTAAATAGGTCACATCACATCCGAATCTTCACTCCCTTAGGGGAGGATTTTCGGAATAAAACTGAGTTAAGTTACTGAATAAACTATTTTTCATTTTCATGTTCATTTTTCAAACTATCCTATGTCCTTCCCCAGGACTCCCAACTATCGCTCTACAGTTTATGGGTTCCATCCAAATGTTCACCCCCATTTCACCCCCTTAGGGGATGATCTCCGGAATAAAAACTATCATATGTCCTTCCCCAGAACTCTCAACTATCCCTATACCGTAAATGGGTTCCATCCTATTTTTCACCCCCCATTTCACCTCCTTAGAGGATGATTTTTCGGATAAAAACTATCCGTTGTCATTCTCCGGGACTCAAACTATCTTTATACCAAATTTCATCAGAATGGGTTACATCCTCATTTTCACCCCCAATTTCACCCCATGGGATGATTTCTTATGTCCTTATCCAGGACTCTAACTATCTCTTTACAAAATTTCATCTAAATGGGTTCTATCCAAATATTCCCTATTTTATCCCCTTAGGGGATTATTTTCGGAATAAAAGCTATCCGTTGTCCGTCTCCGCGACTCAAACTATTCACCACCATTTTTTTTTCGGAACAAAAACTGTCTTAGGTCCTTTTCCAGGACTCAAACTATCTTTCAACCAAATTTTATCAAAATGGGTAACAAACAAATTTCCACCCCCAATTACAACCACTTAGGGGATGATTTTCGGGATAAAACTATCCTATGTGCTTCCCCAGGACTCCAACTCGCTATACCGTAAATGCGTTCCATCCAAATTTTCGTCCCCCATTTCAGCCCTATCTCCATAACAAATCTAATCTAAATGGGTTTATCCAATTTTTTACCCCTATTTCACCCCTCAAGAGATGATTTTTCAGGATAAAAAAGGATGCATTGTCCTTCCCTGGGACTACTTCTAAATATCTCTTTAATTTTTTTTTACTAAATGGGATTTATCCACATTTTCACCCCTAATTCATCCCCTTAGGGGATATTTTTCGGGATTCAAAGTATCCGTTGTCATTTTCCGGGACTCAAACTATCTCTTTATCAAATTTGATCTAAACGGAGTCCATCCAAAATTTCATCCCCCATTACACCCCCTTAGGGGAAGATTTCCGGGATAAAAACTATACAATGTCCTTTCCCAGAACTTAAACTACCTCTAAACCAAATTTCATCTAAATGGGTTCTATCCAAATTTTCACCCCCCCGTTTTACCGCCTAAGGGGAAGATTTCCGGAATAAAATTTATTGTTTGACCTTCCCCGGGACTGAAACTATTTATATGCCAAATTTCATCCTAAACGGTGCAGCGGTTTAAGTAGCTCCATACAAACTTCCATCCCCCATTTCATCCCCTAAGGGGTTGATTTCCGGGATAAAAACTACCCTATGTCCTTCCCGAGAACTTAAACTACCTCTAAACCAAATTTCATCTAAATGGGTTCTATCCAAATTTTCACCCCCCGTTTTACCCCCTAAGGGGAAGATTTTCGGGATAAAATTTATTATTTAACCTTCCTCGGGACTGAAACTATTTAGATGCCAAATTTCATCCAAATCGGTGCAGCGGTTTAAGTAGCTCCATACAAACTTCCATCTCCCATTTCATCCCCTAAGGGGTTGATTTCCGGGATAAAAACTACCCTATGTCCTTCCCCAGGATTTAAACTATCTGTATACTAAATTTCATCTAAATCGGTTCAGCCGTTTTCACGTGATGCGCGGTCACATAAACAGACAAACAGATAAACAGATAAACAGATAAATAGACAAACATACAAAAATTCTAAAAACTGTTGGAACGTGTTCTGTTATCGATTTTAAGTATCCCTAGCCAATTTTTTTTCGAATATCTTCCATGTACAGACTTTCGACCCTCTTCAGCTTTATTATATGTATAGATAACTTAATTGTTTAACATAATATGTTACTTATTATGTTTTACTAATTATTATGTATTTAGGCGCGGCGTGGGTAGGCCCCCCACAAGGTGGACTGATGACCTGGTAAAGGTCGCGGGAGTCCGCTGGATGCGGCACTCTTTGGGGGAGGCCTATGTCCAGCCGTCTTTCGGCTGATATGATGATGATGATAATCAATTATTATGTTACATTCAAACACAGTGAAAATTATTAATGAATTAAATAAACTGAAACTGAACTGACAACCGCAGAGCCCAAAGGAATGGATATGATTTTAGCAGAAATATTACCTTTGTATTTACGTTTGAACCGTAGGTCCGTAGCGTTTAAGATACTGAACTGATTTTAATGAATTATCAATCAATTTGTTTTATTTTATTTTTTTGATGTACCTACCTATATTTTTTTTCCGTATAGTCGGGGTACAGTTTTTTTAACTTTTTATGCTTGTTACAAGCTACTTACAGTGTAAATGTACCTTTGTTCATTTACTTAGTACCAGGTCAAATCTTGCGAGTTCAATTTGATCAACTAAGTAGGTACTAATAGCCTACGCCGCAGAGGCGACTTACACGTACTTACTTTTAATTTTAAACTTAAAAAAAATCAATAAATAAATTAAAAATTGTTGCAAGTAGGTACTCGAAGTGCAATCAAATTGATATTATGTCCACGCAAGCCAGAAGCGAGCGTATGTATGCGTAGATCATAATGCAAAATGTTGGTGTGGTTTAAAGCATCAGGTCTTATAATGGCGACAAAATCTGGTCATATCAACTCCTATACAACACAGGGTAGACCCATCATGTTTAGGCTCGTTAAAATCCTCTCAATGAAGTTGTTGACAAATGTGCAAAAAAGTATAGTCGCCTACAAAAACTTGGGCCATAAATTATATTTATGTCAGAAACTTATACGCCCCTGAGTAGGTACAATTAGAAAACAGTTTTACCTCATATATTTTACAAGCTTCTTAATAACTTCCCTATTGTACAAATATTTTTTCAACACATTTGCTCGTAACGTGCCTCTTATTGTGCCGCTTTTGGGCTCATAATCCTGGGTATTAAACACGCGTGTTTAATAACATTACGACAATCGTGTAGTTATGTTTATATCCCGATTAAGACACGTTGGCACATTGCAGCAAGGTGTATGTATGGACTCGGCGCATTCTTAAATTGACCGGGTTATACAGGTTTGTTTTAAATTCGGCAAATGGATTCTTACTCGACTAAACAAATTAAATTCTGCTTGTGAATTAATTGATTATTTCTTCTTGGATATGGTACAGAAACGTTTTATTTAGTAAAACTATTTCCTTTTGATAACATTTTACATGAATTTACATTGAATAAGAAAATATTTATTTTATTTTGTATTGGCTGTTTAGAGATTTCATCTAAGCCTCGCTGCGGGCGCACTGCGCGAACTTCACGAAAAAAAATAATTGCGCGCCATTGTAAGTAATTTCACAAATATTTGTAAACATTGATGATGCGTGTTTGGTTATTATTAAAAATGTGGACTCGTGGTGAATAGAAAAGTGATAAATAGAATTAACGCCACTGTAGGTACATTCTTGGAGATGTACAAATGTATGTGAGTAAAAACCTGTTGTCATCAATAACTAAAGGAAACAACTTAGGAGCCTGTAACATTTTAATCTTATGAAAAGGATTTTTTTCCTCGCAAATGTGTTGAAAAACGTCGTATGATACGCGTGAGCTTTGATAATTACATCCTCGGCTCTCTTATCACGCTCACCTGCGGTTCGCGTGACAATTCCGCCTTTGGTGTAATGATTAACATACCTCACTTGTATCACAATGTACTAGTATAATACCGCTCCATGCGCATAGGTTATCTGCTTCCTCCAATGCATCCATAATTGGCCATGATTCCATCTGTCCCAATTGCCGAAAGTTGGTGTCTCTATAATATCGCTTGTTTCATGTCTCTGTAGGTAATTCTGAGACGAGAGAGGTAATTAATCTCATAACGTTCCGAACGCGCGTTAAGACTATCCAACTGTCATTTTTCCATATAAAATTTGACATTTAGATCTACCTAACGTACGTATGCGTACAATGCGTTACGTGATCGACTAGCAGTAGGTCGATCACGTAACGCATTGTACGAACGTCGGGTAGGTCTAAATGTCACTTTTTATATGAAAAATTGACAGTTAAGTTATACTGACGCGCGTTCGGAACGTTACGTGATTATCCCTAGGACGTCAGGACACATGAAAGAGGGCATATCCATATAACATACGGGACATATGACATTTTGAATGTCGAATTTGGATGTTGCAGCAAGTTTTTTAAAAATGTCTATTCGCTGTGTTAGTATGAAGTTTGTTGGAAAATAGTCCATGTTACGTCACAATTTTCTATGGTCAAACCAACTCCATTCTTCGATCTTTTTATAGAATAGCTTAAGAATACACATGCCTGTAAAACGGATCAGTAGCTTGCATATTAGGTAATGGTATGTAGAAGTAACTGGCCCACAGTAAATACATTTGCAAGTTGAACTTGCATGCAATTTCAAAGTTTACATGCAAACCGGCATGCCTCTAATTGTCACGTACGTTCACACGTGCTAGTTTTGCAGCCCCCCGCGTCCCTTCTTCATGTTGCATGCCAGTAAATCAAATTGCTTGCAATCTACTTGCTTGCCAGATACAGGCATGCCAGTTAGTGTATATGTCACCGTTAGATTGTGAACACCGTCAGTTTATAATCTAACTCGCGATATTATAAACTGACGAAAAATTGTGAACTGTCAAAACCGTTCACAATTTAACGCATTATTTTTCGTTAGTTTATAAACTATCAATGTCGAATCGTCAAATTGTGAACTGAGATCAAATCGGCTTGTTACGGAACGTACACAAAGACTAGGTAGGTTAGGTTAGTTAGGTATCTTCAGTTGCCCGAAGGGCAAAGCGCCCAGAAATAGGAGCCCCGCGCAGCGGGGCTCCGTCGACACTGCTAGACGCCAAAATAAATGGAATAAGATGTCTGAATAACAATAAAAACTATCATGTTCTGACGTAAGTGGAAACTGATGCAAGTGGAATAATTCATTCAACCAAACAGCGCACAGGTAGCGTTCCAAATCAGGCAAATTTGATTCAGTTCACAATTTGACGATATGACATTGTTAGTTTATAAACTAACGAAAATGAATGCGTAAATTTATGAATTATTTTGGCAGTTCACAATATTCCGTCAGTTTACAATATAACGGGTAAGATTATAAACTGACGGTTTTCACAATCTAACGGTGACATATACACATGACAATAGCTGGCACGTGCAAGGAGCTGGTATGCAAGTGTGCCAGTTTAAGGCATGTGTATTCCCGGCTTTATTCTTAAAATTAGCAATTGTAAGTTAAAGAGTGATGCTGTATGTATTTATGTGAGTCTTGTTTATTAGTAAGTAGATACCTAATATATGGATAATTTATTGTTATCTACAGTTGTCAACTATCGTATTTGGGACTCTGTCAGTCGGTCTAAAAGTGACGTCATTACCAGCTTGTGGTCCACTTAGCCCACGCTCGCACCAGCGCATGATAACTCATCCTTCCCATCCGATAAGGCCATTGTGAGGCCCAATTCCGCGGCGGCCCGGGGGACGCGCCTCTAATCCGGCTAGTGCTCATGTATTATGGGTATTATGGACATTGACGTATTTTTGGGACGCTCATGCGGGGTAAATACCCCAATTACAATATACCAAAATTGGCGGTGTGATTTAATATACTTGTGATTAACCCTGAATATGGGCTAATCGAGTTTTTGCTGGGCGTTTTTATGGGCGCCTAGAATATCGGCGGACTTTGTTTCGTGCGATATTTTTAATTGTACTCGGTTTTCAACCTTACATGGCACGTGATTTTTTAGGGTTCCGTAGCCAAATGGCAAGAAACGGAACCCTTATAGATTCGTCATGTCCGTCTGTCTGTCTGTCCGTCCGTATGTCACAGCCACTTTTTTCCGGAACTATAAGAGCTATACTGTTGAAACTTGGTAAGTAGATGTATTCTGTAAACCGCATTAAGATTTTCACACGAAAATATAAAAAAAACTATAAATTTTGGGGTTCCCCATACTAAGAACTGAAACTCAAACTTTTTTTTTTCATCATACCCATACGTGTGGGGTATCTATGGATAGGTCTTCAAAAATGATATTGAGGTTTCTAACATATTTTTTTTCTAAACTGAATAGTTTGCGCGAGAGACACTTCCAAAGTGGTGAAATGTGTGTCCCCCCCCCCCCCCCCCCCTGTAACTTCTAAAATAAGAGAATGATAAATCTAAAAAAAATATATGATGTACATTACCATGCAAACTTTCAACGAAAATTGGTTTGAACGAGATTTAGTAAGTAGTTTTTTTTTAATACGTCATAAATCGTAAAAAGCTTTTTATTTAACGGAACTCTTCATGTGCGAGTCCGACTCGCACTTGGCCGCTTTTTTTTACTTGTAACTTGTAAGTAAAACATATTATATAATTTTTATATACCTGTCACTGTCAGTGTCAGTGTCAGTCAACTGCTCTGAATGGCAATGTAACATAGAACCCTATGATATTGGGGCAGCGATATGGCTGCGTTCTTTGATCGATGTATTGTTTTTATAATTGTAACTTTTGTCCCTTATCGTGTTACGGTACGTTTTTTTTTGTTTATTATTGCTGGATTTTGTTATCCACCGTGTGGAGTCACTCGATGGTTCTATCGGAAGATCAGCGCTGGCAGTAATGCCAGCATTATGCTGAGATAGAACCCTTTCTTGACAAAACGCTGCTTTGTCTCGAATAAATGTTTCTTTCATTCTTTTTCTTTCTTTCTTTCATTGTATCGGTTTTGTCATTGTTGTGGATCTTTACAAATACAGTAGTAGCATGCGGCTCTGTCCGTTTAACCTCGTCAACCTAACACATTCACTTGCTTTTATTCAACCTGCAATGTTCGTATCAGACTAAATATGTAAGTAAGTAAACCTTCAACATTTGCAAACCATTTTTCAGTTCCTTGTTGATACGATTGAGCTGATAATTTACATATTTATGTAAGTCCCGTGACTCGGCCATAATAAATAATAGAAGCGATATACGGAACTACTCATCTCATAAAAAAATGGTGTTTTTCATACGAACTTATACCTTAAGGGCTGAAAGTAAAAGCCAAGATTAACACAAATTGGTATGTTAGGTTAAAGGCCCCCACACACCGGTCGCGTGCGCGGGCCCGCCGGGGGCCCGCGCACGCGACCGGTGTGTGGGGGCCTTAAAAAATAAATCATCTTTATGACGTGATAACACCGGCAGCACGCACGAAAAAGTATGACTCATTGTCCCGTTCCGCCTGAGCCGAGCGTTCGGCTTTATGACGTTATCACGTAAAATTATCGTCCACAAATCGCTATATATGTAAAGTCAAGACAACCATTTTTTTATATTTATAATTAATTAATTATTCACCACGCACTATCGGTAAGAAGTTAACATCTCACATCACTGACAGAATTGATTGTCTCTCAGAGGTGTCAAATTAATTTAATGTGAAAACTTGAATACTAGTAATTTATTACTTTAGTACGCATAGAGTTAGTAGATAATTTTTCAAATATCAAAATAAATTGTTATGTTATTCGATAACAACATTTAAAACTATCGTTAGATAAACTTTAGTAGGTATTGTACGGAGAACACACGCTGTAAATTGATCATCAGGCCCCGTAGCATGGATGGCCTTATCACGCGATAAGTGACAAGATAGAGCATCCGTCCCTGGCTGACTCCGTTCGATAAAACGAGACGACGCGCTTATCCTGTCACTTATCGCGTGATACGATCCATGCTACGGGGCCTGGATCAGTATGCACATGGACCAGGGTATAATTTACCCCGCACCTGCGTTCCTTGCTAGCTGTACAAGCGCAGCCGCGCGCACAGCTAGCAAGGAATAAGATTCTTCCTCGGCAACGTCTGTTCCGATTCTCATATCTTCACGCTTCGTCGCCCGGCGCGGCGGTGCGCACATATCACTTGTTGAGACGCTGCGCTTGCAAGTAAACTTGGCTCGTAGAAATACTGTGCCCTCTGCATTTAGAGCTGTAGCCGAGCGGTGAGGGACGCCACTTTCAATCTGGATGTCGTGGGTTTGAGCCCTGTCTTGTACCACTGGTTTATTCAAAAATAACGCGTTCATAGCCCAGTGGTGCTTGCGAGTTGGAAACGATAACGTAGGTTAAGCAAAGATGGCAGCGGTCAGTCTTTGGATGGGTGACCGCCTGTTTGAGTGGTTACTATAAATGAGCGCTTCCGTGCTTTGGAAGGCAAGCTGATCAGTTGATCCCGGCTGCTGTCTATGACAGTAGTCGTTAAGCCGAGTTAGAGGCCTTCGGGTGGCTTAAGAACTCTAACAGTCGAGTTGCCCACTCACTTGACAAAGGGGGGACAACTGTCACTTGCGTCCGCAGGAGCTACCTTTTATTTTTTATTTTTTTTTGTTTAGGGGGGGAAAATGCGTTACGCATACCACCCGGGTGCAGGGGGTGACCCGAGTGGTTATGTGGGATTCCCGTATGGGCTAATGAGACCCACGGTGTACCCACTAAAAACCCCCCCACTTGCCACCTCGCCGCCTAGTGGCGAAGTCACGGGAAACGCTTGCGCACACATCAACGACCCCGCCGGCGGCAGCCGCCCACAAGCGGCTCCTTCGTGGATGCCCGGGGGCCCTCCACGTGAGGCACGCCAGATGTTTTGGCGCGCCTGCCTCCTCGATCTCCACCTGTTCAGTAGCGGACCCCCCTGAGTCCGCTACGAGGAGATTATGGGTGCGGGAAATCCAGCAACCGGTGGCGGATCAGGTCTGTGGTTCCGCCACCTACCACGACTCGGCCGCAGAGGATAGGGAAAGCGGCGCACCGTAATACCGGCATTCCTCTTCCTCTGCGGTCCCACCAATGCCGCTTCAGCGGAACGGCCCCGCCAAGTTCGCAGGGGGTTAGGGAGAGTGGCGCACCGTTATACCAACACGCCTCTCCCCCTGCGATCCCACCTCGGCAGCAGAAGATAGCGCGTGAGAACTTCTTCTGTGGTCCCTCCCCAACGCATCCTTAGCGGGCTTAGGCAAGCCCGCTAGGAGCGCCCTCCTCGGGCCAGCCGGCAGCCCAAACAGGCCGGCCCTGGGTGCCTCTTAGCTTCGTTGTTGGTGACCAGTCCACGGTTACTAAGCCCCCCCCGCCCCGACAAGGCGAGCACCCTCGGGGGGGCCGCAGGAGCTACCTACCACAACCCTGCACGTGTCCCCTCGGTAGTACTAAAGAGTGACAAACACAAAGGCCAAAATAATTTATGCCATACGATTAAATAAATTCAATAATATGTACGAAATATCGTTTGATATTTAACAGTATCTTTTCGGTGAAGGAAAACATCGTGAGGAAACAGGTATAATTTAATTCAATTTATTTAATTTCTAAGATAACATTGACCTCATTGTTGTTAATCCTACCATGGTCTAGCTTACCCTAGACTCTGGGTTGGAATGTCAGATGCCAGTCACTTTCGTAAAACTGGTGCCAAAATTTTATGACAGGTAGGGACGAGTTCCTATATCGACAAACCCAATTATCGATGCTTGTTCTATAAACTAGTGATCACTCCAGGTTTTGTTAACAATTTCTTTTGAATGAAAATAGTAACGTACCTAATATTCTTCTTCTTTTTTTTTAAACTAAAATTCAAAAATACAAATTCCAAATTCAAAATAATTTATTTGTAAACATAGGTATATAGATGGCCAAAAAACTTAATATGTTTTGCCATATGGCATAGGTACAAATATTTTATGAGAAGATGGAGCATGCATCTAATTTAGAGTAAGTAATAGGTATTGTCAAGAGGCTGGCAATGGACAGAGAAATGTGGCGGTTACTCCACCGACAAGAGCAAGGCTCTTAAGTAATGATGATGATGATGAATAGGTATTTAATACAAAATGCGTTCTGATATTGTTAGAGTTCACAATCCGTTAATTATTAATTCAGTGAATAGGCTTTTTTTTACTAAAAGGGTAAACAGGCTTTTTTTGAATTCTATCAAATCTTCTACTTTGCATAGATTTTTTGGCAATTTGTTATATTATTTTTGAAACTTTACTCGTCGTATTTTTTTCTTCATTTCTGTCCCATCTACTATTGTTAAAATAAACGATCAGTATTTGTTCCAAATTTTTGGGCGTTAAACGTCTCCATCTTGGCTGATAAATCCTTTTCAGGTAGCTAAATTCCTTTTCAGTACTAAGTAGTATAATATGAAAAAAGCATCGATAATTGAGTTTTTGTACTCGACGATTAAAATATGTGTATTAAGATTTCATAGAGAATACTGCAACGTCACTCTTTTCATAGTTGTAGTCCATGTTACTGTCGAAACAATCGAAATAACTACTTTTCGATACGCTCCAGACAACTAAAATAAATTCGACCAATCACGTGGCTGCTTTACTGAACTGTAATGAATTGGACCAATAGAATCGCGTTGATGTCGTACGCTCGTTGATGTCTTTTAAGATATCAACAAGCGTACGAGCGATGAGCTGCACTTCGTTTCAACAGTATCGAGTTTGTTTAATTAGTTCAGTTGACTCGTAGAAAATTAATTTTAATGAACTCGTACAAAAAGTATTGTTCACAATAGTGTAATAATCAAGCTTTTTAATCTCGTACCTTACTTAGGCCACTCAGCAAGCTTCGTGGCCTAAACACGGTACTCGACTAAAAAGCTCTCTATTATAACACGATTGTGAAAAATACTATTATTGATATAGGAACTCCCTGCCTGTCATAAAATGAAATGCAATAACAATAACAAAAATTATGATGAGTATGATGACCGATAGTTTTGGAGTTAGAATCGCTCGTGACCTGTACCTGTACGATTGTGTACAATAAACAACGATGGCTTTGGGTGGTTAAAAACTAAACGCTCTGCGAGGGACGGCACATTAAGCCGCTGATCCCGGTTGCTGTGTATGAGCCTGAGGCCTTCAGGTAGCGTGAAAACTTTTAACAGTCATTATTCAGGTATTAACAATCTATGGACTGTCTGAAAATAAAGACGACCGCTTTAGCCTAGTTGGTAGTGACCCTGCCTACGAAGCAAGAGGTCCTGGGTTCGAATCCCGGTATCGTATCTCGATATCGAATACGTACCGAGATACGAGGTTTTGAAGAGCAGTGACAGTCTTGGTAGTGACTTTTGCTTGTCACCCGACGATTTTATTAGTGTGATGAGCACGAATATTTGTTCCTGAGTCATGGATGTTTTCTATGTATTTATTAAGTATTTATTTCTCTATATACATAAGTATCTATATCGTCGTCTAGTACCCATAGTACAAGCTTTGCATAGTTTGGGACTAGGTTGATTTGTGTAAGATTGTCCGCAAATATTAAAGGATTTTTATTTTTATTTATATTTAATATATATATATATATATTTATTATAATCATGACGTAGCCGAATCCCAGTAAGGTCTAGTTCCCCTTTCGATTGGAGGTCAGGGGGCCGATTTTTGAATTTGCAGCGCTCGTGGGCATATTTACCACTCGTTTTTAAATTTTCTATAGTTATTTCAAAATAGCTTTTTATTATTTTTGATAGTTTTCGAGTGAAAGATTCGAGCGCTCGAAAGTCAAAAATCGGTCCCCAGATGGCAGTCGCTTCCGTGAAAACTAGTATCCACGGGAATTGGGATAAGGTAGCAGCCCCATTAGAATGCAACGCCGGGGATAATGATGAGATTTTGAATACATAAGAATAACGCACCCACGTAGCTATAGCAGTATGGGGGTTTATTATAATATATTAAGGCTTATACACCCGCTAACGTCCTTGAGTCGTCGTCCGTATGGGCCAGCGCGCGACTGATCGGGCCTGCCGAGCCTCCGCGCTCGCGCATTTTGTAGGTATTTAAACATAGTAATTAAGATAATCATTTTATCTATTCAAACTCTGCGAATTTGTCTATAAATATTTAATAACTTTATTTGAGTACAAAAATTTAATTTAAAATATCTATAGTTTAGTCATAAATTCATAATATTGAATAAACTTTACAAAAAGAGGTAACTTTGGGATTTTTTTCTATCGAGTGAAGTTCATTAGATCGCGTAACTGAATGCGACTTTGACTAGATTAGATCCTTAAGTAATACGTATCTTTTTTTTAGATTTTTAAAACCCTATTTTCTACGTCTGTGATTGTTTTAAAAAACTCGAAAACGCTGCCCCTGTTGAGCGTCGAGCCTTAAGCGATATTTCTGCCATGCCATCATGACGGGATGTTGTACCACATACTTTATTTGGGCAGATCACGCAATTTTCACGTGCCAATGGTCACACACAATCCATAGATATATGTTTTATGTTTTCCAAAATTTTATGGACAGTTCATAGCTGTGAAGGCAGTGCAGCATTAATTTGCAGTTCATCATATCAGCCGAAAGACGTCCACTGCTGGATATAGGCCTCCACCAAAGAGTGCCAAAATGATCGGTCCTGCGCCACCCGCATCCAGCGGACTCCCGCGACCTTTACCAGGTCATCAGTCCACCTTGTAGGGGGGGCCAACCCACGCCGCGCCTTCCGGTACGTGGTCGCCACTCGAGAACCTTTCCGCCCCAACGGGCTTCGGTTCTACGAGCAATGTGCCCCGCCCACTGCCACTTAAGTTTAGCGATTCGGAGGGCTATATCGGTTACCTTGGTTCTGCTGCGGATTAGCCTAATTTCTGATGCTATCACGCAGAGAAACTCCCAACATAGCTCTCTCCATTGCCTTCGCTACGATTGTTATTTAGTGATGAACGTTTTTTCTTTATGTTTTAAGTGTTTGACCCCAAAATCTGCGTCTGAGCCTTTGAAATACCCGCATCCGATACATCCCTGGTTTCTACGTACATCCGTAAAAGCATCTTTCTAAGAAACCGAGCTTTGCTCGGCATCGTGAGCAAGGTAAAATTATCCCGAATATCGATTTTTCGGCCCGTAAACCTCTGTGAATCTCATCGATATCTTTCGAACGGTTGTAAACCCTTTTACAAATAATAAGTATGTCAAAAATATTGCTTGTTTAATAGTTTATTAGGGCGATGCCCCAATGACGTCACATTTTCAGTCATAAATTGAGCATGCTCTGTGTTCAGACAAATCGCTGAACATGCATCGTCTATTAAATGTTATGTCTGTGTGTACTCGCGTTACTTGTAAATTATAATGTATCGTAAATCATAACAAAAGTTCAACACTCATTTAGTTCTGGAATCCATGCCAAAGCATGCCTGCAAATAAATCATTAGCGGCAAACGAATATAACAATAGAATGGAGTCACAAATACAATGTACTGTCGGTTGCAGAGAAACGCGACCCGTCCCCCTGTATAAAAAATATATACAGGGGGTCAATGTTTCTCCGCCGGTCTCTGAACAACGGAAGGTAATTTTAAGCTGCTAAACATGGAAAAATTGACTAGGCAATGTCATATGTCTAACGGCCTCCGTAGCCCAGTGGGTAGTGACTCTGCCTACGAAGCTGGAGGTCCCGGGTTCGAATCCCGGTCAGGGCATTTATTTGTGTATTTATCACGAATATTTGTTCCTGGGTTATGGATGTTATATATGTTTACTAGCTGCCCGCCCCGGCTTCGCACGGGTGGTGCATGAAGACTTTTCTTTTTGTTATTTTGAATACGACCAACCTGCTTATTAATTTACCTACGGAAGTTAGCTTTTGTTCATGAAATAACACTTTTTCACGCAAAGTAGGGGTTCATATTACCAATGCCTAATGCATTCGGTATCATATCCACAAAATATTATTTCATATCGTTACGTTTGTTACATGCCTCCTAACAAATAACGTTTCACCGAATGAATTGTCTCTCAGATATTTTTTTCTGAAACAGTAAACTTCTCAGGATTGTTATAAAACAAACCTAAAGTAACCTAATGGATTCTACACAACTACCTTTTAGCGATACCTAAAAAGTTCACGGTTTCTGAGTTTTTTTTCGGTGAAATGAAAATTCGGTGAAACGTTTGTCAGTAAAATAAGGAATTCCCGAAAAACATGTAGGTGTCAACCTAATTTATTTTACACAATTGGCCTTTTAGCTAATTATAAAAAATTAACGGGTCCTGAGGAAAACATAACGATGAAATCAAAATTCTGCGAAACAATACATTCGGTGAAGCCACAAATGAGTCGTTGGTTAGTGAAATAAGGATTCACTCAATAGTTGGTTTAATTTCATTAATAAAAACCAAAGATTTGACTTTCTTACGTACGTAAGTACCTACTCGGTAATGGTATAGTCAAGTTCTTTAAACAGAGAAACTTTCAAAATTATCTATACGACAGTCTTTATTGTTACTGACAAAAGACGAATGTGCAGAAAGTTTTGAATCTGTGTCTTTGCTTTGAAGCCAATTTCTGCTGCGGAGTTCCAGATAGTTAAAGAATTCAAAAATGTATGTTTTCTCAGCATTTACGAGTATGTCACAGTCTATTTTGTCTACTATAGTGTCCACAGAAAGACACTCTTCTTTTTTCTAAAAAAAGTTTAACTTTATTCACTTGCTGGAAGACAGTATCGAACCGCACGCACTTCAAACCAGACTGGTGGCTTGGACTCTATATCATCGACATCCGTGTAGAAGTGTCAACATTTATTTCATTTTAATCCTATTAATCATGCTTATCACAATCATCATATCAGCCGAAAGACGTCCTATGCTGTAGATAGGCCTCCCCCAGAGAGTGCCACAATGACCGGTTCCGCGTCAACCGCATCCAGCGGACTTCCGCAACCTTTACCAGCAGCAGGTCTATCACGTACGCATTGTACGAACGTTAGTAAGATCTAAATGTCAAATTCTATATGGAAAAATGACAGTTAAACTGTCCTTACGCGCGTTCGAAACATCTGGTCATCAGTCCACCTATGGTGCCTTCTGTTACGTATTCGCCACTCGAGAACCTTTCCACTTCAACGGCAATTGGATCTACTTGCAACTTGCCCTGCGCACTGCCACTGAAGTTCGAAAGTAAGATAATCGTGCGATCTAATTATTTTTTGACAGCTGCTCTGTGCGACATCTACCACGCTTCGTGCCATACTATTAGAGCACAGTCACGTAACAATTTGCCAGTACTGCTTTGTTACGATATGGTTGCACGTGGTAGTGGGAGCGTCACTGTATATTTTCGAAGGAATTTTGAACATGGCATAAGCAGCTCGGCTGCCATCCAGAAGTGTGACCGCGATAGTCCAGCCGCTTTCCAGCAGTGCGATTCCGGAGGAAGTTACTTCCTGCCAACGCAATTTTTCTATTGGATCTTACTATTGTAAGCAAAAAAAATATTAAAAACGTTTTCCTATTGCCTCCTAAATATATGGCAGAACAGTCAATTTCATTTGTATCGTAGAACGTACTCGTAGTTTAACAAACCAGGACCCACTGGACATAGAAAAACAGAGGTAAATTAAACATAATGAACGGTAGACAACAGGCGGTCTTATCGTTAAAAAGTGATATCTTCTATACATCCTTAGGGTGGTGGAGACGATGCAAAATAATCATATGATTTGAGTAGGTGAAACAGAAAACAGAATATAAACAACCTAACTATAAGAAACAACCACAAAATAACAACAACTACATACAACTTGTTTAAAACGTATATGATAATATGACAAACGCCAAAACAGAGGATGAATGTATGTTTCAAACTTCTTTTCTGATATTGACACGATTGATAGTCAGACTACTTAAATCAAAACCAATTTAAAAAGTGAAAAGAAATCAATTCGGGCTCAAAAACATACAAAATAATTATTTTTGACTGAATATTTTTTTGTAATTTGAAAAACATTTATACAAAATATATGCATTTTTGAAAAATATAAAAAAAAGCAAATAGTTGCCTCGTCTACCGAGACTCGAAGACTGAGCTTTTCGAACAATATTCCAGCGTTGTATCCGTTGGGCCACCGCAGACATTGACAATGGTGACGAAATTAGTTATCTATATCAGCGAATGACGTTGTCATGAAAGCCATTTGTCATGTCGAAAAAACACTGAAATCATCTAAATTGGTTGAAATAAATCATTGTAGCGAATTGATTACTGACGAAACATCAATAAATTATATACTAAAACCACCACCGTAAAATTCTTTCAAATCGGTCCAGTAGTTTTCGAGTTTTAAATTAACATACACACAGACGTACGCGGCCGGCGACTTTGTTTTATAATATGTACCTATAGATAGATAGATAGATAGATGTATAGATAGATAGATAGATAGATATAGAAGATAGATATAGATAAGTATCTATATGTATGTATCTATTATATATATCATCACCTAGTACCCACAACACAAGCCTTACTGAGCTTACCGTGGGCCTAGGTTGATTTGTGTAAGATTGTCCTGTAATATTTATTTATCTTATTTATTTATATTTGAGATTGTCATCCAGTCAGGATCTGATGATGGGGATCCTGGAGAAATCGAGGGAACTCTTCAAATTGTAGGCACACTTGAAGCGGAGTACTTGAATAATTGAAGTAGGTAAAATATTTGTATTTTAAGTAAATTATAATGTCACGAAACGATTCCTAATCCATCCACCACGCTAACGTCTGCATTATAATTATTTGGCAGCGCCACCTTTACCGTCAAAATTACAATTAATAAGAAACATGGCCCGTAAAAAAATTATATCAAAAATTCAAATCTTCGTTAATAATACGCAAAATAGGCGCATTTATGACGTCGAGTTGCGGAAACCCAGCCCGCGTACAACCTACGTATTCTGGGAATTTACTGGCCCCGGGCCGTCTCCAATGCCAGGCTAATATATGAGTTAACCGGCCAAAACCCTATACGGCTGAGGAAGTGGCGCTGGATAGGATATGTGCTTCGCAGGCCAGACAACCACCTGTTCAGACAAAGCTTAAGATGGCAAGTTTCCGGGAAAAGGAAACCAGGCCACCCTCGCACCACTTGGAGACGCACAGTGGACAAAGAAGCTGCCTCAACGGGCCTTGACTGGAAGAAGTTTGAGGTTGCCGCCCAGGACAGTAGCAGATAGAAGACCCTTCTAAGGGCCCTTATGTCCCTGATGAGGTATCATCATATCAGCCGAAAGACGTCCACTGCTGGACATAAACCTCCCCCAAAGAGTGCCAAAGTGACCGGTCCTGCGCCACCCGCATCCAGCGGACTCCCGCGATCTTTACCAGGTCATCAGTCCACCTTGTGGCACCTTGTTGGCCTATAAAGTAGTAAAAACCGGCCAAGTGCGAATCGGACTCGTGCACGAAGGTTTCCGTACCACTATCTATAAAAAAACTATTTTATTCTGTGTTTTTAGTATTTGTTTTTTATAGCGGCAACAGAAATACATCCATCTGTGAAAATTTCAGCTGTCTATCACGGTATCAGTGAGATACAGCCTGGTGACAGACAGACGGACGGACAGCGGAGTCTTAGTAATAGGGTCCCGTTTTACTCTTTGAGTACGGAACCCTAAAAGACAAGAAGACAAAAAGGAAGGAATGAGGTCCATTGTAAGCTGAGCGATAATAGGATACAATCATCATCATCAATGAGTGTTGAATTGCCAAATTATTGGTTTCAGAGTTAACATGGACGCGCTCTAATAGACTTGCAACCTTTTACACGTTCTCCATGACTCGGGAGACGGCGTGACGTTTTTCGCAGAATGTTAACCTGGATCTAAATGCAGCGCCGTTGCACGTCGATAGAGGGGAACGACTGCAACAGAAGGTCTGCCGCATACTGGCGGACCGATTTAAAATATTGTCATTGCTCTGTGGATTACATGAAGTTTTTTTATATCACAACAAATAAGCGTTATACCGTAAAATATGAACGCTAACACTAAAATTCCCAAAAGTCATTAGATGATTTAATGCAACTTTTTTTTTATATAAATAGGTTAAGGTTAGGCTAGGCTATCATGCTTAATATTATATGCTGAAAGATTAAAAGTCCTTCAGCGGAACATGGTTTTCGAAATTATGAAATTCGAATGCTAACGGACTAGTGGATCTTCGGAATTGGGTAATTGTCAATCAAAAAACAAAAATCGTCTTTCCTGTGGTCAATAGTTAAGGGCTTATGTTTATATATAATATGTTTTTATCACATAGAAGAGGCAACGCCATTTTATGCGGATTGAGAGTTCAATCAAAAATTAGGCTTTATATTATAGCCCATAACTTTGGCAATGTCCACCAAAGAGATGCTAACCTAAATCTTCAATGTGTTGTGTAGTTACGCTGGTGACTACTGCTTCTTTTCTACCAGTGCCTTGAGCTCCAAATACGACATTATGGATGACATTATTAGTTGGTAGTGACCCTGCTTACGAAGCCGGAGGTCCCGGGTTCGAATCCCGGTACGGGCATTTATTTCTGTTATGAGCACGAATATTTGTTCCTGACTCATGGACGTTTTCTATGTATTTAAGTGTTTATATATCTATATTATGTATGTATATCATCGTCTAGTACCCATATTACAATCTTTGCTTAGTTTGGGAGTAAGCTCCCTAGGGTGCGCTGTGTTGCGAGTGAGGGACCTGCATGTCTCTATCTGCCAACACAGCGAATCCTCAAGTGAATAAAGGGTCGGAAACGCGTTTGTGATTCCTCTGGGGTCACAAGTGTCCATAGGCGACGGTACCTGCTTAACATCAGGCAGGCCGTAAGCTTGTTTGCCACCGTCGTATTATGAAAAAAATAAAAATAAAAGTCGATTGAAGTAAGATTGTCCTAATTTTTCTTTGTTTATTTATTTAATGTAGCCACAGAATAAGTAGCTGACTTTTTATAATATTATCATTGCAATTGGAATATTCCACCCCGGACGGTAGAGCTGCTGTTTGAATGGACTACTTTGATACAATTCGGCCAACTTCATCATTATCATCATCATATCAGCTGAAAGACGTCCACTGCTGGACATAGGCCTCCCCCAAAGAGTGCCACAATGGCCGGTCCTGCGCCACCCGTATCCAAGGACTCCCGCGACCTTTACCAGGCCATCAGTCTACCTTGTGGGGGCGCCTACCCACGCCGCGCCTTCCGGAACGTAGTCGCCACTCGAGAACCTTTCCGCCCCAACGGCCATCAGTTCTACGTGCAATACGGCCAACTTAAATAATGTCAAGTATACATTGATTGATTGTGGCAGTATTTGGGGGAGGCCTTTGTCCAGCAGTGGACGTCTTTCGGCTGATGATATGTTGATAATGATCCTTTCCCTGCCCATCCTCTCCTCCATCTCTGAATAGCTACTTATGTCCAAAAACCTGTTTATGCTAAAAAACATATCTTTTGACCTAGATTTCTAGAAACGTCAGGAAAAAACGCGTACCGTACGGTTTCAGAGAAATTTCCTCCCTCGGACGCTCCGTTGTGGAATGAGCTCCCTGCCGAGGTTTTCCCAAGGGACTATATTCTTTAAAAAGGAGTGTATAAATTCTTAAATGATGCTGGATGCGGGTGGCGCAGGACCGGCCATTGTGGCACTCTTTGGGGCCTCCCCCTATGTCCAGCAGTGGACGTCTTTCGGCTGATATGATGATGAAACACCCCTGGAGTTGCAAGCGTCCATAGGCTACGGTAACCACTTACCATCAGCCGTAAGCTTGTTTGCCACCGACGTGGTATTAAAAAAAACACAATGTTGTTCAGAAGTGACCCGTGGTCTCGGCGAGACAGAGATATATTATTTAGATTATATTGTATGTATTTGAAATGAGTTCCCAGCGACTGTTATTCACTCAGAGCATAGAATACTAGAGAGAGGACAAGCCGCCGGCGGCCGTGTCGCAGCTGTATGCTCAATGGGCATACACTGCCATACTGTGCACGCGTGCTGATCGCAGAGAATATTACGTTTTTTCCCAAAATGCCTGATATGATGCGCGTTTATTGTCAAATAAGCGTGTAGGTATACAAGTGTGTGTGTTTTAGATGTGTGCGTGCTTTGTCTTGTCAATTACTTGGGCGTTGTGTGGGTTAATGTACTTGCGACAGGCTCACTCTATAAAAATCGGCCGCCATGTCCGATCTCCTTATATTCATACATCTGTGGTTATTCAGGGCGATTGAGGACAGGGGATGGACTGCACCTGACACGACATGTCATTTACATAAAACATAACTTTTATCCCAACTTGGGGAGAAATAAAAATCGTGTCGTGTGCGGCGAGCCTAACGCGAGATTGATACGTCTAGTCGTTATAGTTTACGACGATAAATACAGTCGTGTGTATCATCGCTCTCTGGATACGATTTAATCGTTGTCAGTAGATCGGTTTATGGATATGGAGAGCTATCTGACTTGACGTATGGATTCATACCAGTTACTAGAACAGTAGGTACTTTTTATTTATTTATTTATTTCAGGATAAAAATTACAATATATATTTGCATAAATGTCAAAATTACAAGAATTTCTACCATGATCGTCAATATAATTGAAATGTTAAAATAAAATATAATTCTATCTCCCAAAAAGGATCGTCATTTGTCATACAGTAGGTATAATAATAAAATTTAAAAAATATTCATGTCAACATAATAATAAAAACCAAATATATAAAAAAAAATATCAAAACATAATTCTCTCAATAAATACTATCACTAAAACTTAAAACAGAATATTATAATACTTAATAACATTTGATACAATTAAAATCAATCATCAGGCGGCAATGTCAATTTATTAGGTACATCATTTAAAAAGTAAGTTCCATGTACTCGTTCACGGAAGAGGGTTGATCAACAAAAGATTTCTCAGCTTGCGCCGAAATGTTTCGTCAGATTGTTCATTTCTGATATCGGCGGGTAATCGTTCATAGTATGTGGGGCCGATGACGCGGGGGTTCTTTGTTGAAAGTGCCACTCTACTACTCTCTTCTATTCCACAAAATTATATAGTACTCTTTTCTATTCCACAAAATTATAGGTACGTGCAAGGGCACTTTACAAAGACTTGACCCGTGCTTTGTCTCTCTAAGAGGCATCATAAGGAGATGTCGCTTTCTCCGATGTTGATGTCCAAAATGACATTCACTTCACATCTCTAACAGCTGCAATTGCCGCACGTTACGCTTATGGAAAAGGCGTTTGCGGTTTACATACAGAAAACGTAAACCTACCACCATAAAGATAACCTCAGATCGCATAATTATCGCGTTGACTACAACAACAACAAACAAGTACAAGTTCTGGGAGAATATTTGTTGTATCGCCATAATTAGGATTCAAATGGGGATTTCTGTTAAAAATTGTGGATCCAAGTGGGTCACGTAAATTGCTTACAGGCATCTTACAGGTCACGTATTTTGTAGTTGCAAAATGCTCGCTGCTCGGCCTCTAGGCAACGCGTCATTGTCAGATTGTTCATGTGATCGACACACTGCGCAGCGTATTCGGTGCCATATACAGGGTGTGGCCTGTAATAGGAGCAAAAAAATAAACAGTAGTAGCTTGTGAAAAAATATTTCCATGTGGTTTTACGCGAAAAAAATATATTTTTTTGAAAAATCTTTCAAATAGGTTTAGTTGTATTTTTTTACTCTTTAGGAGTGCTATCAGTAACTTTTTATTTAAAAAAAAACTAAACAAAAAGAAAAAAAAAATAAAAATCACAAAAATATCGTTTGAAAACAAAAATGCAAAAACTATTCTGACGCATTACATGATGTTACCTCTTAATCTGCATTGACTGATGTGCTATTATGTCGTGGTGCCAAGATACATTTACTTGGAGGTCATAACTTTAGACCAAAATTTCTCCGAATCAAATTTTTTTTAAATGAATGACCACAAGTGGTTACTGCAAATGCTCTAAGGAAGCGTCCTTTTGAATATTTGCTCCTATTACAGGCCACACCCTGTATGTGGACGACGCATGTCGGACCGACATGCCTGGCAACTATTGCGTGTGGAACCTGTCTTTCACAAATCGGTCCAGGCATTTAATAACAGGAATGATTTACTATCATTTGGCACAAATGGAAAATCATCGACACGAACCAAAGTGTAAAAGTGAATTAGGCAAAAAATATATTGTGTCTAAACTTCTTGTTCATATAGAATCTAGGCCAAATGGAATTTTGTCCAGAATAAAATAGGTATCATCTATACATATAATAAAGCTGAAGAGGGTCAAAAGTCTGTACATGGAAGATATTCGAAAAAAAATTGGCTAGGGATACTTAAAATCGATAACAGAACACGTTCCAACAGTTTTTAGAATTTTTGTCTGTTTGTCTGTTTGTCTGTTTATCTGTTTATCTGTTTGTCTGTTTATCTGTTTATCTGTTTGTCTGTTTATGTGGCCGCGCAATACGTGAAAACGGCTGAACCGGACTAAGGGTAGTTTTTATCCTGGAAATCAACCCCTAAGGGGATGAAATGGGGGGTGGAAATTTGTATAGAAATACTTAAACCGCTGCACCGATTCTGATGAAATTTGGTATATTATAATTAGTTTGAGTCCCGGGGAAGGTCAAAGGATAGGTTTTATCCCGGAAATCTTCCCCTTAGGGGGTAAAACGTGGGGGTGAAAATTTGGATGTAACCCATTTTGATAAAATTTGGGTTAGAGTTAGTTTAAGTTCTGGGAAAGGACATTGGATAGTTTTTATCCTCATCTGCCCATAAGGGGGTGTGTTGGGGGGTGAAATTTTGGATGGACTCCGTTTAGATCAAATTTGGTATAGAGATAGTTTGAGTCCCGGAGAATGACAACGGATACTTTGAATCCCGAAAATCATCTCCTGAGGGGATGAAATAGGGGTGAAAATGTGGATAAATCCCATTAAGTTAAAATTTGATAAAGAGATAGAAGGAGTCCCAGAGAAGGACAATGCATAGTTTTTATCCTGAAAAATCATCTCCTGAGGGGATGAAATGAGGAGTGAAAATTTGGATAGAACCCATTTAGATGAAATTTGGTATGGAGATAGCTAGTCCTGGGGAAGGACCTAAAATTTTAGTCCAGAAATCATCTCCTAAGGGGGTGAAATGGGGGATGAAAATTTGGATGGAACCCATTTACGGTATAGCGAGTTGGAGTTCTGGGGAAGCACATAGGATAGTTTTATCCCGAAAATCACCCCCTAAAGGGATGAAAATTTGGATGTGATGTGACCTTTTTAAATGAAATTTGATTAATTTAATTTAATTCAAATTATTTATTTCAGACTAAGTCCATATTATGTTAGTAACAATAAAAACTTATAAAACTTAAGTTAACAGTTAAGAGATAGTCTGAGTGCTGGGAAATGACATATGATAATTTTTTGTTTTTGAATTCATCCCTTAAGGGGGTGAAATGGGGGGTGAAAATTTGAATGGAAACCATTTCGATGGAATTTGGTATAGAGATGGTTTGAGTCCTGGGCAAGGACATAGCGTAGTTTTAATTCCGGAAATCATCCTCTAAGGCTTAGAGTCTAAGCCTTAGAGGATGATTGAATTTAAACTACCATTTCACCCCCTTAGAGTCTAAGGGGGTGAAATGGTGGTTTAAATTTGGATGGAACCCATTAGGATGAAATTTTGTGCCTATAGAGATAGTTTTACTCGCGTAGAAGAACAACAAATAGCTTTTGTCCCGAAAAAAATCCTCCAAGGGCATAAAATAGGGGGTGAAAATTTGGATGTACCCTATTTGGATGAAATTTGGTATAGAGATAGTTTGGGGTTCCGAAAAAGGATAATGCATAGTTTATGGAACTCATTTAGTTGAAATCTGGTTAAGAGATAATTTGAGTCCTGGGAAAGGACATCTGATAGTTTTATTCTGGATATCATTCCCTAAAGGGATGAAATAAGGGTGAAAATTTAGTAAAGCGATAGCTGGGAGTCCTTGGGAAGAACAAAGAATAGTTTTATCCCGAAAATCCTCCCCAAAGGGGTGAAAATTTGGATGTGAGTGACCCATTTAGATGAAATTTGGTTAACAGATAGTTTGAGTTCCGGAAAAGGACATAGGATAGTTTTTATCCCGGAAATGATCCCTTAAGGGGGTGAAATGGGGGTTGAATATTTGTATGAAGCTACTATACACCCATTTAGATAAAACTTTGTATAAAGGTAGTTAGTAGGCGCGGCGTTGGTAGGCACAAGGTAGACTGATGACCTGGTAAAGGTCGCGGGAGTCCGCTGGATGCGGATGGCGCAGGATTGGTCACTTTGGAACTCTTTGAGGGAGGCCTATGTCCAGCAGTGGACGTCTTTCGGCTGATATGATGATGATGATAAATGATAATAATGATAAAGATAGTTTGAGTCTCGGGTAAGGACATATGATAGTTTTTATATCGGAAATCTACCCCTAAAAGGGAAATGGAGGGTGAAAGTTTGTATCGAGCTACGATATAAACGAGTTCTACGCGGACGAAGTCGCGGGCAAAAGCTAGTATTTAAATAAGTGCAATGTGAGTCTTGCCTAATTTAAGTTAAGACAAAATTCATGTCCGACGTATTTCTGATTGGTCATATTTCTGGAGTTTACGTAATTCCATATGGACGTATTGTTTTCGACCTATGTCAAGCATATCAATTTTACTTGGAGTTTGGGACGGATGCTAGTATGGGACGCTACCTGTGTAGACACGCTAGCATCGTCCCACCTCCAACGGACTTCTTCTAAAGCGGGTGCAGCGGCGAAAAACGCCGAACTTCTAAAATGTAATAAATATAGTGGCCTCGGCAGAGAGTACAACTTTGTACCCTTTGGCGTCGAGACCCTCGGTCCGTGGGGTCCCAGTGCACATAAGTTATTTGCGGAAATCGCGAAACGTCTGGTTGATGTAACTGGTGACCGAAGAGCTGGCGGCTTTCTTGCGCAACGCATCAGCATTGCAATTCAACGAGGAAATGCCGCCAGCATCCTCGGTACAATGCCTCGAGGGCCTTTTTTAGATTTAACGTAGTTTTAATTTAATTTAGCTTATGTTAATTATCATGTATTTACTATAGAAAATAAAGATGTATTATTAAAAAAATATATGATGTACATTACCATGTAAACTTCCATTTTACTTTTAAGACGGTGTAATTAAATTTAAAGGTTCTTCGGAATGGACTTTTTGTCGAAATGTGTCGATAAATACCTAAAAATATGAATAATGTATATCTTGTCCATGACGTAAAATACCGTCATTTGACTTGATTATTTAATTTGCATAAAAAGAAAATAATGAATGACGCGACGCAACTTTGTATTTAATCTTCAGCTTCCTACCGAGAAAATTGTAAGGCAATTAAATGTTAGCAAACAAAAAAATTTACGATACATCTGTGGGTTGAAGTGTGTTGTGGGCGATGGACTAGCAACCTATCACTGCAATATCACATTTTGTCGATCTTTTGTACCCACATTTATGCTAAAAGTGGCACTGGAACACAAGTTTCATGTGCTCTGCCTACCCCTTTTAGGGATAAAGGCGTGATTGTATGTATGTATGTATCTGTCTGTTCATTCATTCTGTAGATAATCTCATAATTTTGAATGCATTCTCTTAACTCATTGTCATATTGTTCCAGGCCATGCTGTTCTACGCTCCCCGCTGGCTCTGGAAGTCCTGGGAGGGTGGCAAGATCCGGGCCCTCATGATGGACCTGGACGTCGGCGTCTGCACCGAGATAGAGAAGAAGACCAAGAAGAAGCTCATCCTCGACTACCTGTGGGAGAACCTGCGGTACCACAACTGGTGGGCCTACCGGTACTACCTCTGCGAGGGGCTTGCCCTTATCAATGTTATAGGTGAGTCAAACGACAAACACAGATAAAGATGACCAAGAAGAAGCTGATCTTAGATTACCTGCGGTACCACAACCGGTAGGCTAAAAGGTAGGTACTACCATGTGAGGGGCTTGCCCTTGTCAATGTCAACGAGAAGGTGAGTCAAACTTCTATCATACAGAGATTGAGAAGACCAAGTTGCTCATTCTCGACTACCTGTGGGTGAACCTGCGGTATACCACAACTGGTGGGTCTACCGGAAGTACCTCTGCGAGGTACCTAACAACAGTGTAGAGGAACACAAAAATTCCGAAGAGAAATTTGTCTGAGAGCATCATTACTTGGGAATTTCATAATTCGGAAAGGGCTTTCCCACTTTTTATATTAAAAAAAAATTGTACAAACCGTTGAAGCACCTTCACGCTCTATCATGAAATCAACTTATTTTTCCAAGGTATTATACAGGGTGGGCCCTGTAACACGAGCAAATATTCAAAAGGAGGCTTCCTTAGAGCATTTGCAGTAACCCCTTGTGTATCATTCACTTTCAAAATTTTTGGTTACGGAGAAATTTTGATCTAAAGTTATGACCTCCAAGTAATGTATCTTGGCACCACGAGATCATATCACGGCATTCAATGCAGATTTTAAGGTAACATCATGTAATGAGTCATAATAGTTTTTGCATTTTTGTGTTCAACAGATAGTTTTGTGATTTTTTCTTTTTTTTTTCTTTTTTTTTGTGTTTTTAAAATAAAAAGTTACTCATAGCACCCCAGAAGAGTAAAAAAATACAAGTAAACTTATTTTAAAGAATTTTTTTTTTCAAAAAAAATATTTTTTTTTCGCATAAAATCACTTCGAAATAATTGTTCACAAGCTTAATAATCTACCGTTTAATTTTTTGCTCCAGTTACAGGTCCCAACCTGTATTTACTTGTAAGGTTTCCAATCGATACGGCTTGCAATATTCGATTAAATCGACACATACAAACACACTTAGTTACAGATGAAGTTAGTAGCTTGTAAATAGTCTCCAGTGTCCCTTTCAAGACACTTTTATTCTTCAGCTCTCTTTACGCTGCGCCGGCAAATCCGAGCAGGTCAATCCTTGGGCTATGTGTTTTAATTCGACGCGTATGATTTACATTCCGGGGCAGTTCTCATGCAGCGCGGCATATGGCGACGGCTGTGGACGAGGCCACTAGACACAGCGGCTACGCAGATTAAAAAATACATTAAAAAAAAAACAGCCAAGTGCGAGTCAGACTCGCGCACGAAGGGTTCCGTACCATTATCTATAAAAACGGCAAAAAAATCACGTTTGTTGTATGGGAGCCCCCTATTTATTCGAACCCGGGACCTACGGCAACTAGGCTACTAGTTGCCGTAGGTCCCGGGTTCGAATCCCGGTAAGGGAATTTATTTGTGTGATGAGCACAAACATCTGTTCCTGAGTCATGGATGTTTTTTTATGTATCTAAGTATTGATTTATCAATATAAGTATGTTTATCGTCGTCTAGTACCCATAGTACAAGCTTTGCTTAGTTTCGGACTAGGTCGATTCGTGTAAAAGAAAAAAAAAATATTTACTCTGTTTTTAGTATTTGTTGTTATAGCGGCAACGGAAATACATGATCTGTGAAAATTTAAACTGTTTAACTATCACTGTTGATGAGATACAGCCTGGTGACAGACGGACAGACATGTCAAACTTTTTTAAGTCGGGTGTTAAAAATATAACAATAAATAAATAAGTGTATATTAGTCACCGGCATCTATAAGTATATATGATGGAACAAAGGCCGCAGAAGTATCTGATGACAACTCTATTCCTAGAGCCGTTAGAGCGTGTCAGATATTTTTGCGGCCTTCGATCCATCATATATTGATGCCGGTGACTGTACCAGTTTATCCACATAATGTACTTAATTAAACTCAGCGGCATATGAAATCTAGTTTTCAGTTCCATTCCAATCTCAGGTTTGTGGATGGAGAAAAAGTGATAATTATCACAGCAATAGGTTGCTAGTACGCCCATCGTAGCTCCTAAACGTTTCTTTAAATAATAATAAAAACTCTTTATTGTAACTACAATGTACATGACAAGTTAAAGCTCTGGCTCTCAAACTAGGTTTCCCTGTGTCTCGAGAGCCAGACCAGAGAAATTTATATTAATAAATAAATATAAATTTGAAGGATAGGACCGCGGTATAACTTTGTGTTTCAAAACGCGAGCCTCGTGGCCCGCCGCGCTTCCTCAGCGGGTCGCGGCGGCTGTTATTGGAAAAACCGGAAGCCGGCGGAATAACAATTACCGTCCACGGCTCACTTCCGGCCTCGTGCACCCCCAGCCGGTGTCGGCACTAAAAACTCTATTCAGAACTAGCGCGGACAAGTGATACGATCTGAAGATTATTTACCTTTTTTTTAACAAAAAATAACATACATTTATTATGAACTGAAATCAACTCCCCCAACAAACGTAGACCACCAGCTCGATAGATGAGACTTTCGATTAAAAGAAAACGTTACAAATCGGTTTGAGATATATTCGTTGCCACAGAGATACACAGATACACATCATCATCATCATATCAGCCGAAAGACGTCCACTGCTGGACATAGGCCTCCCCCGAGGAGTGCCAAAGTGACCGGTCCTGCGCCACCCGCATCTACTTATACACATGTTAAACTTAAGGCCCCGCACGTTCATGGTCTTCTCTCCCTCTCACTGAGCATAAGCGTGAGCGAGATGGAAGGGCGTGTTCGAAAGCGCGGATATCATGTTTTTCGGAATATTTCAGAAAACGAGACGAAGAAAGTAAGAAAATGAAGTTATTGTTCATTACTTTATAAAGAAGATTATAACATTTCATCTTTTTCTGATAAAACATGGAGCAGTAAACTGGTTACAAGTGAAATAATAGGGTTCACTTAAGATTTTTTTTTCTCTACTTTCTTTTGTTAATAATAAATTTCTACGAAAACTATGTTACTCCTCATATCTTGCAGATTATAATATATTTTGGCCGACGCTAAAATTTTACGTCATAATGTATAAAATGGTTACTAAACAACTCATTTTTACGAAAATTTTAAAGGTCGAGCCTTAAACTACCTCTCGTTGTCGCCAGGTGTTGAAAAAAAAAGCGGCCAAGTGCGAGTCGGACTCGCACATGAAGGGTTCCGTTTAATAAATTGCTTTTTACGATTTATGACGTATCAAAAAAAAACTACTTACTAGATCTCGTTCAAACTAATTTCCGTTGGAAGTTTGGGTTTGCAGAAAAAATTTTTTTGTGTTTCAGTTCTGAGTATGGGGACCCCTAAAACTTAACGTTTTTTTTCGATTTTTGTGTGAAAATCTTAATGCGGTTCACATAATACATCTATGTACTTACCAAGTTTCAACAGTATAGCTCTTATAGTTTCGGAAAAAAGTGGCTGTGACATACGGATGGACAGACAGACAGACAGACAGACGGACGGACATGACGAATCTATAAGGGTTCCGTTTTTTGCCATTTGGCTACGGAACCCTAAAAATGGCTTGGTAACTCTGTAAAAAAATCTTAAATATCACCATAAAAATAAACTTTAATAATTATAATATCGTAATTTTCAACGATTATCTTTGTTTTTTTTTTATAAAAAGGATAGTTTATTTATTGTCCTAACACAATAACCGGATAGATTTTTAATAAATTGTCCAGTATTCCAAAAATCAATTAATACCTATGTTCTAAAAAGTGATGTTACACACTTCCGAACACGCACTTTCATCTCGCTCACGCTTATGCTCAGTGAGAGGGAGAGAAGACCGTGAACCGCCCTCGCCTTAAGAGGAATGCCTATCTGCGATTTTCCCATACAAGCGCTCTCGACTGTTTCCTACCTGGTTTTTGAATCTATAGCAATGTTTTTTTTCAAATAAGGTCAATATCATCATTATCTACTCGTATGCCGCTATGTTTCGGTTTTTTGGATCTTTTTATTTTAAAGAAACTTACAGTACCTACTTACTTACTTGAAATGGCTACGAAAAAAGTTACAAAAAAAAAGGTAGGTTGTATACACAAATATAACAAAAAATATCCATTAAATCAAAACATAGCGGCGTAGATTATTTCTTCCTCTTGCAGTTTCCAAAACGTTATGATGATTGGTTGCGTTTTGGAAGAGGAAACAGTCGAGAGCGAAACCTCAATTTTTGAGTTTTTTACATGGTAATTTTAGTTCGAGCTGCAGTTGCCCTAGACAGCCCACAGCAGCGTGACAGAAACATTGCGTCAAAAAATTGAGATTTCAAAAGTTGCTCAGCTAGGCATTGCTCTTAAGATTATCTAACTGTTCCAGGGCAAATGTTCCTGATGAACCGGTTCTTCGACGGCGAGTTCATGGCGTTCGGGCTGAACGTGATCGAGTACATGGAGTCCGACCAGGAGGACCGCGTCGATCCCATGATCTACGTGTTCCCCAGGTAATGAACCGTTACATTACACAGATAATTGACTTTCAAAACAAAGTTTTACCGACTTCAAATCAGTAGCCAAATAGCTTCAAGTTAGCTTCAAGCTATAAAATTCGCAGAGTTCCCTCGATTTCTCCAGGATCCCATCATCAGAACTGAATTTTGGTGACAACGGGACCAATCTGAAAGTATATGTTTTCAAACGAAGAAATATTTTTTTCAAATCGGTTCATAAATTACGGAGTTATCGCGTAACATACACACAAAAAAAAATAAAAAAAAACATTCAGACGAATTGAGAACCTTCTCCTTTTTTGAAGTCGGTTTAATAGTAAATACGAGGAAAGTTTTAAATGGTGGTTAGTACACGTATAAAGATAATTTTTGTCTAAAATACAACGAAAAAGTTAACCATACAAAATAATTCAGCCCGCAATGTAACGTTAAAATGTTCAAGTTAAGTCTCATTGACAGTTAAGTACTTGTCACCGTCAACAATCAGTTGTGTTACATTGCTGCTCGGATTTTTTTTCAAAAATTCATAATAGTCTTTCAATTAAGTGTAACCCTCTGTCTGGTTTAATTCTTCGCTCGTATTGGATTTCCACGCTGCATATAGCCACTCACCTGGTTTTGCTAACCAGTGCAACCAAATGTACTAACCCCAAATTGCTAGTGGAGAATAGGCAATAACAAGGTTACCTTATAATAATATTTTCAACGGGTATTTATATTTGGGGACAATCTTACACAAATCGACACAGTCCCAAACCAAGCAAAGTTTTTACTATAGGTACTAGACGACACACATACTTATATAGATAAATAAATACTTAAATACATATAAAAACATCCATAACTCAGGAACAAATAGGCGTGCTCATCACACAAATAAATGCCCTTACCGGGATTCGAACCAGAGACCTCCGGCTTCGTAAGCAAGGTAGTGGGTACTACTAGGCTACAGACACACAAGGTACCTACAACCATCATACGACCAGGGGACCGATTTTTGACTTTCGAGCGCTCGAATTTTTCACTCGAAAACTGACAAAAATTACGAAGCTCTTTTGAAATAGCGATAGAAAATTGAAAAGCGAGTGGTATTGACCACTCGTATTCAATTCTAACGGTAGAAAGTTAGTGCCTGCAATTTTGTCACTAAAATCGTATTTATTTTTATTTAATTTTCGAGCGCTCGAAAGTCAAAAATCGGCCCCCTGTCTTACATTAGGTACATCTCGACCATCATCTAGTGTTTTGAGAATACGGGCATTATTTATACACAAATTAACTGACACTCCCAAACAACTTGACTGAAATTGACTTAGTGTAATTTTAAATGCAGTTGTATTTAGTGAAAAAAATTAATCAATCTATACACGCTATACCTATTGCTAGAATCAGCGTCACATGATGGTGTCATACTTCCTGGCGGTAAAATGGCATCGTACGGAATTCAAACTCACATCAAAAAAATGTACGAGAAATGTACGGAAATTTTTGGCTAATTGAAAAAAAAATAACTTCATGTACTTACGAGAAAACTATTTGTAAGATATAATATCGCAGCGCCTGCAGTAAAAATCGTGGCAAAAGCAATAAAATCATTCTTTTACGATTTTTACTGCAGGCGCTGCGATATTATATCTTACAAATAGTTTTCTCGTAAGTAGATGAAGTATTTTTTTTCTCAATTAGCCAAAAATTTCCGTACATTTCTCGTTCATTTTTTTGATGTGAGTTTGAATTTCGTACGATGCCATTTTACCGCTATAATAGATAGCGCCCGCCAGGAAGTATGCTTCCTAGCGGTGACAGATTGATCATTGTTTTCTCGTGAGTACGTTTAATACATGTTTTTAATTAGCGTACAATTTCGTAAACTTTTCGTACATTTTTTTGATTTAAGTTTGAATTCCGTACGATACCATGTGACCGCCAGGAAGTAACACCATGATGACCAGATGATTTAATTCCACAATATAAGTAATGAAATGTTAAAGCTTGACCACTTGATACATAGTAACACCCATTTCCCAAAAATCACTTGAAAAGGGATGAAATTGGTGATGGTTGTTGATACGGTTCAGTTCAGTCATGGTTAATAATAAGTTTCTGTCAAAAATTTCATTTTTGGTACAATCTTTTACTGCCGACTGTACTTTTCTGCATACTATCATCAAGTACTCATTGAGACGATTCCAACGAGCCCAAACTCGATGGGGTTGTGTCGTTTTATTGCGGAGTTCCTATGGTCACCTTCCAGCTCCAGCATCAGATCAGCTCCAAGTTATCATAACATTGCATTGTCATGCGATATACATTATGCTAGCAAAGTTTCAGCTCAATTGGATAACGGGAAGTGACTGAAAATGGATTGCAAATTTTGACGGAAAACTTATACGTACATACGAACAGTGCAAGTTAATATAAAGCTTGTAAAAACAAATTAAATTATCAGGTTTTGATAAAAACCGTTTTCGTTGCAGAATGGTGAAATGCACGCTGTTCAACAAGTTCGGGTCGTCGGGCGAGGTGGAGCGGCACGACGCGCTGTGCATCCTGCCACTCAACGTCGTCAACGAGAAGATCTACGTCTTCCTCTGGTTCTGGTTCGTCATCCTCGGCAGCCTCACCTTCCTCACCCTCCTCTACCGCGTCGTCATCATCTTCTCCCCGCGCATGAGAGTCTACATGATGCGCATGCGATTCAGACTCGTCCGGCGGGACAACGTCGACACCATCGTCCGCAGAAGCAAAATGGGCGACTGGTACCTTCTGTACATCCTCGGGGAGAACCTCGACTCGGTCATCTTCAGGGACATCATGCATGAGTTTGCGAATAAGCTGAACCACAACTATCAACACCACATCCACGGGGTGCCCGACGCGTGACCGCCAATACCAGGGTGGGTTTTCCACACCTGACTAACGTCACTACAGCGGGACATGGAGCCCCCTGTATAAACTGACTTTGAAGTGCAAAGTGAAAGTGATCTCACGGGACGGACTGGCCTATTAGTACTTTAGTGTTTAGTGCGGACCCTATACCTATCGGTCTTCGGATCATTCGCTGACGTACTTGGTAGTTGGATGACAATATGTCTGAGTTTATGGTAGGATCCAACTCTATGGTTGGACTCCACTAGTGGGTTCTTGATGTAATGACTCGAAGTTGTATCCCAAAAACTGAATCATGACGTGGTAGTGAAAAGGACAGCTGCATTCTGCTTTATACGCGTGTGACACGAGGGAAGAATCGGTACGTGGTTGCAGTGAGTGTTGTGTGGATACTCAATTGATGCGGTATCTCTTCCTTGTGCGGTCTACGAAGATTCTGAGCACTTTACTGTCTTGGTGAACTTCAGCTTTTCCAACGAGAGAAGACTTTTCTTTTTAAAATGACGAGGTTTTTAACGTTCTCGACATTTTTATGAGAAGACTACGAACACCCCAGCCGCATTGACCGCAGCATTAATCATTCATTAATTGTTATTAAAAGGTAGCTAAACAATGCAGGTCTAATTTAAAACTATAAAAATCTAACATGTACAGATTTTAGCTGTTTTTTAGTAAGAGGACCTTTAACTAAGCTTTTTTTGTATTGTAGCTACTTTAAGCATTTTTCAGCTTGATTACAGACCAATTAAAAAGCCATTAAAGGATCCAATAAGTAGTTATAGTTCGGATTATTAATGTGACTTAAATGTTTACAATGAGGCAATGTCGAGCCGCACAATACCTACTGGTCAACTCCTGTTGATATATCTCTCTCGTTCCTCACTATATAGAGAAAGGTTGCAGGTTGGACCAGTTATGCTTTAACAGTTAAATTGTTGACCACAAACTAGATGAAACTGAATCGAACGGTGTCGACTCGATATTGCCTTATTGTGACTTAGTTTTGACGTCCTGGACGAAAATGGAGCAAAAGACAAAAAAAATACAGTATTATGGTGCTGTTTTGGACTTTTTGAAATATTAGAAATTAGATGAATAAAACTAATCCATTTTAGACCATAGTTAAGTAATTAGTTGAGTCATTTAGATATTATATTATATAGGGTTTACCTGGTATCCGTTGATTCTTAGTACTTTTTCAATATATTAACTTAGTATAACGATGAAATCAATTTTATATACTTACCTACCAAACGCTAGTACAAGCATACTCTATGCTCGATAACCAATCAAATCAAACCAAAGAATAGAAAATGTGCCAAAAAGTCCAAATAACATCAAAATATAGAATTTACACAAAAGAACAACATAGGTACATTAAGCATAATTATTATGTAAAGTGTAGGTACCTGTTCCGATGGTTCTTGATAATAGTATAATAAAGGGTTATATAAATGCTTGTATCACATGAATAGCCATAGAAATTAGACTCGATTCGGAAGTTTCGCCAGCTTTGTATTTTCCGAAAATCTTGAATTTAGAAGAATCATTGCGCGAGAGCTTGTGAGAATAACGACTAGATGCTTGGAAGCTGTTTGTAGCACTGCCAATCTTAAATTATGACAATTAAATAAGTAATTTTAATATAACAGGATGTAATAATTATACATTTTTTTATTTATTTTTCTCTTGCACTGTACCTTTCGTTTGAGAAGTGGCAACAAAATACTCGTCTCTTCAAATGTTGCCGCGTAAGGGTACCTATTCACGACATACAGATACAATATTAAACAGATTTAAATCAAATGATGTTCTTATTTCTTGAGTTGTTATTGTACCTACATATCAGTGTTTTTGTTACTTTATCTATCCAAATATCATAAACCCTCCATGATGCGATCAAGAACCGCACATTATGACCACCATAAAAACAGACTGTTTTGTTAGAACAAATTTCTTATCTGTGAAAATGTTATTAGGTTTATCTGTCAGTGCTAATTATTACATTAAATAAAATAAAATAAAATTATTGCTGAATAAAAACATCGATTTCGATGCTATTCTTACATTCCAATTTCGAACACCTCTGAAAAACAAAGCAATTTGATTTGACCTCTATTCTAATATCAGTCGAGATGACGTTTAGTTCGAAATGATTGTCAATTTGCATACAAATTTGACAAATGTCGGACGTAAGTAAGATATCAAACGATATGACAGTTGGCGCCGACTCTAGTTTGTCTCTGAATTAAAAAAAAATACTATGACAGCTGCCAGAAAACAAACGCCGCGATGCCGGTCATAATATGCGGCTCCTGGATGCATCATGGAGGCTTATGATATGTGGATAGATAAAGTAGTGTATGTAACTGTACATAATTAGGCATTAAAACACTCGTGTGATGTTATTATGAAACTCGCCTGCGGCTCGTTTCATAAACCCACACTCGAGTTTAATTCCCTTCATTATGTACAGTCACATAAACTACTATTATGTTACTTATAATACAATTAAGTATCTAGACAATCTTAGAATGGTCTCCACAAGGGAAGAGGAAATGTGAGCCGTAAACATATCTCTTTCTAGCATGATCTCATTTACTTATGTCGGACATAGCAATGGTCCCGCTCGCACTTTAAGTACATACCTAATAGCATATCTACTAGCGAGTGAGATTAGGCTATTATTAAGTAAAGGTGGAACTGAGTCTGTTCGTCTGTTTTTTTCACGTTTAAAATACCGCTGAACTAATTGTGATGAAATGTATGCACTGTCTGCAGATAGTTTTAGTTGCAGGAAAGGATTAAGGCAATTTTTATCCCGTAAATCATCCTCTTAATGGGAACTGGAGGTTTAAATGTAGAAGTAATAAATATCCCATTCCGACTCCTGCACGGTCATCACAAGTAGGGAATACAAACCGGTTAACCGGTTAGCCGGTTAATAACCGGAAATATTATTTTAGACAACTAAGTGTGCTTGTAGTTAGTTTCTGTAGAACTGGGGAGAATTCATACCTACCTGCTAATTCCCAAGGAACGTTTTCAGTTGTGTGTTTGCCCTCCTACCACTGAGCAAGTTTTAAATATTAAAGAATCTGATTATTACGGCATTTACGGCACATCATATACTATATCATAGCTTATTTTTACGATAAATAAACGTCAAATAACGCTTCTTATTAGCCAAATAGAATTTACCGGTATTTTACCGGTTAACCGGTTCTGCCTCACTCAAGTCGGTAATTTACCGGTAGTGAAATTTGCCCGGTAATTGCATTCCCTAATCACAAGACAACGTGCAAGCTGTGTCGCGGCGAGACAGATTCTCCGTCTCTTTTTAGTTACAACACCTAGAAAGAGACGGAAGGTTCATCTGGGACAGTAGTACTACCACGTAGTTCAACTGGTAGTACAAATAAAAAAAAATGTTTTTTGAACTGTTTACTATTTCAATAGCACACAAAATATTTTTCAGGTACAACTTAACCCAATCTTAAATTTGAAAGATTATTAGCTAAGTTTAGTTAAAATATATTATAGCATTGACATTTTAATTTTTGTTAGTATTTGTTAATTATTGTTAGTTAATTAACAATAATTATTATTTTTTACACTCAGTATGGCTTTCTTGCTTTATGCGGTTAATCCCGGAGGTTATACTATCTAATATATTTGTAGCGAACTGTAGAAATGATATACCCTAGGGCACAGAATAAGTAATAGTACTACGTACAGAAGGTTCTCTGTTAACAAATTCCCTGTTTAGGTACGCCAAACGTGCCTAAATGTGGCCATCCCTTTCTATCGCATGCAACGCGCTGCGACCCGTGCGAGCGTCCTGTACCAACACGCGGCAGCTACTAATGGGCCGCCAATTTGGCGGCCGCCGGCATGTACTTATAGCGCCGCGACGGGATTAGGAAATGCAATTACCGGGCAAATTTCATTACCGGTAAATTACCGACTTGAGTGAGGCAAAACCGGTTAACCGGTAAATTACCGGTAAATTCAATTTGGCTAATAAGTATCGTTATTTGACGTTTATTTATCGTAAAAATAAGCTATGATATAATATAAAGAGTTTTCATGTGCCGTAAATGCCGTAATTATCAGATTCTTTCATATTTAAAACTTGCTCAGTAGTATGAGGGCAAAAAACACAACTGAAAACGTTCCTTGGGGATTAGCAGGTAGGTTGGAATTGTCCCCAGTTCTACAGAAACTAACTACAAGCCCACTTAGTATTCTAAAATAATAATTCACTAAATAGATATTTCTACGGGCTTCAAGAGATGTGTATATAACCAACCATTCCTAGGTCAAAAAGAGTTGGATAGAGAAAAGGTTAGTAATAGTAACAGTTCATTTTACCTACGAGCGTTCGTAAAAACGGTTTTATAACTGTTTCTAGGAGTGGAGCTCATGGGGGTTCCAAATTGTGGTATTGGTTTAGCGATTCATAAGGCTTTATCTGTTACCTTAGTTCTGCTGCGGATAGCCTCATTTCTAATGCGATCACGCAGATAAACTCCCAGCATAGCCATCTGCATTGCTCTTTGGATGACTTCTAGCCTTCTATTGAGGCCCATAGTGAGCGACTACATTTCAGATGCCATATATTATGTCGTCACTGGCAACACACACTGGTCAAACCGAGGCCACATAACTGGAACTGGACAGTCTCGTCGTTTACAACTCTGAGCGTAAAGCGTCCGATTGTACAGTAGACGGCAAACTTCGTGCGCAAATGACCTTGCCTGCGCAAAGGCGAATTGTAAGTGCAAGCTGCCCCCCCACTTCCCCTCATTTGCGCACGAAGTTTGCCGTCTACTGTAATGGAAGTTGGCACTACATCGGCATTTGACATGATCTTCGTCTTATCCATGTTCATCTTTAGACCGACTCGCTCGGAGATTTTACTGAGGTCATCGAGCATCGTACTAAAGTCCTCCATGGTATCAGCCAAGACTACTAAATCTTCAGAAATCTGAAGGTGAGTGATGTACTCGTCCAGTCCAGAGTCTTGAAAAAATCCTCCAGTGCAGCGGTGAACTGGTTGGGGAAATAACATCTCCTTGACTGACTCCCCGCTGCAGCAGAATAGGTTTTGCGTTCAAATCCTGGAGACAGACTGACAAAGTGCGCTTTCGTACAAACACTTCGATACTTCGATATAGCGGTAGTCAACCGCGCCGGCGGGTGGGTTGGCGCCACTGGAGCGACTAGTACAGCCCAGGTTTCGATCAAATCGAAGGCTTTCTCGTGGTTCGTGAACGCTAAGCAGAGGGGCAGGTTATACCCCTCAGTCTTCAGTTTTCTGTATAACCTGACGGAGCATAGCGATGTGGTCTACGGTGCTCAAGCCTCTCCGGGAACCGGCTTGTCCGAGAGGCTTGAAGTCTATCTAGCTTGCGTACGAGGCGATTTGTAATGACTCTCGAAAATGGTTTATAGACATGGCTCAGAAGTCAGATGGATTGGTAGTTCTTCAGCAGGGTGTTGTCACCCTTTTTGAAGAAAAGCACCACCACACCTCTGTTCCTTGCCTTTTTCTCCCTCCCAGTAAGACGAAGAGAGGTATTTCTTTGGATTGTTATGATAAGTATACCTCTAAAGTATGTTAAATAAGGCGTCTCTATTGTACTTATTCAAACTGATCATTATTCACATTTTATAGAACGGCACCGGGAACGTGTTTATATTTTAAGAAGCTTCTACAAACGATTGCATTAATTTGATCCTACATGAGCTAAGCTAAATAACACTAACAAGTTTATTCAATTTACATTTTTACATGATAAAAGGAGGGTTATTGAGGTATAAACATGACGCTGAAGCATTAACAATCGTTAAAATGTTGTATTTTACTTATAATTTGTGTTCCGGTAAATTACCGGTTTTGATTTTAATTTACCGGTAATTTACCGGCATCATATTTAGTCAATTTACCGGTTAACCGGTTAACCGGTTAACCGGTTTGCATTCCCGTCACGGGATCACTAGAGTGAACCGCTAGTAGGTACTACCAGTAGTACAGTCAGCATAAGTAACTACGCAGTCGAAGACGTCAAAAGTTCTTATTCCCTTTTAATAAAGACTTTTGACGTATTCGTTTACGTAGCTACTTTTGATGCTGACTATACCTACTAGTGACCATAATGGAGGACTGGTAGTACAACTGTCCTGTAGTCTGTTGCGTTCGTTGCGGATATTTTTTAACCCCCGACGGAAAAAGAGGGGTGTTATAAGTTTGACGTGTCTGTGGCATCGTAGCACCTAAACGAAGGGACCGATTTGAATGCGGTTTTTTTTATTCGAAAGCTGACGTGATCGAGATGGTTTTCAGTACGTTTCAACAAAATCGGTTTTTGAGATGATGAACTTTGAAATGAAAATTTCGGGCGTTTTTCAACTTTTTTTGCGAATGACATTGTATGCGGGCTAGGCTAAAGAAAACTAAGGTTTAAGCTTCTATGTTGGCAAAAATTAGTGTACAAAAATATTAGACGCCAGCGTTGTTGTCGCCGCACTATTACTTATTCTGTGTCGCCGCCGTCTGAGCTAGTCGCGGTGGAAGGGATCCCGCGCCCCGCGCGACCGCACACCGACCGCTGTCACCTGTCGCGTTGTCGTAGACATACTGTGGGCCCGTTGGAGGTAGCTGAAGGACTGGCAGTGCTGGCTGGAGCTGAAGCTGCCTGCAAGTCTTCCTCGTCATCATCAGGGAGGCGTCACACCTTATAAAGGGCACGGCGGATCCCTCTGATCGTTTTAAAATCGTCTACCAGGCTAACTCCGTCCTTGCCGGGGTAAAGACGGTGGACTCGTGCTAGCTTCCATCGCATGGGAGTAAGGTTCTCTTCTTTAAAAACTACTAATGCGCCTTCCTTAATATCTTTGTAGGGATGTCTCCACGTCCTTTTCTGCAATTCTGAGAGGTACTCCTGAATCCTGATGCAATCTCTTTCAGAAACTGTCTCGAAGCGCTTCAATCAGTTGGTAGCGCGTCTTTATGCCTTTTTCTAATGTAGGTATAGTAGGTGGAGCTGCCATAGATGACAGCGGACGACCCACGAGAACTTGCCCTGATGACAAAGGAGAAAGGTCGCTGGGATTACATGAAAGAGGAGAAAGGGTCGGAAGTTGAGGACTGCTTCGACTTCTGTGCAAAGAGTACTCAACTCCCCGTACGTTAAACTAGAAATACCTACTGATCGTTTTAAGTGAAAATTTAGGCACTTAACATTGGCCTCCCACAAACCACCGAAAGTTGGGGAATAGGGGGGACTAAATATGAATTAAATGCGCTCTTCAGCTGTGTACTTATATATGGAACCCATGACTGCCTTTAATGCTCGACCTAATTCATTGTTTGCCCCCACGTATTTGGTACCGTTGTCGCAATAAAGTTGACTAAATAGGTCTACCTCTACGCGAAATGAATTTGCAAAGACAGGAAATGAATAGTCTCTAAGTGAACCGCTTAAGTACAAAAACAAACAAATATACAAATGTAGCTTTCGCTGATACGAGTACCACGCCACGGCCTATTTTATTCGAAATTTGTCCCACTTATACCAAAGGGGTAGTTTGGAGCGACTCGACTTGATGGCTGATGACCAAACAGCAGTTCCGTTCACCACGCGCGCCCCTACAACACTTCACTAAAACGTTACACACTATTACACTTCACTGTACTTTACTATACCCGCGGTTCTATTACTTCTTCTTGGTTACTACTTTGAGCTTGAAGGCGTCCCCCATGCTTCAGGAAATATCTCGATAGGCTAAGAATATCGGCATCTAGCGGCAAATTCATGAGCTAATTTTGATATGTACAGTTTCTTTAATATTCCGTCGGGGCCGTGTGGCGTATGGCTGCGTATGTATGTACTTAGCTAATTAGGTACTAGTAACGCCATCTGTTGGCGACAAAGCGGGCGCATCTCCAACCTAACCGGTTAGGATGAGAGCGCTAGCGATAAGCCGGCCGCGACGTCACAACAGGGGACGGCTCGCGGGGATCGTCGGCGGATTCACAAAAGACTCGCGCTGCATACCGCACACATTGTTCGCGACCTAAAAGATTTTGTATATATATTTAACTTTCGAAATTATAAGAAGTATTTTACAGTCCACTCGCATTTTTAATAGTCTAGGCACTAGTGCCTTGTTGTTCAAAGCTTGAAGGATCTCTAGTCTCAACATATGGTCCTTCGAGCCGGATATTATATTAGGTTTTCTAGCTTTTACAAATCTCAACAAGGGGCCATATCTCTAGACCCAACATATGGTCCTTCGAGCCGGATATTATATTAGGTTTTCTAGTTTTTACAAAACTCAACAAGGGGCCATATGATCCATTCTTTTTCTCTTATAGTACAGCGTGAAAATCCAATACGAGCAAACAAAACATCCGAGAGGTTAAAACCTTTCGGATGTTTTGTCGCTGACATTGCTGAAGATTTTGAATTTTTCATATTTGTCATAAAGTAAATTTTTAGTAGCACTGATCAGTGCTTAGACATACAAAGGGTTAAATGGTCGTTACTACATGCAGGACCTCAGAAGCGTGTTAAGATAATTTTTGTCTAAACTTACAACGAAAAAGTTAATTATACAAAATAATTCAGCCCGCAAAGTAACGTTTAATGTTCAAGTTAAATGTCTCGTTGACAGGTTAAGTACTTGTCACCACCAAGAATCATTTTGCGTTACATTGCTGCTCGGATTATAGTCATTCAATTTAGTGCAACAGTCCCGTAATAGGCTTGTTGCGTGGTGTTAAAATTGATAACGTCGTGTTGCTAAATGGATAGTAAACCATCAAATGATTGTAATAAAGTATAAATTACAAAATATAATTCAAATCATAAAAAGATATGAACCTTTTAAGTTTAGAAAATAAAGTTTTTTTATTTATTGTCCAAAAGTAAATTTAAAGGTACCAAAAGAATCCTTACGCTTTTATAGAAACAAATTTGTATGATAACTATGGACCTAAACGCAGTATTTCGCGACCGAAACAGCAATTTACTTCATTTTCCATGCAACGGTTAGTACAAATTGCACGGTGTGACGTCATACTTTAAAGCCAATCAGTATGAAGCGTTTCGGCTGCTGTCAGCGAGGTCCGTCTTTAACTCGATTTTTTGGGTATCAATGTCCTTTAAATGTTGTTGCTTCCATACAAACATTTGTTCATCTACAAAAACTGGTTCGAATGGCATCGTAAACAAATTTAAGTTCACAAGCCCATTTATATTTACGCTACTAAACCCTCTGTCTGGTTTATTTATTTGCTCGTATTGGATTTCCACGCTGAATTTAACAATTATTTATGAATCTGTACTATATGAACGCAAATATTCTTTTTAGCTTTAAATAACTAAAATATTATTTTATGTTTATTATTTCATTATTAAGTTGTATCATGTTCATGCATGTTCATTTGTAATACTTTTAATTCAGGTAACGTTATAACTCGTGTTTCAGGTGGCTCTTTCAGATGCATTAAGATGCGTATGCTTTTTAAAGTGTTCTTCACAAAACTCTTCATCAGCTAACATGGGCGTTTTACATTTAGTTTGTGGAAGTTCTTCAAGGTTTCAGAACTGCGTCAACTGCTGAGTTCCTTCGTGAAGTTACAATAGATAGTCTGGGAGGATTCAGAAAAAATGAACATATTGTTTTATTTCATTTATTTCATTTAAATACAATGTAAGTTTACAGCATATAGTAACACCAAAACACTTACACGATAAATTATTACATATAACAGAACACAATACACAATGTCAAAAAGAAAAGTCGTCATTTATATAGAACATTCGAAATTATGAAATAGGTACATTAAAAATGATAGATAGCATACATTCAAATAATAAATAATTATTCATTAAAATTTAAATTGTCAAGAAACTGCTTAGCAATACGGCATAATCTAGAAAAGCGATCAGCAAACATGTCAGCCTCCTCGTGCTGAGTGAGCATTTGGTGTAACAAGGATATTGCGCACGCGGTAGGAGCGTGTCGAGCGTAGCACGTGCGAGCGGACACATGCTGCAGCAGGCGCGGCCGGCGGCGAGGCGCTACCGCCACGCCATCCAAATTCTGGAGGATCCTCGGAACCACCAACCTGATCCTCTCGAGCACAGCCGGGCTGTCCACTCTGTGATGGACAACAGACAGATAGTGGACTAACAACAACAACTTCCGCCTCATCCGAAGCGTGTCTAGCCCAACCATCCCGGAGACAAACAATGAAGGGTACATGTATGGGTAATACCCGTAGGATTTGCGGTACAACCAGCGGGCGAATTTACGTTGTACTCTTTCCGCCAACAGAGAGTATTTATCCTCGTAGGGATCCCAACACACCACCATACTCCAACCTACTACGGACATAGGCACCGTACAAAACCATGGCGACTCCGACATGGAATTGTTTCGACGCTCTCATGACGAAACCTAGGGTTCTGCTAGCCCGTTTGCAAATATTGTTATTGTTATTGACTGATGATGGGATCCCAGGGAAATTGAGGGCAACCCTCAAATTTTATAGGCACGCATGTAGTAATTTCGGTATTTTCTATTATAACTCGTATAATATTTACCATCGGAAATCGCAATTTTGGTGAAGTGGAACTGATGACTTATGGAACTCCTCATAGATGTAAAGTACGTCAAAGATTCTGACATGATTCTGTTGAAGTAGCAACTAATGAAGTGTTAAGTAGCAATGCCCTTACTGAACTAAGTATTGTAGATATCTTGAAAACTAAATCATGAATTTGGAGCCTTGTCTTGACCAAGACCTCCCCGACCCTCAAGATATCCCGCAAGATAGCCCTCAAGACAATATGTAGTAAAAGTAGGCACAGGCGCCTACTTCAAACTTAAGTATCAGTTAGGACAAGTCTTTAGGTAAACTTCAGTCAGACTTAGGAATACAGTATTTAAGAGTACTTTAATACTTCCTTCTAGATATCCTGTAGGTTCACTCAATACTATATAAGGATATCTTCGAATATCTTTAATATATCTACAAAACTTAGTTACAACTTTAATAAATGGCAGGCTATATTCTTTAAGAAATCTACCATACTAAGTTAAAACCTTAATAAATGACAGTCTTTATTCTAACTTGATCTAAAGATGACTGAAACAAATAAAAGATAACCCATAATTTCTTTAACACTGTTTTTTTGTAGATATAAATGGTGAACTTACCAGTTCAAAACAATAAATCTCTAATGGATGATTAATAAAATGGCGAACACTGAACACTATTTAAAACAGTTGTTTTTTGCGATAAAATATTAAACGCACATCGGCCACTCGAATGAAATAAGTATAGATCACTATAAAACTGATGGGCCTCGTGAAATATTGCGAACAGTGTTTTTTTTTCGGTATTAATTATTCACTAATATTTTTCTCATAATACAATACGGTAATATTTGATTTCCAACTTCTTTATCCACTTGTAAAATATTGTTAGGTAACTGTTTCAACACTTTGATCTTTTTAGGGTTCCGTAGCCAAATGGCAAAAAACGGAACCCTTATAGATTCGTCATGTCCGTCCGTCTGTCTGTCTGTCTGTCTGTCTGTCTGTCCGTCCGTATGTCACAGCCACTTTTTTCCTAAACTATAAGAGCTATACTGATGAAACTTGGTAAGTAGATGTATTCTGTAAACCGCATTAAGATTTTTACACAAAAATCGAAAAAAAACATAAAGTTTTAGGGGTCCCCATACTCAGAACTGAAACTGAAAAAATGTTTTATCATCAAACCCATACGTGTGGGGTATCTATGGATAGGTCTTCAACAAAGATATTGAGGTTTCTAATATCATTTTTTTCTAAACTGAATAGTTTGCGCGAGAGACACTTCCAAAGTGGTAAAATGTGTGCCCCCCCCCCCCTGTAACTTCTAAAATAAGAGAATGATAAAACTAAAAAAGATATGTGATGTACATTACCATGCAAACTTCCACCGAAAATTGGTTTAAACGAGATCTAGTAAGTAGTTTTTTTTTAATACGTCATAAATCGTAAACCGCAATTTATTTCACGGAACCCTTCATGTGCGAGTCCGACTTGCACTTGGCCGCTTTTAACATTATCGTTTTTTCAACATTATCGAAGAAGGACCGGCGTAATACATTTGTTTATTTTTATAAAAGCACAAAATGGCGTTAAATCTTTTTTGTCTTCATGAAATCCGACTTTAGCTAAACTGTATTTTTTAAGGATAAGTTAAGAGAAATAAATTCAAGTTTGCCTTAAAATGTTCATCTTTAAGACATACTTGCCTATACTCGTACTTAACGTTGAATTGATGTAGTATTACTTAAAACAAATTAGTCTGTACTTAGTATTTACTTTGATTTTCAAAATACGTAATTGCCTAGATATTTTCTTACGTGTATTCTTGTTTTGTTTGTGTCCGCGAGCGGTAAACGCGAAAATAAGTCAGCAAAAACAGCCATGTACATAATTTAGTATTGTGTTTTTTGCCAGTGGAATCAATAAACCAATATTTTGAATAGCAGTGTGTTGGTAAGTAACTTTCATTTATTTTAAGCCCTTAATTCGATCTGAAGTCTCCCTTCTTAATTCAAACGAGTCCTTACTGACACTTTACGTAAACAGAGTATAGTAATATACGAATTCCAAGGCATGCCTTGAAGACGAACTTCAGTCAAGATTGATTTAGTATTTCTTAACTCGGTTTTCGATAAGATATAAATTCTTTTTCTCCTAAGTCAATCTGAAGTCTTTCTTCTTAATTCAAATTAGTTCATACTGACACTTCACGTAAACCGAGTATAGTAATATAAGAATTCCTAGGCGTGCCTTGAAGACATACTTCAGTAAAGATTGATTTGGAATTTCTTAACTCTGTTTTAGATAAGATATAAATAATTTTTCACTTAAGTCTATTTGAAGTCTCGCTTCTTAATTCAAATAAGTTCTTACTGACACTTCACGTAAACTGAGTATAGTAACATAAGAATTCCTATACATGCCTTGAAGACATACTTCAGTCAAGATTGATTTGGTATTTCTTAACTCAGTTTTCGATAAGATATAAATAATTTTTCACTTAAGTCTATTTGAAGTCTCGCTTCTTAATTCAAATAAGTTCTTACTGACACTTCACGTACACTGAGTATAGTAATATAAGAATTCCTAGGCATGCCTTGAAGACATACTTCAGTCAAGATTGATTTGGTGTTTCTTAACTCGGTTTTCGATAAGACATAAATATTTTTTATCTTGAGTTAATCTGAAGTCTCTCTTCTTAAATCAAATAAGTTCTTACTGACACTTTACGTAAACCGAGTAATATAAGATAAGAATTTCTAGGCACTTGTTGAAGAAATACTTAAGTCAAAATTTATTTGGCATTTCTTAACCCGGTTTTCGATAAGAGAGAAATTATTTTTCCTAAGTCATTCTGAAGTCCTTCTTCTTAATTCAAAAAAGTTCTCACCGACACTTCAAATAAACTAAGTATAGTAAAATCAGACTTTATAGGCGTTTGTTTAAGTCACACTTTACTCAAATTTGATTTGGCATTTCTTAATTCGGTTTTAGAAACGCATATTTATGCTAAGTATAATTATTATGATACTATTTTGACTTAAAGTAAAAGTAGGCTGAAAAAAATCTTTTCTTTCCTAGTCAAAACTAAGTAAAGGCAGATTACAGAACTTTTAGATTTAAGCTTATTCGCGATTGCTACTTGGGGGAACTCCTCAAATATTATCAGCCCACACATAGCGACTTGGGTTTTTTCTGTAATAATGATCGCATTTGCTCTCGGAGAACAGTTCATGTGGTAAATTGGAAAAGAAATGTGGAAATTTACATGTACCTATGAGGCTTGGTGAAGTATACTGAATTAAAGTCAGTTTAAACTTTGTTTTTAAAGTAAATTATTAATGAACTACTTTGATGTAATTCGGCTAACTTGAATAATCGCAAGTAGGTTTGAGCTATAATTTATACACGTACTTACGAAGTCGCGGGCAGAAGCTGTCTAATAGTAACATCCTACTTCCCACCAAATATTATCTGCTTTGACTTGAGGTTGACTCACAGGTAATGCTTTGTAGCTAAGTAAATATAGTTTGCGATAAAGATTAAATAACTAAAATTAAATATTATTGATGACGAGCGACGACGTTTGTGAAGGTGTTATGATTGAAAGAAAATTTGAACCGATACACGCATAAACTATGGACGCAAATTACGTATAACATGTTAGGTAAGCTATAATTTATACGCGAACGAAGTCACGGACAGAAGCTAGTTCTTTAATAAAGTTTTCAAACGTCGAACCCTAATCGACGCACGCTGTTTAATCAATTATTTAAGCTTTAATTAATTTTCAAGTGCCCTTATGTCAATACCAGTTAGGTAGTTGCGGTGTCGTTGGTGGCATGATTTAAAGTTAGATGGGGTTGACACTAATGACTGTACACAATAGACAAGTAATGACTTACTTAGGTGAAGATCAATCAACAAATTAGGCTAAGTAAACTGCGCATCAAACCAGACAGGAGTTCCAGGCGCGCTGATATGCCGCGTGAAGCAAGGTCAAGGCTCGCACGAACAGCTGATGGCGAGTAGATAGGTATGGCAGCGCGTTGCTAATCCAGCCGACGCGTGCGCAGTCCCTGGAAATGTCAGCCCGGTACGAAATGAGCACAATGTAATGACAAATAGCTAATTGTGCGTGAGAAGTGCGAATTTGGAAGCGCGGATATCATGTTTTTTAATTTTATTTCCTTGTGCGTTTTAATAAATAAAAAATTAATAGCTGATTTCCCTCAAACATGGTATTGCCAATCTTTAGAAGCAATTGTAATATAATTAGTTGTTGCGCATAATTTTTTACGATTTTTTGAAGTGTATTTTAGACCTATGTTCGTGATTTTTTTCTATCGAGCGAAAGTCAAAAACTCAGGATTCGAATAGCTGATTTCCCTCGAGAAAGGCCTCAAGATTGCTAATTAAATTTAAGGCAGCCGTATTATAATCCAAACAAGAGCTACGATTTTTTTTTAATCCGTTTTCGGAGGTCACGTCGCCTTAAGGACGCTTATTATCACGAAAACGTGAATTAACAAAGCACCGTAAATATTACGTAAAACAACTAGTTCTAAGATTATAATTACGATTAAGAACATTGCAAGAAAACTAAGGTTTAAGCTTCTACGGTTATGTAGGCAAGAGTATAATTATGTACCTACAAAAATATTCGACTCGGACGTTGTTGTCGCCGCCGCGCCGTCCGAGCTAGTGACGGTGGAAAGGATCCCGCGCCCCGCGCGCCCGCACACCGACCGCTAAATAGAACTACTACATAATTATAGGTACCTAACTTAAAACAACTGTGTTTGAACCATCAAAAAAGTAATAATTGTAAATTGTTATCTTTGTAACTTGATCAATAATATGGTTGGATGAATAAATATAAAATATTGGCGTATGATCTCGCAGTTTACCCAATTCAGTCAGCGCGGTTTTCTACATCGCACTATCGTTGTGTTCCCTTAGAATCCTTAAAGGGTTTAAGCGCGAAAGCGTCTTTAATTTTTCTTCTAAGTTCAGAATTATTTTTGTTGACAACGATCACTCTTTGATGAGTCACTCGTTGTAATATCTTCTATCTATATCGCGGCCGTCTTGTGATAGCCGTGCAGCATGGCTTTCACAACACGGCCGCGACATACTCTCGAGCTCTCTCGCACTATCCGTCTCTGTCTAAGTGGTCCAATAAGAGAGAGACGGATAGTGCGACCGAGCTCGAGAGTATGTCGCGGCCGTCTTGTGATAGCGATGCTGGACCACGCGTGGGTGCGAGCGGGACGCGACATCGGTGGCCTGCCCCCCTATTCTGTAACTAGTTTTAAGCTCACCTCAACGCTCACCCACAATTATACCTTGACACCGCGATGCGTAGTAATTAAGCGAAGGTAAAGGTCTAGTTTCGTAACGGGTGACCGGCGGGGTGAGCCGCATTAACGCGTAGCGAATAACAGCCCTGCGCTCCTACGTTCTGGAGGCGAACGTTTCCGACCACCATGCCGTCGGTGTAGTATTGGACTTGTGCGTAAGTGATAACACAAAACTGAACCTTAGTGAGGGCGTGCGCGAAGTTGTTAGCGAAAAACTCGTAAAACAAAAGTTTGTCGCGTATGACTGGGTATCATTAGGTACTTAATATCACATGCCCGAAAACTGTTTCGAAATTTGTGTACAGTATTTAACAATATTTATACAGAAAGGATAAACAGCCTTGGATAGACAAAAAATTGTATTTAATGTTATTACGTAGGGACTATTTATTTAGAGTATGGAAATCACAACCCAAGAATATGAACAAAAGACTAGAGTATACAAGGTTTAGAAATAAGGTCAATAAAGTAGTTAATGGGGTAAAAAATAAAAAAAAACCGGCCAAGTGCGAATCGGACTCGCGCACGAAGGGTTCCGTACCATTGTCAATAAAAATATTTATTTTATTCTGTTTTTAGTATTTGTTGTTATAGCGGCAACAGAAATACATCATCTGTGAAAATTTCAATTGGAACTATCACGGTATCAGTGAGATACAGCTTGGTGACAGACAGACGGACGGACAGCGAAGTCTTAGTAATAGGGTCCCGTTTTACTCTTTGAGTACGGAACCCTAATATAGACAGTCGGAAATATTAAAATATAATAGGGACTTTAGAAAAATATGGGCCAATATAAATTCATGGCTGGACGGAAGTAGTTTAGATGACATAATATTACGATATTTGGGAAAAACAGAGAGTGTAAGTCAGATTTGTACAAACCTTTCGAACACATTCACGCAAGAATGTTTGTAATATACAGTTTTAGATAGAAAGCAATATGTGAAACCGTGTGAGGTAAGCTCAATACAGAACGGTGAGCGCAGCAGATGTAGAAAAAGTCATAAATATATTGTCAAGTGAAAAAGCACCGAGGGTAGATGGAATACGGGTAAAATACCTTAAATATCTGCGCAATTGCGTATGTCCTATTATAGCTAAATAAATTAATGCCTGCCTCACTCGAGGTGTTTATCCTGACCTGCTAAAAAGTGCAATTATACGGCCAATATATAAGTCTGGGAATCATTTAGAATACGCAAATGATAGACCTATCGCTATTTTGTCTGTCATAGATAAAATTATCGAAAAAGTTATCGTCGGTCAAATCAGTAAATTTCTAGAGTGCCATAATATACTTTCGGACTCGCAACACGGTTTTCGTAAAGGACGCAGCACTGTCTCGGCTCTAACTGGCTTTTCGGATTATGTAAACGACTGCTTAAACTCGGGTCAACAGCTAATAGCTTTGTCTATAAAAGGCCTTCGACACTTTGGATTATGATATTTTATTGCAGGCGATGGATGAATGCGGAATCCGTGGACCCACGAATAAGTGATTTAAAAGTTTCTTGACTGGCAGGAAAATACGCACGAGCATCGCGGGGGAGACGGGGCAAGATGCAGCGGTGGAGCTCGAAGTGCCGACCGGATCCGTGTCCCGTGGGATATGTAATGCATGTCAACAGTGTCGCAAACGTTGTAAAATGGTGACGGGTGTTTATGTACGCAGATGACATGTGTCTACTTTATGCCACGAAAGATATAACGGAGGTGCAAAAGTGCATACAAGAGGAACTCGAAAGTATCACTAAGTGGGCACATGATAACGGAATCATCATAAATTTTGAAAAAACCAAATGCATGCATATTCACTCGCCGTATAACCAGGTCGCCAAAAAAGTGAACAAAGAAAATTTGGATATAATAGGACATACATACGATTGCCTGTATATAGATAAAAATAACTGTAGGTAGTTGTGCTAAAGTGAAATATGTGGAAACATTCAAATAGTTAACAATTAAAGTAAAGTAAAAAAAAAAGTAAAAAAGTCATTTATTTAAACAGAATGAGTTTTACATAGTTACCAGAGGTCCCCACACTAGGCTACGCCTGTATCGTGGAGAACCAGTTAATTTTTAAACATCAGAAATAAGTTACCACAGATATTTATTACATTTGGAGGAGTAAGAAAAAATATTTTACATTGAAATGTTTATACTTAGAGAATAACTTAGATATCAAAGATAGCTTCAGTCTCGGCATAATTTAGCGAATGAAGAAATTTAAAAATAAGTGATTTGGCTTCATTTTTTGTGCTGCCCGTTAGGTTACAATATTTCAGTAAAGTGTTATATATTGCTACCCTAATATAATCGCCAAAACGTTTACCAAAGCTGGAAAGAACTCTAAGAACTGGTAACCTAAAGACGCGTTTTTTAAGTAGTGTGTCGTAGCAAGTCATATATTTAGAGGTTTTGTGTGTACATAATGAAATTTTAAGGATATAAAGTTGACGTACGGTTAAAACGTGTGATTCGGCATACAAGGTCGCAGTTGGATATCGAAAGGGCCTCTTTAACATGACTTTCAGCACCGAACGTTGCGCTCTTTCGATTTCCAACATGGTCGTCTTTGCTGCGCTGCCCCACGCTGTGATACAATAACTGATCACTGACTGGCACAGCGCAGTGTAGACTAGTAGTAACAAAGAGCTATCTGCAGACTGCCGAAGTTTTTTGAAAATATAAATAGATTTTCTAATTCTTGCGGAGAGTTTGTTTATGTGGTGCTTGAAATTAAGTTGTTCGTCGACAAATAGACCCAGGGGGCCGATTTTTGAATCTCACCAAGTGACTAATTCTCACCGATGTGAGTGATTTCCGAAAGTTCGTATTTTTGAAACTCATCGGTGACTTACATTTGTCATACCTATGATATCGATTTACGAGTGCCCTTACCCACTCGTAATTGAAATCACCATGCGATTGTTTTTGACAGTTGACGTATGTGACATCTGCCAAGAGTGCCAAAGTATGTTTTTCTGAAGAATTAGCAGCGGGGCTGGGGCTGGATTGTGATATTTGTGCGACGATTTATTGAATGACGGACACGGACAGCGACGAAGACGACGACGTTCCTCACCGTCAACATAATCCAGCTGCGGTAGGCGTCGCAGAAAGAATTCATCACGAGCAAGCATTCGCGATGTCTAATTCGAAATTTAAAAAATATTATCGGCTTACGAAGCCGTTGGTGCGGGCTCTAATTGAAGTTATTAGTTAATACAATTATTAAGTTAAATATACTTGTAAAACATATGCCACTAACAAATGTACATACCTTTTCTTATAAATTATAAAATCTTTTATAATTATTCTCTTTGCTCGTCGTTTTCTAGTGAATTTTTCAAAACTTTAATTTTCGTTTACATGACACTGGCAGATACGCTACGTTTTACGTTTGACCAATAGGGAACATTACTGCATTGTACTGCCGCCAGAGGCAGCACTACCACTAATAGTAAACCGTATAGGAATATAGGGATTCACACACACATGCACAATTGATTGTCAAATGAGTGACAAGGATGCTTGCATATACAATACCGCAAATGGGAACGAGATACAATGTCATCGCTGCTAGTGACGCCACCTACGAATAGTTTTGCGTAATGTTCCCTATTGATAAATCTATTTTAAGTTATAGTATGAGAAAATAAAAACCGGTATCAAGGACAACACTATAACATCTGCGTAAAAAGGAACGTAACGGGAAGATTGTCTCTGACTGACATTGTAAAATTTCTGCATGTTGGTAAACAGCGTGTGACTTTCAAAAATACGGATTTTGGTAAATGGTGACTTAAAGTCATCAGTGATAATTTTAGTCACCGGTGACTTTGATATCACCAGTGAGATTCAGAAATCGGCCCCCTGGTACTTAATAACGTCAGTGCGCTGGATGGAATCGCAGTTACAGGAGATGGCAGGGAAGTCTTTACAAGAATGAATTTTTATAACGGGATTGAGGGACGGTTTCGATGAGGCGGTTTTGTGAAAGCAAAGAAATTTTGTTTTATTATTGTTAAGAGTCAAAAGGTTGGCACGAAACCAGTCGGAGGCAATTTTCATGCCTTTTTCTGCAGCAGCAACTGCTTTTTCCCAGCTAATACCATTAAACAGAATTACCGTATCGTCAGCGTAGCAAATTATTTCAGAACCTGGAATTTGCAGGTTTAGGATGTCGTTGATGTAAATAATGAAAAGAGTGGGTCCGAGTATGCTTCCTTGCGGTACGCCAAATTTAATTTGCTCCGTAGTACTGCTAATAGAACCCACTCTGACCAGCTGACTCCTCCCAGACAGATAGCTCTCAAACCACGTCAGCGGTACACCACGTATGCCTAACATTTGTAGTTTCCGTAGCAAAATTGGAAAGGAGACAGTGTCAAAGGCTTTTGCCAGATCTAGGAAGACACCCACACACTTGAAGTTATTATCTAGGTAGGAAGAAACAAGGTTGATAAGAAGTGAGGTGGCGTCCTCGGTGGAAAGGTTCTGCCTGAAACCGAACTGTCTCTCAGATAGAAGACCGAACTTCTCAAGGTACTTAACTAAACGAGTGTTTACCAGCTTTTCCAGAATTTTTGAAAAGGTACTAAGCAGAGATATTGGTCTATAGTTTCCAGGAATATCTTTGGGGCCGTCTTTGTGAATTGGAACGACCGCTGCTATTTTCCAATGCTCAGGAAAACAGCCCGAGCTGAGGCTTAAATTATAAATGTGAGTGATGGGCTCTATAATATTATTTTTGACACACTTTATAAGCTTGTTATTAATCCCGTCCAGGCCTGGTGCACTGTCATCCTTCAGTTGCATGATGATGGATTCAATTTCTGTACAGTCAGTAGGCTGCATGAAAAAGCACTTGTCCGTGGCACCACCGAATTGAATTTTGTTGGCGAGGTTTTCTTCTGTCTCTCCTGTTTGTGATATAATGTTTTTGGCTAATTTTTGACCGACGGATGAAAAGAAATTATTGCAGTTATTTAATGACTCTTTGGGATACGGGGTGGAAATGAGTTCAACTGGTTGCTTATTTTGTTTGTTTATGTTACAAATATTTTTAACAACGTTCCACAGTTTCTTTGTATTGTGGTTATTGGCAGAGAGTTCAAGATTTTCATGTTTTTCTTTTAGTTGTTTTAGGAGATTGTTACAGAAGTTTTTGTACCTATAATAGGTTAATTGGAGAATTACATCATTCGGAAACTGTTTTGATTTTAGGTGTAGCCTGTCGCGATGTTGTTGTGATTGACAGGCACTTTAACTGGAAACCGCATACTGACGATGTTTGTAATAGGCTAAAGTCTGTGCTGGGCAAATTTTACCAATTAAACAGAACATTGAGTAAAAAAACACTAATGGTTGTCAATTACGCTCTTGCCGACTCACTTATTTGGTCTAGTCGTATACGGGCGGACATTCATAACATAAGGCTGATTAAGTTCTTATATAGTTACTAAAAGGGTGAAGAAAAAAATTGTGAAAAATATTATAATAAACTATTTCCCTTATGTAAAATTTTACCCGCACATAAGAAAGTCACATACCTGTTAGGTTTAGAGCATTATTAAAATTCAGAGTACCTACAAAGTGTTAATTAACAATAAATATAATACTAGGAGTGTAAGCGACAAAAAGTTAGTACACCCGAGAATGAAAAACTATAATGGCGAAAGATGTTCAAAATACTTATTCCCAAAAATATGCAACAATATTAGCTTATTAAGACAAAGTCCTAAACTAAGTAGGTAAATCAAGAATAATAATTTACTTTAAAAACAAAGTTTTAACCGACTTCACGTCTTCAGTAGGTACTCTGCCAAGTCAAATGAAAATTATCACATTTATTTTCCAATTTACCACATGAACTGATTTCCGAGAGCAAATACGTTGATTATTACAGAAAAAAACCAAATCGCTGTATGGAGGCCGATAATATTTGAGGACTTCCGTCAATTCCTCAAGGATCTCAGAATCACCTTTGGCACTTCTTTGTTTGCTATTTCAACTGAATGATATCAGAATCAGTGACGTATTTTTATAGTTTGAAGTACATCATTGACAAGTTCCGCAAGCTATCTGTGGTCTTCATCATCACTTCCACTTCACCAAATTTATGATTTCCGGATGTAAATACACGAGTTATAATTTATAATAGAAAGCACCCAAATTACTACACGCGTGCCTTATATATTTGAGGAGTTCCCTCAATTCCTTATGGTTCCCATCATTCAACTGGAGTTTTGAAAACAATGGTACGAATCGGTTCATAAATGAGTTCTGAGGTAACACACATTAAAACAAATAATTTTTTTTTTTAAATACAACCGAATTGAGAACCTCCTCCTTTTTTTTTGAAGTAGGTTAAAAACCAGATTAAAGAATTGTCTTCTCGACTTTTCATGATTAAGTGTGTGTGTAGTGTGTATGTATGTATGTATATGCGCGTGCATGTGTGATGGGACGAGAACACACTCTCGACTTATCACATATGGATGTGTATGTAGTATATAGATACTAGCTTTTGCCCGCGACTTCGTCCGCGCGGAACTCGTTTATATCGTAACTTTCTCCCCCCCTTTTCACCCCCTTAGGTGATGAATTTCCAGATAAAAACTATCTTTAGTAAGGATTCTTTGGGAAGGCCCCGCGGAATTCAAAGTATCTCTACACCAAATATCATCTCAATCGGTTCAGCGGTTTAAGCATGAAAAGGTAACAGACAGACAGAGTTACTTTACTTACGCCTTTTTTTACAAAATAGACTCCGCCGCAAACTTGGTTTCTATGACCCGCCTCACCATAATAGATGCATGTAGGCTTTTTTCAGTATTATTTTGCATATTTTCATATCACATGGCCGTAAGGACCTTTTCTTCTAAACCGTAGGACTAAATTAACTGACTTAAATATTTTATACTAAAAATAAAGATACGTCAACAAAATGTTACATCTAATAGTTTTCAAAATAGCCATAATAGATAAAGACCCCAAATTATATACTGTCATTATTTTAATAGTCTTTTTTACCCCGTTTTAGAAAACATCTTCGAAACTAACGCCATAAGGTACCTATACCCTTGGAACGTCATATACATATATTTACCTATGTAATGTTCCTATTCCCCAGGGCTCCCAACTACCGCTAATCCGTAAATGGGTTCCATCCAATTTTTCACACCCTATTTCACCTCCTTGGAGAATGCTCCAGGACTCAAACTATCTCTATACCAAAATTCATCTAAATGGGCTACATCCAAATTTTCACCCCCATTTCACCCCCTTAGGGGATGATTTCCGGAATAGATACTATCATATGTCCTTTTCCAGGACTCAAACTATCTTTCAACCAAATTTTATCAAACAAATTTCCACCCCCAATTACATCCCCTTAGGGGATGATTTTCGGGATAAAACTATCCCATGTCCTTCCTTAACTATCGCTATACCGTAAATGGGTTCAATTTAAATTTTCATCCACCATTTCTCACCCCCTTATATGTCCCGGAATAAATATTATTCTATGTTCTTTCCTTGGACTGAGACCTCTCTCTATACCAAATTTCATCTAAATGGGTTCTATGGAAATCTTCAACCCTCGTTTCACCACCTCAGGAAATGATTTTTCGGGATTAAAACTATGCATTGTCCTTCCCTAGGACTCCTGATATCTCTTTTCCTTTCATTTAAATGGGTTTTACCCAAATTTACACCCCCTATTTCATCCCTGAGGGGATGATTTTCGGGGTAAAAACTATCCGTTGTCCTACTCCGGGACTCAAACTATCGTTCAACCAAATTTTATCAAAATGGGTCACAAACAAATTTTCACCCCCAATTACATCCCCTTAGGGGGATGATTTTCGGGAGTAAACTATCCCTCTTAACTATCTCCATACCAAATTTCATCTAAATCAATTCTATCCAAATTTTCACCCTTCATTTCACCCCCTCAGGAGAGATTTTTCAGGATGAAAACTATGCATTGTCCTTCCCTGGGAGTTGGGACTCCTTCTACCACTATACCAAATTTTAACTAAATGGCATTTATCCACATTTTCATCCCTATTTCATCCCCTTGGGGGATAATTTTCGGGATTCAAACTATCCATTGTCATTCTCCGGTACTCAAACTATATCTATACCAAATTTGGTCTAAGCGGAGTCCATCCAAAATTTCACCCCCCATTTCACCCCCTTAGGAGAAGATTTCCAGAATAAAAACTATCCAATATCCTTCCTAATAACTTAAACTACCTCTAAACCAAATTTTATCAAAATGGATTACATCCAAATTTTCACCCCTCCATTTTACCCCCTAAAAGGAAGATTTTCGGGATAAATACTATCCTTTGACCTTGTTCGCATGCAGCGAACAAAAGTTCCACTTGTGACTTTAGAATAAACATAGGACGTAGCTTGGAATGAACCTTGAACAAGTGTGCGCTGTCTTTTACAACCCGACTATCCGCGGTCTTATAAAATAATTGCTACATCACATCATCATCATAATCATCACCACGCGTGTGCATACATAGAACTGACCCATTGGTTTTTATGAATTTGGTCACATGGTATCTAAATTTGACTACATTGACTCGAACAAAATTAGGGCTTTAAAAAGCCTAACATCACGCAAACGGCTGAGTCGGAAAGTGGTTTTCAGAAACCCATAATATGTTTGAGCAAGTTATCCAAAGATACCCATACTCCACATTGGCTTAGAGAGAAAAAAATACATTCCCACTTTCCGTATAGGGTACCTACCCCAAAATATATATTTTTCAACATTTTATGCAACCGTTTTGTGGGCGTGATTGATTTTTATACCCATTCCAAATTACAGCTTTCTAGTAGTAAAGGTTCACTGAGCTAAACCGCATACAGACAGACGGTCAGATGGACATACGGACATGGCAAAACTATAAGCGCTCCTTGTTGACTACGAAACCCTAAAAATCAAATACAAGTCTGTAATCTCCTGAAGCTGTGAAAATTCAAACAGCGATACGAAGTTATAAGATAGGTACAGTACTACAGTACCTATACATATGTACCTATTAGATATGGATTGAATTTTGCAGGGTGCCGTGCTTCCCTCACATACCTACATAATTCAGTCCATCCAAAGTATAGTATAACCAACATATGTTATAATGTTCTAGAGAATTCCATAACCTCAAGAGTAAAGAAAATGAAACCATTACTTGCCTTGTTTTATTATTATACGAAAATAATACAAAGTTATATACGTTGTTTTATTTTCGTGTAATATACATCTACCTAATCATCTTTATGTAAAGACTGTAGGTATCGTTAAGTATAAATACAACTTGACAGAGGTTTAATTTGATTAAAACCTTAGAATAATAACGCATAGAAGGATAGTTTCATACGGCCGACGCGCCAAGCGTGATGCATAAAATGGATTCATGTAGTTGTGATCAACTCGTATTCACACGCGCCAATACGCACACAAACGCACCAACTTTGTTCCACCGATCGGCGTACCGGGCCATTTATTGGTGGCCTCACCGTTGCGCGTGAACTGCGTTTCTATGCGTTATTATTCTAAGATTAAAACATAATGTTATTAATTCAAACTGATGTCAATATATGTATTCAATGTCGGCTTTGACTTGAATTGTTTGATTTCCTCGTTAGTTATTCTAAACTTAAAATGCGGAGACGTTCACTCGAAAAATGATTAAAAATGTATTCAAATGGAGAAAAAAGCAACGCAAGAGGTTAAATAATCACAAAGTTATAAGCGTCCAAAGTTTTAAGAGGGGGTATGTTCTGTCCCTTTTCCGCAAAACGCACTTTCATATGAAACGATTGTCATTTACTATGACGCTAGACGATCGTGACGTCACGATCCCGGAGCGTTTTATCTCTCTAACAAGCAATATTAAAACGGTTGTAGCTTCGTAATTTTTTGAGATATTCGAATGGGATTTTCGTCATTATTAGGCATATTTTTTGCCTTCTTTCTTTTGAAGTAATAATAGATTTTGAGTCTACACCCCTATTGGGTACCTATTTGACAACAATGAATATAAATTGTTTTTTTCATTAGCAACAGCAGGTCGATCACGTAACGCATTGTACGAACGTCGGGTGGGTCTAAATGTCACTTTTTATATGGACAATTGACAGTTAAATTGTACCGACGCGCGTTAGGAACGTTACGTGATTACCCCTCAGATATACATTACGAAAATAATCGGAAAGTATGAACCTTTCATTTATGTTTGCTTTTTTAAGATTATTAAATTCATAAAAACTAGCAATAAGGACGTTGTTAGCATGTGACGTCACAACATAGTGATCCTACAAATTCCATATACCTACTTAGTGCATGTTGTTAGGTGAAAATACTTCACTTTCGGATACCGGCGCCATATTTTAGTATGTTGTTGGGTATGTCCCCTGGATTCCAAAACTGCCGGGAAACAATCTCTAAAGAGTCGATCTCCCCTGTAATGACTTCATCAAAAACGCCGCGGCCGCGCTTGGAAAAGTGTAAATTACATCCAAATTATGCAATATATATACACTAGTTTAAGTTCTATTAGCAAAAGTACAAAAAATCACGAAAAAAATCTAAGGAAAACTAGTAAAGATACACGAATGTAAATCTGGTTTTTCAGCTTAAGATTTTAGTTTCTTATTTTTTGAAAAAGAGCAAAATTGGGAAAATTGTGCTCAAAAATCCAACAACCCAAAGCGAGTTTTCCCTACAAGATTAATTTTATCGAAATTACAATTTTCCAGAAACCAGCATAAACTTTTAGTAGGTATGTTCTTAGTTAAGACATGTTATGTGCACCGCAAAACTGCAGAGAGACAGTTTCTAAAGTGCTCATGACCCAATCTTCATTGCCGCGGAGGCTTATTGAAAAGTGGAAATTTTACCTAAACCATGTAATACATTGCACGTAGAACCGATGGCCGTTGGGGCGGGGCGGTTCTCGAGTGGCGACCACGTACCGGCTTGCGCGGCGTGGGTACAAGGTGGACTGATGACCTGGTAAAGGTCGCGGGAGTCCGCTGGATGCGGGTGGCGCAGGACCGGCCATTGTGGCACTCTTTGGGGGAGGCATATGTCCAGCAGTGGACGTCTTTCGGCTGATATTAAAGTAAAGCTTGCAATTGCATGTTTGTAGGGGAGGCGTCTTCCGATAAACATTTTTGTAAGACAATTTAATAAATCAATGTCTACCGGAATTCGCCACCCGACATTACACATTTCAGTCGGCGAGCCTAACCAAACCAGGAAAAATCTTAACAGCGTGTTGTAGGATTCAGTATGGGCGAGGTGCGGCCGTAACAGCGACATCTTCTGGCGTATTCGGTACTATTAGTATCGTCGCGGGGGATAGCCAGTAGTATCGCCGTTTCTCCTTGTGTAGCTACAGAATAGGTACCTACAGAATTTCAAGTTTAGATAGGTAGTCCAAGAATATGCAATGAAGAGGTAATTTTCATACAAGGTATTTGACAACAATGAAAATAATCGGAAAGTATCAAGCTTTCATTTATGTTTGCTTTATTAAGATTTTTAAATTCATAAAAACTAGCATAACATAGTAATCCTTACGAATTCCATACTAACAGAGCGATTTTGACGGGTCATAAATATAAGCTGATTTGACTTTTGTCAAATACCGAATTCTGACTAAACTCACATAGTTAAGGAACATTTTCGAATACCGAAAACAAACGTTTACTCGTAAAGTAAAGCTCTTGCATGTAGGGGTGACGTCTACGGATAGGCATTTGGTATGGTTATTTAAATATTCAATGTCTATTAGAATACGTCACCACCTTATATACAGGGTGACTGGTAATTCGACCTATTCCTTGAAAGGGGTTATACTAGAGCTAATTTGCAACAATTTATGTCCAGTCAACCAGGGGTCTCTTGATTGATGTTTTTAAGGTAGCTGGGACTTGTAAATTTTTCGATGAATGTTGTGACTTCGCGTAGCTCCGACGCTGCGGGAACAGCAGCCCTTCCGCCCTTGCGTCACTTCGCTTGGCTCCGCAGCTTCGGCTTAGTGGCCGCCTTCGGCGACCAGCCTCAGCCGCTCGCCTCGCTCGTTCCTGCGCTTCGTCACGGCGGGCAAGGGCTGCTGTCCCTCCGCGCCTCCGTTCTCTTTAATAAACATTCTAGGGGTAGGGCAGACAATACCACGTGGATGGTGGGGTGCTCCGATTCGGTTTTGAGTTATTTTTGGAGCCACTGAGGTCAAATATCTCGGCCCTAGATTCGGACTTTCGCTGCCTAATATCATACATAATACAAAATGCCATCATTGAAAATTGTACATTCTACAATCCGTCATTTAGCTCGGTAATAATTATCAAGTTTAGAGAAAAGTTGACAAGACGCAAACGAGGCTCGAACTCACGATTTTTTTTTATTTGCCAAGAAAAGGGTTAAGACAAATTTTGATTGTACCCTTTATATTTTTGTTTATGTGACTGTTTGTGTTCTAAATAAAAAAATAAAAAAAAATTACGGACAACTACTTACATACTTACGTATGTACGAACAGGTCAAGTTAATATAAAGCTTGTAAAAATAATAATATATGAATACCTCTCTAGTACAGTACGGTAACATTATGTATGTAGGTAGTGCAGGAAAACTAGTGTAAAGAAAATAAACACACTTGCAAATGTAATACGAACGTAATTTATTTCACAATGTCATCAAAATTCTATTTATGCAAGGAGAAAAAATGTAAATACATTCCACATTATTAAAGATTGTTGTCGCGGTTTAGTTGTTAATAACATTATCAGAGAAAACTAACAAAAAATCAACAGCCTGAAAAGGTACAACGTTAGAGCAAATTTATCACTTTTTAATGGCCCTAAAAAGGTACATAGGATGTCCCCAAGTAATAGTTTATAACCCTTTTGACGCACAGCACGCAAAGGTAAACAATAATAATGTCCCCACTTCCCAACTGGTAACGAGCCGCTCCGCTTGTCGTTCGTTATCGGTACGCCCAGCTACGGGAAACCAAGACACGGATGCTTTTTAAATAATATTATAAGGGTAAGTAATGATAAGCGCGTGGAATGGTCGTATGACGTGAATGATGATATGTAATGATGTTCCTAAACGAATTAACCGAAAAAAATATCTACGCTGGCGAACAAGAAGCCTTTCTAAATTTTGAAAATAAAAGTTGACCCGATAAAATAATCAGAGCCCGGCTATGCACGGTCGGCGCGATAGCGGGTAGTCACCCAGAATAATCAGAGCCCGGCTATGCACGCTCGGCGCGATAGCGGGTAGTCACCCAGAATAATCAGAGCCCGGCTATGCACGCTCGGCGCGATAGCGGGTAGTCACCCAGAATAATCAGAGCCCGGCTATGCACGCTCGGCGCGATAGCGGGTAGTCACCCAGAATAATCAGAGCCCGGCTATGCACGCTCGGCGCGATAGCGGGTAGTCACCCAGAATAATCAGAGCCCGGCTATGCACGCTCGGCGCGATAGCGGGTAGTCACCCAGAATAATCAGAGCCCGGCTATGCACGCTCGGCGCGATAGCGGGTAGTCACCCAGAATAATCAGAGCCCGGCTATGCACGCTCGGCGCGATAGCGGGTAGTCACCCAGAATAATCAGAGCCCGGCTATGCACGCTCGGCGCGATAGCGGGTAGTCACCCAGAATAATCAGAGCCCGGCTATGCACGCTCGGCGCGATAGCGGGTAGTCACCCAGAATAATCAGAGCCCGGCTATGCACGCTCGGCGCGATAGCGGGTAGTCACCCAGAATAATCAGAGCCCGGCTATGCACGCTCGGCGCGATAGCGGGTAGTCACCCAGAATAATCAGAGCCCGGCTATGCACGCTCGGCGCGATAGCGGGTAGTCACCCAGAATAATCAGAGCCCGGCTATGCACGCTCGGCGCGATAGCGGGTAGTCACCCAGAATAATCAGAGCCCGGCTATGCACGCTCGGCGCGATAGCGGGTAGTCACCCAGAATAATCAGAGCCCGGCTATGCACGCTCGGCGCGATAGCGGGTAGTCACCCAGAATAATCAGAGCCCGGCTATGCACGCTCGGCGCGATAGCGGGTAGTCACCCAGAATAATCAGAGCCCGGCTATGCACGCTCGGCGCGATAGCGGGTAGTCACCCAGAATAATCAGAGCCCGGCTATGCACGCTCGGCGCGATAGCGGGTAGTCACCCAGAATAATCAGAGCCCGGCTATGCACGTTCGGCGCGATAGCGGGTAGTCACCCAGAATAAGAAGTGAGGGAGGGTCGTAAGTGCGAAGGGGAGCCTAATTACAGATCGAAAGATAGAGGCTAGACCTAACTCCTAATGTATTACTAATCTGATCGCGAAGGTCCAGCACGACCTACTTACTTAAAAAATGCTACTATTCAACTGAAGAGTACCTAATAGATACTCGTAAGTAATGTTAGTTATTTTAAGGGATATATTGTATTGTATTTTATGTATAGGTAGCCATAAGAATGCAACGCCCTAGCAGGGTTCATGTTTGATACTTTTAATGCAAATATGTATTAGAAATTAAGACCTTTGTAAACAACATGATGCAATAAATAACTTGAACTTGAACTTGAACCTCGTTGCCTCAACCGGTTTCCACGCCCGGCAGGGTGTCTCGTGAAACAGACGCTCCCAAGCGTTTGTGAATGACGGTCCGAAACTCGTCCGCCCGAAGCTGGCGGCTACCAACAAATAAAACCAGTTAAGACTACACCACAACAACTACAAAACCGGCAAAATTAACAGACCCTAATGATGTAAACAAACACTCACCCGAACAGTCCTCTAGTTCGGCAACGCAAATATCCGATAGTCGAGCCAATTCAGCAATCGCTGTGCAATAAATACAGGCTTCCTGTGGCGCTGTGGCTGGAATTTTCGAGATGAGATTCACAGCTAAAAGATTTATCACAAAGGGAAGATCGCGCACTTCCGCGCCTGGGTCAAAATTAATCAGATTAAACAGTAAGAACAGGGCTGTTTAGATATGGCTCCGTAAACAAGAAGCAAGATCGCACCACGATTTCTATATCAAGAATGACGCCTTCACCAATTTGTTTACCAAAATTGACAAGATTCGAGAAGAATATTCTATGCATTTCAAATTTGAATCTTTAAAAATAATAGCCGAAAAACCAGCTAGTCCCTCAAAACGACGTGCAGCAAGTAGATATGATTCTACTAAAAAAATAATGAACAAAATAAAATACAGATACTTAACGCAATAAAAGCAAATGCAGGGAGTTATCACTGCAGTAGGTACATACAGGTCGATTCACGAAAGCTGGCACGAATGAATTGAACGAGTGAATGATAATGTCTATGTGTGCATCACATTATTATTAAATACAGGTTGATGCAAAAAGTGATTATGATAATTGTGTTGCAGAGATTTTGCATTTTATAAATAAATAAATATATAATTATAACCATGTTTCATGCACAATGACGATCGTGAAACGTGAAAACAACAGTTAGATTTCGTTAGAATTTTGAATCTTTTCGCCGTCATTTTGTAGATTGCGGCGTCAGTGTGAAAACAGGATAAGTAAATAAATAATAATAAGTATAAATAAATTAAAAACTCTGTTGACGACGGACTCTTTGGTCTGCTCTTTTTTTAGATTTTTATAATTCGAACCAGCTATCACCTTGCGATTCTTGACATTAAGTTAATATTTAATTTCCTGTATAAGTCCTGTGTTACTTGAAATAAATGTTTCATTCATTAAAAATAAGTCAGAAAAATAAATAAACGTTTTATTTACAAAGGACTTTAATAATAATTAATTACTAAAAGGATTAACATGATACTTGGTGCAGATTATAATAATATAATTATTTTTTTCTTAAATAACGAAAATGTATTAAGTACATGTTTACAATATATTAGGAGCCCCTGTATATTAGGAGCTATAGAGAATAAAGAACTATGTCTGGCGGCTTTCTTAGACGTGGAGGGAGCGTTTGATCGTACCACGTATAATGCTATTAGCGAAGCAGCTGCAAAACATGGTATAGAGCCGACCATATTTTATGTAAATGGATAGGCAACATGCTAAATGGCAGACTGATAAAGTCATCTCTTTTAGGGGATGAGATAATGGCCACGGCCACAAAGGGATGTCCACAAGGTGGGGTACTTTCACCAACTCTATGGAGTTTGGTGGTGAACTCACTCTTGATAGAACTCAATAAAGGTCCCATCCACACGGTAGGATATGCTGATGATTTAGTGATACTGGTTAATGGGAAATTCCCAAGTACGGTATCAGAAATCATGAACAAGGCACTGAGGGAAGTGGAGAGATGGTGCGATTGTCACCAATTATCCATTAATCCAGGCAAAACTGTAGTCCCTTTACTAGGAAAAGGACCCTTCGCGGAATACAGCAGTTAAAGCTGTACGGAAGGGTACTAGAACTGTCCAATGACGTGAAATATCTAGGTGTCACACTGGATAAGGAACTGAACTGGAAGCAGCATACAGATCTCAGCATTACAAAGGCCCTGAGGGTATTTGGAATGTGTAGATCAGCGTATGGCAAAACATGGGGACTGAACCCCAAGGTACTGAAGTGGATCTACACCATGATGGTGAGACCCATAATACTGTACGGTAGCCTGGTATGTTAGCAGCTAACAGCACATGACGAAGTGTTTATGTCGAGTGCCAGGGTTGGGCAAGATACCTGTTGGCACAGAATAAATAATATATGTTGTACTTCGTACCTACAGAAGGTTCTCTTTTAACAAATCCCCTTTTAACCCCCGACGGAAAAAGAGGGGCGTTAATATAAGTTTGACGTGTCTGTGTGTCTGTCTGTAGCAACGTAGCTCCTAACCGAATAGACCAATTTAAATGCGGTTTTTTTATCCAAAAGCTGACGTGATCGAGATGGTTCTTAGCTACGTTTCAACAAAATCGGTTTGGCCGTTTTTGAGATATTGAACTTTGGAATGAAAATGTCGCAACACGATAAAACGAATGCCAGCAGGTCGAGAAAGTTGTGCTGAGCAAGAATCAGATGATTATCGCACCTAAAACTGGCCGAAAATTTGAAAAATCCTTTACTTTATTCATATTAAGAGGACCTTCAGATATCGATTTTGATCCAAATCGGATTGTAGTTAAAGAATTTCAAGATGGCGGCAACTTATTTACAATCCAAGCTCGGATTCATATTAGGAGGCCCCGCGGACCCCCAGATATCGATTTTGAACCAAATCGGGCAGTATTTAAAGAATTTCAAGATGGCGACCACTTTTTTACAATCCAAGCTCGGATTCATATTAAGAGGCCCCGCGGACTCTCAGATATCGATTTTGAACCAAATCGGGCAGTATTTAAAGAATTTCAAGATGGCGACCACTTTTTTACAATCCAAACTCGGATTCATATTAAGAGGCCCCGCGGACTCTCAGATATCGATTTTGAACCAAATCGGGCTGTATTTAAAGAATTTCAAGATGGCGGCCACTTTTTTACAATCCAAACTCGGATTCATATTAAGAGGCCCCGCGGACTCTCAGATATCGATTTTGAACCAAATCGGGCTGTATTTAAAGAATTTCAAGATTGCGGCAACTTATTTACAATCCAAGCTAGGATTCATATTAAGAGGCCCCGCGGACCTTCAGATATCGATTTTGAACCAAATCTGACTGTATTTAAAGAATTTCAAGATGGCGGCAATTTATATACAATCCAAGCTCGGGTTCATATTAAGAGGCCCCGCGAACCCTCAGATACCGATTTTGAACCAAATCTGGCAGTATTTAAATAATTTCAAGATGGCGGCCACTTTTTAAAAATCCATTTTGGATTCTTATTAAAAAGCCCCTTGGAACCAGTAACGATTTTGAAAATCAAAAAAATGGCCGCCTTTTCTAAATATATATTTATATTTAAAGATCTGAGTGAGTAGTACAGTAGACGGCAAACTTCGTGCGCAAATGACTTTGCCTGCGCAAAGGCGAATTGTACGTGCGAGCTGCCCCCCACTTCGTCCCGCATGTTCAAGTTGTTTGCCGGGAACTGTACCTACTTATGAAATGATTGAAAATGAATCAAGTAATAATAAATAAATTAATATCTCTCCAAACATATTTTTGACAACCCTGACTCATTAGCGGTTACGCTAAGCGGGTGCGTAAATTCGTAGATGAATGAAGCTTGCCTACTGGTTGTAGTTCTTTATACTGTGGTATGGCAATCGAACCACCTTAAGTGACAGGATAAGAGCGTCGTCTCGTTCTTTCGAACGCGAACGGTGTCAGCCAGGGTCGGATGCTCTATCTTGTCACTTATCGCGTGATAGGCCTTCCATGCTACGGGGCATGGCCTGGATCATATAATTTTATTCGTTCTTACTGGAATTAATAAGAACGACTACAAAAATTTCAACAACTTTTTACTCTTCAAAATTTCGAAAGGTAAGTCCAAATTATTTTAATGCATGTAATACTGAAACAGTAATTGAAAATAGACAAATATTTTATTATGTGCGATGCTCTTTACTGAGGCTAGATTTTGATTTTATTAGTAGACAGATGTTGAATCTCTGAAATAAATAAAGTAGCTGAAGTACTAGATTAGTCGATAATATTTAGAAGATAATATATTTTACCGGTATATGAGTTGTGTGAATTGTTGTTTGTAAATTGGCGCTGGATTGAACATATTCTGTTGGGATTTGGGAATATAAAGATGGCGTATCCTATACTATTAAACGAGCAATATTTGTATATATATAAATATATTTGCAATCACGTTCTCGGAAACGGCTCTAACGATTTCGATGAAATTTGGAATATAGGTGGTTATGGGGGCGAGAAATCGATCTAGATAGGTCTCGTTTCCGAGAAAATTCGTTTTCTCGAGATTTTCTCGCATAAAGATTTGTTAATGCAATATAGTACGTAATTAGACTAATGGTAATAACATTGGCTTACAACGCCGGTGGCCGGGTGTTCAAATCCCAGCCAGGAAATGTTTTTTTTTGCTTTATTTTTTTATAGAGAATGTTTTTTCGTAGTATTAAAGCCGGGAAAAGCATGGTCATACGTTTTTTTTATTGTTTATATATCTCTTTGTTTTTAAATTATAATAGATATAAAAATATGTTTTTATATCACTGTGCCTTTTTTTATCCATAAGGTTATTTAGGTTGAAAAAAGTTAGATTAGTCAAGTGAGTCCCCCCCCCGTGAATCCCTCGATGATTGGGTACCAGGCTGGTTCGCAGGTTTTCTCCAAGAAAAAAAAGGTATAGGTATGAATTGCTCAGGGTCCAACAAAAAATAAAAATGATGGAGCAGAACTCTCTAGATAGAGTTAGGTGAGTAGATATTGCATTACACAATGCTCTTTAAAAAATAATTCAACATAAAAAAAAACTTGCGACGGATATGATTTTCAAATAATAAAATAGAGATTATATAAACCATTTTTTTACCTACAAAGGGAAAAATTACAACCAGAAATTATAAATAATAATATTCTTAACTCAGCATTTAGAATCACAAATTCAAAGAAAGGCATTATTAATGCCTGAATTAAGTTTCCGATAATGATGAGCACCATCTAGCGAAGCGTTATTAGCCCAGTGGCGCCTGCGAATCGGAAACAATAACGCAGGTTAAGCAAAGATGGCAGCGGTCAGTCCTTGGATGGGTGACCGCCTATTTGAGTGGTTACTAAAATGAGCGCTTCCTTGCTTTGGAAGGCACGCTAAGCAGTTGATCCCGGCTGCTGTCTATGACAGTAGTCGTTAAGCCGAGTTAGAGGCCTTCGGGCGGCTTAAGAATCTCTAACAGTCGAGTTGCCCACTCACTTGACTAATCTAACTTTTTTCAACCTAAATAACCTTATGGAAAAAAGAAGGCACAGTGCTATAAAAAACATGTTTTTAATATCTATTATAATTTAAAAACAAAAAGATATATAAACAATAAAAAAAACGTATGACCATGCTTTTCCCGGCTTTAATACTACGAAAAATCATTCTTTATAAAAAATAAAGCAAAAAGAAACATTCCCTCGCTGGGATTTGAACCCCCGACCAAAGGTGTTGTAAGTCAATGTTATAACCATTCGTCTAATCAAGCGATGACAGCTGCGGTGAAATTACGTACTATATTGCACTAACAAATCTTTATGCGAGAAAATCTCGAGAAAACGAATTTTCTCGGAAACGAGACCTATCTATATCGATTTGTCGCCCCCGTAACCACATATATTCCAAATTTCATCGAAATCGTTAGAGCCGTTTCCGAGAACTTGATTGCAAAGATATATATATACAAATATTGCTCGTTTAATAGTATAGGATAATTTTCAATTCCAAGGCGAGTTTTTTAAGACCAATAAAAATAAACAAACATCTTTTAAAAATAAAATTAAACAATATATAGGAAGTAAACTTACTCGTATTTTCACCCGAGCAGAGCTCGGTCGCCCAGATATTTAGTTTAATAGAAGCTGTTCTATTAACCCGTTGCTCACATACTGTCTATGACAGTAGTCGTTAAGCCGAGTTAGAGGCCTTCGGGCGGCTTAAGAATCTCTAACAGTCGAGTTGCCCACTCACTTGACTAATCTAACTTTTTTCAACCTAAATAACCTTATGGAAAAAAGAAGGCACAGTGCTATAAAAAACATGTTTTTAATATCTATTATAATTTAAAAACAAGAAGATATATAAACAATAAAAAAAACGTATGACCATGCTTTTCCCGGCTTTAATACTACGAAAAATCATTCTTTATAAAAAATAAAGCAAAAAGAAACATTCCCTCGCTGGGATTTGAACCCCCGACCAAAGGTGTTGTAAGTCAATGTTATAACCATTCGTCTAATCAAGCGATGACAGCTGCGGTGAAATTACGTACTATATTGCACTAACAAATCTTTATGCGAGAAAATCTCGAGAAAACGAATTTTCTCGGAAACGAGACCTATCTATATCGATTTGTCGCCCCCGTAACCACATATATCCCAAATTTCATCGAAATCGTTAGAGCCGTTTCCGAGAACGTGATTGCAAAGATATATATATACAAATATTGCTCGTTTAATAGTATAGGATAATTTTCAATTCCAAGGCGAGTTTTTTAAGACCAATAAAAATAAACAAACATCTTTTAAAAATAAAATTAAAAATTATATAGGAAGTAAACTTACTCGTATTTTCACCCGAGCAGAGCTCGGTCGCCCAGATATTTAGTTTAATAGAAGCTGTTCTATTAACCCGTTGCTCACATACTAATAAAGACATTACATTTCAGCTGCTAATAAAAACTTTAGTCGCTTCGCTGCATTTAAGTATAATTTACCTACTAAAGGTCACGCGGACGAAGTCGCTGGCATAACCTAGTCCCGTAGTATGGATGGCGTTTATCACGCGTTAAGTGACAGGATAAGAGCGTCGTCTCGTTCTATTGAACGGTGTCAGCCAGGGACGGATGCTCTATCTTGTCACTTATCGCGTGACATATCCCATGCTACGGGGCCTGGATCATATAATTTTATTCGTTCCTACTGGAATTAATAGGAACGACTACAAAAATTCCACAAACGAACAAGCTCAGATAGCTATTAGATGATTCGAAAGGTTAATAGTGCAACTCCATTAACCCAGGAAAAATCTTAACAGCGCGAAGTAAAATCTGGTACAACAAAGCACAGCGCCATCTATTAGACTATATTGTTACTTAACCAAGAATTCTAGACTTTGTAGAGGGTGAAGAGTAAATAAAATACATACGGGCAAGGGAAAATATATTTCAGTAGAATATTTTGACGTTTATCAAATATTCATTAAATTATTTTAATGCATGTTATACTGAAACAGTAATTGAAAATAAACAAATATTAGTTCATACAACTAACGCCATCTTTTGACGAAGAACCTTATTACTATCTGTAAAACATTGAAATGTTATTATTTTGTTCAGCTATTTAGCAGATAAACATACAAAATATAAGAATATAAGTAACTTTCAGTGTGTCAGCCAGGGTCGGATTCTCTATCTTGTCACTTATCGCGTGATAGGCCATCCATGCTACGGTGCATGGCCTGGATCATATAATTTTATTCGTTCTTACTGGAATTAATAAGAACGACTACAAAAATTTCAACAACTTTTTACTCTTCAAAATTTCGAAAGGTTAATAGTGTAAGTCCAAATTATTTTAATGCATGTAATACTGAAACAGTAATTGAAAATAGACAAATATTTTATTATGTGCGATGCTCTTGACTGAGGCTGGATTTTGATTTTATTAGTAGACAGATGTTGAATCTCTAAAATAAATAAAGTAGCTGAAGTACTAGATTAGTCGATAATATTTAGAAGATAATATATTTTACCGGTATATGAGTTGTGTGAATTGAACATATTCTGTTGGGATTTGGGAATATAAAGATGGCGTATTAGTTTAATAGAAGCTGTTCTATTAACCGTTCCTCACATACTAATAAAGACATGACATTTCAGCTGCTAATAAAAACTTTAGTCGCTTCGCTGCATTTAAGTATAATTTACCTACTAAAGGTCACGCGGACGAAGTCGCTGGCATAACCTAGTCCCGTAGTATGGATGGCGTTTATCACGCGTTAAGTGACAGGATAACTAAGAGCGTCGTCTCATTCTATTGAACGGTGTCAGCCAGGGACGGCTGCTCTATCTTGTCACTTATCGCGTGACATATCCCATGCTACGGGGCCTGGATCATATAATTTTATTCGTTCCTACTGGAATTAATAGGAACGACTACAAAAATTCCACAAACGAACAAGCTCAGATAGCTATTAGATGATTCGAAAGGTTAATAGTGCAACTCCATTAACCCAGGAAAAATCTTAACAGCGCGAAGTAAAATCTGGTACAACAAAGCACAGCGCCATCTATTAGACTATATTGTTACTTAACCAAGAATTCTAGACTTTGTAGAGGGTGAAGAGTAAATAAAATACATACGGGCAAGGGAAAATATATTTCAGTAGAATATTTTGACGTTTATCAAATATTCATTAAATTATTTTAATGCATGTTATACTGAAACAGTAATTGAAAATAAACAAATATTAGTTCATACAACTAACGCCATCTTTTGACGAAGAACCTTATTACTATCTGTAAAACATTGAAATGTTATTACTTTGTTCAGCTATTTAGCAGATAAACATACAAAATATAAGAATATAAGTAACGTTATTTATCAAATGTACACCAAAGCATTTTAAAGCATGTAATTAAGACTAAGAAAATGATATTTAAATACTGTTTAAACCGGGTCTAACGCGATTCTTATTTACCTTTATTGCTGACGTTTCGACACGGGTTGCACCGGTCATGGTCGCAGATAACTGTCGTCCCAGCAAGTTGTCAACAGAGATATGGGTTTACAGTATTTAAATATGTGTACAAAGCGCGAGAGTTTAAAGTGTTATAAGAAAATGATGTCATAAAAATTCAAAATTCGCAACACTTACGCCATCTGTTGACGAATAGCCATACTTGTTTCCTTAGAGCACTGACTTATTATTTTATGCTCTGTTATTTTGTTATTTATACCCTGAGAAAATTACGTTTTTTTTGGAAATAATTCAATATCAGGCTAATTATTTGTATACGGCTTTTAATAAACATTAAGAGGAATTTTAGAACTGGCTAAATGCAGTGCACTAACTGTTACCCTGTCCCAGTTAGTACAATGCATTTAGCCAGTTCTATAGGCCGCTTTTAAGTCTTTCTTCTAATATATTCCTACCCAATGCCACATGCGTGTTAACGACGTACTTATTAATTCTTAATCAGACCCCTATCATTGGTACACAGACGTATAACAAAATCCAACAATCACATTAACAGTTTCGATTCTATAGAGATTCCCAGGTTTCTTAGGTTGTTATCAAGTTGACGGCTATGATTAGAAATATTCCTATTGACTCCACACCCATCTTAAGTTCTCGTGTAGTCTCAATGTATACGTGACTAGCTAATAGCTATGATCTATTGCGTAACGTTTCGTACGTAAGTACGTCGGGTATTTGTTGTACGAGAGAATGACAGTTTATCTTGTTCAAAAATTTACGCGATTACCCCTCTGTTCGAATAGACATTACATATTTAAAATGACTAAAACAAAACAAATGTCTATTTGAACAGTCCGTAACAGAGAGGCAACATGCAATGGAGACGTCTTTACTTTCTGACCGATACTTGTCATTTAGCTGTCCTACCTGCACGTTAAAACGTAAAACACATACGTTTCTATTTTGATTTTAGGTCATCCCCATGCCGAATCGAAAAGTCTATTCATTCTAATAGGAGAGGTCGTTACCTACTTTTCCACAAATGCTTATGAAAACTGAACCTTCTGAGATGAAAAGTCAGTGTACAGTGTATCTACAAATTCTCATAAAATGGCCCCACCATTATACTAGACAATTACGTGGCTAGCACCTATACAAAAAACCGCGTTAGCAAGGTGCCATTAAAATTGCCAGCTTCAGAAATCCTAAAAAACCTCGAAACCTCACCTAATTTGAAAAGCTAGTCCGGCTGGGTGGAACACTGCGGCACGGGGTCCTCGCACTATACGCTCTGGGGAACAGCGACGAGTAGGTGGGGTGAAGAGGTGTTGGGAGGCTGATGTATGTATTTGCGGTTTTAATTTTTATTTACTTATAATGTACCCAATTTACAGTGTATGATTAATACCAAATATATGAATATGATAATATGATGTAACGGTGACTGTTGGTGACATGTATATGCACGACGCGGGGATGTTGATCGGAGTGTCTGAGGGCTTGGAGCACTTGCAGCAGCATTCTGGAAATAATAAACTGATTTTTAACACACTGGAGTGTACAGCGGCGCTACCACGAAAGTCGGAACTCGCACTATCTTCCTATCTGTCGCTTGAATATGCAAGTGCGATAGAGATACACGAACGAACGAAGCGTTTCATAGTTTATTTATTTATACTACGACGGTGGCAAACAAGCTTACGGCCTGCCTGATGTTAAGCTGGTACCGTCGCCTATGGACACTTGTGACTCCAGAAAAACCACAAGCGCGTTGCTGACCCTTTATTCACTTGAGGATTCGCTGTGTTGGCAGATAGAGACATGCAGGTCCCTCACTCCCAACACAGCGCATCCTAGGGAGCTCTGGCGACCTTAATCACCACCAGGAACACAACACCACATACTTCATAGCATGCAATAATATAGCAACACTACAAAGCAGTGGTGCTATTATGGCTGCGGTCTTCTGTAAGGTGGAGGTACTTCCCCAGTTGAGTGCTCCACATACGAGCAAGATGACATTCCGCTGTGCCCTACCTCTCTTATAATAGTACACAAAAGCCTGAAAATGGTCGCTGAACGCATTGATTGTGCATATTTGACGCACTGTTGTATGGTGCACATACACTTGGCGTCAAAAGTATCACACCTTTCCAAAAATTCGTTTTAAAGCTATTACTCCTTAGGTACTTACTGTACCCTGTCGATATTAGTATCATTTAAAAGGTAATAAAACCCCCTAGGCTTTAGCTATTTGTAATAGAGAACAAACACTCAAGCATTCAAACATCAGCATGCAAGCATCAGCAAACTTTTCCAGCAAACACTCAAACGCGGCTCAGTGGATGGATCGTAGAGTTTCATGCTGGTGCTAATGCCATTAGTGGCTTATTTACAGCTATAGTTCGGTCTAACTATTTACTAAGTAGGTATGTTAGTTTACATTCACAAATATTTTTACAAAACGTGACATAATCACATAATTATAATTGACTTATTTATTAGAACCTCTCAGAGGTATAGTAAAAATAATGTGTGTGAATCGTGACAGTTTACATCAATATATGTACTTACATTCCGTTTACTGTATCACTCATCAACAATAACTTGGTTGGTTACAAGGCGTCATCATAGTTGTTACTTGACATAAAATACTTGTTTACATCTTTAGCTGATATAGGGTTGGATAGGTATAAATCTTGTATGTGTTTTGGGAGACTATTTATTATTTTTGGAAGCATGTAATGATTGGTTCTCATGCCGTAAACGTTTTTCATTGCTGGTAATAAACATCTGTGTGAATTAGATAAACTCCTTAGCCTATTGTAACGGTGGTATTCATTCAAGTTGGTAATGTATTTATATTCTTCCTTGAGTATGGAAAGTTTGACCATGTTTTGCACGGGTAGTACCTTACAATAATTTGTTCAATATAGGTATTCATCATCATCCTAGCGTTATTCCCGGTTGTGCCCCTACAGGAGCCCGGGGTCCGCTTTGACACCTAATCCCAAGATTCATTATTGCTGTTTTATTTGTATAATATTGATATGCGTCACTAGATGGCGCTAGGTGTACTTCCTAATTTGTTCATTATACGTATTCATCATCATCCTAGCGTTATTCCCGGTTGTGCCTCTAAAGGAGCCCGGGGTCCGCTTTGACACCTTAGCCCAAGATTCATTATACGAATTGCCTTCAACTATTTCTATTGCTATTTTATTTTTTTAATATTGATATGCGTCACTAGATGGCGCTATGTGTACTTCCTAATTTGTTCATTATACGTATTCATCATCAGCATAATAGCGTTATTCCCGGTTGTGCCCCTAAAGGAGCCCGGGGTCCGCTTTGACACCTAATCCCAAGATTCATTATACGAATTGCCTTCAATTATTTATATTGTTATTTTATTTACAAAACACATAATGATTTTCGACCATTCAAGCCTGGAGAGCTATCCCAGGACTGAAACATTCCAAGGCACTTATTAGAGTTGGAACCGCCTACGCATGCTGGTCAGGGTGCTTACAGGACTGGAAACGATAGGACTGTGTGACACAAGGCAGTGCAGATTCTGCTTTGAAGCAGAGGAGACACCTACACACATCCTAACCGAATGCCCTTGCCTCGTGCGCAGTCGTAACTCCTTCTTGGGCAAACACATCATGTGCCCGGAGGAGATCAAATTTCTTGAGATCAAAAAAATCCTGCAATGCTTTGAGTTTGCAGGACTTGACCAAGAATTGTGTAAGTGGCGATCACAATAGATCAGTGATGGTCGCAGTGATACAAGGGCTTTGACAGCCCGGAAGCCACTACCAGAATAATAATACCTACATCCAGCTTAAAAATATACCACTCCGGTCCACATATGATGTGTATGAAAATATATAATAAAATACCACAAGCAATAAAATCCATAGAACCAATTACCCTTTCAACAAATCATTAAATAAGTTTTTAGTACAAAAAAGTTATTACACACTACAAGATTTTTTTGATGAAGTTTGCGTGAAAAGATAAATGCTTTTCACATATTCTTTTTCCAACTTGAGTAGGTAAATATAATAGTTTCTTTGGGACTTTGATGTCAATTACCTTTAAGCGAAGCCTATTTGTCTACCAAATTAATTAGGTAGTACCTACCTATTAAAAAACCTAGTTCAAGGTACTAATAATATCCAGGTAGTACCTGCAACCTAGATTAAACCTAAATGTAACCTAGATTTAATTTTAACCTTTTCTTTGCTGTGCCCTTACGGGGTCCATTTTATTACTTGTAATATTATGTGTGCAATAAATATTTTGAGTTTGACTTATTTGTATAATATTACTATGCATCACTAGATAGCGCTGGGTGTACTTGCCAATCTGTTTTTCGCGTATTCTTTCTTTTGGGCGTATTCAATAATTTCAAAAAGTTTCAAACTGTGTAGACTGAATTAAAATATATTAAAATATTATATTTATAATAAAGCTTATTGAACATATTTTTTTTTCGTTTCCATAGTCCACACAGCGAGAAATGAGCGTTGCCAAATGTAATAATAATAATAATAAGCCCGCGGGGGCAGCTTGTGGCGAGCTGACGGTGAGTGAGCTGACCGCGGACCCCTAACCCTAAGCTCGAGAGTATGTCGCGGCCGTCTTGTGATAGCCGTGCAGGTGTCCGCTAGTCTCCTCCCATAACCCATGTTCCAGTCCACCCACCATTCAACCCATGGCCTTAGTTTCCATCGCAATCACAGTGCTGCACGGCAATAGTCTTTGCACCTGGCGGGGACCATCACCGGTTGTATCATGTTGTGCGCTCGGAGATGGTACCCGCCATGTGTATCCCTCGCATGTCTAAAATTAAAAAAAACTAACGTTAAATAACCTACGTTCAAAATCCCTAAAATCTAAAAATTTAGATTTTAGTAATTTTAGCCTATGGTTTACTTAGTAGTAAATTGCCTAATTGTCATTAGTAGTAAGTTTTAATAAAAGGTTTTTCCGTTCTTCTATAAAAAAAATAACCTCGAAGACGAAAGCGGGAGCTTTGCTCCCGCTTCCGTCTTCTAACCTATCCGCGATCCGAGTCGGTTTTGCCAAAAAAATATTTGATGCCCACCCAGCTTTGCTCCCGCTTGCGTCTTCGAGATCTTTTTTTTTGTAAAATAGCGGAAAAACTAATAATATCATTTTAGGTATTTTGACCAGCTTCATTCATTTAGACAACTGAAATTATGGAAAATTACAGATATACCAACTAATTCGTTATTAGCCCAAACAATAGTATGCCTAATGCATATTCGGCCAATACACATTAGTCTTGCTAAAATTATGCTAATAGCGTAGTATGCCAGAAAAACAGTAGGCCAAAATATCACTATGCGAAAATACTATTATGCCACAAATAATTATGCCAAACCAATTATGCGAAACTGTATTAGTCTAAAAACCATTATGCGATCCAAGGGGATACCGGGTCACTACCAACTAGGCTAAAGCGGTCGTCAAATAACCTATACTTATTCGGTAATATATCTATTAGTCACTAGATGTCCTTCCTAATTCGTTTTTTATACGTATTGGCTTCAATTATTTCAATATTAGTTATTAGCCCAAACAATAGTATGCCTAATGCATATACGGCCAACACACATTAGTCTTGCTAAAATTATGCTAATAGCGTAGTATGCCAAAATATTACTATGCGAAAGTACTATTATGCCACAAATAATTATGCCAAACCAATTATGCGAAACTGCATTAGGCTAAAAACCATTATGCGATCCAAGGGGATACCGGGTCACTACCAACTAGGCTAAAGCGGTCGTCAAATAATCTATTCTTATTCGGTAATATGTCTATTAGTCACTAGATGGCGCTAGATGTCCTTCCTAATTCGTTTTTTATACGTATTGGCTTCAATTATTTCAATTGATATTTATTTTTACTGTTTTTTTTCTTTGTGGCATTAGATCCAGTTTTTTAATAATATAACTAACCTTAAATATTCAACGATGGCGACGTTTGTGGGGGTGTTTTGATTGATTGAGAATTCGAACCGATACACGACACGCATAAACTATGCAAGCGTACATACATAGGCTACGGTAACACTTATTATAAGTTGTTTGCCACCGACGTGATGTAAAACAATAATATATATCATTATTTAAAATTATCCAGTAGTAGGTATGGCTTTAGACATAAAAATAACGTGTAAGCTATAATTTATACGCGTAGGTACGAAGTCGCGGGCAGAAGCTAGTACCTATTATAAAAAGGATACGAGCAAGACTGTGAGATTACTTACTAATCCGTTTTCAAAAATTAATTAACCAGTGTACCTACAGTCAGCATCAAAAGTAGCTACACAATCGAAGACGTCAAAAGTCTTTACTAAAACGGAATAAGAACTTTTGATGTCTTCGATTGCGTAGCTACTTTTGATGCTGACTGTACCTACAGAAAGGATTTTCTGGGACGACATATAGGCTACGTTTATCCCGCGGGTTCACTGCGTTTTTAACCCCCAATGGAAAAAGAGGGGTGTTATAAGTTTGACGTGTCTGTGTGTGTGTCTGTCTGTGGCATCGTAGCTCCTAAACGAATGGACCGATTTGAATGCGGTTTCTCTTATCCAAAAGCTGACGTGATCGAGATGGTTCTTAGCTACATTTCAACAGAATCGGTTAAGCTGTTTTTGAGATATTGAACATTGAAATGAAAATGTCGGGGGGTTTTCAACTTTTCTAAGTTGTAGTTATTTGCAAAAGCGGGCAGCCAGTAGTGTAGATAGTGAACTTACCCCAAGCCAGACAGAACATGAGTATAGTAGCGCACACCAGCATGCCGACGACGAGGTAGCTCCATGGCCCGTACGGCTTCAGAGCTGCCGCGAACTCCAGGAAGGCGTTGGATTTCTGCTCGCCCTCCGTGATTTTCACTGAAAGTTTCAAATCGCCTGGACTAAATTACACGTGTCTCTGCTTAGAGAATAAATAAATAGCAAGCATAAGGCTTTTATTATGGGTACTAAATGACGATATATTTAATAGATATTAAATAAGACATAAGACATTTATTTAGCAAAATCGTTTACAAGTAGAATTATAAGTACCAGCAGTAAGTGCACTAGGCTTTGCCTGTATCGCAGGAGACCGCATATTACATTTTTCATTGCATGGATTCAAAATATTTTAATCAAATTGGATAGTATATTATAAATATCAATTTAAATAAAGAATACAATGTATGTGTTTGTAAAGTGTTTGTGGTGTATGTAGGTGTGTGTGTTTTATTTCACAATTTCCAGAATATTTATTTCCTCATAAGAAAGTGAATTGAGCCATGCTTGATTTAAGTTTTACTTCCCTCGTCGAGTAGTCTTGCAAAGGATTTTTTGTACTCGACGATTAAAATATGTGTATTAAGATTTCATAGAGAATACTGCAATGTCACTCTTTTCATAGTTGTAGGACGTGTTACTGTCGAAACAATCGAAATAACTACTTTTCGATACGCTCCAGACAACTAAAATAAATTCGACCAATCACGTGGCTGCTTTACTGAACTGTAATTAATTGGACCAATAGAATCGCTTTGATGTCGTACGCTCGTTGATGTCTTTTAAGATATCAACAAGCGTACGAGCGATGAGCTGCACTTCGTTTCAACAGTATCGAGTTTCTTTAATTAGTTCAGTTGACTCGTAGAAAATTAATTTTAATGAACTCGTACAAAAAGTATTGTTCGCAATAGTGTTATAATCAAGCTTTTTAATCTCGTACCTTACTTAGGCCACTCAGCAAGCTTCGTGGCCTAAACACGGTACTCGACTAAAAAGCTCTCTATTATAACACGATTGTGAAAAATACTTTTTTTACATATTTTCAACCGACGAAAAAAACGGAGGAGGTTCTCAAGTCGACGCGTATATATTTTTTTTTTAATGTATGACCACGCATAACCTTTTACAGAGTAGTTCGATTTTGATAATTATTTTTTTATTGGAAAGGGTTACCCCGAAGTTGGTCCCATATAAATTTGGAAAAAAAAAACAACCCTAAGGGTAGGAAATTAGGGGATGATTGATTTTTCGTCGGTTAAAACTTTGTTTTGAAAGTAAATTATATAATAAATGAATCGATGGAGAAATGAGCAAAATCTTTGGGCAAAAACTGAATTTGTAGAAGAAACAGGAATTCTGAAATTACGTTTTAGCGATAGTTCTGTATATTCGGCAGAATTTTTTGAGTGGAAACCTTTGAGTGACATTTCAATACGACTCGCATAATAAAAATCCCACGGACATTAAGTACATCCATGTTCTTATAGACCAGCTGAGTCGGGAAGCGGCGACGTTCCCTTAAGATAACTTTAAGGACAGCTCTTTGTGCTCTTTCCAGGACAAGTACATACTCGTACTTATATATTTTTTCATTGCTCCGCCCCAAGTGGTGATACAATATGTAATGACAGTATGACATATGGAAAGCCCATGGGAATGACCCATGAGAAAAGCAGATACAAAGAAGATGCACGTCACAGAGATGAAGATGCTACGGTGGTCAGGCGGAGTAACTAGAATAGATAAAATAAGAAATGAATATATCCGTGGCACTCTGAAAGTTGCCCCGATTCACGAAAAACTCCGAGTGTCGCCTACGCTGGTACGGACACGTAATAAGACGAGAAAATGACCATATGACCAAACAAGTACTAAATATAAAAGAAAAGAAGAGGGGCCGCGGACGACCACAAAAGACATACAATATAGATACAATGACCAGAAAGATACTGACACACGCAAAGAGACAGCTCACAATCGCACGATGTGGCGCAAAAATACTAGGAGAAAGAAGAAGAATTAAGGCATACTGGTAAGTTTCCTATTCTTTGCCGATTCTTTTTAGACAGAGTTGAGAGATTATTTCTAAGCGTAATAGTATCTTTCTAGGTCGAGGCAGCTGCTTCATGCACTTGCGTTGTTCCTTAAGGCGACGTGAGCTCAGAAAACGGATTTTTAAAAAGTCGTAGCTCTTGTTTGGATTATAAAACGGCTGCCTTAAATTTAATTAGCAATCTTGAGGCCTTTCTCGAGGGACAACAGCTATTCGAATCCTGAGGTTTTGACTTTCGCTCAATAGAAAAAAATCACGAAAATAGGTCTAAAATACACTTTAAAAATCGTAACAAATTAAGCACAACAACTAAACATATTAAAATTTGTTAGAAAAATCAGCAATATCATGTTTGAGGGAACTTAGCTATTACTTTTTTATTTATTAAAACGCACCAAAAATTCAATATCCGCGCTTCCGAACATCGCACTTCCATCTAGCTCACGCTTATGCTCAGTGAGAGGGAGAGAAGACCACGAGCCCACGTCACCTTAAGGAGAATCAGTAATCATCATCATCATATCAGCCGAAAGACGTCCACTGCTGGACATAGGCCACCCCCAAAGAGTGCCAAAGTGACCGGTCCTGCGCCACCCGCATCCAGCGGACTCCCGCGACCTTTACCAGGTTATCAGTCCACCTCAATCAGTAATGGCGTTATAAAAAGGCGACGTATGTTCGAGTCAAAACACTCACTTATGACGTTTGGCTTCGTCATCCCATCGTTCTGGTTCCTGGCGGCGAAGCGCCGGAGCAGCTCCAGAAGCGGGGGGTCCCGGTGGTGCAGGCACGTGGCGGAGTCTTCGTCCTCGCCCCCGGGGCAGTGGCGCACGCCGTCGCAGACCAGGTACGAGGATATGCAGAGGCTGGTCATGCCACAGGTGAATTGGGAGGCGTTGCTGCATACGGCGCCTGGAAATGAGAGACAGGTTTTAATACAAATCGTTTATTTGTTCAACATAGGTGCATGACGGTACATGAGGGTCTTATAATTTAATTTTTGTATCACTATGCTGGGCCATTTGGCATACAAATTTGTGAGTAATGAATAGAGAGGCTCCATTAATTACAATCTGACAAAAAGTCACTTATTTTGTAGTACGCTTTTTCTACTAAAATGTTAAATAACTTCTTCTTAAACTCGACCATACTAATATTCGTGTCATTTAACGTAAACTCTTCATGAACATCAGAACACGATCTGATGTAATAGTTCGTGTGGTTGTGGGCCCGTTCTATGTAATAGCGACCAGAAACTGTTCTTTTTATGAGTTACTTCCAGAAATTTCCAGACTCTTTGGGCTGTTAGTTTTGTATCTCCTCAGGTTGCATGGTCTCCCTAAGGAGATACTTCTTCTGCTCATTAGTAGCCCACAGGAGCAGAGGATGTGAACACGACCTGCCCCCGTAGCATGGATGGCCTTATCGCGCGATAAGTCACAAGATAACAGCGTCGTCTCGTTCTATCGAACGGTGTCAGCCAGGGACGGATGCTCTATCATGTCACTTATCGCGTGATATGTGATCCATGCTACGGGGTTAGCCTCTTAAACACTATGTATAAGAGTTACAGTTTTATGCTTGACATGTACCTACGTAAATTTCCTTAATTACTTGTGAAACTTTCTAGAAATTTCCGAGAACTTTTCCAACCTTTTCGAAACATTCCGCAATTTGCACATCACTATCACTAGTCAATACTGTAGTGTCATGGTCTTCGGTGGGAGCAGCTTGGAGCAGAGCGACATACGCCATATGTCCTTAGTACCTACATTCAGCAGCAGAAGTAGCTAAGCGGGCCGGGTGTTCAAAACTACCTACACACGCTCTTAATCTCCACGTACCAGCGCGGCGCGGCGTGGGTAGGCCCCCCACAAGGTGGACTGATGACCTGGTAAAGGTCGCGGGAGTCCGCTGGATGCGGGTGGTGCAGGACCGGCCATAGTGGCACTCTTTGGGGGAGGCCTATGTCCAGCAGTGGACGTCTTTCGGCTGATATGATGGTGACGCTCTTAATTTCTTAAGAATAAAGTCGTGTGCAGGTCTTTGCCTGCTTAGCTACTTCTGCTGCTGACTGCATCTACCAAATTTCCTGACCAAACCAAGCTGCTTTAGGCGGGGATCGTTTTCCAAAAAAAGTGTACTTAAAGCTATTTGTTTTTCAGAATACGTTATTTTTTTGGTTTTCTTACTCAGAATCTTTGATACTATCGATCCTCATACAAGAAAAAAAGTGTCCTAAATATTCCATTCCAGATCGTCACATTTGTGTATGCAGTCTTTTTTTATTTATACGGTCCTGACGCACTGGAAGAAAAAACTTACATAATGAAATCTGGGACACATTTTTTCTGGTATGAGGATCGATAGTATCAACGATTCTGAGTAAGAAAAACCAAAAAAAATCGAATTCTAAAAAAAAAAGCTTTGTACCTACACTGTTTTTGAAAAACGCACGGGTTAAAAAATTTAAGTTAGTCATGACTCAACTCACCACTGTTAACAGCAGTAACCACTCTCTCAGTTTCTCCGTGTGCTGGAAGGGCGAGTAGGGCGGGTTCCAGGCGATTCTGATCTTCGGCGGGAGGAGTTTGGTGCCCGCGCGCGCCGCCACCGCGGCCGCGTTGCCTCCGCAGAGCGACATACGCCATATTGGCTTCACGGCGTTCCCTATGTACTGGAAAATAAATAAAAAATATTTTTATTCTATGGGCTATATTAAGCGTTATTAAGATGTCTAAGTTCAAGTTAATATTGCCGTTGGATATTTGCAACTATCAACTCTGCATATATATATAAGTCTACGCCACCACGAAACAGTAACAGATTATCGTTCGGCAAAGTTTTGGGTTCAGATCGTGGTTGGCGTATTTTTGTAGCCGGTCGCCAACACGCCACTCCGACCGAGCGACCTTGGTCGGCACCGACCGCTGTAGTATGTTGCCGGTAACGGCTATCTATAAACAGCTCCGTAATTATTTATTGTTTTTATTATAATTACACGCTTTTAAGGGACATAAATTCATATATATTTATTTAGTTTGACATACGGAATACATCGGAACAGTATTAATAAAAAAAATGGCACCGGCGAAAGCAAAAACTACGACAAACACGGCGGCGGTTAACAGGTTGGTGGATGTTATTTCAAATTTAAAAGCAGAGATTGCGGAACTAAAAGACGATGTCAAGGGCTGTTGGGACAATATCAACACGCAACAAAGGACGCTGACTTACCTGGTCTCACAAATATCCGGACACTTGCCACCAAATATTGAGCACTTACAACAGCTACAACACCTATCACTCAATGAATCTGGCCCTCAAGGCATGTTATTCTTGGGTGATACTCATATATCTGTCCCCACTGACACTGTCACACTGCCGCCGCCACCGCTGCCTACACTAGCAACGAAAAACACTCCCGTGACCCTGACGCCCGTGACGCCACCCGTGCTGCAGCCCGCACCTCAGTCTGCGCAACTTTCCTCCCCCAGTCAAGGCGTGCTGTATCTCCCGCCATAGCGGCGGCACGTCAGGTTGCAACTACAGCACCGCCGCAGCCTACTCTGAAGGCCTCCTCGCATGGAGCTTCCAATACCACAGGACTCCGTGCGGCTGCCCCCCGAGAAACCAGTTTGCACGTCTTCAATCTAGGCGTTGAGACCACTGCCGAGGACGTCGTCCGTCACGTGCAGGCTCGAATGGGCATCCCGGCGCCAGTGTGTGAGCGGCTCGTTGTCACCCGAGGTAGCGTCGTTTCGACTGGACGTGCCAGTCCACAAGGTCAACGTAGTGAAACGCGTTAGCAACTGGCCCGAAGGAGTATCTGTGCGCCCATTTAATATTGTGCAGCCAAAAAACTTCACACCCAATCGCGGCACAACAAAACTAAAATAGGAACTAAATTGGTCGTAATCCACCAAAATGTACGATCCATTTGTGGCGCAGAACTTCGTTATTGGAACTACTTTGCAGCCCTGAACAACCCGATATTCTTGGATTAACTGAAATTTGGTGCAGCAAAAGTGAGATTGAGCGAGTGCGTGTATGTGGGTACACCGTCGCGAATTATTTTTGCAGAACGCGCACCGCGGCCCACGGTGGTACCGCCTTGATCGTGCGGGATGGACTGGCGTTTAAGCCGCGTAATGATCTACAAGCCCACTCTGTTCAATATCACTTTGAATGCACAGCCATTGAAATTCCTAGTTCTAAGTTAGTTGTTATATCCTTGTATAGAACTGGAAAAGGCGATTTTGATATTTATTTGAACAAATTGGAATTATTGTTACGTAAGCTCACTGACGAAAATAAAAGGTTTATTCTGGTTGGTGACCAAAATGTGGTCTATTTATCTGACAATAGTTTGAGACAGCGGGTGGACGACGTGCTTGGTACCTATTGATGTGTAAACACAGTTTCTTTCCCTACTCGCGTGACTGCCGACTGTGCATCGTCCATTGATTGCGGTTTAGCGAACCACTCGCGCGACTGCCTAACTGTGTCGCCAGTGGACACTGCTATTAGCGACCACAACGCCCAACGATACGAGTTCGCTATTGAGTATGGGCGCTCCGATGACGTAGCACACGAAATCGAACGTAGGTTATTTAGTGATGAATGCATTTATTTATTTTATTGTGATATTAGTAATTATAATTTTATTTTTGATTCTACTATTGACATTGATACAAAATTTAATAAACTATTTAACATTTTGACATACTACATCGATATTCATTTTCCAATAAAAAAATTAAATGTAATAATAAAAAGAAAACATTGCCATGGGTAACTGATAAAATAATGGAGTACATGCGTTAACACAGGGACCTCCATGAAATCCAGCGTCAATATCCCGGCAACCCGATTATATCTGAATGTATTGATAATTATTTTAACTTCATTAAATCCACAACACTGCGCGCTAGGCAATACCATATCGAACATAGGATAGGCGAAAGCAGAAATCCCTCCAAGGAGATTTGGAAAGTGGTAAATGAGGAGATAGGTGCAAAAATAAATCTCAATATATCTGCCTCAATGACTCCTTGCAAACAAAAATACCATCGAGCGATGTTCCAGATGAGTTTAACTCGCATTTCTTAAATATAGGTTTAAAAAAGTGGCCAAGTGCGAGTCGGACTCGCACATGAAGGGTTCCGTGAAATAAATTGCGGTTTACGATTTATGACGTATTAAAAAAAACTACTTATTAGATCTCGTTCAAACCAATTTTCGGTGGAAGTTATATTTTTTTTAGTTTAACATTCTCTTATTCTAGAAGTTACAGGGGGGGGGGACACCCCCTGTCATGGTCATGACTCAACTCACCACTGTTAACAGCAGGAACCACTAGTCTCAGTTTCTCCGTGTGCTGGAAGGGCGAGGAGGGCGGGTTCCAGGCGATTCTGATCTTCGGCGGGAGGAGTTTGGTGCCCGCGCGCGCCGCCACCGCGGCCGCGTTGCCTGTGCAGAGCGACATACGCCATATTGGCTTCACGGCGTCCCCTATGTACTGGAAAATAAATAAAAAATATTTTTAATCTATGGGCTATATTAAGCGACACATATTAAGATGTCTAAGTTCAAGTTAATATTGCCGTTGGATATTTGCAACTATCAACTCTGCATATATATATAAGTCTACGCCACCACGAAACAGTAACAGATTATCATCACATTGTTAGGTCCTTACTGGTATTGTGAACAACTGTCGGTAATTCAGTTAATGTCTGTCTAATAAGGATGTCAGTCTTAAGTCATCATCATCATCATCATATCAGCCGAAAGGCGTCCACTGCTGGACATAGGCCTCCACCAAAGAGTGCTACAATAACCGGTCCTGTGCCACTCGAATCCCGCGGACTCCCGCCGTCTTAAGTAAAGGGTCTGAAACAACGTATGCCTCGACGTCGGCATCTGCTGCGTCTAAATATTACCCTTATATACACTATAACTCTGGCTTGAGGAGTAACACTGACCGTTACTAAATACTACTTTTCTACTAGCGATTTTTAAATTAAAGTGGATTGGCTACCGAAATTGATATAACTGGAACACGACATGATACAATACAAATTAATACTCTTTATTGCACACCTCAATATAATTCATAATATCAACTGTTAATAATAGCTTTTTATTTCTTTTGTATATATAGTTTTTGACACTTTACAACTTTTACTGTTAATTTTGTACCTATCATGTTAATAATATGTAGTTATAATTATAATAGGTATGTAACTATATGATGTGAATATGAATAAAGGGTTTATCGATCTATCTATCGATATATCGATTTAAAATACTTATTATTTGCTTGCTTAGTACTTGATATCTGTAGCACGCGCTATATATTGTTAGGTTTGTTATCCGTGGGCTTGTCACCAGCTTATTGAGGTTTAGGAAGATATTGGCACACAGCGCACAGCGCTAAGAGGTTATGTGCACCAACGAGCCGCATCATGTCCACCTCCCTCACAATTAAAACAACGAAGTATAATATATGGTTGTCTGTTCGCGGGTGCCTGACCTAAACCTATTATTGCATTACCAGCCAACTATGGTATGGCGTAGTAAATTATGTGTCGTTCGATCCAGATATATTCTCGCGGTCTGTGAATGAGGATATGGGTCGAACTGTGGGATCGAATAACATTGTGAGCACCTCCAAAATGGTTTCCTTTGCCTCTCGTAATCATGGCAAACTCCATAAGGTAACCATTATCTTGGCCACTCCCTGATTGAGAACGATATCGTCTTCGTTTCCCATGCCGATGACGATAATGACTAGTTCGCTCCCGGCTGCTTCTGAATGAGGAATGATGACCGCAAGACAACCGAGTTTGCATAATGCCGCCGATTCCTATTATGATCTACAGAGCAGTAATTACTATCACTCTCTATATCCGAGGGTGTTCTAAGTATAGCACCGACGCGACGTCTAGTTACTAGAGGAACGGCGATTACGCCGATGAGACTTACTACTACTAGTCGTTGCTATGCGAGGGCGATCTGGGGCGGCGGGAACAGCTACGGTAGGTAGGTGGTCCGCGCTCATTGACCGAACGCCGTCGATTAGTTTGTATTCGATATAATTTAACAAGTATGATTATTATAAGGAAGAAATAAGGGAAAATAAAAGAAAAGATTTGAAATTATTCGTAAGTAATAAAATAAATCAATGTTCCTAACTGAAATATCGCTGTTAGACCAGACTAGAAGCTAATTAAAACTAGGAATGAAAGAAATAATACACGACATCATGTTTAAAATAAGTTGTCGAGTTATTTAAACTTCAAGCAGATTATAGGTACTAATAGGTTTTTGTAAAAAAACCATTTTTGGTACAAGCCTTTACCGCCAACTGTATACCCTTCCTTACACCGTCATCAACTACTCATTGAGACGATTCCAACGAGCCCAACGGGACCACGTTGGCCAAGCACTGAATTCCCATGGCCGCCCTCTGTCTCCATCATCAGACCGGCTCGATGGCACCATAATATCTCTCTCAAAACTGACTAAGATTCCACCCGAACAAACATAGTTAGTTAGGTAGGTACATACATTACAAGTTAATAGAAAGATTGTAAAAATTGTATAAATTATGCATATAAAACGTATGCTCTTAAATAACATAAACAGGAATCAAAATACTAAGAAATCTGAAAAACTGCACTTCCTCGCGACGTTCAATAGCTAAAAAAAACCATTTGAGTAAAGTCTCATTTTCTTTATACCTATCTATGGGGTATACCTACCCTTCTATTTGCTCATTGTTTTGTTCTTTTGTTTTCTATGTAAGTATAACATCTGTTACGAAGTGTCATTGCGACCAAATCTAGATGATTCCAAGATAACACAATTTGGTCGTTTATCCTCAGACGTAAACAAAGGAAACGTAATCTCAAATACCATAGTTCTTTGCTCATAGTTACGCATTTTAATCTAGTAACTTGTAGCATAATATGTTGCACTCCTATCCTAGTAGTACCTACGTCAATATTCCGATTTCCGAGACCTCAAGTTATATATGTAGATACACTTATATTTTAAAGCACACAGGATTATATACGTATATGCATTTAGGTGCATTTGTGTTTGAATGGAATTGAAAGTAAGTAGGTATTTGTAAACAGTAAAAAGAATGAAATATTTAATCTAAACTACATATTTACCTTGAATAGAACATACACTAGGAGTACACATACTCATATATATATATATATATATATCAATACATATAATAAAGCTGAAGAGGGTCGAAAGTCTGTACATGGAAGATATTCGAAAAAAAATTGGCTAGGGATACTTAAAATCGATAACAGAACACGTTCCAACAGTTTTTAGAATTTTTGTCTGTTTGTCTGTTTATCTGTTTATCTGTTTGTCTGTTTATCTGTTTGTCTGTTTATGTGACCGCGCATCACGTGAAAACGGCTGAACCGATTAAGATGAAATTTGGTATAGAGATAGTTTGAGTCCTGGGGAAGGACTTAGGGTAGTTTTTATCCTGGAAATCAACCCCTAAGGGGATGAAATGGTGGGTGGAAAATTGTATGGAGCTACTTAAACCGCTGCACCGATTTGGATGACATTTGGTATATAATTAGTTTGAGTCCCGGGGAAAGGTCAAAGGATAGTTTTTATCCCGAAAATCTTCCCTTTAGTGGGTAAAATGGAGGGGTGAAAATTTGGATGTAATCCATTTTGATAAAATTTGGTTTAGATGTAGTTTAAGTTCTGGGGAAGGACATTGGATAGTTTTTATTCTGGAAATCTTCCCCTTAGGGGGTGAAATTTTGGATGGACTCCGTTTAGACCAAATTTGGATTATATATAGTTTGAGTCCGAGAATGACAATAGATAGTTTGAATACCGAAATTCATCCCCCAAGGGGATGAAATAGGGATGAAAATGTGGATAAATCCCATTTAGTTAAAATTTGGTTTAGAGATATAAGGAGTCCCAGGGAAGGACAATGCATAGTTTTTATCCTGAAAAATCATCTCCTGAGGGGGTGAAATGAGGGGTGAAAATTTGGATAGAACCGATTTAGATGAAATTTGGTAGGGAGATAGTTAAGAGTCCTGGGGAAGGACTTAAAATAATTGTTAGACCAGAAATCATCTCCTAAGGGGGTCAAATGGGGTATGAAAATTTGGATGGGACCCATTTACGGTATAGCAAGTTGGAGTCTTGGGGACATAGGATAGTTTACTCCCGAAAATCATCCCCTAAGGGGGTGTAATTGGGGGTGAAAAATTGTTTGTGACCCATTTTAATGAAATTTGGTTGAATGATAGTTTGAGTCCCGGAGTAAGGTCACGGATAGTTTTATTACCGAAAATCATCCCCTCAGGGATGAAATAGGGGGTGAAAATTTGGATCAAACCCATTTAGATGAAATTTGATAAAGATATAGAAGGAGTCCTAGGGAAGGACAATGCATAGTTTTTATCCCGAAAAATCATTTCCTGAGGTGGTGAAATGAGGGTTGAAGATTTCGATAGAACCCATTCAGACGAAATTTCGTATAGAGAGAGGTCTCAGTCCAAGGAAAGAACATAGAATAATTTTTATTCCGGAACACATGAAATGAGGAAATAAGGGGATCACATAAGGGGGTGAGAAATGGTGGATGAAAATTTGGATTGATCCCATTTACGGTATAACGATAGTTAAGGAAGGACATAGGATAGTTTTATCCCGAAAATCATCCCCTAAGAGGGTGTAATTGGGGGTGGAAATTTGTTTGTGACACATTTTGATAAAATTTGGTTGAAAGATAGTTTGAGTCCTGGAAAAGGACAAAATGATAGTTTCTATTCCGGAAATCATCCCCTAAGGGGGTGAAATGTGGGTGAAAATTTGGATGTTGCCCATTTAGATGAAATTAGGTATAGAGATAGTTTGAGTCCCGGAGCATTCTCCATGATTTTCGGGATAAAAAATCATCCTCTAAGGAGATGAAATAGGGGGTGAAAAATTGGATGGAACCCATTTACGGTATATAGCGGTAGTTGGGAGTCCTGGGGAATAGGAACATTATATAGGTAAATATATGTATGTGACGTTCCAAGGGTAAAGGTACCTTATGGCGGTAGTTTCGAAGATGTTTTCTAAAACGGGGTAAAAAATACGTTTTATTATGGCTATTTTGAAAACTATTAGATGTAACATTTTGTTGACGTATCCTTATTTTTAATATAAAATATTTAAATTACAAGTCAGTTAATTTAGTCCTACGGTTTAGTAGAAAAGGTCCTTACGGCCGTGTGATATGAAAATATGCAAAATAATAATGAAAAAAGCCTACATGCATCTATTATGGTGAGGCGGGTCATAGAAACCAAGTTTGCGGCGGAGTCTATTTTGTAAAAAAAGGCGTTCGGAGTAAGCTAATCTATAAAATCATGCAACTCAGCCAAAATGACCCTTTCCTTCATACACTCCATACAAATATTACAAATGCGAAATTAACTCTGTCTGTCTGTTACCTTTTCATGCTTAATTTGGTTGAAATGAAATTCGGTGCAGAGATACTTTGAATTCCGGGGCCTTCCCAAAGAATCCTTACTAAAGATAGTTTTTATCTGGAAATTCATTACCTAAGGGGGTGAAAAGGGGGGAGAAAGTTACGATATAAACGAATTCCACGCGGACGAAGTCGCGGGCAAAAGCTAGTATATATATATGTGTGTACGTAAGCACTATTGCTTCCTTTGTTTAAAAATCAATCTTCATGATGTTCTTTATTTAGTAAGTACGTAGATGCATCGCGTAACGAAAAAACTTCTTGTAAAACGATAAATAAAGCCTTATAATTTTTTCAACAAAAAATTGTATGAAACGTATGTGAAAAATCGGATTTTCTTTCAAAGTAAAACGAAAACCGTAATATCCTCGCGGATGGTTACAATACCAATTATTTCTGATTTTTTGACGTACTTAGTTTTTAAAAAATAGGTGCCGGTTTTTTTTGTAAAATCAAAGTTTAGGAATTTTTACAAATCGGATAAGTACTTAGTTTCGAAGATTACGTTCTACATGAAAACATATGAACAATTCCATTACATATTATTTGTGGAGATGTATTTAGTTGATTAAATTGATTCTTTACATCTTACATCTTGTTTCTATCTTTTGAGTTCATTATTTTACGCAGTCGGGTTTTTTGTTTTTTTTTAATTAATTAGTTTTATTTGCGACTTTTTAGTCAGTTAGTCAAATGGTCCTAGAGAGCTGAAATTTGGCTAGCGGGCTTCTATAGGTCTCTAGATTCCAAAAACAAAAAAAAAATTCTAGCTGTAAAATAAAATTGTATGGGGAATTTTTTCGGGTCTTTTTGCAATAGCGGTCTCGACTAAATGTCATAAAAGTTCCCAAGGAGAATACAATGGCACAACCTGGGTCGCCCAAGAATAATAAAAAGAAAAAAAAAAAGTGGCCAAGTGCGAGTCAGAGTCGCACATGAAGGGTTCCGTTAAATAAATTGCTTTTTACGATTTATGACGTATTAAAAAAAAACTAGTTACTAGATCTCGTTCAAACCAATTTTCGTTGGAAGTTTGCATGGTAATTGTACATCATGTTTTTTTTTTTGTTTTATCAGTATCTTATTTTAGAAGTTACAGAGGGGCGGACACACATTTTACCACTTTGGAAGTGTATCTTGCGCAAACAATTCAGTTTAGAAAAAAATGACGTAAAAAAACTCATTATCATTTTTAAAGACCTATCCATAGATACCCAACACGTAAGGGTTTGATGAAAAAAAAAATAAGTTTCAGTTCTTAGTATGGGGAACCCCAAAATTTATTGTTTTTTTTTCTACTTTTGTGTGAAAATCTTAATGCGGTTTACAGAATACATCTACTTACCAAGTTTCAACAGTATAGCTCTTATAGTTTCCGAAAAAAGTGGCTGTGACATACGGACGGACATACAGACAGACAGACATGACGAATCTATAAGGGTTCCGTTTTTTGCCATTTGGCTACGGAACCCTAAAAACGAAAAACAATCAAAATGGCGGCCGCTATGGGCAAAACATAATTCCAAGTACTGCGAGGTCGCAGGCCGAGCTGGGCGGAGGACGAAGGCTCGGTGCCTTCATTTCGAGTATATAAGCGCCCCCCCCCCCCAGTAATTTTGGGCGAGGCCGAAGGCCGAGCTGCAAGAGGTCGAAACTACCCAAAATCCTATATAATGACTAATTTAAGCGAGCCTGAAGAGCGAGGTTCAGGACGCGAGGCCGCAGGCCGAGCCCGGCGGAGGGCTGAAGGCCCGAAGCGTCCCTTCAGAGCGCGCTCTCGGAAACCCTACTCCCCGAGTGTCCAGGCGAGTACCCCTCCTCACTAATTTTGCGAGGCCGAAGAACGAGCTGCGAGAGTTTAGGGTAGTGCAACTATTACTTGCCCCCGAGTGTCTTACAAGCGAACCTGAGGGCCGAAGGCCCGAAGGTGAGCTTCAATGACCGCGAAGGCCGAAGGCCGAGCTCCGAGTAGGGCCGTAGGCCCGAAGCGTCCCTTCAGAGCGCGCTCTTTACGCGAGCCTGAGGGCCGAAGGCCCGAAGAGCGAGCCAACGCGAACACCCACTACCCCCATGTGTGTTAAAGGCGAACCTGAGGGTCGAAGGCCCGAAGGTGAGCTTCAATGACCGCGAAGGCCAAAGGCCGAGCTCCGCGTAGGTCCGAAGGCCCAAAGCGTCACTTCAGAGCGCGCACTCTACGCGAGCCCAAGGGCGAGCCCACGCGGTCACTCACTACCCCCGAGTGTGTTACAAGCGAATCAATTGAAGTCAATGACTGCGAAGCCCGAAGGCCGAGCTCCACTTAGTGCCGAAGGCCTGAAGCGTCCCTTCAGAGCGCGCTCTCGGAAACCATAATACCCAAATGTCTTTAAGCGAACCTGAGGGCCGAAGGCCCGAAGGTGAGCGGCAAGCCATGGGAGGCCGAAGGCCTAGCTCCGCGTAGGGCCGAAGGCCCGAAGCGTCCCTTCAGAGCGCGCTCTCTACGCTAGCCCGAGGGCCGAAGGCTACGTAGGGCCCAAGCCCACGCGGACACACCCTCCGCACTCTCTCACACGCAAGTGGTTCTCAATCGGATTCTTGCTAAGTTTTAATGCAGACTCGTTGTCTATTCGCAACTTCACTATGGCCACGTCCATAGCTATGTCATCAACACTTTTATTTAGCCACAAAACTTATCGAGCAGCTTCGCTTTCATCACTAGCAGCCACCAATCCGTCATCCACATATACTGTACTAGTATGTGGCATGGGCACTCTATGTCAAAATTCAAATATTTATTCTGTAAGTAGGCCTCAAGGGCTGTTTCACATGTCAGAGCTTAAAAGTGACATGGCTAAATTTCGAAAAAGGAAAATCGATAGTTGAGATCGTACAGCGTCGAGCACTCGGACGCTTACCTTATTTCGCATTGGTAATTGGTAATGTTACGAGGATTCTAAATTTTATTTTCATTTATTTATCTTTATTTTAAATATTAAATTAAATGAATTGACTGAAAACATTGTTTCAGAAGAATATCCTCCCTTGAATGCTCCGGTTGTGGAATGAGGAAGGACACAGCTTTACCAGAGGTCTTTGCATAACACCTGACTGTGTTTTGACTGTAGCTACGCGAGATATGCCGTCCTTACCGGGATGCAAGGTAAGAATTCGGCCGAGAGACCAATTGAGTGGTTTGAGTTGTTCATCTTTAATTAAAACTAAGGCTCCGATCTTGGGTTCATTAGCGTTCGAGTGCCATTTCGAGCGTTGATTTAATCTTTGTAAATACTCCATATGCCATCGCTTCCAAAAGTCGCGATGTAGCTTTTGCACTAGTTGCCAGCGATTCGAAATAGATATGTTTGCATCGTTGATAGGAGCTTCTACAAGCGACGTCAATGGCTCTAATGTAAAAAAATGTCCGGGAGACAATACTGACATGTCATTAGGATCAGAGCTCATCTCACAGAGCGGGCGTGAATTTAAAGCAGCCTCAATCTGGGCAGCAACTGTGAGAATCTTTTCGTAGGTCAAAATTTGATTGCCAACGACGCGAGAAAGATGTGTCTTAAAAGATTTGATGTTCGCTTCCCACAGACCTTCGAAGTGTGGCGACGCTGGTGGGTTAAAGCAGAACTCGATATTTTCGTGAGAGGACGCATCTTGCATTAGAGGTAACAATGCGTTGTAGGCACCTACGAAATTGGTACCTCGGTCACAATGGATAAGTTGGCAACGACCACGACGAGCGATGAATCGACGTAGGGCGGCAAGGAAAGCTTCGCTTGTCAATCCGATTACAAGTTCGATGTGAACTGCCTTGGTTGCGAAACATATGAAAAGACAAATGTGGGTTTTGAATGGCCTAGCCCCACGATAACGTTTTATATGAGTGGGAAAAGGTCCAGCGAAATCAATACCGACGCACGAGAAAGGTTTTACCTGCGAAATTCGTGTCTTTGGAAGATCTGCCATATGAGGCACCAAAGGTTTTGGATTGGCACGAAAGCATTTTATGCATTTTGCCAAGCGAGAACTAATCGTGCGCTTAGAAGCGAGGATCCAAAAATTCTGTGCTATCAAGAAGTGTAAAGTTCTTAATACAGGATGTTGGTTGTCATGATGCGTTTGATCAATGACAAGGAGTGTTAAACGACCCTTACTAGGCAGTAGTAGAGGGTGTTTGCAATCATAATCGAGTTCAGAGTGCATAAGCCTACCGCCCACCCTCAACAAACCACATTCATCGATGAAAATACTGAGTTTTCTATACTGTTTGGCCAATTTTTTGCCATCTCGTATGAGCTTAATCTCATCCGAGAAGGCCTTTTCTTGCGCTAATCTAACCAAAATATTTTGGGCACCATCGAGTTCTGATTGAACAAGCGGGCCGCCTTGTCTATCACCAGGTTTACGACAGTTGTGTACGAAACGACGAATGTAAGCTACAATTCGCTTAGCTTTGTTAAGACTCGAATGTCTTGATAAGAAATCGTCAAACTGGTCGATGGCAACAAATAACGACGTCTGTTTGGGAACTTTCTGTTCCTCCATCCAGTCACCCTCACGTTCTTCAATAGATGACAACGATACTGGCCACACTTTACTATCCAGTGCCAACCACGCCGGACCCGTCCACCACAGGGGGTGATCTACGAGTTCTCGAACCGTCACCCCACGAGAGGCGCAATCGGCAGGATTACACTCGGACCGAACATGGTGCCAATGTGCTGCAGGTATCCTTTCCTGGATGTGGCTAACGCGATTACTAACGTATGTTTTCCAACGTTGTGATGGTGAACGCAACCAAGCAAGCGTTACCGTGGTGTCCGACCAACAGTATGTCTCCTCAAATTTAATATCTCCGGCATAAATGTCTTTTATGTGGCTAACCAGATCGGTCAATAATACGCCAGCACAAAGCTCCAAACGAGGAATGGAAATCCTTTTCAGAGGAGCAACCTTTGAGCGAGACATTATCAAATGTATCGTGATACTGCCATCGCCATGTCGAATACGAAAGAAAACAACAGCAGAGTATCCTACCTCGGAGGCGTCGCAGAAGCCGTGCAACTGAACGCTGCAGGACTCTTTCGAAGGAATGAATCGAGGGACTTCGAGAGAAGAGAGTATGTCAAGTTCCAAACGATAGCGATGCTAGCTCTGACAGATGTTGTTAGGTGCAATTTCATCCCAATCTAGGCCTAGAGTCCACAGCTCTTGAATTAATATTAGCCCTGCTGGCGGTCGTCGCCGATCGTATTGACTGTCCATTTATGAGACACTGGCAGTCATTGCATGCACCAGTGTCTCTTATCTGGGCTAAATAAAATAAATAAATAAATAAGTCAATTAATGTAAGAGTAGTATTTAGTAATTTATTTTGTCACTAACACTTAATTTAATTTAATTTATTGTAACTAACACATTATGGGTCCAGTAACCTGAAATAAATATATATTGAATTATACGCTTGAACGAGAGAGTCAGGGGCGTCAATAACCCAAGGGGGTCGAATATTCGAGCCAGTTCCGAAAGAACGTTTCTCTTAGTGCACCTTTCATGAAGTGCACTAACTGTGAACGTGAACACGTCACCAGACGGATTCCACTCCATGCCAAGCACCTTAACAGGAGATGTCGGTTCCGAATCGAAAGAGAGTGCTCTGTTGTGGCAGTGTTCTGGGTTGAGATTCTCGAGCAATCGTGGACAGTTACTCGTCCATTTCCTAAGCTCAAAGCAACCTTTTCCTAAAGGGTTGATGACCTGAGATTAAAGGTCGAGGGCTGATTCGACGGACTCAGCGCCAGTCACTATGTCATCGACATAAATGTCCCTTTTAAGGGTGTCAGCTGCGCGAGGATACTTACTACCCTCATCAATCGCCAATTGAACTATGGCGCGAATTGCGAGAAAGCTGGACGAGGCCATACCGTAAGTTACGGTGTTTAAGCGAAATTCTTGTATAGGCTCATCAAGGGAGAACCTAAATAAAATGCGTTGGTAGTCTCGATCGATAAGAGAGACTAGAATTTGTCGATACATTTGGCGAATGTCGGCTGTGAAGACAACCGCATGTAAACGAAAGCGAAGTAGTATCGAAACGAGGTCAGATTGCAGTTTAGGTCCAACGAGCAACTGATCATTCAATGAGGAGCCTCCAGCAGACTGTGCAGTAGCGTCGAAGACGGCTCTGAGCTTGGTGGTAGTACTGCTCGGTTTGAGCACGCAGTGGTGTGCTAAGTAATAAGCACGCCCGTGTGGATCAGGTGCCACAGGGTCCATGTGGCCAGCATCCAAGTAGTCACGCATAAAACTGTTGTAGTCTTTACGGAGCTCAGGGTTACGAGAAAGTCTCTTTTCGAGGGAGACTAGGCGGCGCTCAGCAAGGGTGCGTGAGTCACCGAAACGAGGATCGACGGTTCGAAAAGGCAAACGGACGATGTACCTCCCGTCGGAGTCACGTGCGTGGGTTGAAGTGAATATTTTCTCGCACATGACTTCGTCATCACTTAACGGGGAGGCGTCGGGGAGATTTTCGATTTCCCAGAATTTTTTAATTTGGGTATCAAGCGATTCGATCGAACAAAACAACGAAAATTTCAAATGGGAAGATGCGCATGACACCTTTCCCATGACAACCCATCCAAGTTTAGTTTCGAAAACGGAGGGACCATCTGGACCATAGTCGTGACGGTTACCCGAAAATATTTGGCAAAAGACATCCACTCCCACCAAGGCGTCAATGACTCCAGGTGTAGCAAAACTAGGGTCAGCGAGTTCCAGTGTGCTCAAATGGGGCAACTGTTCCGTGTCAAGTTTCACAGCAGGCAATTTACTACAAATCTTGGGCGTAACAAATGCATCGATGCACGTTTCAAAATCAGCCTTGATGTTACGAATATTTAAGGTCGCATAGGAAGTTGCCAGGGCGGCCACTTCTCCAATACCCTCGATAGAAGCGGTTGTCTTGCGAACCGAAAGTCCGAGGCGTTGTGCGCAACGTTTCGTGATAAAGTTCGACTGACTGCCACTGTCAACAACAATACGAATTCTTTGGTAGCTACCGAAACCGTCTAATACGTCTACGGATGCAGTGGCTAAAAGCGAGGTGTGGCTCATGGGCGTTGCATCAGAAACGAGCATATTTACCCGTTTGTCGGACACCTGACTCGAGTTGACGAACGACGAGGGTGGCGACAGTGACGTGGCGGCGATGCTACTCGAGTTCGGCGTACAGTCGCCGGGCGCGAGATTACCGACATTATCGAAATGTATAGTAGTGTGATGGGGAACATTACACTTCAAACAACGAGATTTCGAAGGGCAAAATCTAACCACGTGTCCGGAACCCAGACAATTTAGAAAGAAAGAAAGAAAACATTTATTCGTGGACAAAACAATGGGTGTAAAAAACAAAACACAGAACGTTAAAAATACATGGTCCACGAAAAGGCCCCGACTCAGCATGGTGCTAACCTAGAAGGCCAGCGCTGGTCTTCCGTCGGAGCCTTTACCTGAGTTACCTCCTGGAAGGCAACACAAAACAAATACCTACGCTAAACACAATATATCTTAAAACTATTACAAATCCGACGCCAGAGTGGCACGGCAAATTGCATCGTGTGAACGCGTCGGCAAACTGTGTGTCAGTGTCACTGTCAACTTGACAGACCGAACGCAACTTTTATTTCAGATAGTGAATATATGGTACATTAGTGATACAGGAAGAAAACTAAGAACGAATACAGTTTGGTGCAAAAATTAAATATTGAACGTCACAAGCTTAACTGTACATACATAAAACGACTGCCAAGAATTCACACAATCTAAACATGATAGATAACACAATTATTATGCGAACCAGATGTTGTGCGGATTTATTTATATGCAGATGGGACATATCCCGACAGTAAGTATCTGACCGCAATCCTAAATCATAATCTTAATCTTAATTTAAAATTAAATTAAATTAGGCATGGCAAAGCGGTAAACTAAGTTACAAAAAAGGCAGCTAATAAACACACAAAGATATGAGGAATAAAGATACAAAGACAAAGACAGGGCACTTAAAGGCAGCTAGTTTCAAGACATAAGGTTTCCTGACTAAATTGATGCTCTAGCAAATACTTTTTCAGCTTGATTCTAAAACTATATATGCTTCCCAGGTCCCTGGCTAAAGGCGGTGGAAGACAGTTCCAGCATCTAGTAGCTGCAAAGCGGAAACTCCCCCGGAATGAGGCTGAGGCATGTTGAGGAGTAATAAGAGGCTTTTTACACTGACGGTTTCCCCGTGACCTATTGATGATGAGCTTCTCGAAAAGATATACTGGAGCTTGGTGCTTTAAAACCCCGAATAAGAGACAAGCAAGATGCAGTTTTTGTCGGTGTTGCAAAAATTTGTCGGTTTACGCATAGTCTATTGTCCTTCACAACCGCAAAGCGACTTCGACTTGCATAGTACGCAGGACGACTCAAGTGGAGCAGCGTTACTAGCAATCATCGTCTTATAAGCTGCTCCAGCGGGCGCTCTGTCGGGCGAGGGCCGCCAGGGCGAGGTGCGCGGGGCGCCCTGAGCGCGAGCGGGGCGCGCGGGTGCCGGGGCAGCGCGAGCCGCGGGGGCGCCGTCTGTGAGTTCGGCGAGTTCCAAAGCTTGCCCGGCCTTACTCACGTGTTCTAATAACGAGTTGAACGAAGGTACCTCCTTGCTGTCGTTTTGCAGTTCGAAACGACGACGAGTGTCTAGATCAAATTTATTGATCAATAAATAAAACAATGGGAAGTCCCAGTCATTGACAGGAAATCTCAAGTTCTTCAACACTGCAATATTTTCCTTAAAGGTGTCAACTAGACGGCGTAGTTCGCTGGGCGAGTTCGAGTTCAAAGTAGCACTTTGAATTTCTTCCCAATGACGAAAGGCTAACTTTCGTTTGTTGTTGTACCGGTCGATCAAAGCGGCGTAAGCGTCTAAATAATTGCTATCCGATAACGGAAATCCTTTTATTAACTGAAGCGGTTCCCCTGAAAGAAGCGAAATCAAAATCGAAAATCGTTCAATGTTTGACAGTCTTTTGTTCTGATGTACCATCGTGTTGAACATGTCATAAAACGTGCCCCACAACTTGATATCACCTTCGAAGTGTACCAAGTTCAAACGAGGTAATTTCACGGACAAGTCGGATGTGGCTGTCCCACTCTCGGCACTAGCGCCGCCGGAGGACAATAAAGAATGGATTTCAATTATTTGAAAATATTTATCATCGAAATCCTGTCGAATCAAATCTTCCTGGTCTAACTCATTCACATCCGTTATTTCAGAAATGAGTTTCAAATGGTGCGATTCAAAACTCGAGCAATAACTATCTATTTTGCTGTACCTAGACAAAAACAAAGGTAATCGCGAGGAATCCACCTTGGCTTGCAATCCGGCCGCTAAGCATTCATCAATTCGTTTCATCGATATTTCGCGTTTTAATTGTACGTTACGCCGAGCGAGTGCTTTAGACATCTTGATTTTAAAATTTTAAATATCTGTGAGTTAAATCACAACTAAGTTACAAGTAATACAATGTAAACAACGTGTTACTAAACAAACACTCTGGTATGTCGAGCGAATTTCGACCTTATTGCCTATATAATAAGGTCCAGAACATACGAAGCTAACGAGTATACAAGACGAATAAACAATTACAAAGAAAGTTTTATTTTCTTGAGAGCGGTACGTACCTAATCAAGTTACACGAATCAACAAAGTGATCAAACTATCAATTTTAGATCCCGTTCGATATTTACGAATAAATTATTTACGAACGAAGCGATACAATTTATTTAACTTGTAAATTAACGTGCATAAATGACGTTCGAAGATCAATCTTATAATAATCGAGTTCACACTTCCTCGAGCCAAATTCTATACCTACCTACTTACTTCAATAATGTAGTCAACTCATAACAAGCTATTGAATAGATGATTATCTAGGTTCTGCTAGGTAACTATGTGAATATTAATGGACAACTATCTGTGAACATTATTCAACAATAATGCACGATAATTGTATAGGGACAAAATATGCAAATTATATTTTTTGTTTTGTAGAATTACTTAATTTTACTAAGTATATGAAAGTAATGAACTTGCAATTGATATAACGTATTTGTATATCTGTCTATTTGTTATTCACTTTACAAAACAACAATAACTAAAATATTTTTATCGTTGTTTTAAAGTCATCAAATGAACGCCGGTATTTATAGGTTAGCATAAGAAATGGCACGCGGTGCAGTATAACCCGACTAATTTTAAAATGTACTCGGTTCAAGCAGTATTTGGATCACGTTAATGTCTACTCAATTCGGTCGTGTAATTAATTGCATCATCAATTTCAACAATTTACATCGATATTCAAATGATTAATTTGAATTACTATGCGATTAATTACGTTCCTAGGCGTAACAATTTAATACTTATTTCAATATTCGTGTGCAATGAAATTATATATAATAATGATGGCTACGGATTCGACACTGCTAGTGGAATGTTTTCCTATATACTTATAGGTAACTTAACGACAATTTTAATGAAACGCGAGGCGAAATATTTAGCGATACGAAATTAGCGAAATATTAACGAGACGAAATTAGCGACAGTTTTTCGATACGAAAATGGTTCAAACGTCACTCCTGGCCATGAGGCAGGTTAGCTGCTCTCACTTTTAGGAGGATCCGGTTAGAAGTACCAAATGTACAATCGCCCTCGAGCAGGGAAATTGCGTATTTTTTGCGAAACGAAAGCTACAATTTTCTACGAGAAATGCCAGTGAAAGTAAATCGAAAATGAATGCCAACTCACCCCGGCGTGCCCGGCGAACAGATGAGTCGGTACCGACAGTCCACACTTCCACAGGCGCGAGCTGATGAAGCACTGGTATGGCACTGGTTGATGCGAGGGCTTTGCGTATTTCACCAAATTTGCGATTTTTTGGGCGCGACGTATGGGCTTGCGCGCGGAGCCGTTGTCAGCCATCAAAACGATATACCCTCAACTGGCGTTTTACTAATGTCAAAAAAAACTAGACAACTACCCTACCTAACTGTCGCTAATGAATGCGTTCCATTTCACGAAATATACTATAAAATGCATTAAAAATTACTACTTAAGCTAAGTGACGATGTCCGGAACCAACAGTCTTGTTTTCTGGTAACACCGGTGCCGCTGGTGGCTCTGGCTTAGTTACTTTGCCCTGGATTATGTCTAGCGTACCTGGGGTGCTCCGCAAGAGCAGGGGAATCTTGGATTCCCACGTCTGCCAGTTTGTACTTCCTTCTAAGCGCCCAATCTCAATTCTCACATTAGAATTCATCTTTCTATAACTTCTTGATATACGCACTTATTAAATAGGTCACAAAATCCAGTTTCAGCACGTTAAGATATCGCTTTACGCTCTGCTACAATATTTTCTCTCTCTCGCTCTGTTATAATGTTAAGTATTAGAACCTCTTCTTAACACTTTGATTATTAAATGTCCCGCACATTTTTTTTCAGGTCCGTTTATCACGCGTATTTTTTTTTCTTGTGGAAATTTTGGATTTTTTTATAGCCAATGTCACTTTTACAACTGAGACGAATTAAATGATTCCTCATATGTCGAAATCCGTCAAACGGTTTACGCTGCAGGGCGTGTCAAAGAATAAGACATACACACATACATACATATATACATACGCTCGAAAAACATAACCCTCCTCTCCTTCGGCAGTCGGGTAAATAGTAGTGTGGATGTGAAGTGATGAGTTGTCGTCAACCATTGACTTACTATTACTACGTATAGTCTGGCAACCCAGAACATTTTTCTTGACGTTTTCCAATCAGGCCGCCATCTTAAAAATCAAAGAGTATGTGAACGTGCAGTAGATGCGTCATTTTTCTGAGTTTAGATTCAGATAAAGCCATAGCGTGATTTAATACATTCATATAAAAAAAACTACTTATTGATTTAAAAACGAATCACATCATCGACATTTGGTATTTGTAATTTTTTTATACTGGATATCTGTATACTTCCCGAGGATGCACTGTGTTGTTTGTGTTGAAGCAATTGGAAATTAAAGTGGATGGCGGCTAATTTTTAGTATTCTTATTATTGCCAAAGGGTTCATATTCGGAGACCATACTCGCTTTGCGGACATTATTTATATAAGAGAATTGGCCTAGGATATACACGAGTAGAACTTAAAATCCAAATAGCAACTGAACGCTGTCAATTCATAAAAACGATTAAATAAATAAAAACAAATGGTTGCTGCTAATTTGGAGCTAAAATGCTGATAATTAAAGGTTCAAATAGTCAGTTTATTAAGTTTAATGTTCCATTAGCACGGCTTATACTTAGCTAATAGGAAGAAAATAGTATTAGGATTTTGTCACTTCTACAGGTTTTAATCTTTGAAATAATGGCCGACAGTATGACAGTATGGCGCATCTTATTAATTACAACAAAATTTAATAAATGAATATAATGAAAAATATCCGTGAATTTACCGATGAAAAGTGATTCCCGTATTTTTACTATTGTTGTGGTGTTGTTGGTGCAATAGCGCAATGCACAAGAAGGCATTTTTAAAAGTTTTAAGTCAATCTGCTCTCGAAACGACCGCCACCAGTGCTCGCCACAGACTAAACCAACATACGCTCATGAGCGTATGTTAACATGCGCAAACGTATGCTAGGTGATGTCTACTCTAGTAATATAACTCAATGTCGTCAACTTACTTGCCGGAGGAATTCGCAGCGGAGTTGGAATGCAAACAACCCAATCCTTTGTTCACACAAACGTTTATTGCGAGCACTTAACACTTAGCACAGGCACAGATAAAGTAAAGTATGGAGTAGAAGGAGAAATGGGAAAGCAGTAGCACTTATATATATTAGCGCGCAGGCAGAAAACAAGCAAAAGCGTATGCGGCCCAGCGACAAGCGTCTTGTGCGGAGGTGGCTGAGTGACTGGCGGGGCGGGCGCGGCCGCGGGCGAATGCGCCCGCGTCGAGTCCCGCCGCCTAGCGGGAAACTGATGACGTATTCTGTCGCTGCGCCGCTGTAAATATCTACTAATAAAATAGGGACTGCTTGTCGCGTTGAACATTAACACATTTTGTAATTGTAATAAGTTAAATTGTTCTAAATAAATAGGTACAATTAAAAGATAAAATTCATGCATTCCTAATTAACAATTAAAATTACTTTACATAATTATTAACTGAGATAATTAGGTAGATTCATTAATATAAAACATAATTTGATTTGATATAATAAAGAATTTCATTTGATGTAAATAATAAATAATCGATTCAATTGTGTATAAATAATTGATTGCATTCGATATAAATTGTGCTACACATAAAAAACTATCGAAATGTATATTGGGCGATGACATAACGCCCACAGTAGTAAATAGTACGGCCAACGACAGGATCTTAGCGGTAGTACTTTTCAATGGAAACTTCCGGTACGGCCCAATTCATAACTGTTGCAAATATAAGTATTAGAAAGTTATATTCTCTTTGCTCGTCGTTTTCTAGTAAATTTTTCAAAACTTTAATTTTCGTTTATGTTCGCACCACACTTGGGGGTTCGTGTTCGCGTTGCGTCGTTGCCTCTCTTTCATTTGCCGTAGGAAGGAAAAAGATGCAACACGAATATTTGGGCAAACACCGCCAAGTGTGGTACGGTGCGTCCATTACATGACACTGGCAGATACGCTACGTTTTACGTTTGACCAATTTGATAAATCTATTATTAGTATGATAAAATAAAAACCGGTATCAAGGACAACAATATAACATCTGCGTAAAAAGGAACGTAACGGGAAGATTGTCTCTGGCTGACATTGTAAAATTTCTGCATGTTGGTAAACAGCGTGATAATTTAAGTCACCGGTGACTTTGATATCACCAGTGAGATTCAAAAATCGGCTCCCTGTTCTATAAACCCGTTGCTCACATACTAATAAAGACATTACATTTCAGCTGCTAATAAAATCTTGAGTCGCTTCGCTGCATTTAAGTATAATTTACCTACTAAAGGTCACGCGGACGAAGTCGCTGGCATAACCTAGTCCCGTAGTATGGATGGCGTTTATCACGCGTTAAGTGACAGGATCAGAGCGTCGTCTCGTTCTATTGAACGGTGTCAGCCAGGGACGGATGCTCCATCTTGTCACTTATCGCGTGATATATCCCATGCTACGGGGCCTGGATCATATAATTTTATTCGTTCCTACTGGAATTAATAGGAACGACTACAAAAATTCCGTCAAAGTGACAAGCGCAGATAGCTAATAGATGAGTCGAAAGGTTAATAGTGCAAGTCCATTAACCCAGGAAAAATCTTAACAGCGCGAAGTAAAATCTGGTACAACAAAGCACAGCGCCATCTATTAGACTATATTGTTACTTATCCAAGAATTCTAGACTTTGTAGAGGGTACATACGAGCAAGGGAAAATATATTTCAGTAGAATATTTTGACGTTTATCAAATATTCATTAAATTATTTTAATGCATGTAATACTGAAACAGTAATTGAAAATAAACAAATATTAGTTCATACAACTAACGCCATCTTTTGACGAAGAACCTTATTACTATCTGTAAAACATTGAAATGTTATTATTTTGTTCAGCTATTTAGCAGATAAACATACAAAATATAAGAATATAAGTAACGTTATTTATCAAATGTACACCAAAGTATTTTAAAGCATGTAATTAAGACTAAGAAAATGATATTTAAATACTGTTTAAACCGGGTCTAACGCGATTCTTATTTACCTTTATTTCTGACATGGTCGCAGATAACTGTCGTCCCAGCAAGTTGTCAACAGAGATATGGGTTTACAGTATTTAAATATGTGTACAAAGCGCGAGAGTTTAAAGTGTTATAAGAAAATGATGTCATTAAAAAATCAAAATTCGCAACACTTACGCCATCTGTTGACGAATAGCCATACTTCTTTCCTTAGAGCACTGACTTATTATTTTATGGTCAGGTGTTTAATAATTGTTTGTTGTTCTAATAGATAAAACGTAATACTAATTTTAAAAGTTGTTAAAATACCGAGTGATAATGCTTGATTGCTTGGGGCTTATTCAATTGTGATTCGTATATTTGGGGTTTTTACTTTCAGTAACTTGAAACCAAACCAGTTATTTAGGTAATAAAAGTCGTTTACTCGTAGCGTAGTCAATTAAAATTTTAAGACAATCGGTAACATAAACGGCATAACAAAATATTGTATTAGTAATTTTTCCCAGTTGGGATCGAAATACAAAAAAGACATGTTAACAATAAAAGAAAAAAAATGTCAGACCATGCTTTTCCCGGTTTTAATACTACGAAAAATCGTTGTCTACAGGGTGACTGGTAATTCGACCTATTCGTTGAAAGGGGTTATACTTGAGCTAATTTGCAACAATTTATGTCCAGTCAACCAGGGGTCAAAACACGATTTTTTTTAATTTTTCTAGTTTTTAGTTTGTTTGAAAAAAAATCGCCTTGCAGCCTTAAAGTGCTGATTGTGACAAAAATGTTTTTTTACCATCCAAATGGAAGTACTTTTGTCACAATCACCAGCTTAAGGCTGCAAGGAGAATTTTTTCATACAAACTAAAAACTCGAATATCTCGGAAACCAGCGAGTTTTGACCCCTGGTTGACTGGACATAAATTGTTGCAAATTAGCTCTAGTATAACCCTTTTCAAGGAATAGGTCGAATTACCAGTCACCCTGTATATAAGGTGGTGACGTATTCTAATAGACATTGAATATTTAAATAACGATACCAAATACCTATTCGTAGCCGTCACCCCTACATGCAAGAGCTTTACTTTACGAGTATACGTTTGTTTTCGGTATTCGAAAATGTTCCTTAACTATGTGAGTTTAGTTAGAATTCGGTATTTGATAAAAGTCAAATCAGCTTATTTTTATGACCCGTCAATAACGCTCCGTTAGTATGGAATACCCTGTATAAAAAACGAAAGCAAAAACAAACATCCCCTGGTCCACAATTAATAAAACATAAAAAAAATAAACATACAGTGGATTATAGAAACTCCTGGATATCAGTTGAATTGAAGAAAGACGAGCCCTTCGCTGTATAGGGGCGATAGGCTTTTCAAAAATTAATTAGTTCTGTACAAACATTAAACGTGCATGATAATTGTACTCCAGCCTACCAAATTAAGAAAAATCTTAACAGTGCGATGCATAAAATCACCCCAGCGTTACAGGGACATCTAGCGGATTTTTCAGTAACTAATTTCTCACTAAATTGCTGCATGAGTTTTCGTTTCTTGAAACCAAACCAGTTATTTATCATTCAATAATTTTAGATTGATTTCGATCACGTAAGTTCAGCTTTCAAAATAGTTATCTTTATTTACATGTGTCAATATCTGATTCAGTATATAGGTGAGGTGCGTACGTACTTGCGAGTAAGTTTGGTGCTACTTACGTACAGATGGCGCAGGCTGTACCGTTTTCCTCAATTTAACCGATGTGCTACTCAACAATAGACGCCGTAAGTAATCTCGTACATGTTTAAAGTTGCCCTCGGGAAATATATTGTATATCATTACTCGAATAATATGAGCTTTCCGAGCCCGCAGTAAGCTCGATTCTCCATACAACTCTCATTTTTCTCATATGCCTCAGAGCGCATATTTATCGCCCTTGCCTTCGGCTCGGGCGTCAAATAGCTGCGATCTGAGACATTCTTTGTTTAACCGCCCTAGGTAAGTAATGTACTATTACAATGCACCTGCTCTGAATGTGCCCCTTTATATGGTTCAACATAAACACAGGAAGTGGTCGATGCCAGCATGTTGCAGCACGGCGTCGCGGAAGGTGGACAGCCCGTTCGGGAATGGATTTCAGTACAATATTCCCACACACGTGCGATAATGAGATTTCGTGACAATTAAAATTTCATAGTTCATAGTACATTACTTACCTAGGGCGGTTAAACAAAGAATGTCTCAGATCGCAGGTATTTGACGCCCGAGCCGAAGGCAAGGGCGATAAATATGCGCTCTGAGGCTTTCTTTATTACCGCCCGTGGTGAGTACAAAATTTTACGTCTCTATCTGGCCAGGAAGTAGGGTTTTCCGCACGCAAAGCGTGCGGTAATTCCTACTTTATGGCCAGGTATGACGTAAAAATATTTATTTGTCAAAACACAGGGGACCGATTTTTGACTTTCGAGCGCTCGACTCATTCACTCGAAAACTGTCAAAAAAGATGTAATGCTATTTTAGAATTACGAGCGATAGAAAATTAAAAAAAAAGCGGCCAAGTGCGAGTCGGACTCGCACATGAAGGGTTCCGTGAAATAAATTGCGGTTTACGATTTATGACGTATTAAAAAAAAACTACTTACTAGATCTCGTTCAAACCAATTTTCGGTGGAAGTTTGCATGGTAATGTACATCATATATTTTTTTTAGTTTTATCATTCTCTTATTTTAGAAATTACAGGGGGGGGGGGGACACACATTTTACCACTTTGGAAGTGTCTCTCGCGAAAAATATTCAGTTTAGAAAAAAATTATACTAAAAACCTCAATATAATTTTTGAAGACCTATCCATAGACCCCACACGTATGGGTTTGATGATTTTTTTTAAATTTTAGTTCTGAGTATGGGGACCCCTTTAACTTAATGTTTTTTTTCAATTTTTGTGTGAAAATCTTAATGCGGTTCATAGAATACATCTACTTACCAAGTTTCAACAGTATAGCTCTTATATAGTTTCGGAAAAAAGTGGCTGTGACATACGGACGGACAGACAGACAGACAGACAGACGGACGGACATGACGAATCTATAAGGGTTCCGTTTTTTGTCATTTGGCTACGGAACCCTAAAAACGAGTGGTATAGACCACTCGTATTCAATTCTATCGGTAGAAAGTAAGTGCCGACAATTTGGACACTTCAATTGTATTTAATTTTGGACTGATAATGAACTTAGAAAGAGATAAATAATGATACCTTCTGCTGTATATTAATATATATGTGGGTACTCAGGTTTTCCGATGCCTACCGCACGGAGTAAATAAATGTCAGTCTCGAAATACGTGAGTTTCAATAGCCGTCCCTTGATACCTTTCCCTAGTATATACCAATTGGCGACGAGTCCGGTTATTAGATCTGGTTATATATACTTGTGTTTAAATGTGTTAATCATGGCTACAGAAAAAAACCCGACTTCAGTGGCCTAAAGGAGTTTAAAATAAATGTCGACGTGTGGTCGACTTACGTCAGCAGACTACAGGCGTGGTTTACAATTCAAGACGTAAAAGTGGATGATTTTACGAAATACCTAGTGGCAGTGGTAGGCACCGAGCCCTGGATTTAATTATTGACCTTTGATACCCGGAGAAACCTGAAAAGGTGAGTTTCGATACAATCGTAACCTTAGTCGAAGAACATCTTTCACCAAGAAGGTCTATAATCGCAGAAAGGATGATTTTTAGGTCATGTAAGCAAGTCGAAAGTCAAACCATAAGCGAGTACCTCCTGCAATTAAAAAAGCTGAGCAAGAATTGTAAGTTTTTAAGTAACGCCATGTTGAAGGAAAACTTGCGCGACCAGTTCGTTTATGGGTTACAAAGCGAACGCATTCGGCAGCGAATGCTCACAGAGGACGACGAGCTCACGTTCAAACGCGCCACTGAGGTGGCGCTGTCGCTGGAGGCGGCCGTTCCAGACTCCAAGCAGGCAGCGGCATACTACAAGTTCCTGTAGAAAGCAGTAACAAGGCAGTTACGTCTCCTCCCCGTAGGAATTACATACTCTTTGTTTTTATAACACAGCCAGGGTTATTAATATACGTACACAAATAAGGACATAAATATCTGTACAGGCCTTTATTGATATTGACAATAGATATAGACCTGTACATATATTTATGTCTTCATTTATGTAGGTATATTAATACCCCTGACTGTCTTAATTGAAATATTTACCGCGCTGGGGTCACTATTCTAGGAAAAATCTTAACAGCGTGTTGCAGGATGGCTCATACACGTAACAGTGACATCTAGTGGCCGTCTTGGCTAACTATAAAATTTTAGGTAAACAAACTAAACGAACTGAGGTGACAGTTGGACAGGTATATTACAATAATTATCTGTGTTTATTGTAAAACGCAAACAAAGAACAAATATATATAGTAAACTAAGGATAAACTTAACTAAATAAAATATATACTACCATGCCAGCTTTTTGTACGAGTTCATTAACATTAATTTTCTACGAGTCAACTGAACAAACTCGAAACTGTTGAATCTCTCGTACGCTCGTTGATATCACATGTAAGTCGTCCGGCAGGTCCCACATGTGGGTCATTTTTTTTACCCTGGAATCCCAATGACCCACATGTGGGTCATGATTTTTTTTTAATTTGAATCTTATATACAAAATACACCAGGGTTCATTATCGAGGTCTGACTGCTGGACCAATGGGACCACACATGCCGACATACATGTAAGTCGTTGGAATTCCAGGCCTTCGATCACCCGATCGTTGGGAGACAAAGAGTAAGACATGAACGAGCGTACGACATCAACGAGTAAACTCAATAATCAAAGCGATTCGATTGGTCCAATTTATTACAGTTCGGTAAAGCAGCCACGTGATTGGTTGAATTTATTTTAGTTCTATTTTCAATTTTTTTTTGTACTCGACGATTAAAATATGTGTATTAAGATTTCATAGAGAATACTGCAACGTCACTGTTTTCATAGTTGTAGTCCATGTTACTGTCGAAACAATCGAAATAACTACTTTTCGATACGCTCCAGACAACTAAAATAAATTCGACCAATCACGTGGCTGCTTTACTGAACTGTAATGAATTGGACCAATAGAATCGCTTTGATGTCGTACGCTCGTTGATGTCTTTTAAGATATCAACAAGCGTACGAGCGATGAGCTGCACTTCGTTTCAACAGTATCGAGTTTGTAGGGAACATTACTGCAATGTTCTGCCGCCAGAGTGCAGCACTAACACAATTAGTAAACAGTTTTTTTGACAACTTTGACAAGTCCTTCAAAGCTCTGGATCAAATAGTGAAGAAAATATTTCAATGAATAAAATGCATCAGTGCCGCGTAATTGGATGCAAGAATGAAGGGCATCATTCATTTCCGAAGGAAACGATGATATGAAAACTATGGGAAGCGGCAATACGTCGTAAAGCAAAAAAAAGCCCTCATCCACCTTTAAATGGCTATAGGATGCCATTTTAATATCACAGTACAGGTATTTTACACACGAATGATAATAAAACGATTGTAGTTTAACGCGTTTTCATCAAAAGTATATAATAAAATTGTGGAGGCTGTAAAGGAGCAACTCTCCAAAGCAACTGCGATTTGCCTCACTACTGACGCGTGGACATCTACAATGAATGATGGGTACATTGCGATAACAGCACATTTTGTCAACCAGGATCTAGATAAGATGTGCACTGTGATGATTGGTTGCATTGAGTTTAATGAGAGGCATACAGCCGAAAACCTGAAAGACTTTTTCATTGAAAAATTTAACGAATGGAACATTTTTACCTACGTGGGCGCTATTGTAACAGATAATGCCGCAAATATGCTGGCTGCTATTCGCCTTGGAGGCTGGAGATCGCTTCCATGTTTCGCCCACAGCTTAAATTTAGTGGTTCAGGCGAGTCTGGCCGCCATTTCTGACACTATATCAAGGGTGAAATCAATCGTAGAATATTTTAATCGAAGCCCGCCTGGTGCAAAAAAGTTAAAAGAAATACAAGAGACACTGGGCGTTGAGTCATTAAAATTAAAACAAGACGTGTCCACGAGGTGGAATTCTACTTTTGACATGATCAACAGGATGTTCGTCATGAAGGAAGCTATTGTTTTTACAATAGCCTTAATGAGGCCTGACCTGGCCCTACCTGAGACCGATGAAATGAAATGAAATGAAAGTTTATTCACGAACATATGGTAAGTTCAGTAGATGTTATAAGTGTAGTTACATTGTTGACCCTTAATACATTCTGCCTCAAGGCATGTGAAAATAATTATTATGACATGACATAGTCAGTCATTCATGTCAAAATTAAAATTAAGTTTAAATTGCGTGCATATATTATTAATGTCATAATACTAATATACTAAAATATAAATTAAATTAAATAACTGTCAATTGCCTAAGAACATGCTTAACATAAATACAAAATACTACATTTTTAATTTGGAATGTCATTCATTATTATTAGATTATAATTTAAAGTACAATTTTAAATGTCAAAAGTGATGTAAGAATTAAAATTTATAACTAAAAAATTGGAAAATAATTCAAAACGCACTGCCATTGCTCAAGATTTTTTACGACGTGACAGTGGAAGTAAGCGGCGAAAACTATGTATCAGCTTCCTTATACATAGTTTACTGCAAATTAATCCGGAAAAAAATAGACGCCTATATACACGCCGAAAATGTCACACATTTACCGCCAATTTCCAATTTATTGGATTTCTTAAAGGCAGAAATGCGATCTCGCTTCGCCGACGTAGATACCAATTACTTGCTCTGTGAAGCTACCATACTAGACCCCAGATTAAAAAAAAATGGTTTCGCTGACGTTGGGAAATTTGAAAGCGCTGCAAGTGCCTTGAGGAGAAAAATAGGCAATATAACACTACCCACCGATAACGTTACTGTTGCTAGTGATGCAATAAATATAAACCCATCAAGTTCAAGAACCACTACTACAGTGTCCACCAATCTTTGGGATGATTTCGACGCAGAGGTGGCCCAGGCCCATCAGTCAACTCAGAACCAAATCGCGATCGGCATTATAGAATTCGATAAGTATATGAGGGAACCACTCATCAAACGTCATGAAAATCCATTGAAATGGTGGAAGGAGCGCCGCAGTTTTTACCCACATCTGTACCCGTATATGCTTAAGAGGCTCAACATGACCGCAACATCTGTACCGTGTGAGCGTGTTTTTTCGAAAGCTGGCCTGACACTAAATCAAAGAAGGACACGTTTGACAACCAAAAAATTATCTCAATTGGTGTTTATTCGTTCAAATTAAAAATAAAACAAAAAAAAACATAACCTAAAAAACTAATAAAAAAAATTCTAAATCAAATTGTAAATATGTACAGAAATTGATTTTTAAATACGCCAATCTTCACTGGGTATTATTATAAAAAATAGTTGAAGTTTGCCAGTCCTAAGCCTGGACATCCAATATTATAATTATAATGGACAAGTATGAAGGAAAATCAACTTTCTAACTATGTATTTCGAAACAAATTAGGCAATACAGCTATTAATACCCTTAAACACATTACTTTATTACTTACGATGTTTTAAGACATTCCTCATCTTATTAATAAAATAGTTTATTCCCAGTATAAACTATGCCCTGTTTGACCATTTAAAAAAAAGAGTGGATATAATGCCCAGCCACCACAAACTATGTAGCGTCATATTTGATGAGATGGCGATCGCCCCCCATGTCACCTTTGACAAGAGCAAGGACATTATTACCGGTTTCGTCGACACCGGATTTACCGGGGAAAATACATTTTGTGACCATGTCCTGGTATTCACGGTAAGGGGTGTTATAAAATAATTGAAGCTGCCAGTGGCTTTTACGTTTTGCGCGGGGACAACTAACTTCTGGAATCGCAATCGCCCAAAGGCTACGGTATCTGCTTACCAAAAATATAATGAAATTGCACAATGTAGGACAAATTGTTAGTCAAATTGTACTTATTTCTTCAATTTGTAAATATTTGACATTGGCTTAATGTATTATGAGTTCTTTTAGATTGCAACATTTATTAAACGAAGCTCAGGCGTTTTGCCTATTTGCCTAGCTGCAGACTAGACTCTAGATACCTAATTTATGTACAAAAAAACTTATCTCCCATATTTGAAAACATAACAAGATTGTAAATTGAAATAAGTTTGACTTATTTGTATATTAATAAAAGCGTTATTAGGACAAGATATTTAAATAAAGTACTTTTCATAAATCTAGTTTGATTTACATAACAACCTGTTCCTGTCTTCGGCGCGGAAAGGGTTTTCCCGCCGAAAAACAAATAATATTTAAAAAATTATCAGTAGCTACGAACGAACCGGGTGCTATATGCATTTAGTGTGTTATGCATATGTATATCGTGAAATTATTTACTCACTTACGAACTAGATGGCGCCACTAGTGGTGACAATAGAAGACGTGAAGTTGCCGATCTATTTCAGTTATATACACTCTTATTTATGGCAAAGAGTATGATAAATGTATAAAACATCGCTTCTATTTGACTTAAACAGAAGCGATGTTTTAAACATTTATAATACTCTTTGTAGTGGTTAAAATTTATGAATACGCACTTATTAATTCTACGATGAACTGCCGTTACCCAGTTTGCGCTAGTGACAGCGCCATCTCTCGGTGAATTGTTCCACTAATCGCCAGAGTATGGGCTTCAAAGTTACAAATTGGACAGATATTGATAGTGAAAGAAAGCAGGATGAAATCCGTTGGATAGGAACGAGGAACTCAGTCTTTGTGACTCACAGTGGGCAGCTTGCACGCGCCTGCAACACTAGTGAGACCCGGTCCTACTCGGAGAGACTCCTGGGGCAACTGCCTTTGGCTATCAACCCTGAGGGGAGACTTGTAGTGGACCTTGTGGTGTGGAATTCCCTGAAATCCCTCTAGGTGGAGCCGTAGCGTCGCCGTTGAATCAACCAGACGTGTCGCGATTTCTTTAAATTTTGAATTAGGGCATTGAATACTCTTTTAGGAGTTAAGTTATTAAGTACTTAAGGCGACGTAGGCTCGTGGTCTTCTCTCCCTCTCACTGAGCATAAGCGTGAGCAAGATGGAAGTGCGTGTTCGCAAGCGCGGATATCATGTTTTTTAATTTAAATTTTTTGTGCGTTTAAATCTATCTATCTTCTATACATATAATAAAGCTGAAGAGGGTCGAAAGTCTGTACATGGAAGAAATTCGAAAAAAAATTGGCTAGGGATACTTAAAATCGATAACAGAACACGTTCCAACAGTTTTTAGAATTTTTGTCTGTTTGTCTGTTTGTCTGTTTATCTGTTTGTCTGTTTATTTGACCGCGCATCACGTGAAAACGGCTGAACCGATTAAAATGAAATTTATTATAAAGATAGTTTGAGTCCTGGGGAAGGACTTAGGGTAGTTTTAATCCTGGAAATCAACCCCAAAGGGGATGAAATGGGGGGTGGAAATTTGTATGGAGCTACTTAAACCGCTGCACCGATTAAGATGAAATTTGACACAAAATTAGTTTGAGTCCCAAAGAAGGCCATAGGATAGTTTTTAATCCGAAAGTCTTCCCTTTAGGGGGTAAAATGGAGGGGTGAAAATTTGGATGTAATCCATTTTGATAAAATTTGGTTTTGAGGTAGTTTAATTTCTGGGGAAGGACATTAGGTAGTTTTTATTCTGGAAATCTTCTCCTAAGGGGATGAAATGGGGGGTGGAAATTTTGTATGGAGCTACTTAAACCGCTGCACCGATTTAGATGAAATTTGACACAAAATTATTTTGAGTCCCAAAGAAGGCCATAGGATAGTTTTTAACCCGAAAGTCTTCCCTTTAGGGGGTAAAATGGAGGGGTGAAAATTTGGATGTAATCCATTTTGATAAAATTTGGTTTAGAGGTAGTTTAATTTCTGGGGAAGGACATTAGGTAGTTTTTATTCTGGAAATCTTCTCCTAAGGGGGTGAAATGGGGGGTGAAATTTTGGATGGACTCCGTTTAGACCAAATTTGGTATAGATATAGTTTGAGTCCCGGAGAATGACAATGGATAGTTTGAATCCCGAAAATCATCCCCCAAGGGGATGAAATAGGGATGAAAATGTGGATAAATCCCATTTAGTTAAAATTTGGTATAGAGATAGGAGGAGTCCCAGGGAAGGATAATGCATAGTTTTCATCCTGAAAAATCATCTCCTGATGGGGTGAAATGAGGGGTGAAAATTTGGATAGAACCGATTTAAATGAAATTTAGTATGGAAATAGTTAAGAGTGCTGGGGAAGGACTTAACATAATTATTAGTCCAGAAATCATCTCCTAAGGGGGTGAAATGGGGTATGAAAATTTGGATGGAACCCATTTACAGTATAGTGAGTTCGAGTCTTGGGGAAGGACATAGGATAGTTTACTCCCGAAAATTATCCCCTAAGGGGGTGTAATTGGGGGTGAACATTTGTTTGTGACCCATTTTGATGAAATTTGGTTGAACGATAGTTTGAGTCCCGGAGTATGACAACGGATAGTTTTAATCCCGAAAATCATCCCCTCAGGGATGAAATAGGGAGTGAAAATTTTGATAAAACCCATTTAGATGAAATTTGGTAAAGAGATAGAAGGAGTCCTAGGGAAGGACAATGCATAGTTTTAATCCCGAAAAATCATTTCCTGAGGTGGTGAAATGAGGGTTGAAGATTTCGATACAAGCCATTTAGATGAGATTTGGTATAGAGAGAGGTCTCAGTGCAAGGAAAGAACATAATTATAATAATTTTAATTCCGGAACACATGAAAGGAGGAAATAAGGGGAACACATAAGGGGGTGAGAAATGGTGGATGAAAATTTGGATTGAACCCATTTACGGTATAGCGATGGTTAAGAAAGGACATAGGATAGTTTTATCCCGAAAATCATCCCCTAAGGGGGTGTAATTGGGGGTGGAAATTTGTTTGTGACACATTTTGATAAAATTTGGTTGAAAGATAGTTTGAGGCCTGGAAAAGGACATATGATAGTTTCTATTCCGGAAATCATCCCCTAAGGGGATGAAATGAGGGTGAAAATTTGGATGTAGCCCATTTAGGTGAAATTTGGTATAGAGATAGTTTGAGTCCTGGAGCATTCTCCAAGGAGGTGAAATAGGGGGTGAAAAATTGGATGGAACCCATTTACGGTATAGCGGTAGTTGGGAGTTCTGGGGAATAGGAACATTACATAGGTAAATATATGCATGTGACGTTCCAAGGGTAAAGGTACCTTATGGCGGTAGTTTCGAAGATGTTTTCTAAAACAGGGTAAAAAAGACGTTTTATTATGGCTATTTTGAAAACTATTAGATGTAACATTTTGTTGACGTGTCTTTATTTTTAAAATAAAATATTTTAATTACAAGTCAGTTAATTTAGTCCTACGGTTTAGTAGAAAAGTTCCTTACGGTCGTGTGATATGAAAATATGCAAAATAATACTGAAAAAAGCCTACATGCATCTATTATGGTGAGGCGGGTCATAGAAACCAAGTTTGCGGCGGAGTCTATTTTGTAAAAAAAGGCGTTCAGAGTAAGCTAATCTATAAAATCATGCAACTCAGCCATAATGACCCTTTCCTTCATACAATCCATACTAATATTACAAATGCGAAAGTAACTCTGTCTGTCTGTTACCTTTTCATGCTTAAACCGCTGAACCGATTGAGATGAAATTTGGTGTAGTCTAGAGATACTTTGAATTCCGGGGCCTTCCCAACGAATCCTTACTAAAGATAGTTTTTATCTGGAAATTCATCACCTAAGGGGTTGGAAAGGGGGGAGAAAGTTATAAACGAGTTCCGCGCGGACGAAGTCGCGGGCAAAAGCTAGTAGGTAAATAATAAAAAACAAAATTAAACATTTTGAAAAAACCCACGATGAATGTTATTGGAAAATAATTAAATATTTTTTTGAAAAACCCTCGACTTTAAAATGAATAAGTACAAAAAGAAGTGTAGGTAGGTACATAATTACAAAAGCACAAAAAATCGTCGGGGGCTGCCGTTCCCTGCCTGAAATGCAGTGAGATTATGCAGTTTTCTAATTCTAAAATTACTGATCTTGATATGAGATTTTTATTATTAGGTAAGTACCTATGAAATTGGGAAGAGACAGCAACGGCAGCCCCCGACGATTTTTTGTGCTTTTGTAATTATGTATCTACCTACACTTCTTTTTGTACTTATTCATTTTAAAGTCGAGGGTTTTTCAAAAAAATATTTAATTATTTTCCAATAACATTCGTCGTGGGTTTTTTCGAAACTTTTAATTTTGTTTTTTATTTTACTATTTTTAAAGAGCAGTGTAAGTAATACATTGTACAAAAGTTGCTCATCTAATAGTATCTAGATAAGCAGTGTGCTTTCGCAAAATTTTCTATGATGTTGTTCTGCTCCATCTTCAGACCACCCACAGCTACAGTTCAGTTAATAAAATTTACGTATGGCTAAATTTAAAATTAAAATCGTTCTTAGTTAAAAAAATGCATGCAAATTAGAGCAGTACACCCAATTGCTGGATCTAGGGTGAACAAGTCGGCTGGGTTGCCTTGGTACTTGGTGAGTGGGCACTCGCGGATAATATGGTCCATGTCCTGCACCGCAGCTCCACACTCGCATGCTGGAGACTCCCTCCATCCACATTTGTGCATGAACTCTCGGCTCCTACCCCAGCCGATCCGCAGCCTGTTTAACTGTTAATAGAATCAAAAGAGGACACGGTCCAATAGCTATGTGCCTTTGCCAGGTTTCTTGTGATGGTATTCCGATTCATCATCAGACCCATTGCAGTTGAACCACAAGCCCCTTATTAGCCGCAGCTTAGTCGGTCTCAATTCTCTACGATGAATTCGAGTATGAATGTGGAAAAAATACATTTAATAAAAACTATTTTAACGAAAATTCATGACGAAATACGCAATGAGGAGCCACTCCTGTACTATTATCGTGGGTTTGACATGAGTTTCGTTAACTATTCACGTGATCGACTACGTTAATATTTAGTATGAAGAATCTATACACCGCCCCTGGCGGTCACTCATAGAACTAAAAATCCCAACCGCAACGTGAGTCACTTACAACATCTCGATCGTTCGTATAGTTGACTCGATAGACGCGTAACCGTCGCGTAACGGAGTGGTGTGGCCAACGCACTAAAATACAAATGATCGAATTAACACTTGTAAATCTTGTGATTTGTCGAAGTCGAATGCAATTTGAGCCAAATTGTATCAATTTAGGGATTCCATTTAGTAAAATTACATTGCCATAATAAAGAACTGTCTCATGTTTGTAATGTGACTTATTTTTTCTCTTGATAATATCAATTTTTGCAGTAACGTAGTGATAAGAAAATATGTCCCGTTGGACATTTCCCTTTATGGAAATACTTCTTATATAATATATTTTTAATATTTTGCTTCGAGATGACTTGTCAGAAAACTTGGCTAATCAATCATAAATGATTTCCATGGTTCGAAATATGCATGCAATTTGTCAATTCAACTCTTTTGACAGTTGGATCCAAGTTGGATCAGCAGCACAATATAGGAGTCGCTCCACGCGCCAATTTTGTCGGACGGCCAAGCAAGGTCACAGAAAATCTAGTATGGAGTGACCTTGATTTGGCAAGCCACCGTGCTTCCGACACGTATCCACACGGCCCGAAATCACGTGTCGGCCGGCATGCAGTCCGACAAAATCGGCCCGTGGAGCGTCTCCTTATGTTTCCCATAGAGGTAGAATAGAATAGAGGGACTCACGTACCCATACACACATGAGTGACAAGGATGTATGCATAGACAAAACTGCAAGTGGGAACGAGATACAATGTCATATTTTCTGTCCCTCATCGCGTATACGGATTTTTATTATTTTTGGGTCTACAGCTTGTATGATTTCACCACAATTTGTCAGTACAACATGTCGAAGTCAGAATTGGGTGTGTTGTAGAGAACAATCCGACCACATGTGCATGCAATTTCTCAGATAACTCGTTTGACAGTTGGATCAGCAGCGCAACATGCCTCCAGATGATAGCAATTGGTCCGCTTCTGACAAATTGGGGCTGATGAGGTCTATTCATGTCATGATTTGTCACATGTGGTCTGAGGGCCTACCGCGAACGGCATTCGAAGTTTTCACTCTCTATCGCACTTAAGTATGAACTCGCAAGTCTAACAGAGAGAGAAAACAACTCGTTTGACAGTTGGATCAGCAACATGCAGACAATAGCAATTAGTCAGCTTCTGATAAATTGGGGCTGACAAATCATTACATGTATAGACCCCTTCAGCCATCACGTAAAATATAATAACAAAAAAACAAATAGGAACGATGGAATTTTACGTAATTTCCATTTATTTATAAACAGATTCTAGTTAAAATTATAATGCTTTTATGATTTTTAGGAATTTATTTTGTACATACAAATTATGCCTTATCACGGAACAAAAATATATGGAGTAGCTATTACTTTTTAGGGTTCCGTAGCCAAATGGCAAAAAACGGAACCCTTATAGATTCGTCATGTCTGTCTGTGGGTATGTCTTATTCTTTGACACGCCCTACAGCTTAAACCGTTTGACGGATTTTGACATGTGAGGTGTCGTTGGATTCCTCTTAATCGTGGGAGTGACATAGGGATTAATAATTGCAAAAAAGCATTTGGGTTTTTCGAAAAATGTTTTGGTTTCACTTGTTATTTAATAGTAATCGTATGACATGATTATTATTTACTTAATGTAATTTACTATGGGGAAATATTAAATTCAATTGACCTGAGATTTATTCAACTAGCGAAGTATCATTATCATTACTTAGTTTAACGGAACTTGTCGTGAGTACAGTCGCCATCACATACATAGGTGCAATATAGGTGTTCAAAAATATCGGCACATGCACCCTAATGCCTTGAAAATAGAGATGTGTTCCGATGTTTGTGACATGTTTGTTTGCTCCGATGTATGTGATGGCGACTGTACTAGTACTTTTAAAAACTGTTTTTCTTCAACGTTTCAAGGACGACATTATCCCCGTGGTCTCACATTTTTGTCCTTCCGCGATCTCTGCTGCCACCATTGTCTTACGCATAGCAGGTAAAAAAGGCGGGCAATATAAAGAAAGTGTATCACCACGTGTACTTTAGGTATATACGTGGGCTTAAGTGGGGTGTTGAGAGTAATATTAATACTATTCGAAAGTGCATAGATCATTTGTTGCTGTACTGTACATGCATTCGGGTGTTATATTTACTTTGGTTTTACGTTTCTACTCAGCTATTCAACAATGGTTTCTGCTTTGCTTTGTGATTCTTTAATCCACCAGAACTAGTCAACTTCTTCTTCTTAGTCTTTTTATTTGTTATGTAAGGAAACGGGCGAGCAAAAATGAACAAAGGATACCTACCTTAACTGTTAAAATTAGAATAACAACAAACGAAGGGACGGGTTTTTAAAGCTTGCTTTTCATTTAGTTATTATTATTATTGTATAGGTATATAGCTTTAGTTGTGTAATACAATTACAGCATTTATATCTCGTAAGTATATTTTTTTATAATTTGTCATTTTGTTAAAATTAATACAATATAAAAATTAGAAATACGACTCCATGCGTCCAATGCTCACTTTAGTCGTAAATATTATGATAAAAACGATTTCACTAAAAAGTTTTAAATATTTTGAAATGTTAGTTTGCAAATTTGACACTTGAAAGCTAGGTCATTGAGTTTTTTTCTGCATGAATGTATCAGGTAAAAAATAGCGATGTTAGCATGTATCTGAATACAGCTGAAGCTGTCAATCAATAGTGTCAATGTCAATAATGAATGTCATACATACTATGTATTACATAGTGGGAAAGTTAATTTATAACTACATGTTTATGCGGGATTGTGTATCTAGTATATAATATATGAAATCAATGTAATTAAGGCCTTAATTTTAATCTACGCTTTGAATACATTCCATCTAATACTACAGTTAGTTACTTTATATGGCTAACTCTCGTTATACAATGAAAAAAATTGAATAAAGCGTAGATTAAATTAAAGTACTTATTTTCGCAATCCACGTACAAACGTTACCTTTTTATTATAATATTGGTATATATCTATACTTATATCAATATTATAAAAATCCATCCTTACTAAGTGTACTTACTTACTTGAAAATGAAGGGATCAATTAGCTAGGAAGTAGACAGCCATAGCCTAATTTATTGGTTTTGAATTACATTATGAATAAGTGCAAATACCATATTTGATATTGAATAAGTACCTACAGTAAAATAATAACCCTGCCTACATATGCACATTTTTTATTTTTTCTCCAACATATTCTGTTGCCTAGAGCTATAAATTTTATCACAGCCGTTTCCAATTAAACTTAAAACTTCATCTATCTAGTCCCAAAGCCAGGCATTATCCTTATCAACTGTCACTACAAACATAGTCTCATTTTATAGCGGAATACACAATGGGACCCACAATATCTAGGACGGGAAACTAGTTTCTGTTTCTACAAATTATAATTGCCATGGATGCAAAATCTGAAATAAATTACCTACTATTATTATTATAGAAATGTAATGGAAAAAAAATTAAGTGATTAAGAGACTTATGAAAAAAATTCTACTCACTCAATTTTTTTTGTATTTTTTGCTAAAAACTGAAACTAATTTCCGCCCGCTGTATACAAAGTTTCATGTTATTCTAGATTGTCGTTTTCAAATGAGAACCAAATGATGGTGACCCTTAAGCACGATTGATTTTACAATCTGATTCTAGTTGTAAAACTCATTCTGTTTAAATAAATGACTTTTTTACTTTTTTTTACTTTACTTTACTAGTTAACAATTTCTCTGGAAGAGACATTATATAGACCCAGTCATCCTCATCAACATATCGGCCGAAAGATGTACACTGCTTGTAGTAGTGAGATTGACATACATGCCTATATTTCTTTACTGAAGTAAAGTTGTAATTTATTTCAGGTATTCGAAATGGATGTGATCAACCAAACAAGGCTGGGAAGTCTACAAAATAATAAAATAATGTTGAAATGTGATCAGAAAAATAAATAGTTCAACCATTCAGATTAAAAAAAGGAAGATAATACTTTATATTAAAAAAAGGAAGATAATACGTATATAATAACCACTTTAAAAATAAGTTAAATGAAGAATTTTATTTCTATTTATGTAGAGTATTAAAATTATTATTGATACTTTTTGTTTATTTTAATGTATTCAAATATGTACAAATGTTGAGTTGGAATAAGCAGGCGAGCAGGATGGGTACCTGCCAGAAAAAGTATTGAAAGGACAACAACAACAGATAGTAACAACTAATAATATATTATTACATACATGTAACAACCAGTTTGTTGCATGAAGTAATCATTTCATTATCTGTAGATTAGGATATATTTTATAGCAGCACTTGATACTCAGTAGTGTGCTTGGTGGATTTCCACTTAACATAATTATATTATTATTCAAACCTTTGGTCATAAAATGGGTATGTTTTATGATGTCAAATAACCGTGGACATAAATATAAATATTTACCTGAATTAGAAATTCATCAGTTCCTCTACTAGTTACTTTAATTACATTTCTCATTAAATACTTATAGCTGCTCAGTCAGCTTCATATCTATTAAAAATCTTCCTTTTCATATATTATATGGGTATATTCAAGTATCACATTAAAGGATTACAAGGTAATTTCGGCCAAAGCCAGAGTCAACCACGTTAAAGGCGCATTTTGGTTCCAGCCGTATAGCATTGCAAGCAATTCTTTTTTGAATCTGGTCGGCCCTGGCTTTGGCCGATGGTTCATGTTAGTTTCCTTTACCGTTTCAACCAAATCTTGTATATTACTTATAGTATCTAGACTAGATAGTCATAGCAGAGCACAATAAACTTGCCTGGACTGACTGGCCAGTAGGAAAGATAGTGTACAATTATGTCAAAGTAATTTATTTGTTTATTATTCTATTTAGGTTTAATATAATATAGCCATTATTCAACCACGACCACGAACTTAGATAGGTATATGTTTTTATTTAATATACCTATGTTTTCTATTCTTCTGCATTTGGTCTAGCTTTAAGCATAGGCCTCCCCTAGAAACTTCCACAATTTGCAATCATGTGCTTTTCTTATCCAAGTTACACCTATTTAGGTATACATGCACCTATATAATATAGGTAAGTATGTAATTTTAATTATGAACATTTGTGATGTTTGAGGTCTTGCTGTGCTGTACATTAAGTATAGTCTTCTTTTTTTGGTAAAATATCTGGAAAGAATATAAATATTATAAATTGCAGGTATAGATAAAAAGACAGCTAGGTTATTTATACTAAAATTATAAAGAAGAAAAGTTCAAAAAAAGGAGGAGGTTTCCAACTCGTCGGAGACTTTTTGTGTATGTTCCCTGATTACTCGAAGACGTCTGAACCAATTTGGAAAAATCTTTTTTAGTTTGTAAGGGTATTCTTCCCAGGTGGTTCCATGGTGATCAGGTCAAGAGTTCAAGACCTGATGATGGGATCCTGGAGAAATCGAGGGAACTCTTCCAATTTTACAGGTGCCTACACTTGAAGCGATTTGTGTACCTACTGATTTGAAGTCGGTTAAAACTTTTTAAAGTAAATTATTTTACGTAACGATTACGTTGTTACTAAACACGGCAACTCTTTGAAATGCAAGTTTAAATATTTTCCATACTTACAATTTATCCAAATAGCAGTAGAGTGTCACGCATTGAAATATCTAGTTACGGAGCTCCAAGAGCGTCTCTGTGTTGATATTTCGAAATTGTAGCCACTTTTTGTTCGATTATCACTTTAAATGGCACTAGAAAATCGAATATTCACTCGTAATTTTGGATGACACATTAACACAACCAACAAACGAATATGGCGGAATTTGTGCCATTCATTTCATTTGCATTTTTAAATACAAAATACGCGACAATCCGAATTTTGCGGATATATGTTGTCAATTCAAAACCCTTATTTTTATACGTTCTTTAATTTGAGATAGGTGTCGATCGGATCTATGGTAACTCTTGACGGAATAATACGTTATCACCACGTTATCACGCACAATTTTGCAAGTGAAATAGTAAACTACAGTCGCTACGGTATTCTTCGATACGAAATGTCAAATTTGGGTCTCACACTACCGATTGGTAGTACGAAGCGAACGTCAAATTACGCATCGAAAACTAAACGCTACCGTCTAACGTTTTGCAGTTGGTTTCATAGTCCAACGGCAGTGTGAGTAACAAGTTTGACGGGTCGAATCGAAGAATACCGTAGCGAGATCGAAATCTATTCGAAGCGCGTTTACTCGATCTCGTATTAGTTACGTAACGTTAGGTTACGATTGTATCTCACGATAAGGGCACTGTTTATAACAGGAGGAGTGAGGTCTGGTAAAACGTTTACTTTGCGAGCAATTGTTGAGCAAACTAAAAGGTGTTATAAGCCAACAGTATCTGCTTTACGTCAGCCTTGTTTTGTTGAAGTCACTACCCTTACCGGAGTAGCAGCTCGCCTCGTGAACTGACGAACACTTCATAGTGCATTATCACTGGGTATTGAAAAAGGTTCAGCGAATCAGGTCAGCGCTTAGAAGACATGAAACGCAAATAGAAAACAATTCGCTGATTAATTGTAGATGAGATTTCCATGGTTTCATATGAAATGTTGCGCTGCATCCCACTTGAGGCTTCAGGAGTTAAAAAATAATGACTCTTTTTGTTGGAGTAAATGTCCTCGTTTTTGGTGATTTGATGCAGTTGCCACCAGTAAAAGGGAGTATCTGTTTCCAGTTACCTGCACATTTTCAAGGTTTTGCGAACTTAAACGGAACATGCGGCAGACAACACTCAACAATTTACGAGTTAGAGAACTGAATTATCAGCTTCTTTTGGAAAGGACTTTTGTTTCCCTAAAGGGAAACTTTGCAGATGGGGAAGCTATCCGAATATATCCCACACTAAAACTTGTCGACGCCTACAACCAGGCAACAACCAGGCAATGTTAGCCAAATTAACTACAAAATTGTACAAAATAAATGCACGTGATGAGTCTCAAAAATCCACCAATTATGGACATAAACCACATCCTGCTTTTATTCGAGCTGACCCGGATAATACAGGAGGTCTTGTATCAAAAATACAATTGGGAGTGGATACTCGAAGTGATGCTGAGAATAGTGAACGGCCGTATGGGAGTAGTTCGGGGTTTTGAGTGGGGGGGGAGGGGGGGGGCGGGGGGGGCTAAGGAGATGTTAATAGAAATATATAATATAGAAGAAGATACCGGGATAAAATGGCTGGCTTGCTGTACCTCCAATGAGTGTGACTTTTCAAGACAATAAAGTTAAGTTAATTATAATTGGGCCGTTACATTGTACATACATTACAGGGCGGTCATATACTTAGGACCAATACATTCGCCAAAGGTCAGGCGTATGTGGCACTGAGTAGAGTTTGATCGTTAGACGGGATCGTAATAACTAATATCTTACTGTTTAGCAACCCACACCATACTACTTATGGCGTTGAAAGAATTAAAGCGGTTAAGAAACTCGTTGCACGGGACTCGTATGTCTAGTATATCGTATATCGAGGAAACCGGAGAAAGGCCACAAGGTTCTCCTGATCCCATTTATCTCATGGCGTCACCACAGTAAATCCTTAATTCTATGTAGGGTCGGGTTCTGACTCCTCTAAAGTTAATACGGTAGAATAAAAACCATTTGCCTTTTCGAAGTTCCCTACGATGCTGTTCGCCTCCGTCATCAGACCCGCAGCAGTTCATTTACAGACTTTAGTCGGCAAGCACTATCAATATAACCCAAACACAGTAAAATGGATAAATACCTTCTCAAAGTTCCCTACAATGCGATGTTATTCTGCTCCATCATCAAACCCTCAACCGTTCATCTACAGAAGCTACTCGGTAAGCACTATCAATAGAACCCAAACACAGTCAAATAGATAAATGCCTTCTCAAAGTTCCCTACGATCTTGTTCTGCTGCATCATCAGACCCTAACCAGTTCATGTACAGAAACTACTCTGCAAGCACTATCTAAAGAACCCAAACACAGTATCTTATATAGATATACGCCTTCTGGAAGTTCACTACGATGTTATTCTGCTCCATCATCAGACCCTCAACAGTTCATGTACCGAAACTACTCGGCAAGCACTATCTATAGAACCCAAACACAGTATCTAATATAGATATACACCTTCTGGAAGTTCACTGCGATGTTGTTCTGCTCCATCATCAGACCCTCAGTACCTGCTTCATGTACTCAAGCTACTCTGCTAACATGATCAATATAACCCAAACACAGTAAAATACATAATTAAGCCTTCTCAAAGTTCCCCACGATGTTGTTCTGATCCATCATCAGACCCTCAGCAGCTCATGCACAGAAGCTACTCGGCAAACACTATCAAAAGAAGCCAAACATGGCATAAATCGTTCAAGCCGTTTTCCAGATAATTGGAATCCTTCGTCTAAAAGATTCACTACAGAGCCCCCTGGTGAGTTAACGTAATAATTTTAATGTAAGCACCATCCTCGATAAGCCACTAAGTCATTACTGAAAATCGCGTCAAAATCGGTCAAGCCGTATTTGAGATAATTGAGAAAATTCATTTAAAACGTTTACTACAGCGCCTCCTGGTGAGTGAAGATCATAAACACCTATCTACGAACCACCCCAGATGAACCACGAACCCATTTCTGAAAAACCGCATCTTAATCGGTTAAGCCGTTTTGGAGATAAATGGGAACATTGGTGTACACAAACAAACAGCCTCTCACCCTAAACGCATATACCTTCTCCGTTCCGTCGTGGGTAAAAAGAAGACAAGTCATTAATTTTGATGTTAAATAATTTTATTATGTGCGATGCTCTTGACTGAGGCTAGATTTTGATTTTATTAGTAGACAGATGTTGAATCTCTAAAATAAATAAAGTAGCAGCGGGGCTAGCACAACTGACACAACAAGCGCGACGCGAGTCGAGAGAATCTAGCTGAAGATAATATATTTTACCGGTAGATGAGTTGTGTGAATTGTTGTTTGTAAATTGGCGCTGGATTGGACATATTCTGTTAAGATAGTAAAGATGGCGTTAATAGAAGCTGTTCTATTAACCCGTTGCTCACATACTAAAAAAGACATTACATTTCAGCTTCTAATAAAAACTTTAGTCGCTTTGCTGCATTTAAGTATAATTTACCTACTAAAGGTCACGCGGACGAAGTCGCTGGCATAACCTATTCCCGTAGTATGGTGGATGGCGTTATCACGAGGTGGTTCGATTGCCATACAAAACGTTATTTGACATTCGCAGACTAACGGCGTGATATTTTAAGAAGCTTATGTAACAAACATTCATAAATTGGCTTCCCATTTGCGCCAAATTCCCCCTTTCCTAGAATAAACTTGTATAAACTAGATTAATTTGAGAAATTGATTTGGGACGTGATATTTCGGGAAAACTATTTTTCTCAAATGAATCTAGTTTATACAAGTTTATTCTAGGAAAGGGGGAATTTGGCGCAAATGGGAAGCCAATTGATGAAAGTTTGTTACATAAGTTTCTTAAAATATTACGCCGTTAGCCTGCGAATGTCAAATAACGCTTTGTATGGCGTATGGTAATCGAACCACCTTAAGTGACAGGATAAGAGCGTCGTCTCGTTTTATCGAACGCGAACGGTGTCAGTCAGGGTCGGATGCTCTATCTTGTCACTTATCGCGTGATAGGCCATGCATGCTACGGGGCCTGGCCTGGATCATATAATTTTAATCGTTCTTACTGGAATTAATAATGTTCAGCTATTTAGCAGATAAACATACAAAATATAAGAATATAAGTAACGTTATTTATCAAATGTACACCAAAGTATTTTAAAGCATGTAATTAAGACTAAGAAAATGATATTTAAATACTGTTTAATCCGGGTCTAACGCGATTCTTATTTACCTTTATTTCTGACGTTTCGACACGGGTTGCACCGGTCATGGTCGCAGATAACTGTCGTCCCAGCAAGTTGTCAACAGAGATATGGGTTTACAGTATTTAAATATGTGTACAAAGCGCGAGAGTTTAAAGTGTTATAATAAAATGATGTCATAAAAATTCAAAATTCGCAACACTTACGCCATCTGTTGACGAATAGCCATACTTCTTTCCTTAGAGCAATTAGTTAGGCGGCTTTTAGAACTGGCTAAATGCAGTGCACTAACTGTTACCCTGTCCCAGTTAGTACACTGCATTTAGCCAGTTCTAAAGGCCGCTTTTAAGTCTTCTTCTAATATATTCTTACCCAATGCCACATGCGTGTTAACGACGTACTTATTAATTCTTAATCAGACCCCTATCATAGGTACACAGACGTATAACAAAATCCAACAATCACATTAACAGTTTCGATTCTATAGAGATTCCCAGGTTTCTTAGGTTTTTATCAAGTTGACGGCTATGATTAGAAATATTCCTATTGACTCCACACCCATCTTAAGTTCTCGTGTAGTCTCAATGTATACGTGACTAGCTAATAGCTATGGTCTATTGCGTAACGTTTCGTACGTAAGTACGTCGGGTATTTGTTGTACGAGAGAATGACAGTTGATCTTGTTCGAAAATTTACGCGATTACCCCTCTGTTCGAATAGACATTACATATTTAAAATGACTAAAACAAAACAAATGTCTATTTGAATAGTCCGTAACAGAGAGGCAACATGCAATGGAGACGTCTTTACTTTCTGACCGATACTTGTCATTTAGCTGTCCTACCTGCACGTTAAAACGTAAAACACATACGTTTCTATTTTGATTTTAGGTCATCCCCATGCCGAATCGAAAAGTCTATTCATTCTAATAGGAGAAGTCGTTACCTACTTTTCCACAAATGCTTATGAAAACTGAACCTCCTGAGATGAAAAGTCAGTGTACAGTGTATCTACAAATTCTCATAAAATGGCCCCACCATTATACTAGACAATTACGTGGCTAGCACCTATACAAAAAACCGCGTTAGCAAGGTGCCATTAAAATTGCCAGCTTCAGAAATCCTAAAAAACCTCGAAACCTCACCTAATTTGAAAAGCTAGTCCGGCTGGGTGGAACACTGCGGCACGGGGTCCTCGCACTATACGCTCTGGGGAACAGCGACGAGTAGGTGGGGTGAAGAGGTGTTGGGAGGCTGATGTATGTATTTGCGGTTTTAATTTTTATTTACTTATAATGTACCCAATTTACAGTGTATGATTAATACCAAATATATGAATATGATAATATGATGTAACGGTGACTGTTGGTGACATGTATATGCACGACGCGGGGATGTTGATCGGAGTGTCTGAGGGCTTGGAGCACTTGCAGCAGCATTCTGGAAATAATAAACTGATTTTTAACACACTGGAGTGTACAGCGGCGCTACCACGAAAGTCGGAACTCGCACTATCTTCCTATCTGTCGCTTGAATATGCAAGTGCGATAGAGATACACGAACGAACGGAGCGTTTCATAGTTTATTTATTTATACTACGACGGTGGCAAACAAGCTTACGGCCTGCCTGATGTTAAGCTGGTACCGTCGCCTATGGACACTTGTGACTCCAGAAAAACCACAAGCGCGTTGCCGACCCTTTATTCACTTGAGGATTCGCTGTGTTGGCAGATAGAGACATGCAGGTCCCTCACTCCCAACACAGCGCATCCTAGGGAGCTCTGGCGACCTTAATCACCACCAGGAACACAACACCACATACTTCATAGCATGCAATAATATAGCAACACTACAAAGCAGTGGTGCTATTATGGCTGCGGTCTTCTGTAAGGTGGAGGTACTTCCCCAGTTGGGCTGCTCCACATACGAGCAAGATGACATTCCGCTGTGCCCTACCTCTCTTATAATAGTACACAAAAGCCTGAAAATGGTAGCTGAACGCATTGATTGTGCATATTTGACTCACTGTTGTATGGTGCACATACACTTGGCGTCAAAAGTATCACACCTTTCCAAAAATTCGTTTTAAAGCTATTACTCCTAAGGTACTTACTGTACCCTGTCGATATTAGTATCATTTGAAAGGTAATAAAACCCCCTAGGCTTTAGCTATTTGTAATAGAGAACAAACACTCAAGCATTCAAACATCAGCATGCAAGCATCAGCAAACTTTTCCAGCAAACACTCAAACGCGGCTCAGTGGATGGATTTCTTTGAGAAAGAATGTGCACGATTTCATGTTGCTGATGAAAATAAGATTGAAATTCTGCGACTGTTTATGAAAAAAAGTTGTGCAGATTGGTAAAGTTCTATGATCATGAAATTAACGATGGACTCGGAATGGTGCGTAATATGGAAAAATAAATTCATTATTGCTATTTTATTTGTATAATATTGCTATGCGTCACTAGATGGCGCTAGGTGTACTTCCTTTTATTTTTAATTTAAAGTTCCAAATAATTCATACTTATCGTAGAGTTTCATGCTGGTGCTAATGCCATTAGTGGCTTATTTACAGCTATAGTTCGGTCTAACTATTTACTAAGTAGTGCAGGAAAACTAGTGTAAAAGTAAACACTCATGCAAATTAATACGAACGTAATTTATTACACAATGACATCGAAATTCTATTTATGCAAGGAAAAGAAAAATGAAAATACATTTTACACAATTAAAGATTGTTGTCGCGGTTGAGTTGTCATTAACATTATCAGAGAAAATTAATCAAAGAAATCAACAGCCTGAAAAGTTACAACTTTGAACCAATTTTATCACTTTTTAATGGCCCTAAAAAAGGTTACATAGGATGTCCCCAAGTAATAGATTATAACCCTTTTGACGCACAGCACGCAAAGGTAAACAATACTAATATCCCCACTTCCCAACTGGTAACGAACCGCTCCGCCTGTTGTTCGTTATCGGTACGACCAGCTATGGGATAGCAGGACACGGATGCTTTTTAAATAATATGATGAGGGTAAGTAATGATAAGCGCGTGGAATGGTGGTATGACGTGAATGGTGATATGTAATGATGGTCCTAAAAGAATTAACCAAAAAAATAACTACGTTGGCGAACAAGAAGCCTTTCTAAATTTTGAAAATAAAAGTTGATCCGATAAAATAATCAGAGCCCGGCTATGCACGCTCGGCGCGATAGCGGGTAGTCACCCAGAATAAGAAGTGAGGGAGGGGTCGAAGGTGCGAAGGGGAGCCTAATTACAGATCGAAAGATAGAGGCTAGACCTAACTCCTAATGTAGTACTAATCTGATCGCAAGGGTTCGTAGCCGACGAAACTCGACGAACTGCCCACACGTTGCCTGCGTGGCACAAATGCAGGGGCACAAATGCAGGATGTCCAGCACGAACTCGTTGCCTCAACCGGTTTCCACGCCTGGCGAAACAGACGCGTCCAAGCGTTTGTTTGTGTGTCGGTCCGATACTTGTCCGCCCGAAACTGGCGGCTAGCAACAGAATAAAACCCGTTAGCACAACACCACAACAACTACCAAGCCGGCAAATTAACGGGCCCTAATGATGTAAACAAACACTCACCCGAACTGTCCTCTAGTCCGGCACTACTAATGTCCAATGGTCGATCCAATTCAACATTCGCTGAGAAAAAATTATAGGCCTCCTGTTGCGCTGTGGCTGGAGCCTCCGGAACAATATACTAAGCAGAAATTTTCACAACAAAGTGAAGATAGGGCACTTGTACGCCTTTTTATTTAACGCAGCCCCATGAAAATAAGTATCCTAACCAACTTAATATGAATGTTTTCCAGATCAAAACTCAAGTCAGAATGAAGTCTCTCCCAGTCTGTTTACCAAAATTGACAAGATTCGAGAAGAATAATCTACGCATTTCAAAATTTGAATAATTAAAAATAATAGTCGAAAAACCAGCTAGTCCCTCAACACGACGTGCAGCAAGGAGATTAGATACTGCTAAAAAATAATGAACAAAATAAGACACAGATAACGCAATAATAGCGAATGCAGGGAGTTATCACTGCAGATATCCCCCCACCAAAAGAAAACATGAATGACACAACCTAAATCCCATGCCAACCCTTCAAAGAGTTCCATGGACCAGCCTAGATAGGGAGTGAAAAACAACAAATGTACCTGAACAGCATAGTACCAACAACGAAACGACACCCTAACCTAACACTTGACTAACCCTAAAGACAACACACAAGAAGTCGGCAATCGACTAGTAGTTCCACGTAGAATTACTAGCCTAAAACCACCCGAGGTTATTTAAATATACAAATTAAATTCTAATTACCGAAAACCTAGAAGTGACTAACATACTATACAATCACTAACTTAACATCCCCACTGTGAGGACGTACACTGTCCGCATCCATAGGAGCGGCAGAAATCCACAATCCGATAAAAGGTCTAATCCGAGTAAAGCACTTAAGCAAGAGTCTCACCTATGCGATTGGCACACCACCACCAACTTACCACGCGCAAAGGGAGGAACAGCAGCGTCACACCGCAAACCTTGTTCGGTACAGCCAGCAAATAAATACCGACACTGCAAAGAGTGCGGTAATACAGGTTATCGAATCCCCGACGGGGTAATACCGACCAGTTGTCTAGCGTGAATGCTAAAGACAAGGGTATAAACGAGAAAACCAGGCAAGACTGTGGAAGCTTCACACGATGTCCTGTTACGTCATATCCAGGAAACACAAATCTTAACCTAACCTAAACACATAAGAAATTGGAATAATCATTCTAAATAGAATCTCACACTTATCGCCGTTTAGCAAACAAGCAGACGACACACGGTTATGACGAGTATAGTTACTCACGAAATCAAGTTACTAACCTAAAACAACGCATACCTAAAACTAACTCACAAATTGTTGGTACATTTGAACATGACTCGCTTCTAAACGCACGCGCCCTACTTGAATCAACGCCGCAAGCTAAGTCCGACTTTCGGCGAAATCACATGCCTAGAGTCTGACCCAAAAGGCCTACGACGTGTACAAACGTTGAACACGCGCCAAGGATTCACTGGTACATTAATTCAAAGGTTACACCACCCCTATCTAGCACATAAGCGGCTTAAACCATAAACAAAATAGCCAAACCAAAACAAATAAACAGCCTAATAAAATAACCAATGAGGAAAAAAAACGGACAAACGCGTCGGTTTGAATTTAGAAAAGGAAGACCCCCCAAAACCCCAAACAACAAATAAACAGCCTAATAGAACAATCAATAAGGGAAAAGGACGGACAAACGCGTCAATTTGAATTTAGAAAAGGAAGACCCCCCAAAACCCCAAACAACAAATAAACAGCCTAATAGAACAATCAATAAGTGAAAAGGACGGGCAAACGCGTCAATTTGAATTTAGAAAAGGAAGACCCCCCAAAACCCCAAACAACAAATAAACAGCCTAATAGAACAATCAATAAGTGAAAAGGACGGACAAACGCGTCAATTTGAATTTAGAAAAGGACATCAACAACAAACGAAGAAAGAAAAACTAGTCAACCTACTTATCATTTTAGGATATCTTTAATGTGATAAGTACCGACGTGTGCAGTATCTGTGTCAGCCAACTCGTACACCTGCGGGGAGATACGCCTAACCACACGACACTGAACAAATCGCGCCGCAAATTTTCCACCTCTGTACGCGTCCGTCGTGCCTCGTTGAAAGTTCCTGCGCCAGACAATCTGCCCATCGGCAAGCCTAACCGTCTTCCGGTTCTCGTTGAATTTCCTGGCGTTACGGTGGAACGCCAAAACCATCGAATCAGCCACCCTTGCGTATACTTCACGTAAGGTGAGGAGATTTGCAGCGCGTTCGGCCCGACTGAGTCCCACTTGTTGGTCCTCAATCTGGTCATCGACACGCTGCCGATCGACCACCACCTCACGACCGTATATCAAGAAGTTCGGTGAATAAGATGTCGCCAGGTTAATACATGAGTTCGAGTACAAGACCACCGAGGTAAATGAAGCAACCATCTACGCTGATCCCCAGCTATAGTCCCAACAGCCAGAATCCCTAAACGCTAGGATCTTGATAACAAGGAACCCAAAAAATAGTCTAGGACCCCCTAACAACTAGAATCCCAAACGTCAAACACCCCAAAAAAACCACAAGAAGCCCAAAAAAATCTGGGACCCTCTAAAAAACTAGGATCCCAAAAAAATCAAGCAAAACCCCAAAGAAAAAAAGAAAAGCAATAGGACCCCAAAACATCAAAGATCCCAGCAAAAAAACTCCAAGAAACTGAGACTCAAAAGCTTAAATACAACCAGCATAGAAAACTACCATCAAAGGTCTTAAAACCGCCTGACGACATAGGAAGGACTGACGTGTCGCGCAACACCCTAGTTTCGGATTCGCAAAAAATTCACGAACGCATGTCTCACCGGAGAAGGTAAGGTTCCACTTGGTAAGCGACTCATTCTTGATAGCCCCTGAAAACGCGCAATACCGCGGCATCGACAACGTAGGCTGAGTCCGACCTTCGATGACATTTCAAATCTAGGGTCTGACCCCTGGGCCTACGATGCGAGCGGAAGAACCAGCGCCATTCGATCAAGAAGGAGGTATCGAAGAATTCAACATCATCATTACCAGGCGGATCCAACGTCCGAGCCTGCTGCGCCTTCAACTCCGAGGGAATACGGGGGGTATCGCGGATGGAATCCTCGTTGTATGCTCGCGACATCTTGAAGAAACTACAGTAAGCAAAGATCCAGAAACCTAGAACCTGGCAAAGCTAAAATGACGAAAGTCAACTTCAGAAAGAAAATCGATAGCAACCGACACCTATCAATAACAATTGACAGCGTTCGACAACAATAATGATGAACAACAATCACCAACTATCTCCAAATGTCCCTAACTATCTCCCACTAGACATCTAAACATCTGATAGTACACCCGTCGTACCAGCAAAATGACACGAATGCCCGTCTGACTATCACATCAAAATCGATACAGTAAAATACTGGATTCCCAGAAGCCTTAAACCGCACTACGTAATGGAGAACACCCGATTATAACTAACCAGCGCTATTTAAATTATCGACTACCAAACAGTGAAACATCTATGAATAAATTTTAAAATTAATTATTTATTATGTCAAATCTGAAATAAATCCTCTATTATCATTGTTTAATAAGCCGGGAGCTTACAGAGAAAATAAAATAAAACAAAAAGAAAATGCAAAAAGATGACGCTTGTCGAGATGCGAACCGGCGGCCTCTCGCACACAGTACCGACCCCTAAACCGCTAAGCCACGAAAGCAGATAAGTATCCGTGCAAAATCAAGCAACCTATGAAACTCGCGTACCGGTAACTAACAGACTAATAAATAAGAGTGTCACGCGAATAATTGTCGAAAATAAACCCTTTGGGCGCCGAAACATCTGGAAGCGTCAATCAATAGCAACAAAAACAAAATACGACAAAATAAATATTGGATATGACGGGAAATACGTAACTACGTCTGACTTACCTTCAGGTGCCCTATGTACTACGGGTTCTAAAATAGGAGGAACTATGCTACGAAATCAATAACTCGGGATGTTTCGGTATGGAACAGGAATGAAAGGCAAAAGTTTAAACAATGCTCTTTTGGTTTTTTATACGTAACAGAATAACAGATTCACATAGAAGTTAAGCTCCAAGTCTCGTGGCAGGCGAAGGGTTAGATGACAAACTACGACGAGGGTTGACAAGCACGGGTAAAAGAAGGTACTGTTCGTTCACCAGAAAGCTAAAATCAAAAAATTAGTTAAAAGCGACCGTTTTCGGTCACCATCCCCACACAACAGAAAAAATAAAATAAAATTATGTCACACAATTTCACACAAGAACAGTTAAAGAGAAAAAAATCCAGGGTACTTACCAACTGCTTCAGGTGGCAATTTATTTTGTTCGGGCGCCAATTTATTTGCAGGAAAACTAGTGTAAAAGTAAACACTCATGCAAATTAATACGAACGTAATTTATTACACAATGACATCGAAATTCTATTTATGCAAGGAAAAGAAAAATGAAAATACATTTTACACAATTAAAGATTGTTGTCGCGGTTGAGTTGTCATTAACATTATCAGAGAAAATTAATCAAAGAAATCAACAGCCTGAAAAGTTACAACTTTGAACCAATTTTATCACTTTTTAATGGCCCTAAAAAAGGTTACATAGGATGTCCCCAAGTAATAGATTATAACCCTTTTGACGCACAGCACGCAAAGGTAAACAATACTAATATCCCCACTTCCCAACTGGTAACGAACCGCTCCGCCTGTTGTTCGTTATCGGTACGACCAGCTATGGGATAGCAGGACACGGATGCTTTTTAAATAATATGATGAGGGTAAGTAATGATAAGCGCGTGGAATGGTGGTATGACGTGAATGGTGATATGTAATGATGGTCCTAAAAGAATTAACCAAAAAAATAACTACGTTGGCGAACAAGAAGCCTTTCTAAATTTTGAAAATAAAAGTTGATCCGATAAAATAATCAGAGCCCGGCTATGCACGCTCGGCGCGATAGCGGGTAGTCACCCAGAATAAGAAGTGAGGGAGGGGTCGAAGGTGCGAAGGGGAGCCTAATTACAGATCGAAAGATAGAGGCTAGACCTAACTCCTAATGTAGTACTAATCTGATCGCAAGGGTTCGTAGCCGACGAAACTCGACGAACTGCCCACACGTTGCCTGCGTGGCACAAATGCAGGGGCACAAATGCAGGATGTCCAGCACGAACTCGTTGCCTCAACCGGTTTCCACGCCTGGCGAAACAGACGCGTCCAAGCGTTTGTTTGTGTGTCGGTCCGATACTTGTCCGCCCGAAACTGGCGGCTAGCAACAGAATAAAACCCGTTAGCACAACACCACAACAACTACCAAGCCGGCAAATTAACGGGCCCTAATGATGTAAACAAACACTCACCCGAACTGTCCTCTAGTCCGGCACTACTAATGTCCAATGGTCGATCCAATTCAACATTCGCTGAGAAAAAATTATAGGCCTCCTGTTGCGCTGTGGCTGGAGCCTCCGGAACAATATACTAAGCAGAAATTTTCACAACAAAGTGAAGATAGGGCACTTGTACGCCTTTTTATTTAACGCAGCCCCATGAAAATAAGTATCCTAACCAACTTAATATGAATGTTTTCCAGATCAAAACTCAAGTCAGAATGAAGTCTCTCCCAGTCTGTTTACCAAAATTGACAAGATTCGAGAAGAATAATCTACGCATTTCAAAATTTGAATAATTAAAAATAATAGTCGAAAAACCAGCTAGTCCCTCAACACGACGTGCAGCAAGGAGATTAGATACTGCTAAAAAATAATGAACAAAATAAGACACAGATAACGCAATAATAGCGAATGCAGGGAGTTATCACTGCAGTAGGTATGTTAGTTTACATTCACAAATATTTTTACAAAACGTGACATAATCACATAATTATAATTGACTTATTTATTAGAACCTCTCAGAGGTATAGTAAAAATAATGTGTGTGAATCGTGACAGTTTACATCAATATATGTACTTACATTCCGTTTACTGTATCACTCATCAACAATAACTTGGTTGGTTACAAGGCGTCATCATAGTTGTTACTTGACATAAAATACTTGTTTACATCTTTAGCTGATATAGGGTTGGATAGGTATAAATCTTGTATGTGTTTTGGGATACTATTTATTATTTTTGGAAGCATGTAATGTAATGATTGGTTCTCATGCCGTAAACGTTTTTCATTGCTGGTAATAAACATCTGTGTGCATTAGATAAACTCCTTAGCCTATTGTAACGGTGGTATTCATTCAAGTTGGTAATGTATTTATATTCTTCCTTGAGTATGGCAAGTTTGACCATGTTTTGCACGGGAAGTACCTTACAATAATTTGTTCAATATAGGTATTCATCATCATCCTAGCGTTATTCCCGGTTGTGCCTCTAAAGGGGCCCGGGGTCCGCTTTGACACCTTATCCCAAGATTCATTATACGAATTGCCTTCAACTATTTCTATTCCTATTTTATTTGTATAATATTGCTATGCGTCACTAGATGGCGCTAGGTTTAGTTCCTAATTTGTTCATTATACGTATTCATCATCATCCTAGCGTTATTCCCGGTTGTGCCCCTACAGGAGCCCGGGGTCCGCTTTGACACCTAATCCCAAGATTCATTATTGCTGTTTTATTTGTATAATATTGCTATGCGTCACTAGATGGCGCTAGGTGTACTTCCTAATTTGTTCATTATACGTATTCATCATCATCCTAGCGTTATTCCCGGTTGTGCCTCTAAAGGAGCCCGGGGTCCGCTTTGACACCTTAGCCCAAGATTCATTATACGAATTGCCTTCAACTATTTCTATTGCTATTTTATTTTTTTAATATTGATATGCGTCACTAGATGGCGCTATGTGTACTTCCTAATTTTTCATTATACGTATTCATCATCAGCATAATAGCGTTATTCCCGGTTGTGCCCCTAAAGGAGTCCGGGGTCCGCTTTGACACCTAATCCCAAGATTCATTATACGAATTGCCTTCAATTATTTATATTGTTATTTTATTTACAAAACACATAATGATTTTCGACCATTCAGGCCTGGAGAGCTATCCCAGGACTTAAACATTCCAAGGCACTTATTAGAGTTGGAACCGCCTACGCATGCTGGTCAGGGTGCTTACAGGACTAGAAACGATAGGACTGTGTGACACAAGGCAGTGCAGATTCTGCTTTGAAGCAGAGGAGACACCTACACACATCCTAACCGAATGCCCTTGCCTCATGCGCAGTCGTAACTCCTTCTTGGGCAAACACATCATGTGCCCGGAGGAGATCAAATTTCTTGAGATCAAAAAAATCCTGCAATTCTTTGAGTTTGCAGGACTTCACCAAGAATTGTGTAAGTGGCGATCACAATAGATCAGTGATGGTCGCAGTGATACAAGGGCTTTGACAGCCCGGAAGCCACTACCAGAATAATAATACCTACATCCAGCTTAAAAATATACCACTCCGGTCCACATATGATGTGTATGAAAATATATAATAAAATACCACAAGCAATAAAATCCATAGAACCAATTACCCTTTCAACAAATCATTAAATAAGTTTTTAGTACAAAAAAGTTATTACACACTACAAGATTTTTTTGATGAAGTTTGCGTGAAAAGATAAATGCTTTTCACATATTCTTTTTCCAACTTGAGTAGGTAAATATAATAGTTTCTTTGGGACTTTGATGTCAATTACCTTTAAGCGAAGCCTATTTGTCTACCAAATTAATTAGGTAGTACCTACCTATTAAGAAACCTAGTTCAAGGTACTAATAATATCCAGGTAGTACCTGCAACCTAGATTTAACCTAAATGTAACCTAGATTTAAGCTTCTTTGCTGTGCCCTTACGGGGTCCATTTTATTACTTGTAATATTATGTGTGCAATAAATATTTTGAGTTTGAGTTTGACTTATTTGTATAATATTGCTATGCATCACTAGATGGCGCTGGGTGTACTTGCCAATCTGTTTTTCGCATATTCTTTCTTTTGGGCGTATTCAATAATTTCAAAAAGTTTCAAACTGTGTAGACTGAATTAAAATATATTAAAATATTATATTTATAATAAAGCTTATTGAACATATTCTTTTTTCGTTTCCATAGTCCACACAGCGAGAAATGAGCGTTGCCAAATGTAATAATAATAATAAAAAGCCCGCGGGGGCAGCTTGTGGCGAGCTGACGGTGAGTGAGCTGACCGCGGACCCCTAACCCTAAGCTCGAGAGTATGTCGCGGCCGTCTTGTGATAGCCGTGCAGGTGTCCGCTAGTCTCCTCCCATAACCCATGTTCCAGTCCACCCACCATTCAACCCATGGCCTTAGTTTCCATCGCAGTCACAGTGCTGCACGGCAATAGTCTTTGCACCTGGCGGGGACCATCACCGGTTGTATCATGTTGTGCGCTCGGAGATGGTACCCGCCATGTCTAAAATTAAAAAAAACTAACGTTAAATAACCTACGTTCAAAATCCCTAGAATCTAAAAATTTTGATTTTAGTGATTTTAGCCTATGGTTTACTTAGTAGTAAATTGCCTGATTGTCATTAGTAGTAAGTTTTAATAAAATGTTTTTCCGTTCTTTTATAAAAAAAATAACCTCGAAGACGAAAGCGGGAGCTTTGCTCCCGCTTCCGTCTTCTAACCTATCCGCCATCCGAGTCGGTTTTGCCAAAAAAATATTTGAGGCCCACCCAGCTTTGCTTCCCGCTTTCGTCTTCGAGATCTTTTTTTTTGTAAAATAGCGGAAAAACTAATAATATCATTTTAGGTATTTTTACCAGCTTCATTCATTTAGACAACTGAAATTATGGAAAATTACAGATATACCAACTAATTAGTTATTAGCCCAAACAATAGTATGCCTAATGCATATTCGGCCAATACACATAAGTCTTGCTAAAATTATGCTAATAGCGTAGTATGCCAGAAAAACAGTAGGCCAAAATATTACTATGCGAAAGTACTATTATGCCACAAATAATTATGCCAAACCAATTATGCGAAACTGCATTAGGCTAAAAACCATTATGCGATCCAAGGGGATACCGGGTCACTACCAACTAGGCTAAAGCGGTCGTCAAATAATCTATTCTTATTCGGTAATATATCTATTAGTCACTAGATGGCGCTAGATGTCCTTCCTAATTCGTTTTTTATACGTATTGGCTTCAATTATTTCAATTGATATTTATTTTTACTGGTTTTTTTCTTTGTGGCATTAGATCCAGTTTTTTAATAATATAACTAACCTTAAATCTTCAACGATGGCGACGTTTGTGGGGGTGTTTTGATTGATTGAGAATTCGAACCGATACACGACACGCATAAACTATGCAAGCGTACATACATAGGCTACGGTAACACTTATTATAAGTTGTTTGCCACCGACGTGATGTAAAACAATAATATATATCATTATTTAAAATTATCCAGTAGTAGGTATGGCTTTAGACATAAAAATAACGTGTAAGCTATAATTTATACGCGTAGGTACGAAGTCGCGGGCAGAAGCTAGTACCTATTATAAAAAGGATACGAGCAAGACTGTGAGATTACTTACTAATCCGTTTTCAAAAATTAATTAACCAGTGTACCTACAGTCAGCATCAAAAGTAGCTACACAATCGAAGACGTCAGAAGTCTTTACTAAAACGGAATAAGAACTTTTGATGTCTTCGATTGCGTAGCTACTTTTGATGCTGACTGTACCTACAGAAAGGATTTTCTGGGACGACATATAGGCTACGTTTATCCCGCGGGTTCACTGCGTTTTTAACCCCCAATGGAAAAAGAGGGGTGTTATAAGTTTGACGTGTCTGTGTGTGTGTCTGTCTGTGGCATCGTAGCTCCTAAACGAATGGACCGATTTGAATGCGGTTTCTCTTATCTAAAAGCTGACGTGATCGAGATGGTTCTTAGCTACATTTCAACAGAATCGGTTAAGCTGTTTTTAAGATATTGAACATTGAAATGAAAATGTCGGGGGGTTTTCAACTTTTCTAAGTTGTAGTTATTTGCAAAAGCGGGCAGCCAGTAGTGTAGATAGTGAACTTACCCCAAGCCAGACAGAACATGAGTATAGTAGCGCACACCAGCATGCCGACGACGAGGTAGCTCCATGGCCCGTACGGCTTCAGAGCTGCCGCGAACTCCAGGAAGGCGTTGGATTTCTGCTCGCCCTCCGTGATTTTCACTGAAAGTTTCAAATCGCCTGGACTAAATTACACGTGTCTCTGCTTAGAGAATAAATAAATAGCAAGCATAAGGCTTTTATTATGGGTACTAAATGACGATATATTTAATAGATATTAAATAAGACATAAGACATTTATTTAGCAAAATCGTTTACAAGTAGAATTATAAGTACCAGCAGTAAGTGCACTAGGCTTTGCCTGTATCGCAGGAGACCGCATATTACATTTTTCATTGCATGGATTCAAAATATTTTAATCAAATTGGATAGTATATTATAAATATCAATTTAAATAAAGAATACAATGTATGTGTTTGTAAAGTGTTTGTGGTGTATGTAGGTGTGTGTGTTTTATTTCACAATTTCCAGAATATTTATTTCCTCATAAGAAAGTGAATTGAGCCATGCTTGATTTAAGTTTTACTTCCCTCGTCGAGTAGTCTTGCAAAGGATTTTTTGTACTCGACGATTAAAATATGTGTATTAATATTTCATAGAGAATACTGCAATGTCACTCTTTTCATAGTTGTAGGCCGTGTTACTGTCGAAACAATCGAAATAACTACTTTTCGATACGCTCCAGACAACTAAAATAAATTCGACCAATCACGTGGCTGCTTTACTGAACTGTAATTAATTGGACCAATAGAATCGCTTTGATGTCGTACGCTCGTTGATGTCTTTTAAGATATCAACAAGCGTACGAGCGATGAACTGCACTTCGTTTCAACAGTATCGAGTTTCTTTAATTAGTTCAGTTGACTCGTAGAAAATTAATTTTAATGAACTCGTACAAAAAGTATTGTTCGCAATAGTGTTATAATCAAGCTTTTTAATCTCGTACCTTACTTAGGCCACTCAGCAAGCTTCGTGGCCTAAACACGGTACTCGACTAAAAAGCTCTCTATTATTACACGATTGTGAAAAATACTTTTTTTACATATTTTCAACCGACGAAAAAAACGGAGGAGGTTCTCAAGTCGACGCGTATATAATTTTTTTTTTATGTATGACCACGCATAACCTTTTACAGAGTAGTTCGATTTTGATAATTATTTTTTTATTGGAAAGGGTTACCCCGAAGTTGGTCCCATATAAATTTGGAAAAAAAAAACAACCCTAAGGGTAGGAAATTAGGGGATGATTGATTTTTCATCGGTTAAAACTTTGTTTTGAAAGTAAATTATATAATAAATGAATCGATGGAGAAATGAGCCAAATCTTTGGGCAAAAACTGAATTTGTAGAAGAAACAGGAATTCTGAAATTACGTTTTAGCGATAGTTCTGTATATTCGGCAGAATTTTTTGAGTGGAAACCTTTGAGTGACATTTCAATACGACTCGCATAATAAAAATCCCACGGACATTAAGTACATCCATGTTCTTATAGACCAGCTGAGTCGGGAAGCGGCGACGTTCCCTTAAGATAACTTGAAGGACAGCTCTTTGTGCTCTTTCCAGGAGAAGTACATACTCGTACTTATATATTTTTTCATTGCTCCGCCCCAAGTGGTGATACAATATGTAATGACAGTATGACATATGGAAAGCCCATGGGAATGACCCATGAGAAAAGCAGATACAAAGAAGATGCACGTCACAGAGATGAAGATGCTACGGTGGTCAGGCGGAGTAACTAGAATAGATAAAATAAGAAATGAATATATCCGTGGCACTCTGAAAGTTGCCCCGATTCACGAAAAACTCCGAGTGTCGCCTACGCTGGTACGGACACGTAATAAGACGAGAAAATGACCATATGACCAAACAAGTACTAAATATAAAAGAAAAGAAGAGGGGCCGCGGACGACCACAAAAGACATACAATATAGATACAATGACCAGAAAGATACTGACACACGCAAAGAGACAGCTCACAATCGCACGATGTGGCGCAAAAATACTAGGAGAAAGAAGAAGAATTAAGGCATACTGGTAAGTTTCCTATTCTTTGCCGATTCTTTTTAGACAGAGTTGAGAGATTATTTTTAAGCGTAATAGTATCTTTCTAGGTCGAGGCAGCTGCTTCATGCGCTTGCGTTGTTCCTTAAGGCGACGTGAGCTCAGAAAACGGATTTTTAAAAAGTCGTAGGTCTTGTTTGGATTATAAAACGGCTGCCTTAAATTTAATTAGCAATCTTGAGGCCTTTCTCGAGGGACAACAGCTATTCGAATCCTGAGGTTTTGACTTTCGCTCAATAGAAAAAAATCACGAAAATAGGTCTAAAATACACTTTAAAAATCGTAACAAATTAAGCACAACAACTAAACATATTAAAATTTGTTATAAAAATCAGCAATATCATGTTTGAGGGAACTTAGCTATTACTTTTTTATTTATTAAAACGCACCAAAAATTCAATATCCGCGCTTCCGAACATCGCCCTTCCATCTAGCTCACGCTTATGCTCAGTGAGAGGGAGAGAAGACCACGAGCCCACGTCACCTTAAGGAGAATCAGTAATCATCATCATCATATCAGCCGAAAGACGTCCACTGCTGGACATAGGCCACCCCCAAAGAGTGCCAAAGTGACCGGTCCTGCGCCACCCGCATCCAGCGGACTCCCGCGACCTTTACCAGGTTATCAGTCCACCTCAATCAGTAATGGCGTTATAAAAAGGCGACGTATGTTCGAGTCAAAACACTCACTTATGACGTTTGGCTTCGTCATCCCATCGTTCTGGTCCAGCCCCAGCAACTCCTGGTTCCTGGCGGCGAAGCGCCGGAGCAGCTCCAGAAGCGGGGGGTCCCGGTGGTGCAGGCACGTGGCGGAGTCTTCGTCCTCGCCCCCGGGGCAGTGGCGCACGCCGTCGCAGACCAGGTACGAGGATATGCAGAGGCTGGTCATGCCGCAGGTGAATTGGGAGGCGTTGCTGCATATGGCGCCTGGAAATGAGAGACAGGTTTTAATACAAATCGTTTATTTGTTCAACATAGGTGCATGACGGTACATGAGGGTCTTATAATTTAATTTTTGTATCACTATGCTGGGCCATTTGGCATACAAATTTGTGAGTAATGAATAGAGAGGCTCCATTAATTACAGTCTGACAAAAAGTCACTTATTTTGTAGTACGCTTTTTCTACTAAAATGTTAAATAACTTCTTCTTAAACTCGACCATACTAATATTCGTGTCATTCAACGTAAACTCTTCATGAACATCAGAACACGATCTGATGTAATAGTTCGTGTGGTTGTGGGCCCGTTCTATGTAATAGCGACCAGAAACTGTTCTTTTTATGAGTTACTTCCAGAAATTTCCAGACTCTTTGGGCTGTTAGTTTTGTATCTCCTCAGGTTGCATGGTCTCCCTAAGGAGATACTTCTTCTGCTCATTAGTAGCCCACAGGAGCAGAGGATGTGAACACGACCTGCCCCCGTAGCATGGATGGCCTTATCGCGCGATAAGTCACAAGATAACAGCGTCGTCTCGTTCTATCGAACGGTGTCAGCCAGGGACGGATGCTCTATCATGTCACTTATCGCGTGATATGTGATCCATGCTACGGGGCCTGATTATTTAGCCTCTTAAACACTATTTATAAGAGTTACAGTTTTATGCTTGACATGTACCTACATAAATTTCCTTAATTACTTGTGAAACTTTCTAGAAATTTCCGAGAACATTTCCAACCTTTTCGAAACATTCCGCAATTTGCACATCACTATCACTAGTCAATACTGTAGTGGTGCGTGTCTTTGTTATCTGCACGGCTGTCACAAGACGGCCTTACTTAACTCATCACATCATTTGAAAAACGTTCACTGGCCTCCCCCAAAGAGTGCCACAATTCAATTCAATACATTTATTCAGGGACCAACATGGATCATTATTGTTAGTAATAAAATAATACTTAGCTTAATATTAGTAACTATAAAAATAATAGAATAGCACACATAGTAATTTTAAAGAAATAATAATAATAATACAATTTAGGCCAGAATGAAATTTACATTAAAGGTAAGTAGCTAAGTACAGTCAATTATAATAATATGTGTATGAAAAATTCAAATTAAAAAGTACAAGATGTCAAGTTAAATTATTAATTACTCATTTAAATCTCAAAATGTCAAATGTTATGCGACCTCGTAGTTAACATGTGTGGCACTCTTTGGGGGAGGCCTATGTCCAGCAGTGGACGTCTTTCGGCTGATATGATGATGACGCTCTTAATTTCTTAAGAATAAAGTCGTGTGCAGGTCATTTTGAAGACCCGGCCTGCTTAGCTACTTCTGCTGCTGACTGCATCTACCAAATTTCCTGACCAAACCAAGCTGCTTTAGGCGGGGATCGTTTTCAAAAAAAAGTGTACTTAAAGCTATTTGTTTTTCAGAATACGTTTTTTTTTTGGTTTTCTTACTCAGAATCTTTGATACTATCGATCCTCATACAAGAAAAAAAGTGTCCTAAATATTCCATTCCAGATCGTCACATTTGTGTATGCAGTCTTTTTTTATTTATACGGTCCTGACGCACTGGAAGAAAAAACTTACATAGTAAAATCTGGGACACATTTTTTCTGGTATGAGGATCGATAGTATCAACGATTCTGAGTAAGAAAAACCAAAAAAAATCGAATTCTGAAAAAAAAAAGCTTTGTACCTACACTTTTTTTGAAAAACGCACGGGTTAAAAAATTTAAGTTAGTCATGACTCAACTCACCACTGTTAACAGCAGTAACCACTAGTCTCAGTTTCTCCGTGTGCTGGAAGGGCGAGGAGGGCGGGTTCCAGGCGATTCTGATCTTCGGCGGGAGGAGTTTGGTGCCCGCGCGCGCCGCCACCGCGGCCGCGTTGCCTGTGCAGAGCGACATACGCCATATTGGCTTCACGGCGTCCCCTATGTACTGGAAAATAAATAAAAAATATTTTTAATCTATGGGCTATATTAAGCGACACATATTAAGATGTCTAAGTTCAAGTTAATATTGCCGTTGGATATTTGCAACTATCAACTCTGCATATATATATAAGTCTACGCCACCACGAAACAGTAACAGATTATCATCACATTGTTAGGTCCTTACTGGTATTGTGAACAACTGTCGGTAATTCAGTTAATGTCTGTCTAATAAGGATGTCAGTCTAAAGTCATCATCATCATCATATCAGCCGAAAGGCGTCCACTGCTGGACATAGGCCTCCACCTACGTCAATATTCCGATTTCCGAGACCTCAAGTTATATATGTAGATACACTTATATTTTAAAGCACACAGGATTATATACGTATATGCATTTAGGTGCATTTGTGTTTGAATGGAATTGAAAGTAAGTAGGTATTTGTAAACAGTAAAAAGAATGAAATATTTACTATCTAAACTACATATTTACTTTGAATAGAACATACACTAGGAGTACACATACTCGTATATATATATATATATATATATATATATATATATATATATATGTGTGTACGTAAGCACTATTGCTTCCTTTGTTTAAAAATCAATCTTCATGATGTTCTTTATTTAGTAAGTACGTAGATGCATAGCGTAACGAAAAAACTTCTTGAAAAACGATAACGATGGAATCACGGAACAAACATCATAAACTGACCACTGAGGTAGTGGTCCTTATTTCGTTGCAGTAAGGTTCTTAAGTGATCAATTAATTATGTTGTTAGCGGTAATATATTAGACATTCATTAAAAATTAAACAATAAGTGCATAATGATTTAAAAACATACCTTTTTTCAAAGTTCTTATTACTTCTGACTGTGACCGGAGTCTCAAAGAAATGATACAAACCAGTGAAGATATCCAACAGCTTTATATTTCTGCCAATAGTTACAATGATTATTTAATCCAAATAGCCTGATATTTCTAACCGTACGGTCCGATGGGTCTATTCCGACTGCCCGGTCGCCGCCTGCGCTTCCTACCGCCATACGACAAAAAGATAGTATTAACTATACCCTCTTCTTTTCATAAATGTTTTCAAATCAATGTCAAATAAGGGGCGGGGCGTTCAGGAGTCATGCTAACACAAGCTCAGATTCATATTAAGAGGCTCCGCGGACCCCCAGATACCGAGTTTGAACCAAATCGGGCAGTATTTAAAGAATTTCAAGATGGCGGCTTCTTTTTGAAAATCCTTAGCTCTTCAGAACTAATAACGATTTTGATAACGAAAAAAATGGGCGCCTTTTCTAAACTTATATATTTCTATTTAAAGATCTGAGTGGATGATACCTACTTATGAAATGCTTGAAAATTAATCAAGTAATTATAAATAAATGAATGTCTCTCCAAATATATTTTTGACAACCCTGACTCTTGAGCGTAACCTAAGCGGGTGAGTGAGTAAATTCGTAAAAGAATGAAGCTTGCCCACTGGTTTGGTTGTCGTTCTTTATACTGTGATAGTGATATTACACTATACACTATCTGGGTATTTCTCAAATAATGTGACTGACTTGTCACAAACATGTGCAAAAGTTAACGCTACTAATACTTAATTTATTGCTCTTTTTTATATAAGGACCAAAAGACTGTCAGCTATTATACAAATAAGTATTTCAATAACGATTATGAAAATTAACTAAATTCGTAATATGAATGAAGCTTGCCTACTGTTTGTACTAGTTCACTAGTTCTTTATACTGTGATGATGATATACATACTACACACCTATCTATTGACGCTTAATCTTCGCTGGTATTTGCGAAGATGCGTCTCAAAAATTTTCGATTTGTTACGTCTCGTTATCTATACATATAATAAAGCTGAAGAGGGTCGAAAGTCTGTACATGGAAGATATTCGAAAAAAAATTGGCTAGGGATACTTAGAATCGATAACAGAACACGTTCCAACAGTTTTTAGAATTTTTGTCTGTTTGTCTGTTTATCTGTTTATCTGTTTGTCTGTTTGTCTGTTTATGTGACCGCGCATCACGAGAAAACGGCTGAACCGATTAAGATGAAATTTGGTATAGAGATAGTTTGTGTCCTGGGAAAGGACTTAGGGTGGTTTTTATCCTGGAAATGAACCCCTAAGGGGATGAAATGGGGGGTGAAAATTTGTATGGAGCTACTTAAACCGCTGCACCGATTTAGATGAAATTTAGTATATGATTAGTTTGAGTCCCGGAAAAGGTTAAAGAATAGGTTTCATCCCGAAAATTTTCCCTTTAGGGGGTAAAATGGGGGGGGTGAAAAATTGGATGTAACCCATTTTGATGAAATTTGGTCAAGAGGTAGTTTAAGTTCTGGGGAAGGACATTGGATAGTTTTTATTCCGGAAATCTGTCCCTGAGGGGGTGAAATGGGGGGTGAAATTTTGGATGGACTCCGTTTAGATCAAATTTGGTATAAATATAGTTTGAGTCCCGGAGGATGACAATGGATAGTTTGAATCCCGAAAATCATCCCCCAAGGGGATGAAATAGGGATGAAAATGTGGATAAATCCCATTTAGTTCAAATTTGGTATAGAGATAGAAGGAGTCCCAGGGAAGGACAATGCATAGTTTTTATCCTAAATCATCTCCTGAGGGGGTGAAATGAGGGGTGAAAATTTGGATAGAACCGATTTAGATGAAATTTGGTATGGAGATAGTTCAGAGTCCTGGGGAAGGACTTTACATAATTTAAGTCCAGAAATCATCTCCTAAGGGGGTGAAATGGGGTATGAAAATTTGGATGGAACCCATTTACGGTATAGCGAGTTGGAGTCTTGGGGAAGGACATAGGATAGTTTACTCCTGAAAATCATCCCATAAGGGGGTGTAATTGGGGGTGAAAATTTGTTTGTGACCCATTTTGATGAAATTTGGTTGAAAGATAGTTTGAGTCTCGGAATATGACAACGGATAGTTTTAATCCCAAAAATCAGGGATAAAATAGGGGGTGAAAATTTGGATAAACCCCATTTAGATGAAATTTGGTAAATAGATAGAAGGAGTCCTAGGGAAGGACAATGCATAGTTTTTATCCCGAAAAATCATTTCCTGAGGTGGTGAAATGAGGGTTGAAGATTTGGTTAGAACCCATTTAGATGAAATTTGGTATAGAGAGAGGTAGAGTCCTAGGAAAGAACATTATTATTTTTTTATTCCGGAACACATAAAAGGAGGAAATCATCCCCTAAGGGGGTGATAAATGGTGGATGAACATTTGGATTGAACCCATTTACGGTATAGCGATAGATAAGGAAGGACATAGGATAGTTTTATCCCGAAAATCATCCCCTAAGGGAGTGTAATTGGAGGTGGAAATTTGTTTGTGACACATTTTGATAAAATTTGGTTGAACGATAGTTTGAGTCCTGGAAAAGGACATATAATAGTTTCTATTCCAGAAATCATCCCCTAAGGGGGTCAATTGGGGGTGAACATTTGGATGGAACCCATTTACGGTATAGCGGTAGTTGGGAGTCCTGGGGAATAGGAACATTAACATTACATAAGTAAATTGACGTTCCAAGGGTAAAGGTACCTTATGGCGGCCTTAGTTTTGAAGATGTTTTCTAAAACGGGGTAAAAAAGACGTTTGATTATGGTTATTTTGAAAATTATTAGATGTAACATATGAAATGTTTAAATTACAAGTCAGTTAATTTAATCCTACGGTTTAGTAGAAAAGGTCCTTACGGCCGTGTGATATGAAAATATGCAAAATAATACTGAAAAAAGCCTACATGCATCGATACCCTTTCCTTCATACAATCCATACTAATATTACAAATGCGAAAGTAACTCTGTATGTCTGTTACCTTTTCATGCTTAAACCGCTGAACCGATTGAGATGAAATTTGGTATAGAGATACTTTGAATTCCGGGGCCTTCCCAAAGAGTCCTTACTAAAGATAGTTTTTATCTGGAAATTCATCACCTAAGGGGGTGAAAAGGGGGGAGAAAGTTACGATATAAACGAGTTCCGCGCGGACGAAGTCGCGGGCAAAAGCTAGTTATTAATAAAATACACTCAGCGACCTTTATATTATCTAGGGTAACACATCGATAGCGCGATTCAGGCCTCGGAACAGTGACATCTAGCGGCAAATCTTGTTACAAATTTCACGTACCTGTAAACTGATTCAATACAAACTAATTACTTGTACAATTTATTCGTCTTCGTGGACCAGGGATACTTTTGGAGATTTAACAGTGACATGTCATGACTTGGTTGACGTGGTCGTCAAATTGATTGGAAAAAATAACCAGTGGAGGGTGACAGCAACGGTACGACCGACAAGGTTTTATCACTGTGAAATCTCCCAAGTATTCCAAACCCACTAAATATCATAACATCATACATAACATAAGTATCAAGTTGTGCATACTTAGCATGCCGTAAAATTAGTTCTTACTTGCATAAGGTTCGATTGTGTTAAATCGCTACTGTTTAATAGGGGAGTAAAATGCAGACCAATATTTTTAAACGTTGCCATTCGAACGCGTTTTTTGGAGAGGAATGTATACATACGATACAAGCTGTGCCTAGTATGGAAATACTAAACACATAGTACCTAAAACAAGACTAACATAGTCAGCCCAAAGTTTTATGGAACATACGCAGTCAGCAGACAACAGAACGGCGCGGCGGTTAATTTATACGGCGCGGACTAACTCACCTAAAATGGCTAAACCTCTATTTTCAAGGCATTAGTGTGCATGTGCCGATATTTTTGAACACCTATAGTGTACGGTCAACCAATTCGATTCCTAGGCCACCGTAGAACCCTGTCATTTTAACTGCTACCTAGCGACGCAATAATCCTGGTAACCCGTATTGACATAGCATTTACAACGGCAAGGTTCTATGATGGCCTAGGAATCAAATTGGTTGACTGTACCTATGTATGTGATGGCGACTGTACCTACGTAGGTACATTTTAGGGTTCCGTACTTGTTGACTGTAGCTTAAGGTTTTCTAACTCAGGAGCTTGAAGAAATGAAACAACTGGTACTGGTTCACATGGCGCGGTCGGCGAAGGTGAGTGGAGGTGTTGCTCGTTGGTGTAAAGGTTGTAAACTGAATTGTGAGATTTTTTTTTTTTTTTTTTTTTGAACCTGACTGTTGCTATGATAGGACGAACCCAATATAGCAGTCGAACTGCGTGGTTGGAGGGTAGCTTGGGGAAAATCCAAGGGGAACCTCCGGCACGACCACGCGGGAAGGGGTACACACTGGAATACTCTAAAAGTTTGCGCTCCAGTGAGATTGGTTGAACGGTTTCAACCGAATCTGAGGTGTGAGTGGTGATGAACTACTGGGATTGCTGGTTCGCTAAAACCTACCCTAGCTGAGAAGAGTCCAGCAAGAAACTCAGCTAGGCCCGACATCGGTCGGGTTTGTCGGACTGACTCTACCCGGTATGCGGCGGTACCGGGACGAATATGGACTATAAGTGTCTGTGTTGTCGCGATCACGCGGTGGACGTCCCCGCCGGCGGGAACGCTGTAGTGTACGCGCTGAGTTGGACGCCGAAAGCGCAGCCTTCCATCTTTCGATGGACTCTGTGATTTCGTCGTCCGGATCCGTGAGTGTGTGCCTAGGACGCCGGACCGTGCGGCCCCTAATCAGTGAGCGCCGAGTAACGACAGAGGGGGGAGGGACGGGAACGTAGTCAGCAGCCTTCCTAATTAACGGATTCCTATGGTGGGGAGCGTTGTCAAAATAACGTCTGGCAGCCTGCTTAAAGAAACCATACATGGTGCTAATCCCCATGTCGTGGTGCAGGCTGAGGTTCGATTGGTACCACGGGGCACCAGTCGCCCTACGGAGGAAACGATTCTGAATGACCTGAAGCGGTTTGAGCGATGACATAGGCACGTGAGCAAATACTACACTTGCATATGTCATGATAGGACGAACACAAGTTTTGTAGAGTGTCTGCTTATTTCTAAGTGACATTTTACTAAACTTGTTGATCATCGGCCCAAGCCTTCCTAACACGAACAACGCACGGTTGCGTACCCTACGGATGTGGCTACGGAAAGTCAGTTTCCTGTCGAGGGTTACTCCAAGATATTTGGCCTCGTTGACCCAGGGGATGGGTCGGTCAAACATCTGGATCGGAGCCACTCGTCTTTCTGTGCTAATGCAGTCAGACGGGTGGAAGACTATTGCAGTGCTTTTTTCCGGGTTGACTTCGATACGCCAAAGACGAAACCAGCGACCTAGGTCGGTGGTTGCCTCTTGGAGGTATCGCCGGATAGTAGCGTACTTACAATGAGTCGTAAAGAGCGCGGTGTCGTCCGCAAACAACCCCAGTTGCACATTAGGGTGCCTGGGAATGTCGTTCGTGAACAACGAGTACAAAGTGGGAGAGAGCACAGAGCCTTGCGGGACTCCGGCCCGGATGGAGTGTGGGATCGAGTACGTTCCCTCTAGTCGGTAACGAAAGCTTCGGTCCTTGAGATAATCTCGTATGGTGAGTACGAGTCTGTCCGGTATACCGAGCAGGTATAACTTGTATACCAGCCCGTTATGCCAGACCTTATCGAAGGCTTTCGCTACGTCGAGAAAGATCGCACCGGTCTTGAGCCCCTGGAAGCGAGAGAAACCGTCCAGCACGTGCTCCGTGACGCGGTGCACCTGTTGGACGCACGAGTGTCTGGATCTAAAGCCGAACTGCTCGTCAATGAGGAGGTTATTCTCAGCCGTAAATTTGAGAATTCTCGTGAGTAGGATCCGCTCGTATAGCTTTCCAAGGGAGCTAAGTAAGCTGATCGGCCTGTAAGAGGCGGGCTCGGTCCGGGGTTTACCGGGCTTCGCTATCCCTATGACCGTTGCACATTTCCACGCGGCTGGAAAGTGAGCATTGGTCAGTGCGGCATTGAAGATGCCAACCAAAAGGAGGAGGAGGGTTTCGGGGAGAAGTCTCAGAATGCGATTGGATATACCATCCGCACCCGGAGCTTTCCTAATACGAAGACGCCTGACAAGGTCACTGACTTCCTTAACCGACACCGGTGAAATGGTTGAAGTTACGGGGAGACGCGATCTCCTGTCCACCTCGGAATCGACCCACCTAATGTGGACTTCGTCGGTGTTGAGGAGGTTAGGCGAACATTGGGACTCTAAGCTGCTCGCAAGGCATTCGGCTTTATCACTATCCTCCTCCGCGGGGGTTTGGTGATTCGGTCGATTCAAGGGAGGGATGGTCCAACAGGCATCTGATTTGAGAGATCTCGCTAGTTTCCAGTAAGCCAGATGACTAGGCGTTATCTCCCCCATCAGATCCCTGAACGAGTTCTCCCGAAATTCGGCAATTCTCTGTTTGGACTCGTTTGACAAGTCCCTCAGGATTTGACGATTTTCGGCAGAAGGGTGATTTGAGTAGGTACGGATGGCGCGATTTTTCCTTGTCACCAACTCTCTCAATTCCCTAGGTAGGGGTCGGTTTTGGATATCCTCCGCCGACACCTCCCTTGAGGCCTCGCTTCGTACAGCGTTGAGATAGTTGGTGAAAGAATCGATCGCTTGGTCAGTCTGTTCGGTAGTGGTTATATTGTCAGGAATGTCTCTAAGCAGGGGGGGGTCTGTCTGTAGGAGACCTGATTGCACCTTGTCCCAGTCCACGAGTGTCCTGAATTGTGAGAGCAAAAACCGCCCCTCTTATTCCGTTTTTGCTCCCGCAAGAGATGCTAGCTCGGCCGCGCGACACGTTTTCCGTCGCGTTGTGGGCGGGGCTTGCACCTTTTAGCAGCTTTTTACCGGGTTTGTGTGTATGTGTGTAATACCGTGAAACCGGCCTCACCATCTCTTTATTTGGTATAAATCTTACTATCTAGGTACATAATAACAATAAAAGACGAAAATAAAATACAAACTTAATCCTATAGAATGATTGACTTAGATACTAACACGTTAAAAGGTAAATAATAGACAGAAGTTGTACACGTTTATTTAGGAACAGCAAATCATATACATAATGGATTATAGCGGGCTATTCCCGACATTCCGCCCCACGTGTGCAAACACCCTAATTTGGAGGGAGTATAACTAATTACATGGATAGTCGATGACTATGAGGCGGGAGGCTGGTCGGCGTATCATTCCTGCGGCGGTGCGTACTTCTGTGACGCGTACTCTTCCGTCTGGGCCGGGGTAGACTTGGGCTACTTCGCCTCGCGGCCAGGTACCTCGTGGCATTGTTCCGTCGACTATTATTACTATGTCTCCGACTTGTACGTTACGGTAGGCGGGGTCGTTTTGGCTCGTTCTTGGCCTTAATGTCTGCCGAAATTCGTTGGTCCATCTTGACCAGAATATGTCGGCCAGCGCTTGTGCTGCTTTCCAAGATTTCTCGTTCAATGTTGTATCGTTGAAGCGCCCCAGGGGGGTCATGGCGTTCGATCTACCCAGGAGAAAATGGTTTGGGGTAAGTGCCTCGCGGCTGTCATCGAGCCGAACTGGGACCAGGGGCCTGGAGTTGACCACGTGTTCTGCCTCTAGCAATAGCGTGAGCAGTATCTCGTCTGCGGGGTATTTTTCTTTCAGTGTGACTCGTAGTGCGGCCTTGACTGAACCGACTAGTCTTTCCCAGGCTCCGCCGGCTGACGGGTTGCCGGGTGGTATCTTTTTCCACACTATTTGTTTGGATGTGGCGTACGTTTTCATAGCTATCTCGTTGGCCGCTATTGCTTCGGCGAGCTCCTTCTCGGCGCCGTAAAAACAGGTGGCGTTATCGGTATATAGTATGGTCGGTTGTCCGCGGCGTGCCATCAAACGCCGGAGTGACAGGATCATGGAGGAGGCCGATAAGGAGGGCACTACCTCTAGGTGTACCGCCCGGGTCGTTAGGCAGGTGTACAGGGCTCCCCATCGCTTCTCGTGTCTTCGTCCGACCGTAACGTGCATAGGTCCGAAATAGTCGCAAGCCGTTGCCGTGAAGGCTGGCTGATTAGCTGTAAGCCTTTCCCTTGGTAAATCGCCCAGAGGGACCTTGAGGGGGGTCCCCCTGTAGGTGCGACACCATTGGCATGTGTTGCTAATGTACCGTGTGGCCCCGCGCAGTCCTATTATATGAAATCTCATGTTTAGTTCGTTCATAACTGTTGCGTGATTTGCGTGGTTGAACAGCGCGTGAAAGTGTGCGATGATCAACCGTGTGAGCGCTTCTTTGGCGTGTAGGACTGGGGTGCCTCGGTCTCTGTCGATGCGGCCGTCTAGGAGCAGGATACCGTGTTTGTTGACTGTTACTGCTAGCTTGTTCAGCGGCGATTTCTTCGGTGTACGCCGCCCAGCCTCTAACAAATTTATATCGTCCCTAAATGACTCCCTCTGACTACGTTTAATTAACAGTAATTCGGCTATTTTGAGCTTTTCGTTTGTTACGCCCGGGTCCGCGGTCTGTCCGTGAATTGAGGCTTTAAATCTCTCGGCGGCGATCAAAACGCGGGAGGACGCTCGCAGCAGGCGTAGGTACTTAGAAAATCGATTCACATCCGGTAGGTATGTAAATTCGTCGTGTTTGGTTACGAAGTTAACCGGCTTGACCGTACGTTCTTCGCCCGTGCTGTGTATGGGCGCGTTGCTCGGTTTCTCTACCGGCCAATGCGCGTGATCTAGCAGGATAAAGTCCGGGCCTCGAAACCAGCGGTGCGCGCCGTCGAAGTTCGCGGGTATGTCGCGGGTGGCGTCGTCCGCGACGTTTAGCGCGCTGGGGACCCACCTCCAGTCGCACGGAGAGGTGGTGTCCTCTATTTCGGCCAGCCTATGTGCCACGAAGCACTTAAACGTTCGGGGGTCCGCCCTGATCCATGCTAGCACGGTTTTTGAATCCGACCAGTAATACGATTTTTCTACTACGTAGTCCGATTCCCGCTTTACCAAGTGCGTGAGTCGGCTAGCTAGGGTGGCGCTTTGAAGTTCTAGGCGTGGAATGCTGACGTTTTTTAATGGGCACACCCGTGCTTTCGCGGCAACCAGGGTGGACCGTCGTTCGTTCTTTTCGTCGATGCTAACCATATATACCGCGCAGGCGTAAGCGCTTTCGCTCGCGTCGCAAAACGTGTGCGTGACGACCGTCCTGTGTTGAGAGGATACGTGCCGCGGGATATGCAAACCTCGTAGATTTTTTATATTGTCGACGAAAACTAGCCATGCCCTGTGATCGTCGGGCGTGATTGGTGAGTCCCAGTCTATCCCGGATCTCCATATGCGCTGAATTAGCACCTTGCCAGTAACCGTGACCGGGGATATTAGGCCTACTGGGTCGAACAGGCTCATCACGCCCGCCGTCACTTGACGTTTCGTAGGTACCGCGGTTCCGTCTAGAATGTCTATCGGCACGTTTCTGAAATTTACGTTGAATCCTAGCGTATCGTTAATATTGTTCCAAAGTAGACCTAGCGTTCGCTCGCACTCGTCTCGGCCTAGCTCGGAGATATCGCTCTTCAGTACGTCCGTTACGTCGCTGAGTACTTCCGGTACGTTCGACGCCCAGCTGCGCAAAGTAAAAGACGCTTTGTCGAACACTTTTACCATGTCGTTTACTAATTGCTTTGCTTGCGCGGGGTCGTCGAAGCTAACTAGCAGGTCGTCTACGTAGAAATTTCTTATCGTGGTGCTATGTACTAGCGGGTATTCTTTTGCGTGACGTTCTGCGTTCTTATTTTTTACGAAAATAGCGGTCGTAGGCGACGCGCTGGACCCGAAAATTAGGCTGCTCATCCTATATTCGTCTGCTGGGCCCGACCGCCGTTCCCCCCTCCATAAGAAACGTAGAGAGTCGCGGTCTTGCTCGATAACCTTTATTTGTAGGAACATTTCCTTTATATCCGCTATTATGCCTATTTTTCCCTCTCTGAAACGTATCAGTACCCCGAATAAGCTTTGAAGGAGGTCGGGGCCCGTCAAAAGCGCGTCGTTTAAGCTTTTGCCGGCCGTGCGGCATTTCCCGTCGAAAACTAGGCGCACTTTCCCTTTAGTCGGATGAATCGTATGGAAATAGGGCAGATAGAACCCCCTGGGCGAGGTCAGCGGGGTGTTCACCCTCTCCGCGTAACCCTTGTCCAGTAGGTTAGTTATTTGCTTCGTAAACTCTGCCTTTAATAGCTCGTCTTTGTCGAGTTTTCTTTCGAGCGTCGCTAAACGTTTTAGCGCCTGTGGCTTATTATTTGGCAAAGTTTCCTCGTCCGATTTCCATAAGAGACCTGCTTGATACCGGGGTGCCCCGGAGATCGGCGCGCAAGTGCTTCCTAGTATTTCTAACGCTCTTTTGTCGGGGTCCGCCCTAGTGGTCTTAGGTTCTATCCCTAATGACTCTATGCTGAAATGCTTTTTTATTAATTCGTAAGCCTCCGCGTCACCTTTAACTGTTAGGTGATTTATTTGACCGCGGAGTTGCCTCGGGGCTGCGTCAAGCCGACCGTGCAACACCCATCCTAGCTTTGTTAGCGAGGCGACGGGTAGCGATTTCCCGCTGCTAACTAACTGTCTGGTTACTATTAAATGCCAGTTGTCCTGGCCTATTAAAACGGTGGGTATTGCATTGTCGTAGCATAGCTCGTCGCGTATATTTTCTAAGTGGGGGCATTTATCGATTATCTCCGGGTTAACCGCTTGCGGACTCAAATTTAATCGATCTATGGTGTATGCGGATAACTTTTCGAATTCCCGGCCGCACAGTCCGCGAATTGACACGTTAATCTGGCATGATTCATTATCCTTCACTACGTTATTCGCGATGGACCCTAGAGAAAGCTGCTCTGATTTCGTTCGGGGTGCTAATCTATCCGCGACGTGCCTTTCTATAAGACTGAGGGAGGAGCCCTCGTCCATCAGGCCGTAGGTATGTACCGTGCCTAGCGGGCCGCTTAGTTCGATAGGAATTATTTTTAGGTATGTATTCGTATCGCGCAGATGATTAACTGAGCCGGTGGTGCCACGCGATTGGCCTTCGCGCTTGTATCCATGTAGCAGTTTGCTATGGGCGGCTTCGCAGTCGCCCACCCCACATGCGGTATACCCGCATTTGTGCCCCTTGAAATTTACGCAGAGACAGCGGTAGCACAACTTAAACTCCTTAGCTTTGTCCCACCGCTCGTTCACAGTTAACGCGGCAAAGTCCGCACACCTCGCGGTAGGGTGCTCCCCGCTACACATTGTGCACTTTGTACGAGCGTCCCCCGGCGCTGTTGCCGGGAGGCGCGGTTTGAACGGCTGTTTCGCTTTGGTATGCCCGGACTGCCGGCTGAGCTGTGCCACCGTATGTTTTCTTGTGTTTCCGGTGGGTTCCTCGTCGTACGCGGTCTCGGTATACGACTCCCTACTAGACGAGCGCGAGCGCGAGCGATAACTGTGCATATGCGTCGTATTGTTTACATTATGGCGTGGTCTCGCGGACGGTCGTCGCGCGCCCGGAACGTAAGTTAAGCCCGCGGCCCTACTTGAATCCGATAAGAACTTAGCTAATGCTACTAAGCCCGGTACGTTCGCGTTATATGCGCGGTATTTATTCCATTCGTAACGCATGATAGGATTTAATTTTTCCACGAGCCTACCTACTAATTCGGGCGCGAGTAGATATTGTTCTTGTTTTAATGATTTTATAGTGGCCACGACGTTTGCCACTTGACCCGCGAATGAAGTTATGTTGGAGTTATCGTCTGCCAGTCTAGGTAGTCTGCGGACCTCGTCAATCTCGGCTAGAACGATACCTTCGGGGTTGCCGAACTGCATCTCCAACATATCTACAATCTCGTACGGGTCTACGGACGTGTATAGCAACGCTTTGACTGCATGTCGCGCGTCGCCCCGCAATGCGCGCCTGATTCTACCTACGTTAGCCACGTCCGAGAACGAAGATTCTGTGTCTAGGAATTCTGATTTGAACACTATCCATTCCGTTATTGACCCATCGAAGTGAGACAACTCCGGAACGTGACGTGAGGGATTATACTCCGGTTTATTGCGCGTGAGTGCGCGCTCTAGTCTGTTTGACAGTAATTCCACATCTCGGCTCTCGAACTTGGCCTCGGTCTCGTCATAGAACCTATCCGGCCGCGGTGCCGGGTTTCTAGGGCGCGTTTCGTTGGCATAGGTACGGTTCTGCTCTTCTATCCACCCGGCAGTACGTGCGGGTGCCCTAGGCCCGTCCGTGGGCACAAAGGCTGAGGGGTTCGGCACGGCGGCCGGAGGTACGATTCCCTGCTGGATTCCCGAATAGCGATCGGGTTGGGGGGCTTCGGCCCTATCGAATAAACGATCCTGCTTTGTCATCCACCCGGCAGTACGTGCGGGTGCTCCCGGCCCTTCCGTGGGCACGAGAGCTGAAAGAGTTGGCGCTACGGCCGAAGGTACGTCTCTTTGCTGGATTCCCGGGTCTATTCCGGGTTGGGCGGCCTCAGCCCCGGCTCTACGAACTTGTTCTATCCGCCCGGTCGTAAGTGCGGGCCCCCTCGCCCCAGCCGTGGGTACGGGGGCGGAGGCGGCCGGCGCCTCTGCCGGCGGGTCCTCCTGGATTTCCGAATCTAATTCGGATTGGGCGGCCTCAGCCCTGGCTAATTTTAACTGGCTACGGGCGGCCGCTGCCGCCGCGTTCGCCTGAGCTAACATCGCGTTATTTAATGCTAATTCCGCTCGCAATATGACTAGATCGTCCGCGTTCGCGTTTATGTTTGCGCCTATCAATGTCGTCGGCGCGCTGATTCTAATTACGGTATTGTCTAGGGCCCGAGTGGGCGGGTTCGTCTGCTCGAGCGCTCCCGCCGCGTTCAATTCCTCCGTGGTTTTGGTCGCGTTACTACCCGATGTATTCGTATCGTTCGAGGTTTCGTCTGTACCGGGTGATGTACTAGCCAAGGCAGGGTCCGCCTGCGTTGGTGCCGGCGTGATTTTCCCGTTGCGTAACAAACGATGCTCATTTACACTCATTTTGCACACGTGAGGCCTACTTCACCTATTGTGAACGTACTTTTACAGGTAAATGAGTGATCAAAACTAAGTACGATCGCACGGATATAACAAAATTGAAACTCGGTTCAAAACAAAATTAACACTTCTTAAAAACGCGAACAAAATATCGAAATTACACAAATAACAGCCCGTGAATTTACACTCATTTATGATAATTCCGCACGTTTAACACATTTTCCTACTTTTAGCACTTAGACACTCCTATGCGGTGCACTGGCCCCCTGTAAGGCCTGTGCGTCGCGTATGTAACGGGCCCTATGGCCTAGCCGGGTTGCTACCTTGGGGAGCCGGCTAGGAAAGGATAGGAATGCGCTACTCCGGCAGTGGCGCCACGAGTAAGTAGGTACCCAACCAACGGTCTGGAATCACCGCCGGCTGTAACGGTATGGTCTCTGTCCGTGAAACGGCATGGAGTCGCCCACTTTCTCGCTGCGCGTACCGGCAAGATAGCCGAGAGGTACGAACCACTTTCGTGGCGCGGTGTACAATGCTCGAATGCACACGAAGACCCGCAGCCCACGCTTAACGCACACTACACGCTTAACACCGCAAGGGCGTGCATGGGGAGGGTGGGAAAGTCGCCCAGGTTTCGCTGCCGTAAGGCTGCGTCCCCCGCGTTACGGTTCCCCTCTCGGATCCGGAGGCCGAAGCCTCTTACACCGAGGATAGCCAACGACGGTTAGCCCGGACGAGTTTTCACCCGAAGGCTACTCTATGCCTCGCCTATGATAGATTGACCAGCCTGTGTTTCTTAGAGTGCTTCTTTCTTCTTTTGTTGCTGCTGCTGGCTCGTAGAAATCCGATGAAGAAGGACCATTGTTGACTGTAGCTTAAGGTTTTCTAACTCAGGAGCTTGAAGAAATGAAACAACTGGTACTGGTTCACATGGCGCGGTCGGCGAAGGTGAGTGGAGGTGTTGCTCGTTGGTGTAAAGGTTGTAAACTGAATTGTGAGATTTTTTTTTTTTTTTTTTTTTTTTTTTTTTTTTTTTTTTTTTTTTTTTTTTTTTGAACCTGACTGTTGCTATGATAGGACGAACCCAATATAGCAGTCGAACTGCGTGGTTGGAGGGTAGCTTGGGGAAAATCCAAGGGGAACCTCCGGCACGACCACGCGGGAAGGGGTACACACTGGAATACTCTAAAAGTTTGCGCTCCAGTGAGATTGGTTGAACGGTTTCAACCGAATCTGAGGTGTGAGTGGTGATGAACTACTGGGATTGCTGGTTCGCTAAAACCTACCCTAGCTGAGAAGAGTCCAGCAAGAAACTCAGCTAGGCCCGACATCGGTCGGGTTTGTCGGACTGACTCTACCCGGTATGCGGCGGTACCGGGACGAATATGGACTATAAGTGTCTGTGTTGTCGCGATCACGCGGTGGACGTCCCCGCCGGCGGGAACGCTGTAGTGTACGCGCTGAGTTGGACGCCGAAAGCGCAGCCTTCCATCTTTCGATGGACTCTGTGATTTCGTCGTCCGGATCCGTGAGTGTGTGCCTAGGACGCCGGACCGTGCGGCCCCTAATCAGTGAACGCCGAGTGACGACAGAGGGGGGAGGTACGGGAACGTAGTCAGCAGCCTTCCTAATTAACGGATTCCTATGGTGGGGAGCGTTGTCAAAATAACGTCTGGCAGCCTGCTTAAAGAAACCATACATGGTGCTAATCCCCATGTCGTGGTGCAGGCTGAGGTTCGATTGGTACCACGGGGCACCAGTCGCCCTACGGAGGAAACGATTCTGAATGACCTGAAGCGGTTTGAGCGATGACATAGGCACGTGAGCAAATACTACACTTGCATATGTCATGATAGGACGAACACAAGTTTTGTAGAGTGTCTGCTTATTTCTAAGTGACATTTTACTAAACTTGTTGATCATCGGCCCAAGCCTTCCTAACACGAACAACGCACGGTTGCGTACCCTACGGATGTGGCTACGGAAAGTCAGTTTCCTGTCGAGGGTTACTCCAAGATATTTGGCCTCGTTGACCCAGGGGATGGGTCGGTCAAACATCTGGATCGGAGCCACTCGTCTTTCTGTGCTAATGCAGTCAGACGGGTGGAAGACTATTGCAGTGCTTTTTTCCGGGTTGACTTCGATACGCCAAAGACGAAACCAGCGACCTAGGTCGGTGGTTGCCTCTTGGAGGTATCGCCGGATAGTAGCGTACTTACAATGAGTCGTAAAGAGCGCGGTGTCGTCCGCAAACAACCCCAGTTGCACATTAGGGTGCCTGGGAATGTCGTTCGTGAACAACGAGTACAAAGTGGGAGAGAGCACAGAGCCTTGCGGGACTCCGGCCCGGATGGAGTGTGGGATCGAGTTCGTTCCCTCTAGTCGGTAACGAAAGCTTCGGTCCTTGAGATAATCTCGTATGGTGAGTACGAGTCTGTCCGGTATACCGAGCAGGTATAACTTGTATACCAGCCCGTTATGCCAGACCTTATCGAAGGCTTTCGCTACGTCGAGAAAGATCGCACCGGTCTTGAGCCCCTGGAAGCGAGAGAAACCGTCCAGCACGTGCTCCGTGACGCGGTGCACCTGTTGGACGCACGAGTGTCTGGATCTAAAGCCGAACTGCTCGTCAATGAGGAGGTTATTCTCAGCCGTAAATTTGAGAATTCTCGTGAGTAGGATCCGCTCGTATAGCTTTCCAAGGGAGCTAAGTAAGCTGATCGGCCTGTAAGAGGCGGGCTCGGTCCGGGGTTTACCGGGCTTCGCTATCCCTATGACCGTTGCACATTTCCACGCGGCTGGAAAGTGAGCATTGGTCAGTGCGGCATTGAAGATGCCAACCAAAAGGAGGAGGAGGGTTTCGGGGAGAAGTCTCAGAATGCGATTGGATATACCATCCGCACCCGGAGCTTTCCTAATACGAAGACGCCTGACAAGGTCACTGACTTCCTTAACCGACACCGGTGAAATGGTTGAAGTTACAGGGAGACGCGATCTCCTGTCCACCTCGGAATCGACCCACCTAATGTGGACTTCGTCGGTGTTGAGGAGGTTAGGCGAACATTGGGACTCTAAGCTGCTCGCAAGGCATTCGGCTTTATCACTATCCTCCTCCGCGGGGGTTTGGTGATTCGGTCGATTCAAGGGAGGGATGGTCCAACAGGCATCTGATTTGAGAGATCTCGCTAGTTTCCAGTAAGCCAGATGACTAGGCGTTATCTCCCCCATCAGATCCCTGAACGAGTTCTCCCGAAATTCGGCAATTCTCTGTTTGGACTCGTTTGACAAGTCCCTCAGGATTTGACGATTTTCGGCAGAAGGGTGATTTGAGTAGGTACGGATGGCGCGATTTTTCCTTGTCACCAACTCTCTCAATTCCCTAGGTAGGGGTCGGTTTTGGATATCCTCCGCCGACACCTCCCTTGAGGCCTCGCTTCGTACAGCGTTGAGATAGTTGGTGAAAGAATCGATCGCTTGGTCAGTCTGTTCGGTAGTGGTTATATTGTCAGGAATGTCTCTAAGCAGGGGGGGGTCTGTCTGTAGGAGACCTGATTGCACCTTGTCCCAGTCCACGAGTGTCCTGGTCCGTGGCGTACTATTGGGGTGAGGTCCTAGTCTCAAAAGGACTGGCCTATGATCCGAGTCAAGTTCGTGTATCACTTCTATAGAACGCAGAGATAACGCTACGTTCTTTAGTAATGCTATGTCGAGTATGTCAGGTCGGTGCTCTACGTTATGGGGAAAGTGAGTCGGTTCTAAGGGAGCGATGAGGTCGAAAGGGAGGCTCTCGATTAGGAGGTGATGAAGCCGATTGCCGTTGGGATTGGTTGCTACGCAACCCCAGCTGATATGCTTACTGTTTAGGTCCCCGGCCACGATGACCGAAGGACCTAAGGAGGCTAAAGAGTTGAGGTCAGTCAAAAGTAAGTCTCGTTGAGGTGAAAGGTAGGTTGACGCAATCGATATTGGGGGGTGACCCTCCATCGATATGCGACAGACCGACACTTCCATATTCGTCAGGGGCGGGGGATCGAGTCTTATGCAATGGAAGTGACTTCTATAGAAAATGAGCGTGCCCCCGAATGGCCTACCATCTTGCCTATCATCTCTAATCTGAACGTATCCAGGGACGCGAAAAGCTCTAGTGCTGGGTCGATAAAAGGTCTCTTGGACCAGGAGTAAATCTACTGAGTGATCGCGAAGGAAGTTCGTCACCTCGTCCTTCATACCTCTAAAGCCATTGGCATTGTAAATGCCAATGGTGATCGAAGCAGGTTTAAGCTTTAGGGATGTACTATACATACTAGTAGGCAGCGTGAACCTGGCTGCCGCTTGGTGCGGCGAGATACTGTGTCGTTGTTGCGAATAGGCGGGCAGTCAGGCCGCTCGCCACCTGCGGTGGGAGTACCTGAATTACCTGCATAAGCGCAGCGAGGGGATCAAAAGCAGGCCGGCCTGCTTGACTGGCGGCGGGCCCCCATGCAGGGGGGCTCGCCTGAGAGTGGGGCACAGAAGGCGCCGGGTGGGGACCTACGGCCGCAGAGGGCGGCAGGTTCCTAGGGGCACCTAATCCTACGGCCTGAAGGGCGGGGTAGTTTTGCGGAGTGCTATGGGGAGCAGCCCGGCTCGCCATTTGCTTGCTTCCCGAGGGGGGTGAGGACTTCGACTTTGCTCCGGTGTCACGACTCTTTGGGCGGCAAGGACAACCCCCATAGTTGGCAGTATGCCCATGGGGGAGCTTGCGGACCAAACAGTTGCAGCACCGTATGCCGTTCGGGTCCCTACAACCCTTTGGACGCTCGCAATCGCGAGTCGGGTGGTCACCAGCGCACTTGACGCAACGGGGGGGAGAGTGACAGCCACGGGCGCCGTGGCCGTATCTCTGGCAGTTATGACACTGGGAGAGATGAGTCCTCTTGTTAGGAGTCTCAGCCCTCACAGGCATTTTAAGGACCTCCTTAAGGGAATGGATTGCTTTGCGCTGGTCCGGGTCGGTGACTACTAGTACCATATCGTACTTCCCTTTCTGCTTATTGTAGAGGCGATGAACCTCCCTGACGGCGATCCCCTTGCGTTTGAGATCCTCAGCTACCTCGTCCTCCGGGATGTCCTTGTGGATGCCCCGGAGGACGGCCCTATAACCTTTCTCTTCGACGGTCAGCCTCCGGTTGTAAGCCATTGACTGCTCGTTGAAGAGACGGGTCAGGGCACGCTAGTCTTCGGGTCCCTGGACCGTAATTCGCACCCCTTCCAAGGGCGGCTTCAAAATCTCCGAACCGACCACACGGATCCCACGCTGACTGGCTATGGCCATGGCAGTGTGGTACCTATGTGTGTCGATCAAGACACATGAGTCCGGCTTGTCCGGGTTGCCTATCGGAGTCGAGCTGGGGGCCGAAGACCCGCCGTCCGTTGCCGGAGCGGCACTAATGGCCGGAGGGGCCTGCGCAGAAGGCGCGGGGGGGGCGGCGGGAGTCCGATGGGCTTTCTTCGCCGGCGAATCGGCCCTAGGAGACTTCGGCAGCGTACGTTTTCCCTTACGGCTGCTGCCTACGAGTTCCCACTTTGTCGTGTCCATGTCATGGTCAGAGTAGAGCAAAGCGAGATTCTGTGCGTCGGTCAGTATCTCTGTCGAGGGACTGCGGGGGAGGGTGGGGGGGGAGCGGCGACGTGGGGCAAAATCGCGTTCCTCCGGTGAGGAGCGAGAGCGCGATTGCCTCACGTCTGAGTCCGCTGCGGGGGGGGCCTGAAGGGCCGGAGAGTTGACTTGGGCAGACGCGGCTGCCTTTACAGGCTTGTTTTTACCCTTTTTGGGCGGTTTGGCCTTAGGGGCCTGGGGCGGGGGAGCAGGCATCGCTACTGCCGCCGGCATCGGCGGTGGCAGTGGCGGTCCCATGGTGGCCTGAGGGGCCTGGGCGGCCAGAGTGGCAGCCGGAGTGGCCGGAGGGGCCTGGTGATGCGAGTCAGCGATTGCGGGGCTGAAGGGTTTCATGGGAGTCGCCTGGGCCGAGCCGGTGACCCCACCACTGAGAGCCAACTTGAGTTGTTGGTTCTCAGTGGCGAGGCGGTCGATTTCGGCCTGCATGACCCTCATGACTTCTTCCATCCTCGCGATCCTGTCTTGCATTTCCATCCTAACTCTTGTCGGTCACCGCCTACTTAAACGCCTAGTGGGAACCGGAAGGTTATCCTAATGTCGGTGTTGAGTCTTGTCCACTTGTCCGCCGTGTTAGTGTCAACTATGTGTCCTACACACGATGGGAAAGAGTCGGACTGACCGCAGTAATGGGCTTCGTGGTGGTATCCACCCCACACAGTGACTTCGTTGGCACAGTTAGTATCCGTCACTGTGCAGCCACTGCGAGCGTGGTCTTTCAAAGGGACTGAGACCCGGGTCTGACTTGCGAAAGTCTTAACTAGCGGATAGCCACTGACGGTGTCTAGCCCACAGCACAATGACTGCGACCACTACGAGCGTGGATTTCCAGAGGGGCTGAGACACGCGGGTCGACTGGGGACTTAGAAAGTCTGAACTACACACCCGATGCTTCCACGTGGTGATTGATTGACGATAATCACCTCGTGGGGGAGCGATAAGAGCGCGCAGGTAGTCGGAACTATAATCGGGTTACAGACAACAATAGGGCCAGAGCGCACTTAAAAGCACGACCTCACTCTACCGCTGCCGCAACCAGAATCTGAATTGTGAGAGCAAAAACCGCCCCTCTTATTCCGTTTTTGCTCCCGCAAGAGATGCTAGCTCGGCCGCGCGACACGTTTTCCGTCGCGTTGTGGGCGGGGCTTGCACCTTTTAGCAGCTTTTTACCGGGTTTGTGTGTATGTGTGTAATACCGTGAAACCGGCCTCACCATCTCTTTATTTGGTATAAATCTTACTATCTAGGTACATAATAACAATAAAAGACGAAAATAAAATACAAACTTAATCCTATAGAATGATTGACTTAGATACTAACACGTTAAAAGGTAAATAATAGACAGAAGTTGTACACGTTTATTTAGGAAAAGCAAATCATATACATAATGGATTATAGCGGGCTATTCCCGACAGTACTCAAAGAGTAAAACGGGACCCTATTACTAAGACTTCGCTGTCCGTCCATCCGTCCGTCCGTCTGTCTGTCACCAGGCTGGCTGTATCTCAAGAACCGTGATAGCTAGAGAGTTGAAATTTTAACATATTATGTATTTCTGTTGCCGCTATAACACCAAATACTAAAAACATTTTTTATAGATAATGGTACGGAACCCTACGTGCGCGAGTCCAACTCGCACTTGGCCGGTTTTTCGTTCATAGCGCGAGAGCCGAGTTTAGCCGAAGCGTCAAGTGGAACTAGGAAATGCAAACCGGTTAACCGGTTAGCCGGTTAACCGGTAAATTGACTAAATATGAGGCCGGTAAATTACCGGTAAATTAAAATCAAAACCGGTAATTTACCGAAACACAAATTAATAGTCAAATACTAAATTATAACGATTGTTAATGCTTCATCGTCATGATTAAACTTCAATAACCCTCCTTTTATCAATTGAATAAACTTGTTAGCGTTATCTTACTACATGTAATCAAATTAATGCAATCGTTTGTAGAAGAGAAGCTTCTTAAAATATAAACACGTTCCCGGTTCCGTTCTATAAAATATGAATATTGATCAGTTTGAATAAGTACAAATAAAGATGCCTTATTTAACATACTTTAGAGGTATACTCATCATTACAATTCAAAGAAATATCTCTCTTCGTCTTACTGGTAAAGCCAAAGGCAAGGAACAGAGGTGTGGTGGTGCTTTTCTTCAAAAATGGTGACAACACCCTGCTGAAGAACTACCAACCCATCTGATTTCTGAGCCATGTCTGTAAACTGTTTTCGAGAGTCATTACAAATCGTCTCGTACGCAGGCTAGATGACTTCAAGCCTCCCAGACAAGTCGGTTCCCGGAGAGGCTTTAGCACCGTAGACCACATCTATACGCTCCGTCAGGTTAAACAGAAGACTGAGGAGTCTGCCCCTCTGCTTTGCGTTCGCGACCCATGAAAAAGCCTTCAATTTGATCGAAACCTGGGCTGTACTAGTCTCACCAGCGCAGCGGTGCTAAGTTGACTACCGCTCGAAGCATTGAAGTGTTTGTACGAAAACGCCACTGTGTCCGTCCGACTCCAGGATTTAAACGCGAAACCTATTCTGCTGCAGCGAGGAGTCAGTCAATGAGATGTTTTTTCCCCAAAACTGTTCACCGCTGCACTGGAGGATTTTTTCAAGACTCTGGACTGGAGATGGCAGACATCAACGACGAGTACATCACTTACCTTCGGATTTCTGACGATTTAGTAGCCTTGGCTGAGACCATGGAGGACTTTAGTACGATGCTCGATGACCTCAGTAAAATCTCCGAGCGAGTCGGTCTTAAGATGAACATCGATAAGACAACGATCATGTCAAATGCCCATGTAGTGCCAAATCCCATTACAATCGGACACTTTACGCTCAGAGTTGTAGACGTATATATATACCTATGGCAGAATGTCCAGTTCCAGTCCTGTTAGGCCGGTTTGACCAGTGTGTGTTGCCAGTGATGACATAATATATGGCACCTGAAATGTAGTCGCTTACTATGGGCCTCAATACAAGGCTATCCGCAGCAAAACTAAGGTAACAGATATAGGTCTCCGAATCGCTAAACCAATGCCGCAATTTGGAACCCCCATGAGCTCCACTCCTAGAAAAAGTTATAAGACCGTTTATACGAACGCTCTTAGTATTATATATTAATATACGTTCTCTTAACATCCACAGTGGTCAACGGGGCATTTTATCTTGTCTTAAAATATGTCTATTGACTTTTGAGTCAAAATAAAACAGATATGATAGGTATGTGTTCAGTTCAGATATGATATCGAAGCTTTTTATAGTAATCGAGAAATTTCAATGAGCACATGTGTTAATATATATCGACATCTTTTTTATCGATATCAAATCCCTAAAAAGTGCCCCGAGTATGGTCATGACATGACTAATCGTATATTGAAATGGGCTTGCTGTCTCATTTCAATCGATTTTAGAAGTCCGTTGACACTGAGAGAAGACAATTTTATTGTTCCTGCCCTGGCGACGCCCTCATGCCAGAGAAAAATTTATTTTCCACGCACGAGAGAAACAGATGCAACACTCTTTGGGAATGGCATTATTGGTCAATTTTTACATGAAATAATCTTTACAGTCAATGCAACACAGGTCAAAAGGCCAGCTCTTAAGCCTCTCACAGACAAACACACACTATAATTGTATAGTTTGCTTCTGACCGCCTCCGCAGGCCGCGCCAGTGTGTGAGGGGCTTTAGGCTTTAAGCAGAAAAACAACTTGTGAGTACCTACTCTTTGTCTGACCAGAGTGCAAACAGTAACACACTTAACTGACCACCCGTCAACCTTATTCGCATAGCCATAAGGTTGACCGGTGGTCAGTTAAGAGCGTCTTCGACGGCACACAGTATGATCAACTCCTGCGCAACCATACGTGCAGGATGAATATTTATACCGCCACGTTCCCTGAATCCACAAACGATTCTCTTGTTCTCCTCAATTAGGTATTCGGCCGATACAAGGCCGCGCTGCATGCGTGTTTTCGTATGCAATGCCATCTTATAAATATCAATAAATTTAAATAATAAGGACGTGCGATATGAGATTTTAACGGCTATCTGAACTAGGACGATTGAGAAAACAAGAAGTTTTCGGTTAGGTATTTATATATATAGTAGGTACTTATCTTGACTATATTTTGTGTTGTATATCAGAAGCCAAAGCAAGATTGTTTGAAAATTTTATTTTCTACCTCAGCCAACTCAAACAATACTTTGCTAAAATACACATACGTTATCAAAAAAAAGTAATCCCTAAATGTATCAGTGCTCGAAACCCAATAGTTGCCTCTTTAATCTTAATTCATACTTTCATAGCAATAGCCACTACCTACGGAATTAAGATTTCACAAATTGGAACGTTTACATTTAAGCTTATAAAAACGTCATGTACCTACTACTGGCCCCGTAGCATGGATGGCCTTATCACGCGATAAGTGACAGGATACGCGCGTCGTCTCGTTCTATCGAACGGTGTCAGCCAGGGACGGAAGGTCTATCCTGTCACTTATCGCGTGACAACGCCATCCATGCTACGGGGCCTGAACAAGTAAATGAACACCCGAACGTGAGACATAAGGCCTCATATTGAGTTCTCGCAATCGCATTGTGCGAGTTGGTGCGATATTTCTTTGTTGAACTAATTAGATAGGTTACTGCTGATTTCCTAACCGCCATTGTTAGATCTTGGTGCTAATGAATTAATTGATCCAGTTCTTGGGATGTATGCCGAGGTCAGTGTATGGAGCTAAATACTACGCCCGGATTACGGAAAAAAAATACTTATTCTGAAACGTGGTCGCTTACAATGGGCCTCATAAGAAGCCTCAAAGTCACCCAAAGGGCAATGGAGAGGGCTATGCTGGGAGTTCATCTGCGTGATCGCATCAGAAATGAGGCTATCCGCAGCAGAACTAAACTAAGGTAACCGATATAGCCCTCCGAATCGCTAAACATGAGTGGCAGTGAGCGGGCACATATTGCATGTAGAACCGATGGCCTTTGGGGCGGCAAGGTTCTCGAGTGGTGGTGGCAGCGTGCTACCCCACATTTTGGATTGATGACCGTAAAGGACGCGGGAGTCCGCTGGATGCGGGCGGCGCAGTATGACCGATGACTTTGGCACTCTTTAGTGGAGGCCTATGTCTAGCAGTGGACACTTCCGGCTGATATGATTATGATGAATGACTTATTCTGATAGATGTTGATGGTAGCTTTCGTTTCATGGCTCCGCCAAGAAATTGATATATCACTTTTTGACTCTATTATCATATCAGTGCCCTAAGGTTTAAAAGTTGTCACTTGACTATTTTTTTGGATTAACTTACACACCAAGAGTTTTATTTTTTTGTTTTGTTGTTATTTCAGCGAGTTTCCACGACCCAATGACGTCACCAAGATGGCCACTCATCAGCGCCCGCAATCAAGTTAATTCCCTCGTAATAGCACCATTACAAGCGTCCATCACTGACAATGGCGTCGGAAAATTTAATGAGAAACTGATAGAAATTAACCAGCATGCGGCCGTGTGCGGTAAACGCTTCCGAAAACGGAGTTCTGCATTACAAAAGCACTAGAACACTAATTTTTTAAATATTTGCGGACAATCTTACACAAATCAACCTAGTCCCAAACTAAGCTAAGCTTGTACTATGGGTACTAGACGGCGATATAGATACTTATATAGAGAAATACATACTTAAATATATAGAAAACATCCATGACTCAGGAACAAATATTCGTGCTCATCACACAAATAAATGCCCTTACCGGGATTTGAACCCAGGACCTCTTGCTTCGTAGGCAGGGTCACTACCAACTAGGCTAAAGCGGTCGTCAAATTAAAGTGAAGAAAACACGCCAAAAATTACTAAAGATCCATTAGTCTCAGTCACTACCACTACTAACTACCTACTTTGCTTTGTAATACCTATGTGATGTTTTTTTGTTCCTGGTGGTTAAGTCACCAGACTTCCCGAAGATGCTTTGTGTTGAGAGGCACTTGCATTTGTCTTGCTGACAACACAATTAATCCTCAAATCAAGAAAGGGACGGCAACGCCTGCGTAATACAGTGGAGTTCAAGCGACTACTCAACATCTGCTCAGCATCAGGTAGGCCGTATACTTATGTACCTAGATGATGTGCTCAATTATGCAGAACTCGTCAGATTTGACAGGAGTGACGCCACATCAGCCCCCCTTTGAGACGGAGGGGTCAGCGACTGTTCAAAAATATCGGCACATGCACCCTAAATGGCGACTGTACAGTCGCCATCACATACATCGGAGCAAACAAGCAGCTCACAAATATCGAAACACAGCTCTATTTTTATGGCATGTGCATGTGCCGATATTTTTGAACACCTATAGTGTACCGATGTATGTGATGGCGACTGGACAAATAACAGGTGTGACGTCCTACCTGTGTGTCAATTAGTATGAATCGTTTATGGCTGCCACCAAGCGAGGGAAATCATTGTCTCAAATTTTTGGGTAATAGTCTAAGCATTTTACGGTCCGGTTGTATGGCGAAATGGAAATAATTTATAATAGCAGTTTTTTTTTGCGTAACATATAAATCATAATTATAGTAATAACTTCGAGACTAAATCCAACAAAATATTAGGTATTTAGATATTTTAATAAATTTTTAAAAATTAATAAATTCCTGAAAAATTGTTAAAAAATGTTAATAACCTTTTTTTTCTGTATTATGATAAATTAATATTTGCGGCGTAATATTGATGATAAATCGCGCAAAAAATGTTCCCGATTATTACCTTTATATTCAGTTAGACACCATTTTTTTTTCTATTACCATATTTTCGTGTCAAAAAATAATAATAGACTGTAGGTTCCTTCATTCCTTGGTGTATGTAGTGGACACAAACATTACAAACCAATCACACACTAAACAACAACGGAAGGTGGATTTTAGGGGGTTAATATTATTTAACAATTTCAAAAAATGCAAATTGATCAGTAAGTTTTGGGATTTTCATCATCGACACTCTTTCATTGAATGATGTACGAATCGACTGATAAAAAATACTTTGCAACTAATGTTTTTACAAACACCTGTTAAAGTAGGTTTAAAAGTGCCGCGCGCGAGCCGCAGAGCAAACGTGATTGGCCGATTGCATGCAGCGGGGCACCGCGCCGTCCGCCATATAAATATGTCTAAGTAGGCACTGCACGAACCGGCGCGCCGCGATTTGAGAGTTTAGCGACGATCAATTATCAGTTGTTTATAATAGTTAAAATTCAATTAAGTTGTGAATCAAAAAAACCGTCATATATTGAAATTATAATTCTATGTTTTTAAAATACCTACCGTAGATCGTACAAAAGTACCTACTTAGGTAGGTTTTGATACAGATTTTTTTTAGGGTTCACTTAACAAAATATGTACCTAGTTATAGCCTCAGATCATAGAAAGAAGATCTGAGGTTAAAGATGAGTCTTGTTGTTTCATTGTAGTTTTATCAATGAAATAGTGTCGTAGTGCCGGTTAGTGACCAGCTAGTTTAGTGTGCGGGTTTCCGATCTCCTTTTTGGGCAAATATGCTCTCGTATGTCCGGCTGTTCAGCTGTTCCCTCTATAGGTCACATCTCTCAACTGATTCTCGTGAAATTTTGTGTGCGAGTTCGATATTGAGCGGGCAAAAATGCTTTCGTATGTCCGGCTGTCCAGCTGTTGCCTCTATAGGTCGCATCTCTCAACCGATTCTCGTGAAATTCTGTGAGTGAGTTCAAAATTAATGGGCAAAAATTTCCCCAGGTTTCCAAACTTTCACTTTAGTCGTATTAGTAAGAAAATAAATTCAATATTTAAAAAAGCAAAAATAATTACTTCCTTAAAAATGCTAATTTGTAATTGAATGGTTTTTTTTTCTTAATAATCACTCCAAGTAAATTTGTTCCTTTTTAGTTAACTAAAAAAAAGTGTACATAACGTAGGGTAGACCAGGGGCAATTGAAACCATTTGCCTTTACAGCATATAACCGTTATATTTTTATGAGTAGAAAGATGAACGCCCAAAATTTTTCAAGGTTAGTTATCTGGTTCCTAAATAAAATGTATTTTGTTACTCTATAATCCATAGTTTTCTGTCAATAATACGAGTTTAATACAGAGAATGGGGCAGTATGGTTCAATTGGCCTCACATGACTGTCGACGACTGACTGTGTCTGCGTGTTTGTTTTTACCATTGTCTTGTGTAAAATATTAAAGAACAGTATTAACATACATACATACCGGGAATACTGTCAATTGAAACACTATGTGAGGTCAATTGAAACACTCTAATATCTTCGGCACAATGAAAGTAGGGTAAACTGGGTACGGTTGAAACAACGCAAATATCTCGCGAACCGTTGGTGGGACGGCGAGGGGTCCAAGGGGGGAAAGAAGCGGACGATCGGTTTGTACACGAAAAACATCGTGACGTTGCTTCCCGCGCGCTTAATTTGTTTGTAGAAAACCCTATTGTGTTTTGATCCCCAAAAGTAAGTGTTTTCACTCGTAGAGTTTTTCAATTATTCTGGTTTCTATTTAAGTGAGAGTATTGAGTGTGTGTTTATGTTTGAAGTGAAGCTTGTGGATCATCTCAGCGTATCTAGTTTTACTGTATCATTATTCTCATTATTACTACAACGGCTTTTTCCGAAAGTAGGAGGTGGGGACGGTTGAAACAGAGTGATTTTCTTGTATTTTTGACATTGACTAATGAAAGTCAAAGTAAGTTTTCTATTAGTTTATTTACATATTCTTTTCAGGGTTTTCTCTTCTGTACAGGGTGGGCCATACATTTTTGCAAATGGCAACACTGAATATCTTCTATAATAATAAATTATGTATTTTTTGAGTGGAGGGAAATTTGACATTAATTTATGCAGTGTTATTTGCAATAAAGCGTTTTACTGATCAACAACGAGCTTTTTGTGTAAAACAGTTTTATAAAAACCACAAATTGTATGTAACTGTTCGCCGCCTATTTAGGAGGAAGCCCGGATCTCACTCCCGCCGATTTTATCGTGCGGGGATATTTATAAAGTCCAGTTCTAAGTTAAAAAACCCGAAGAAAATATCCAAACTCAAGCAAAACATCCGCGATGAGATAGTCGAGATCCCTCGCAGCATGTGTCAGCGAGTTTCCTAAAATCTGCCTAGTCGTTTGCTGGAGTGCCAGTGACGAGATGGGGGTTATCTCAAAGATAAATTATATTCAAGAAATAAATTGCATTAGATGTTAGTCACAAACATTTAATGATCAGGAAATTGACTTTCATGGTTTTATTTTCATCAGTTTCAAAAGTGCAAGAATTTTTGGCCCATCCTGTATTTTAATTACTTAATATAGTCTTGTTACGTTTAAAATGCAAACAGTTTATTTTCGTTTTGGTTTAGTTAACTTACTTAAATAAGGTGAAAAATGACTGATAATACACGTAGAGTTTAACTTGTAAGCGCAAAAACGCTAGCTGATTATAAACCTATCCTAAATTATACGTTATCTCATAAAAAATACGAATAAAACACATAAAAGTATTATTTTTTGTCACTGTTTCAACTGACCCCGGGATGGGGATACTTGAAACAAATCTTTTTTTTTTTCAATTTGAGCTACTACTAAAACACCTTGATCCAAAATTGGATTGCAAGATACAAGATATTTATTCATAAAAGCCAATGTTTTACAAGTCAGTAAGTACATAATGAATAGTATTATTTTTTAATTAAATTAGGATCTCAAATAAGGTCGCCTATATAGCTTTACATGTCTGAGTCTTACAGGAAATTTCAATTTAAAAATTAGTTACTAACTACTACTTGCCGTTTAGTAGATAAAAACACGCTCTTTCATTTGATATATTTTCTTCACCTCACAGATTATAAAACCGGCCAAGTGCGAGTCGGACTCGCGCACGAAGAGTTCCGTACCATTATCTATAAAAAACTATTTTATTCTGTGTTTTTAGTATTTGTTGTTATAGCGGCAGCAGAAATACATCATCTGTGAAAATTTCAGCTGGAACTATCACGGTATCAGTGAGATACAGCCTGGTGACAGACAGACGGACGGACGGACGTACGTTCCCGTTTTACTTTTTGAGTAGGGAACCCTAAGAAGCAAAACTACGGACGATATTCAGTACTACCCAGTCAACTCTACTTATATCTTTTTTAGGGTTCCGCACCTCGAAAGAAAAAGCGGAACCCTTATAGGATCACTTTGTTGTCCGTCCGTCCGTCCGTATGTCAATACCCTTTTTCTCAGGAACGCGTGGAGGTATCAAGCTAGGTATTAAATAGGTATTAGATATTATCAAGGTATTAAATACTCAAGCCTACTGTTCCTTGGAGCTGTGAAAGAATCAAACTTCTAACCTAACGCAATCAAAAGACACAACCATTTATGCCGCAAATTTTCGAAACTCGCAAGGGAATCAAAACCTACAGGGTACTTCCCGTGAACTCAGAATCTTGAAATTTGATACGAAGCAACGCCTTATGGCACAAATAAAGGAAAAATTGCGAAAACCATAAATCCCATAAAAAACATTCCATGTAAACAATAGGCCAAGTCTCGAAACAACTTTACTGCATTTACTAATTTTTGCATAGGTACCTAAAACGTATGTAAGTGTGATTGACAAGTCACAAAATTTTATTTAGTAATCAAATAAAGATTAATAAGAATATCTGACTTGGCTCTACGAAATATCTCACCACTTTTTACTGTGAAAGAGTTTCGAGGCTTGGCCTATTTTTTACATGGAATGTTTTTTATGGGATCTCATTTCTTTTGTTAGACTTTGTATGGGAATGTTATTTTACCAACCGCAAATAATCGTATGTAGGTATTTGTATAGGATTACAAACTTACTTATGCAGCTTGTATATCTCTGAAACGTGACTGAAATTGCAATATTTTTAGGTTTCTTATGAGTTATTAGGCTAAAAACTAATAATGTTTGAAATATGGAGCTTGTGGGTCTGCTAGAAGTACCTTAGAATTAGCGTGATCATTATCAGTGAGTATGTCAGTGACAAAACTAACGAACTTTGACGGACAATAGTTCTTAAACTAAAAGTTAAAATTGAATGTTATTGATATTGTATATTAGCCATATTATGCCCTACATGTTCCTGAAATTTCAGGGTTCTAGCTTTAGCCAGCACAAAATTACAGGATGTTGAAAATGGCCTGAATGGCTTCGACAAAAGGATGGTACGGCCGTGCCTCTTTGTTTTGCTCGACTTGGCGGGGGAACTGCCGTGCCCCCAGATTTTTAGTTACATGTTATGCCATGCAATAGGGCCGAGTGGAGAAAAATGCGGGATGCCTTTGCCCAGCAGTGGCTTCCTGTTTCCCAAACAGGCTAAGAAAAAAAAAATATTTCTACGGAACCCTCGGTGCGCGAGTCCAACTCGCACTTGGCCTGTTTTTAATTTTTTTCATGACTACCATAGCATACAATGAGCTCATCAAAAGTTCGCAGGCATATCATAAACATTTATCAATTTATGAGCATCTGAATAAAAACACTCATCTCGATAAAAACACGGGTGTAAAAAAAGTATACGACTTTAGTTTCCTTTGTTGCTGCTACCTTATACATTTAGTTTAACCAAATAGTTTTAATACAATTATAACAATATAGATTTGCACAAAACAAGCATAATCATGTTTCATAAAAAGTGCTTGTTTCAACTATACCAATGTTTCAATCATAACCATTCCGTGTACCGATCCCGTGACAAAACGTGTTGTAAACGTCGCGACTAACCATTTGTTTTATTGTATACAAGTGCCTTCTCCAGAATGTATTAAATACTTTTCTGAAAACCGCATCAAAATTGGTTCAACCTAACGCGAGATAATCTCGGACAACGTACATACATACATACAAACATACGGGTCAAACTGAGAACCTCCTTTTTTTACAATGACACGCAGCGTGCAGATTTCTGAAAAACCTTTATATTTCCATAATTTATAAACTTGGTCAAAAGCTACACAAACAATAGTGAACATTAATAGAACAAACATGTGCATCGAATGCAGAACCTCCTTCTATTAAGTCGGTTACTTTTGGTGACGATTAAAACGCGAGGACGATTGAAACGTTTAAATCGTCCACAAGCAAGTTGTTTCTACCGTCCCCACACCACGTTTTTAACTTCAAGGTCAAATATTACATATTAAAAAAAACTCGAACGCTGATCAACGGCCATTATAAACACTCGTTTATTCCCAGCTATAGCACCAAATTAATTTGATCAGTCAAAATACAAGAGTAAAGTGCTTTTTGTTATAAAAAAATATCCACAGCACAAATACTTACTTTTTACCGTGAAAAACTGGTTTGGCTCGTGTACACTCCGGTATCGCACCATCACTCGAGCGCTACTGGCCAAGCTACTGCTCATACATGGCCAACCGTGTGTTCCGAGTGTTGCGTCAGTTGCGTAGGTATTATAGTTTTCGAAAAAAATTCCTTGTTTCAATCATGACGTGTTTCAATTGTCCGTGGTCTACCCTAAGTTATTGAATAATTTCAATTACGAAATAATGTAATTCAGATTACAAATTACGAAGTAGTCATGTATGCAATTACACGTGTAATTAATTACCTACTCGTAATTGAATTAAATATAATACAATTTGTATTTCAATTTCAAACGTAAATTAGTTACGCCCAACACTGCCGTTTGCCTAAGCCATTTTTATGGCGTGAATCGTCGCATTCATACTAGCGCATCGTAGAAAACGATACAAATTATCTGTGTAGGTAGGTTTTGTGTCTTGGGGCCCGGGCAGTGCGACCTTGAATGTCAAGACACTCGTTGCGTGCCGACGCTGCGAGCGAATGTGATCCTTAACACAAGCGGAAAGAGTTCAAGTTCAGTTGTAGAATCAAACAGGACTATTCAAATGTGTTTTATGCTTTACATAAAGCTTTTTTTTGTTGGATTTATGTACTAGTTTAATAATCTATATTATTAAGTTAAATTTAGACACAATTTGTCTCTATAAATATTTTTACCGATATTTTATTGGAGTTAATGTAATTATATGCAATTCTAAACAAAAATCAAAACGATTTTTAGAAAAATAGGTTCATACATTCTTTTTATGAGAATCAAATCAAAGTACTAGTTATTACTATTTTTTTCTACGAACTTATGGCACCTGTCACCCAAGCCATGAAATTTGTTAAATTAATGGCTTTACGTGTAAAAAAATAGTCGGATTTCACTTTTTACAGGTTAAAGACAATAATACTGTCGTGTTGACGATTAAAAACAGCTATTACTATTTTTAGTTAAAAAAATCGGCGTTTTTTTGACACTATTTTTTTATACCTACTTCCGGGTCGAAAGTTTGTTGGATTCGTAAATATAGTATCTTAGAATATGTATTTATGACGGAGAAAAAAAAACCTGGCTATTATGAATTAATGTTTTGCTAAACCGTAAAATGCTTAGACTATAATTTATGTTCTTTTATTATAGTTGCTCCCATACAAACATGTGTTCCTCTCCAAAACCGGTACGAATGGCATCGTAAAAAAATCTTAGTCATCACCCCTATTAAAACAATAACTTATTAGTTACGTGCTCACGCAGTCACGCAAACTATTAAAACATTAGTAGCCAGGACGTAACGCTAATGAAAACATTACAGATAATATAAGTCATGCACTAACTGTTGTTCATTAACTTCTGTGAAACCGCATAGTATACAGGGTGGAAAGATAATGGAAAGATTACGAAATATCATTTCTAAGAGCTGATGACACCAAATCGTTTTATTACTAATTCATTTTTTTTTATCCCTAAATCCTTTCTGGAGCACACATATCTGCCCTAAATGTATCATTTAGATTCTTATTTTCTGATCCCGGTAATTAAACGACATGGGAAAACTTTCCCACGGCTTTGATACAAAAGCGGATGAAAGGGCGCAGCAAGATTTCGGGTCCAACTGGGGCAAAGGATATATACCGCGTCCTCCAAAGATTTGTCGATTCAAATTTTAGAAATTTAAAAAAGACATGTCTATTTACAAAATTTTATTTAGTTTCACCTGTCCCGTTGTCTGTCTGTACTTAATCAAATCTTGCAAGTTAAATTTGGCCCACTTCCCGGTTTCATGCAATATTATGATGACATGGAGCTGATCTGATGCTGGAGCTGGAAGGTGGCCATAGGAACTCCGCAATAAAACGACACATCCCCACAGTTTGGGCTCGTTAGAATCGTCTCAATGAGTATTTGATGACGGTATGCAGAAAAGTATAGTCGGCAATAAAAGCTTGTACCAAAAATTATTTTTTGACAAAAACTTATTACAGACTGGCTCGTACTAGTACTACTTTTGTTCCAACAATTTAAAGCGAAACGCGTTACTGTTTTTTTAGACCTGATATATTGGACAGCATATTACCAAATAAAAACCATGTATACTTAATCGAGAAAACCTGCCGCGGCGGAGATAAAGGAATATGGCCGCAATTCCTACGAACACAAAGCGACCAATTCTGTTTGGTCTGCAATACAATGTGTTGAAAAGCGAATGTATGGTCTTTAAGGTTAAGAATAAAAGTCCACAGGATGTTCCACCGATAAAACTAAATGGCAGGATACTGACTGTGGTATCACAGTTTAAGTATCTGGGCCATATCGTGACCTCTGACCTTAAAGACTGTACAGACATTGAGCGGGAACGAAGAAGAGCTAACATGATCGCTCGCAGGTTTGCTGGATGCTCGAGACAGGTCAAGTTAACCCTTTTCAGGGCCTACTGCACGTCCTTATATACCAGCGGCCTGTGGGCGAACTATACTCAGACACAATACAGTGCTCTTCGTGTTCAATTTAATAACGCATTCAGGATGCTGATGGGGCTGCCCCGATATTGCAGCGCGTCAGGGATGTTCGCAGAGGCGAGGGTGGACTGTTTCCACACTACTATTCGCAAGCGATGTACATCCCTGGTGCGTAGGGTACGGGCCAGTGCCAACAGCATCCTGAAAATGATCGCTGAACGGATGGACTGTGGGTATCTACACCACTGCTGTATGATGCACACAAACACACATGTTAACTACGAGGTCGCATAACATTTGACATTTTTTGATTTAAATAAGTAATTAATTTTTTAACTTGACATCCTGTACATTTTTTAATTTGAATTTGACATATACATATTATTTTAATTGACTGTACTTAGCTACTTACCTTTAATGTAAATTTCATTCTGGCCTAAATTATAAATTGTATTATTATTGTTTTAAATTGACTATGTGTGCTATTCTATTATTTTTGTAGTTACTAATAATAAGCTAAGTATTATTTTATTACTAACAATAATGATCCATGTTGGTCCCTGAATAAATGAATTGAATTGAAATTGAATTGAATTACCTTATCAGGAGGGAATAAGGTCGCTAATCGTGTGCGCAGTGCGGGCACAGATAAAACATGCCCTAGATTATGAGTATGAGACATACTCATGCACCTGTTGTGACACTAACACTAGTGACATATGTTCCGTTAAGTATGCAACATAAGTTTTGAAAGAAAATCTTTGAGCGGACGTCCGTGTAGTCCTTGAGCACTAAGGCGCGGTCTGGGAGCCGGGCAGCGGGGCGTCGAGCGGTCGTTCATAAATTGAACTCGATCAAATATCCGAAGCACTGCAGTGCATCCGGAATGTTCGCTTAGGCACGAACGGATGATTTTTTTGCCATTAGGCGAAAAAGAGTAGGGTCACTGCTTAGGCGGGTGCGCGGCAGTAGCATCGGCCTTCTAAAGCCCCTGCTAGACGGTCGCCAACACGCCACTCCGACCAAGCGACATGGTCGCCACCGACCGCTTTAGTATGAAATTTTGCTCCAAACAACTGTCTACACGTGCGGACCAAGATCGCCCGGTCGGAGGGGCGCACTGTGGGCTGAGAATTGGCTCTCCATAGAAATAGACAATTAAAAATTTTAGATTACTTTTTTTTCGGGAAATGGCTTCCTCTAGTCATTATCATACCACAAAATGATTTTGATATAATTTGGCCCGCTATATAAAGCCTTATAATTTTTTCAAAAAAAAATTGTATGGAGCGTATGTGAAAACAAAAAGGATTTTCTCTGAAAGTAAAACGAAAACCGTAATATCCTCGCGGATGGTTACAATGCTAATTATTTCTGATTTTTTGACGTACTTAGTTTTTAAAGAATAGGTGCCGGTTTTTTTTGTAAAATCAAAGTTTATTTTAGGAATTTGTACAAATCGGATAAGTACTTAGTTTCGAAGATTACGTTCTACATGAAAACATATGAACAATTCCATTACATATTATTTGTGGAGATGTATTTAGTTGATTAAATTGATTCTTTACATCTTACATCTTGTTTCTATCTTTTGAGTTCATTATTTTACGCAGTCGGGTTTTTTGTTTTTTTTTTTAATTAATTAGTTTTATTTGCGACTTTTTAGTCAGTTAGTCAAATGGTCCTAGAAAGCTGAAATTTGGCTAGCGGGATTCTATAGGTCTCTAGATTCCAAAAACCAAAAAAAAATTTTTTCTAGCTTTAAAATAAAATTGTATGGGGTATTTTTTGGGTCTTTTTGCAATAGCGGTCTCGACCAAATGTCATAAAAGTTCCCAAGGAGAATACAATGGCCCAACCTGGGTCGCCCAAGAATAATAAAAAGAAAAAAAAGTGGCCAAGTGCGAGTCGGAGTCGCACATGAAGGGTTCCGTTAAATAAATTGCTTTTTACGATTTATGACGTATTAAAAAAAAACTAGTTACTAGATCTCGTTCAAACCAATTTTCGTTGGAAGTTTGCATGGTAATGTACATCATGTATTTATTTTTGTTTTATCAGTATCTTATTTTAGAAGTTACAGTTTTTTTTCAGTTACACATTTTACCACTTTGGAAGTGTCTCTTGCGCAAACTATTCAGTTTAGAAAAAAAATACGTAAGAAAACTCAATATTATTTTTAAAGACCTATCCATAGATACCCAACACGTAAGGGTTTGATGAAAAAAAAAAATTGAGTTTCAGTTCTTAGTATGGGGAACCCCAAAATTTATTGTTTTTTTTCTATTTTTTGTGTGAAAATCTTAATGCGGTTTACAGAATACATCTACTTACCAAGTTTTAACAGTATAGCTCTTATAGTTTCGGAAAAAAGTGGCTGTGACATACGGACGGACAGACAGACAGACAGACAGACAGACATGACGAATCTATAAGGGTTCCGTTTTTTGCCATTTGGCTACGGAACCCAAAAAACGAAAAAAAAAACAAAATGGCGGCCGCTATGGGCAAAACATAATTCCAAGTACTGCGAGGTCGCAGGCCGAGCTGGGCGGAGGACCGAAAGCTCGGTGCCTTCATTTCGAGTATATAAGCGCCCCCTCACGCCCCTCCGATCGGGCGATCTTGGTCCGCACCGACCGTGTAGACAGTTGTTTGGAGCTAAATTTCATACTACAGCGGTCGGTGCCAACCAAGGTCGCTCGGTTGGAGTGGCGTGTTGGCGACCGTCTAGCAGGGGCTTAACAACTACAAACTAACTGGTAAAGTGAGAGTTTCGTCACTGAAAGCTGTCACTTGAATAACTACAACAGGGATAATCAACGTGACGTTCCGAACGCGCGCTAGGACAATCCAACTGTCATTTTTCCATATAAAATTTGACATTTAGATCTACTCTACGTGCGCACAATGCGTTACGTGATCAACCAGCAGGTCGAGTTGACTCCGTACCTGTACGTCTAGCACAACTTGCTGCTAAGTCGTGTCGCGCGCGACTCAGCGACTCCTGTCTCACTCGTATTGTGCAAATTAGAAAGAGGCGAGTGGATTCTCTCGACTCGCGTCGCGCTTGTTGTGTCTGTTGTGCTAGCCCCGCTGAGGCCCTAGCACACTAGGGTTTATGTCGGCGAAAATGTACTGAAACGTCACGTAAAACGCGACATAAACCGTAGTGTGCTAAGGCCTCTGGGACTAGTATCGTACAAACATTTCAATGAGGTCTAGGTACGGAGTTAATTCAATAGGGTTGTAACTAGGTATCAAACCTTAGGAGGAGAAATTGGCAATGTGAGCGGGACGAGGGAAAAGGTGTTTGTCTAGCAGGGGACATTCATTTAGGCAAGACTGTATAATATGGCAAAAGCGGTGAACGGGCCATGAATATATAAATATAACCTGATCATATTATAAGTCAAGAACATCATACTAAAAATTTAAAAAATTATTACAATTATTAAACGTAGGTATTGTTGCTGCATTAACATTTTACTTCCTGTGTCAAATATACTTCTTAAATATTTCTTTAGGTTTATTTAAACTAATCCCCTTATTCATAAAACTTAAAATGCCTCTGCTAAATAAAATGTGGTTTGTCCCTTTCTTACGAACACAAATGTCAAAGTGACAGATAAGGACAAACGAATTTTAACGCCATTTTATTTAAAATAGGCTTGTAGAACATTTATGAATACGGGCGTAAGTCTTTAGTATGTAGCTAAAATAGTACCTATAGGTAATATTGGATTTATATAATTACTTTGTGTCTCTGCCTACGGTGAATTAGTGCATTTAAACCAACGCCAACTTTCGCCATCAAATTGAAAAAAATCAATAATACTAGTTTGTTTGTTTAATTCGTTTTTGTGACTAATAAATAAAAAACAAAAAAAAACTGGTCTGGGATGATGAAGTGGCGAATAAAGACAAAGATTGAGTTATCACCATTCGGTTTTCAGCGTGGACTCGGTAAAAACATGATTTTGTAGCCGTATTTTCGATTTTCATTGTTGTATTTTAAGGATCCGTAATATCCGAAAAATCCGGATCCAAGAGCCTGTCAGATCCGGATCCGAAATTTGGCGGATATCCGGATATTTCGGTTATCCGGATATCCGGATTGCAAACCCTAGGCGGGTCGTATGCTTCGGTGTGTGAGCTGAGTAGCCATATCGTGATCTTCAGTCTTCTGAAAGCGGAAGAATCTCATGCAAAGTTCATATCTTCGATCCTCCTTGGCTCCATTGTAAAGACGATGCAACTCTTTCCACATTTCACTTGAGGTATTGCACCGCATGACCTTGTGCAGGGTTTCCTCGGTCATGTTTGTGGTAAGAATAGGCAAGGCATGCCTTGCAGGACTGTCAAGGCTTTGGTAGTTAGCCGATTTCGTCTTATATTCCAATTCCGTCTTGTTTTCTGGTAACACCGGTGCCGCTGGTGGCTCTGTCTTAGTTACTTTGCCCTGGATTATGTCTAGCGTACCTGGGGTGCTCCGCAAGAGCAGGGGAATCTTGTATTCCCACGTCTGCCAGTTTGTACTTCCTTCTAAGCGCCCAATCTCAATTCTCACATTAGAATTCATCTTTCTTACTTTTTCTCACTTATTAAATAGGTCACAAAATCCAGTTTCAGCACGTTAAGATATCGCTTTTACGCTCTGCTACAATGTTAAAATATTTTCTCTCTCTCGCTCTGTTATAATGTTAAGTATTAGAACCTCTTCTTAACACTTTGACTATTAAATGTCCCGCACATTTTTTTTCAGGTCCGTTTATCACGCGTATTTTTTTTTCTTGTGGAAATTTTGGATTTTTTTATAGCCAATGTCACTTTTACAACTGAGACGAATTAAATGATTCCTCATATGTCGAAATCCGTCAAACGGTTTACGCTGCAGGGCGAGTCAAAGAATAAGACATACACACATACATACATATATACATACGCTCGAAAAACATAATCTCCTCTCCTTCGGCAGTCGGGTAAATAGTAGTGTGGATGTGAAGTGATGAGTTGTCGTCAACCATTGACTTACTATTACTACGTATAGACTGGCAACCCAGAACATTTTTCTTGACGTTTTCCAATCAGGCCGCCATCTTAAAAATCAAAGAGTATGTGAACGTGCAGTAGATGCGTCATTTTTCTGAGTTTAGATTCAGATAAAGCCATAGCGTGATTTAATACATTCATATAAAAAAAACTACTTATTGATTTAAAAACGAATCACATCATCGACATTTGGTATTTGTAATTTTTTTATACTGGATATCTGTATACATACTTCCCGATGATGCACTGTGTTGTTTGTGTTGAAGCAATTGGAAATTAAAGTGGATGGCGGCTAATTTTTAGTATTCTTATTATTGCCAATGGGTTCATATTCGGAGACCATACTCGCTTTGCGGACATTATTTATATAAGAGAATTGGCCTAGGATATACACGAGTAGAACTTAAAATCCAAATAGCAACTGAACGCTGTCAATTCATAAAAACGATTAAATAAATAAAAACAAATGGTTGCTGCTAATTTGGAGCTAAAATGCTGACAATTAAAGGTTCAAATAGTCAGTTTATTAAGTTTAATGTTCCATTAGCACGGCTTATACTTAGCTAATAGGGAGAAAATAGTATTAGGATTTTGTCACTTCTACAGGTTTTAATCTTTGAAATAATGGCCGACAGTATGACAGTATGGCGCATCTTATAAATTACAACAAAATTTAATAAATGAATATAATGAAAAATATCCGTGAATTTACCGATGAAAAGTGATTCCCGTATTTTTACTATTGTTGTGGTGTTGTTGGTGCAATAGCGCAATGCACAAGAAGGCATTTTTAAAAGTTTTAAGTCAATCTGCTCTCGAAACGACCGCCACCAGTGCTCGCCACAGACTAAACCAACATACGCTCATGAGCGTATGTTAACATGCGCAAACGTATGCTAGGTGATGTCTACTCTAGTAATATAACTCAATGTCGTCAACTTACTTGCCGGAGGAATTCGCAGCGGAGTTGGAATGCAAACAACCCAATCCTTTGTTCACACAAACGTTTATTGCGAGCACTTAAACTAGCACAGGCACAGATAAAGTAAAGTATGGAGTAGAAGGAGAAATGGGAAAGCAGCAGCACTTATATATATTAGCGCGCAGGCAGAAAACAAGCAAAAGCGTATGCGGCCCAGCGACAAGCGTCTTGTGCGGAGGTGGCTGAGTGACTGGCGAATGCGCCCGCGTCGTGTCCCGCCGCCTAGCGGGAAACTGATGACGTATTCTGTCGCTGCGCCGCTGTAAATATCTACTAATAAAATAGGGACTGCTTGTCGCGTTATACATTAACACATTTTGTAATTGTAATAAGTTAAATTGTTCTAAATAAATACAATTAAAAGATAAAATTCATGCATTCCTAATTAACAATTAAAATTACTTTACATAATTATTAACTGAGATAATTAGGTAGATTCATTAATATAAAACATAATTTGATTTGATATAATAAAGAATTTCATTTGATGTAAATAATAAATAATCGATTCAATTGTGTATAAATAATTGATTGCATTCGATATAAATTGTGCTACACATAAAAAACTATCGAAATGTATATTGGGCGATGACATAACGCCCACAGTAGTAAATAGTACGGCCAACGACAGGATCTTAGCGGTAGTACTTTTCAATGGAAACTTCCGGTACGGCCCAATTCATAACTGTTGCAAATATAAGTATTAGAAAGTTATATTCTCTTTGCTCGTCGTTTTCTAGTAAATTTTTCAAAACTTTAATTTTCGTTTATGTTCGCACCACACTTGGGGGTTCGTGTTCGCGTTGCGTCGTTGCCTCTCTTTCATTTGCCGTAGGAAGGAAAAAGATGCAACACGAATATTTGGGCAAACACCGCCAAGTGTGGTACGGTGCGTCCATTACATGACACTGGCAGATACGCTACGTTTTACGTTTGACCAATTTGATAAATCTATTATTAGTATGAGAAAATAAAAACCGGTATCAAGGACAACAATATAACATCTGCGTAAAAAGGAACGTAACGGGAAGATTGTCTCTGACTGACATTGTAAAATTTCTGCATGTTGGTAAACAGCGTGATAATTTAAGTCACCGGTGACTTTGATATCACCAGTGACATTCAAAAATCGGCCCCCTGTTCTATTAACCCGTTGCTCACATACTAATAAAGACATTATATTTCAGCTGCTAATAAAATCTTTAGTCGCTTCGCTGCATTTAAGTATAATTTACCTACTAAAGGTCACGCGGACGAAGTCGCTGGCATAACCTAGTCCCGTAGTATGGATGGCGTTTATCACGCGTTAAGTGACAGGATCAGAGCGTCGTCTCGTTCTATTGAACGGTGTCAGCCAGGGACGGATGCTCTATCTTGTCACTTATCGCGTGATATATCCCATGCTACGGGGCCTGGGTCATATAATTTTATTCGTTCCTACTGGAATTAATAGGAACGACTACAAAAACTCCGCAAAGTAACAAGCGCAGATAGCTAAGAGATGATTCGAAAGGTTAATAGTGCAAGTCCATTAACCCAGGAAAAATCTTAACAGCGCGAAGTAAAATCTGGTACAACAAAGCACAGCACCATCTATTAGACTATATTGTTACTTAACCAAGAATTCTAGACTTTGTAGAGGGTGAAGTTGAATTGAAGAAAGACGAGCCCTTCGCTGTATAGGGGCGATAGGCTTTTCAAAAATTAATTAGTTCTGTACAAACATTAAACGTGCATGATAATTGTACTCCAGCCTACCAAATTAAGAAAAATCTTAACAGTGCGATGCAAAAAATCACCCCAGCGTTACAGGGACATCTAGCGGCTTTTTCAGTAACTAATTTCTCACTAAATTGCTGCATGAGTTTTCGTTTCTTGAAACCAAACCAGTTATTTATCATTCAATAATTTTAGATTGATTTCGATCACGTAAGTTCAGCTTTCAAAATAGTTATCTTTATTTACATGTGTCAATATCTGATTCAGTATATAGGTGAGGTGCGTACGTACTTGCGAGTAAGTTTGGTGCTACTTACGTACAGATGGCGCAGGCTGTACCGTTTTCCTCAATTTAACCGATGTGCTACTCAACAATAGACGCCGTAAGTAATCTCGTACATGTTTAAAGTTGCCCTCGGGAAATATATTGTATATCATTACTCGAATAATATGAGCTTTCCGAGCCCGCAGTAAGCTCGATTCTCCATACAACTCTCATTTTTCTCATATGCCTCAGAGCGCATATTTATCGCCCTTGCCTTCGGCTCGGGCGTCAAATAGCTGCGATCTGAGACATTCTTTGTTTAACCGCCCTAGGTAAGTAATGTACTATTACAATGCACCTGCTCTGAATGTGCCCCTTTATATGGTTCAACATAAACACAGGAAGTGGTCGATGCCAGCATGTTGCAGCACGGCATCGCGGAAGGTGGACAGCCCGTTCGGGAATGGATTTCAGTACAATATTCCCACACACGTGCGATAATGAGATTTCGTGACAATTAAAATTTCATAGTTCATAGTAAATTACTTACCTAGGGCGGTTAAACAAAGAATGTCTCAGATCGCAGGTATTTGACGCCCGAGCCGAAGGCAAGGGCGATAAATATGCGCTCTGAGGCTTTCTTTATTACCGCCCGTGGTGAGTACAAAATTTTACGTCTCTATCTGGCCAGGAAGTAGGGTTTTCCGCACGCAAAGCGTGCGGTAATTCCTACTTTATGGCCAGGTATGACGTAAAAATATTTATTTGTCAAAACACAGGGGACCGATTTTTGACTTTCGAGCGCTCGACTCATTCACTCGAAAACTGTCAAAAAAGATGTAATGCTATTTTAGAATTACGAGCGATAGAAAATTAAAAAAAAAAGCGGCCAAGTGCGAGTCGGACTCGCACATGAAGGGTTCCGTGAAATAAATTGCGGTTTACGATTTATGACGTATTAAAAAAAAACTACTTACTAGATCTCGTTCAAACCAATTTTCGGTGGAAGTTTGCATGGTAATGTACATCATATATTTTTTTTAGTTTTATCATTCTCTTATTTTAGAAATTACAGGGGGGGGGACACACATTTTACCACTTTGGAAGTGTCTCTCGCGAAAAATATTCAGTTTAGAAAAAAATTATACTAAAAACCTCAATATAATTTTTGAAGACCTATCCATAGATACCCCACACGTATGGGTTTGATGATTTTTTTTAAATTTTAGTTCTGAGTATGGGGACCCCTTTAACTTAATGTTTTTTTTCAATTTTTGTGTGAAAATCTTAATGCGGTTCATAGAATACATCTACTTACCAAGTTTCAACAGTATAGCTCTTATATAGTTTCGGAAAAAAGTGGCTGTGACATACGGACGGACAGACAGACAGACAGACAGACGGACGGACATGACGAATCTATAAGGGTTCCGTTTTTTGCCATTTGGCTACGGAGCCCTAAAAACGAGTGGTATAGACCACTCGTATTCAATTCTATCGGTAGAAAGTAAGTGCCGACAATTTGGACACTTCAATTGTATTTAATTTTGGACTGATAATGAACTTAGAAAGAGATAAATAATGATACCTTCTGCTGTATATTAATATATATGTGGGTACTCAGGTTTTCCGATGCCTACCGCACGGAGTAAATAAATGTCAGTCTCGAAACACGTGAGTTTCAATAGCCGTCCCTTGATACCTTTCCCTAGTATATACCAATTGGCGACGAGTCCGGTTATTAGATCTGGTTATATATACTTGTGTTTAAATGTGTTAATCATGGCTACAGAAAAAAACCCGACTTCAGTGGCCTAAAGGAGTTTAAAATAAATGTCGACGTGTGGTCGACTTACGTCAGCAGACTACAGGCGTGGTTTACAATTCAAGACGTAAAAGTGGATGATTTTACGAAATACCTAGTGGCAGTGGTAGGCACCGAGCCCCTGGATTTAATTATTGACCTTTGATACCCGGAGAAACCTGAAAAGGTGAGTTTCGATACAATCGTAACCTTAGTCGAAGAACATCTTTCACCAAGAAGATCTATAATCGCAGAAAGGATGATTTTTAGGTCATGTAAGCAAGTCGAAGGTCAAACCATAAGCGAGTACCTCCTGCAATTAAAAAAGCTGAGCAAGAATTGTAAGTTTTTAAGTAACGCCATGTTGAAGGAAAACTTGCGCGACCAGTTCGTTTATGGGTTACAAAGCGAACGCATTCGGCAGCGAATGCTCACAGAGGACGACGAGCTCACGTTCAAACGCGCCACTGAGGTGGCGCTGTCGCTGGAGGCGGCCGTTCCAGACTCCAAGCAGGCAGCGGCATACTACAAGTTCCTGTAGAAAGCAGTAACAAGGCAGTTACGTCTCCTCCCCGTAGGAATTACATACTCTTTGTTTTTATAACACAGCCAGGGTTATTAATATACGTACACAAATAAGGACATAAATATCTGTACAGACCTTTATTGATATTGACAATAGATATAGACCTGTACATATATTTATGTCTTCATTTATGTAGGTATATTAATACCCCTGACTGTCTTAATTGAAATATTTACCGCGCTGGGGTCACTATTCTAGGAAAAATCTTAACAGCGTGTTGCAGGATGGCTCATACACGTAACAGTGACATCTAGTGGCCGTCTTGGCTAACTATAAAATTTTAGGTAAACAAACTAAACGAACTGAGGTGACAGTTGGACAGGTATATTACAATAATTATCTGTGTTTATTGTAAAACGCAAACAAAGAACAAATATATATAGTAAACTAAGGATAAACTTAACTAAATAAAATATATACTACCATGCCAGCTTTTTGTACGAGTTCATTAACATTAATTTTCTACGAGTCAACTGAACAAACTCGAAACTGTTGAATCGCTCGTACGCTCGTTGATATCACATGTAAGTCGTCCGGCAGGTCCCACATGTGGGTCATTTTTTTTACCCTGGAATCCCAATGACCCACATGTGGGTCATGATTTTTTTTTAATTTGAATCTTATATACAAAATACACCAGGGTTCATTATCGAGGTCTGACTGCTGGACCAATGGGACCACACATGCCGACATACATGTAAGTCGTTGGAATTCCAGGCCTTCGATCACCCGATCGTTGGGAGACAAAGAGTAAGACATGAACGAGCGTACGACATCAACGAGTAAACTCAATAATCAAAGCGATTCGATTGGTCCAATTTATTACAGTTCGGTAAAGCAGCCACGTGATTGGTTGAATTTATTTTAGTTCTATTTTCAATTTTTTTTTGTACTCGACGATTAAAATATGTGTATTAAGATTTCATAGAGAATACTGCAACGTCACTGTTTTCATAGTTGTAGTCCATGTTACTGTCGAAACAATCGAAATAACTACTTTTCGATACGCTCCAGACAACTAAAATAAATTCGACCAATCACGTGGCTGCTTTACTGAACTGTAATGAATTGGACCAATAGAATCGCTTTGATGTCGTACGCTCGTTGATGTCTTTTAAGATATCAACAAGCGTACGAGCGATGAGCTGCACTTCGTTTCAACAGTATCGAGTTTGTAGGGAACATTACTGCAATGTTCTGCCGCCAGAGTGCAGCACTAACACAATTAGTAAACAGTTTTTTTGACAACTTTGACAAGTCCTTCAAAGCTCTGGATCAAATAGTGAAGAAAATATTTCAATGAATAAAATGCATCAGTGCCGCGTAATTGGATGCAAGAATGAAGGGCATCATTCATTTCCGAAGGAAACGATGATATGAAAACTATGGGAAGCGGCAATACGTCGTAAAGCAAAAAAAAGCCCTCATCCACCTTTAAATGGCTATAGGATGCCATTTTAATATCACAGTACAGGTATTTTACACACGAATGATAATAAAACGATTGTAGTTTAACGCGTTTTCATCAAAAGTATATAATAAAATTGTGGAAGCTGTAAAGGAGCAACTCTCCAAAGCAACTGCGATTTGCCTCACTACTGACGCGTGGACATCTACAATGAATGATGGGTACATTGCGATAACAGCACATTTTGTCAACCAGGATCTAGATAAGATGTGCACTGTGATGATTGGTTGCATTGAGTTTAATGAGAGGCATACAGCCGAAAACCTGAAAGACTTTTTCATTGAAAAATTTAACGAATGGAACATTTTTACCTACGTGGGCGCTATTGTAACAGATAATGCCGCAAATATGCTGGCTGCTATTCGCCTTGGAGGCTGGAGATCGCTTCCATGTTTCGCCCACAGCTTAAATTTAGTGGTTCAGGCGAGTCTGGCCGCCATTTCTGACACTATATCAAGGGTGAAATCAATCGTAGAATATTTTAATCGAAGCCCGCCTGGTGCAAAAAAGTTAAAAGAAATACAAGAGACACTGGGCGTTGAGTCATTAAAATTAAAACAAGACGTGTCCACGAGGTGGAATTCTACTTTTGACATGATCAACAGGATGTTCGTCATGAAGGAAGCTATTGTTTTTACAATAGCCTTAATGAGGCCTGACCTGGCCCTACCTGAGACCGATGAAATGAAATGAAATGAAAGTTTATTCACGAACATATGGTAAGTTCAGTAGATGTTATAAGTGTAGTTACATTGTTGACCCTTAATACATTCTGCCTCAAGGCATGTGAAAATAATTATTATGACATGACATAGTCAGTCATTCATGTCAAAATTAAAATTAAGTTTAAATTGCGTGCATATATTATTAATGTCATAATACTAATATACTAAAATATAAATTAAATTAAATAACTGTCAATTGCCTAAGAACATGCTTAACATAAATACAAAATACTAAATTTTTAATTTGGAATGTCATTCATTATTATTAGATTATAATTTAAAGTACAATTTTAAATGTCAAAAGTGATGTAAGAATTAAAATTTATAACTAAAAAATTGGGAAATAATTCAAAACGCACTGCCATTGCTCAAGATTTTTTACGACGTGACAGTGGAAGTAAGCGGCGAAAACTATGTATCAGCTTCCTTATACATAGTTTACTGCAAATTAATCCGGAAAAAAATAGACGCCTATATACACGCCGAAAATGTCACACATTTACCGCCAATTTCCAATTTATTGGATTTCTTAAAGGCAGAAATGCGATCTCGCTTCGCCGACGTAGATACCAATTACTTGCTCTGTGAAGCTACCATACTAGACCCCAGATTTTAAAAAAATGGTTTCGCTGACGTTGGGAAATTTGAAAGCGCTGCAAGTGCCTTGAGGAGAAAAATAGGCAATATAACACTACCCACCGATAACGTTACTGTTGCTAGTGATGCAATAAATATAAACCCATCAAGTTCAAGAACCACTACTACAGTGTCCACCAATCTTTGGGATGATTTCGACGCAGAGGTGGCCCAGGCCCATCAGTCAACTCAGAACCAAATCGCGATCGGCATTATAGAATTCGATAAGTATATGAGGGAACCACTCATCAAACGTCATGAAAATCCATTGAAATGGTGGAAGGAGCGCCGCAGTTTTTACCCACATCTGTACCCGTATATGCTTAAGAGGCTCAACATGACCGCAACATCTGTACCGTGTGAGCGTGTTTTTTCGAAAGCTGGCCTGACACTAAATCAAAGAAGGACACGTTTGACAACCAAAAAGTTCTCTCAATTGGTATTTATTCGTTCAAATTAAAAATAAAACAAAAAAAAACATAACCTAAAAAACTAATAAAAAAAATTCTAAATCAAATTGTAAATATGTACAGAAATTGATTTTTAAATACGCCAATCTTCACTGGGTATTATTATAAAAAATAGTTGAAGTTTGCCAGTCCTAAGCCTGGACATCCAATATTATAATTATAATGGACAAGTATGAAGGAAAATCAACTTTCTAACTATGTATTTCGAAACAAATTAGGCAATACAGCTATTAATACCCTTAAACACATTACTTTATTACTTACGATGTTTTAAGACATTCCTCATCTTATTAATAAAATAAGTAATTAATTACTTAGTTCATTTCTTATTACGGGTACGTGTAGTGATAACTGAAACAGTGTATGGAAACATTGCAACGGCGGCAATGCCATATAATCTAACGGGTGATGATTCGAGTGATGTGATATCTCATTTACTGAGATGTAATGAGATATGGTATTACATTTGAAAGCACTGTTTTGCGCATCTCTACGTGGATTTGCATTAAGTTCTAAGTTCGCATAGCATGTGGCAAAGAGTCTGCTATGGTATCTTGAAAGAGCGCTCGAAAAATTAATTTTGAGGCCATCTATGGTACACATGGAAAAGTTAAACACAGTTTATCTCATAGTCTTCATAATACACACTAGATGGCGCTGTAAAGGATTCTTGTTAGTGTGGCTGTATTAAAATATATAGTAGTTTTATAAAATCATATTTTAGTAGATTTTCTATCAATCTTTTTTTATTTTTATTGTTTACCTGTACCGGTAATAATAAAATAATTATTTTTATTGTGTGTTCATGAAAAGCATCGAAAACCACTTTATTTCAACCATAATAATTAAGAGCCTAAAATATCAGTAGAATTTAGTAGTTATTGTGGCAACAATTTGAAAAAAATGGCCGGTGTTTATCCTTCATTTCAATTTGAATTCGTCGGTCTTTAGGTATGCGCTTCTCGTGTTTTGTATTGATTTGTTCGGTTATATTCAGTGCTTCTGTGTGTAATTAATGTTGAGTGCAGCTCCTTAGCGCCTCCATTAATTGCCACGCTGTGAAAAACTTTAGTGGTGATAACATTTGTGTTAAGTTCAGTGTTGTGGTTGTGCGGCTGTTCTTAATCAAATCAATCACCACGACCCTTCGTGATGTCCTCACGATATCGGCGATGTTGTGTGCCGTCCTGCAACGTTACTGCAGCAGACAGTAAGTTATATTGTATAAAAATACCTCTACACATTTGATGGCACCTAACTTCACTTAAGAAAACAGATTCCATAAAGTATCTATAAACTTTTCAGATGTAACATTGCATTACTTCCCAAACCCTTGTGATGTTACAAAACCTGAAGAACTTGAACGGTTTAGAATGTGGGTCATGAGGATTGGAGGTGACATAGTAGGGGAAGACGATGTATACATACATCGGAACAGATATGTCTATCATCTTCGCTAAAACAAAATGTAACTTCAAAATAAATAAAAATTGTTTATTTCAGACTGAGATCCATATATGAAATTACCATTAGCATAATAATAGTACCATCATAGCTCATTTAAGCCTGTCGAGTAGGAAGCTTGGCGCTACTTATGATCTGATATCTTTTTAACGCCGTAAGCTATATGAGCTAGGTAGTCTTGGCAATCACTTTACATGTAATGTTTTTGGTGGGTTTATTTTTAAAGTAAATATGTAACTACCTAAGTATTTTGTGAATATTTCAAGCGTCTACCTGTTCCCGTTATCAATATCAGGAAAAAACGAGCAAAACAATCATGTTTGTTGTATGGGAGCCCACTTAAATATTTGTTATGTTCTGTTTTTTAGTATTTGTTGTTATAGCGGCAACAGAAATACATCAACTGTGCATCATCATCAGCCTGGTGACAGACGGACAGACAGACAGAGGGACGCACGGACAGCGAAGTCTTAGTAATAGGGTCTTGTTTTACCCTTTGGGTACGGTAATATTTTAATAGTGACCTAAAAATTGTCCCGTGGGTCATAATAACAGTCCCATGGCAAAACCAATGTCGAATATTGAAAATTTGTGAACACTTTAAGGCAACTGTAATGTTCAGTGACAACAAAGGACTTAAATATTATAGTATACTTTAAAAATCACCATAATATGTAATGTATTGTAGGAATATCTGTCCTACATAATCGTACCATACTAACCATGAGCAAAAGGTGATTTATTTATAATGCCCGTTTCTTTTTTCTTTTTTTCAGGCCTGAAAAACTTTTCACAAGGACAAATTCCAGTGGTTGGTGGCCTAAACGATGTGACAATACCTTCCACATCCAGAACATCCGAACCTGTAGCACATACTCGTACTGGTAAGTTGTTGCTTTGGAAATTAATCATAATTATTTGGACCATTTTCCAGGAAAAGATACTTTGCCCCATCCACATCATTATCTTATTCCACTGCATTTCATGGATGAAGTGCTTCTTCAGTTCAAACATCTTTATTAAATCTTTATTTTACTGCTCGGTTATATCCACTCTTTTACCTTATGCTTAGGTAGGTGTGTCCGGAGCTTCATTTTATAACATTATATGTAGATTATCTGCTAGCTATCTATAGTCATCCAGACTATACTAATAACCAACATTTCAGTTCAATCAGATAACGGCAAGTGACTGAAAAATCGATTGCAAATTTTGACGACAACTTACATACATACGAACAGGTCAAGTTAATATAAAGCTTATAAAAAGGAAAGTTCATTTTAGTATTTTGTGAGCAAGCATGCTTCCATTTAGACCACATCGTAGCTTCCCATCACCTGAGATTGTGGTCGAACACAAGGCTCTGCTTTTATTGTGATCTTGGTTCGGTTGAAAGTAATTATTTTTACATGCACAATACTCAAATCAATAAATGTTATTGGTACTTTTTACATCGTGCAACTATAGGGCTTTCCAAATGTGTATTATGTTTTTGTCTTATAATTAAATAAAAAAATCATAAGAATATTTAAAAAGCAAAATAAATTTTTAATTTTCGTATTTTTTCACTTTTTACCGTTTTTCGTAAAAAAAATGGACAAATTAAATATCAGGAATAAATTTGGCATCCTTGGTTTATACGAAAATGATACCAAACTTGCCATAATAGCGAAATGCATTTATTGTGATTTTGGTTCCGTGGAAAATAATTATTTTTTTGCACGCACAATACTCAAGACTAAAAAATTATATGGGTAATTTTTACAATGTTTAACTAAAAAAGTTATAAAGATATTTTAAGAAAACAAGACAATGTAAATTTTAATATCTTTCATTTTTATGCCTTTTTACGTTGAAAAAAGTTAAGGTTAAATATCAGGAATGAATTCGGCGTCCTTGATTTATACGAAAATGATACCAAGCTTGCCCTTATAGCCTAATAAATATCGCAAGGTATTTCGGGGTAAGCCACCCCCCCCCCCCCCCTCCCAAAATTTACATCAGAAATTTTGTTGGCTCCCCTTCTTAATCCATCTTTGAGTCGCAAGGACCAACTCAGCAAAAGGAAATCTCTTAATCACAGATCGCCGTAACTATAATGAAGCCAACACCAGCAACTGTTATAACTAATTTTTGAATTACTGACTAAAAGTTAGTGAAGTTTTTTGATCTTTTCAAGAAATGTAGCTCATTTGAGTCGTAATATAAATAAAAACCGGCCAAGTGCGAGTCGGACTCGCGCACGAAGGGTTCCGTACCATTATCAATAAAAATATTTATTTTATTTTGTTTTTAGTATTTGTTGTTATAGCGGCAACAGAAATACATCATCTGTAAAAGTTTGACCTGGAACAATCACGGTATGAGTGAGATACAGCCTGGTGACAGATAGACGGACGGACGGACGGACAACGGAGTCTTAGTAATAGCGTCCCGTTTTACTCTTTGAGTACGAAACGCTAAAAAATACATCTTACTATGGAGAAATGCAAACCATAGAGAATTTCAAAATTCGAGCATGTCCACTAAATTTTATTCTAAAAAATAAATAAAAAACAGACTTTATTTTTTCACAATACAAGAGGGTGCCTCACTGAAATTTCAAATTTAAGTTTTCAAGGACCACCCTAACATATACCAACTTCTTCTTCAAATTGGTCACAAATTCGAATATTTTGACTAACGAATTTACATTCCGCGCCACATAAGTTTGCGTCTCTGATCTTTGCTATTAGTAGGTAGTGTCGCAAAGGCGTCTCCGTATTGTAATTAGATGTAGTATCATGTAGTATAGTAAAAAGTGTATATAATTTATGTGTAGGTCTGTACGAGTATAGTACTCTTACCCTTTATGTATTTCAGTATTTACCGTTTTTGGCACACTATAAATAACTTCGATGTTTTAGATGATTTCACCAATCAAATATTTTAATTACAGATGTGCCAATGGCAGTGGACCAACCTGCGAACAACACAGTTCCTCCATCTAATATGCGAATGACTTCCCAACAGACTGCGTGTGTTCAAAGTAAGTTTCATTTTACATAAAAGTACCTGGGCGACCGAGCTCCGCTCGGATGAAAAAGGAGAAAATACGGAGAAAACGAATTTTCCCGGACATGATACCTATCTAGATCGATTTCTCGCCCCCTACCCGTAACCACCTATATTCCAAATTTCATCGAAATCGTTAGAGCCGTTTCCGAGAATTATTATTAATAGATTTTGATTTCATCCTATACTATTAAACGAGCAATATTTGCTCAAATCAATCTCAATATTACAAATATTGCTCGTTTAATAGTATAGGATGAAATCAAAATCTATAAGCCGGTAATTTTTCATAGAAAATAAAAATGTTTTTTAATACACTAGGGTTAACTTTTTTACAATCATCCCAAATGAGAAATTAAAGTTATGTTTACTTTCAGGGTCAAAGCAACTTCTGGTATCGAAGTCCATGACGAAAGTTGAGCGTGAATTGAGAGACATGTTAAGACTTACAAAAAACACTTAAAAAAGTGCCAAAATTCAAAGACCATTTTGAAAACCAAACTGATATTGGCGAACAAAATAATTAAAACGTCGGCATTTGAGACGGCCAGCAAAAAAATGTCACCTGCGGCGAAAACTTTCTTCAAAATGCAGATTTCGCAATTTGGAAAGAGACCCAGAGGCCGAAGATTTTCATTGGATGAGAAAATACTGGCGCTGTCTGTCTACAAGCCATCCCCAAAGGCATATAAACTTCTTTCCAAAATATGCATTTTGCCCAAACGCCGAACCCTCGACAAAATTTTGCAGTAGGTTAGTTTATTCCCAGTATAAACTATGCCCTGTTTGACCATTTAAAAAAAAGAGTGGATATAATGCCCAGCCACCACAAACTATGTAGCGTCATATTTGATGAGATGGCGATCGCCCCCCATGTCACCTTTGACAAGAGCAAGGACATTATTACCGGTTTCGTCGACACCGGATTTACCAGGGAAAATACATTTTGTGACCATGTCCTGGTATTCACGGTAAGGGGTGTTATAAAATAATTGAAGCAGCCAGTGGCTTTTACGTTTTGCGCGGGGACAACTAACTTCTGGAATCGCAATCGCCCAAAGGCTACGGTATCTGCTTACCAAAAATATAATGAAATTGCACAATGTAGGACAAATTGTTAGTCAAATTGTACTTATTTCTTCAATTTGTAAATATTTGACATTGGCTTAATTTATTATGAGTACTTTTAGATTGCAACATTTATTAAACGAAGCTCAGGCGTTTTGCCTATTGGCCTAGCTGCAGACTCTCTAGATACCTAATTTATGTACAAAAAAACTTATCTCCCATATTTGAAAACATAACAAGATTGTAAATTGAAATAAGTTTGACTTATTTGTATATTAATAAAAGCGTTATTAGGACAAGATATTTAAATAAAGTACTTTTCATAAATCTAGTTTGATTTACATAACAACCTGTTCCTGTCTTCGGCGCGGAAAGGGTTTTCCCGCCGAAAAACAAATAATATTTAAAAAATTATCAGTAGCTACGAATCTCAGTATGTATATTGTAGTCTTTGCTACGAACGAACCGGGTGCTATATGCATTTAGTGTGTTATGCATATGTATATCGTGAAATTATTTACTCACTTACGAACTAGATGGCGCCACTAGTGGTGACAATAGAAGACGTGAAGTTGCCGATCTATTTCAGTTATATACACTCTTATTTATGGCAAAGAGTATGATAAATGTATAAAACATCGCTTCTATTTGACTTAAACAGAAGCGATGTCTTATACATTTATAATACTCTTTGTAGTGGCTAAAATTTATGAATACGCACTTATTAATTCTACGATGAACTGCCGTTACCTAGTTTGCGCTAGTGACAGCGCCATCTCTCGGTGAATTGTTCCACTAATCGCCAGAGTATGGGCTTCAAAGTTACAAATTGGACAGATATTGATAGTGAAAGAAAGCAGGATGAAATCCGTTGGATAGGAACGAGGAACTCAGTCTTTGTGACTCACAGTGGGCAGCTTGCACGCGCCTGCAGCACTAGTGAGACCCGGTCCTACTCGGAGAGACTCCTGGGGCAACTGCCTTTGGCTATCAACCCTGAGGGGAGACTTGTAGTGGACCTTGTGTTAGCTATTTTATAATCAACGATGTTAATAAACGCCGATACATCAAGAATAAGGTCGGACAAGACAGCGACGTGAGTGGCATTATGGTTCACGCGCAAGACAGTTGGCGGTTTTTAAGAAAAAAAGTGATAGACTGGATTGAAGCGTGAGTGGATGCGAGATGTAAAATGAAACAATATAAATAAATAAATATTTACAATAAGAAGAACAAGTTATTTTTTTAATAGATCAGAAGTGGTAACAACCAGAAGAAACGCCAGTGTCAATCGATAAAACAGGTGAGGGTTTGTAATCGAGATATAGAAGTAACAATGATGTTTGATTTTCTGTAAACAGTTCGCTGCATAGAATATGGCGACAAAATAAGAAGAGACTCCAGTTTTCAGATACGAATTGACAAGGAAAAATGAATATGATTTTATTACAAGTACATACCTATTAAAAATCTAGAAGTGAATAAATTATATATGACGCAATTAGTATTTGAAAGTTTATGTATGTAAGATTTGTATTTGTATTGTATTTATAATATGAATTTGAAAAGTTCAATCAATGTAGACATAATATATTTATTCAGAAAATCAACAGCAATACAGAGCATGACTGTACCCAACTATAATGCTATAATACACAGTAGTTTAGCCAATTATACCTTAGATAACTTGATATGAAAGAGAAAATTAAAAGTAAGTGTGTATTTACGCGGTCAATAGAAATGGCAAAAGATGAAAACATTAGTAATAACTATGTAGCATGTCAAACCATAGGTTAATGTAATGCAAATATATTATTATCCTATTGACAATTTTAAGTAATTCATTAAAGACAAATTAAGAGTGAAATAAATACAGATTTAGTTAAATAAGTACAACTTTATTAACATTGGTAGCCACTTGTTGTTTGAGACATTAACATTACTTAGGTACATGATAAAAGTTTGTTAAACATATACCTACCTAATTGTATGGTATTCAGAATATAGTAAGTAGGTACAACAACATCCCATAAACAATAAATGTTCATAAAGTAACCAAGTGAAATGATAAGGATTTGAAGACTTTTAACATTATAGACACACACCAACTATAGGTACCTATGAGTACATATATGTTTCCTTATTAATCAGTTTTAGTATGTATGTGTGTTTTGTTTGATTCATTGGATATTTTAATACCTACTGTAGTATTATTTAAAAACATTCATGTTAATTTTATTAACTGAGAAGTGGACACAAAAATTGGTTGTTCAGTCAGCCAGAACTGTGTCAGTAGTAAATAAGCTGAGAAGGTACATGTCCTTTTGTTTCGGCTGAGAGTTGGCTTATGCGGGTCAATCAACTATTTCTTGTCGTTATTCTGTCCCATTAGCCAGGAGACAATATGACAGATTTTGTAACAAACTTAAAAGATACACCATACAAAAAGTGTTTGCACATGATAAGAAAATAGGTGACAACACAATGTACTGAGTAACTTTGTAAACAAATTATAAAACTTCCCTGAAATTGAAAACTTGTATTTATGGCTTACAGAAGAAGTTATTAACTGTGCAAAGAAATTTCAGTACCTACTTAATATGATGTGATATGAGAGGAGAAGGTTTTGTAAAACCTTATACCACTACAGAGAATATACTATAGGCAAACAAGAGAGGCGTTAAAAGAAAAAATGAATGGATTAACATGTCTAGAGATGGAAAATAATGAATAAACTTGGACATTTTAAATACGGAAACCTGGAAATGAAAATATTGGATTTGAATTCATTGTCTATCGAGGACAGTTAAGTAATATTGACAGGATAAGATACAAAAAGAAATTGACAGAAGGATAGCAAATATTTGAAAGAGATATGGGTTGTTTGGTGAAATTATGAAGACACGTTGAGCCTGCCCGTCATGCCCTACTGAAAAACTATGTATAGAGACTAAAATATGTATGATTTAATCGTGGGTGGCTCACTGGTGATGCATTGTGGCCAATGGTAAGGATAGCCCAGATTTTGCTGTACTCAATGATGTTTAATTGTACTTTTACAATGAAAAACACTTTTCCGGAGGCCAGTGAAAATTCAATCTTGTATTGAATCAATATTATGAAGACTGACAGGGAGAATCTTTTGTTCACTACAGCTTCAAGTTTAGAGAGGTGACAAAGAAAAAAAAAACGAGTCATCATTCAGTATTTTTTTTGTAATCAGATCATTAAAACGTGTTTATTGTTTACCAACAGTCAAAACTTTTAAGGTTAAACAGGTTCTAAATAACACTTCCTTCAATGTTTATATAACTTTGACTTCCACATTGATTCTTCATCATGTTTTTATTTGTAACTTAAGAGTATAGTATTATTATGATTATACACTTGTTACACAGCAAAATGCCTACTCATAAGAGAAGTTGCGGCACAAAAGGTTCAATTGTATTGTTTCTTCCCGTTGAAGACACTTGAAGTCCAGTCAATACAAAAATGAATTACCGACGTCAGTTCTTAATCTCTTCGTTAACGTTTGATGCATTCATTGCGGTAAGTATTGCTTGCCTTTTGAAACGCGTCGTTTGTTCAAGGTAAACAGAACCGTAACTGTCAAGTCTGCAGCAAAGCCCGTTTCTCGTCCAGGAAATCAGTATCCAGGCCATTTAGGTCTTAGTCCAGCTTATAATACACATAGATAATAATCAAAATCAACCTCAACGATGGAAACAATTCCGAAGATTGGCGTTTGACAATTTTGAGTATTTTGACATGAAGTAAAGTGCCCATAGAATGACATATGAGTTGACCGTTTTGCGTTCCGATACTTACCATATTCATGCTGAAATAACGTTTCTTTGATTTTCACTTTATTTCTTTTGCTTATTTATATAAATCAATGAGAAGATCCAGTTTTGCGTAAGAATATAAAACTGAAACATTTTGACGAATGGTCTTAGACGTGTTCAGACCACAAAATAATCGTTATAACATATAAGGTACCTACCATAAGGATACGAATGGTTGGCGCAACGCAAAAATACGTAAGTACATAAAGGATTCCATAGATCAAGTCCTAGTGGGACCTAGCGAGTCCCCAACAGGGATGAAGGTAAATTATCCTACCTAACTAAATTAAGAAGTAGGTAACAAAAGACTAAAGAGATTACATCCTTGTCATCTTATGTCCTATCTATATAGATACTTTAGTCGTATTATGTGCATAATGTCAGCTTTTGGATTTCTAACAAAAAAAAACAGGGCTATAAGTATATGATGAAGAACAGGAGATTCAACATTTGGCATATCTCGTTCCGTGTGGGTTTGTGTGTATCGCCTCTACACAGGGATGGAATTTACGTCCGTCAGCGCGATATTTAACGTTGATCACTTGTAAAACGAAAGTATCGAACATATTTTAGATATCATACCTAGTACTTACAAGGGATCTTAGAATCACAGCAACATTGATAAGAAAAGATAATCTAATATGATGAACTAATACCTATATTAAATTATGCAAACAGAACTTTTGAATTAAGACTTGCTAAGAAATACCTACTAAAGTTGAAAAGAAAAGTAAAATATCTAATAGCCATCATTCCCTATTGGTGCATCGCAAATCACATACAATTTGCTGTTTGAAATTAAATACGTCCAGATAGACTAGAATCTCTTACTGTAGAGAAAAAGGAGACTACTCACTATGGAAACTGTCAAAGAAGATTGAAATGGGCCTAATCATGAAGGTATGCTTAAAACAAAACGAGGCGACCGGGAGGAGCTCCAAGGAAAAAGCAAAAACTTCTTTCAGCATTGCCGGAGTATGTGTTTCAGCCGAATGAACGAGACAAGACCTAAATATCAAGCTAACCATAGAGTCTTGTAGGAAGACAGTTGAAGTGAAAATAAAATACTTATTTACGAATGTCAATCCGATATACGTACTTTACTATGGACTTGCAGCAGTTACGGGCCATAACTATGGGCTCAGTTTGCCCAAGATAAAAATATGTATATATATTGAAATTCTGCAATGATTGCAGAACAATGCTCTAAAAATAATAAAAAAAAAATGCCCCATGCTTCATATGAAATAAAATAAACACAGAAGATCATGAGTAAACAAGCACTTTCGAATCGTCAGGTAGAAACATAATCTTCTAATTAATTACTATTCCTCAAATCCATTGATAGATACAGTTGGTGCCAAAATAATCATTTGTAATATAGTATCTGGTAATGCCAATATTAAAAGAGGATATACAAGGATGTTGCAAAAGTTACGAGCACAGACTAGCACAAATAATATTTATGTATATATGTATTTAAAAATACCCAGTAGATTAAGCTGTTTTCATTATACTATATTTTATATTGTTATTAATAAACTATTACTTCTCTCATATATCGTCTTGTATTTGATAAATATCTGTACATATTTGTTTGATTGTCGTACCAAGTTGTAGAAGTCAACTTTGGCAATGCCCATGCTATTAATGATATTCAAGTTTATAGGCGAAAGATAGATCTAGGTCTTAAGATTTGTATTTAATAGACCTAATGTCGACAATGATTCTGCTTGGAGTATTTGTTTATTTTAAGGTGCAGTGCAGCAGGTGTTGGAGTGAGCGTGCTCCGACACGGCTGGCTGAAGATATACTTAAGCGACTTGCTGGGTGTCGGAGCGAGCGTGCTACCGATGACAGCAGATGAATGACTAGCCTGGGTCTTGGAATAAATCTAGTACCGATCGCAGCAAATGAGTGCAGCAGGTGCAATCTAACCTTTGAGACATCTAATTTATATTATTTAATGTTGAAAATGATTCTGTTTGGAGAATGTGTTTATTTTTAGGGTGCAGTGCGCAGGTGTTGGAGTGAGCGTGCTCCGACGCTGCTGAAGATATAAGCGATTTGCTGGGTGTCGGAGTGAGCGTGCTACCGATGACAGCAGATAGATGACTGACTCGCTGGGTGTCGGAGTGAGCGTGCTACCGATGACAGCAGATAGATGACTGACTCGCTGGGTGTCGGAGTGAGCGTGCTACCGATGACAGCAGATAGATGACTGACTCGCTGGGTGTCGGAGTGAGTGTGCTACCGATGACAGCAGATAGATGACTGACTCGCTGGGTGTCGGAGTGAGCGTGCTACCGATGACAGCAGATAGATGACTGACTCGCTGGGTGTCGAAGTGAGCGTGCTACCGATGACAGCAGATAGATGACTGACTCGCTGGGTGTCGGAGTGAGCGTGCTACCGATGACAGCAGATAGATGACTGACTCGCTGGGTGTCGGAGTGAGCGTGCTACCGATGACAGCAGATAGGTGATTAACTGACTGGGTGTCGGAGTGAGCGTGCTACCGATGACAGCAGATAGGTGATTAACTGACTGGGTGTCGGAGTGAGCGTGCTACCGATGACAGCAGATAGATGTAACTGACTGGGTGTCGGAGTGAGCGTGCTACCGATGACAGCAGATAGATGTAACTGACTGGGTGTCGGAGTGAGCGTGCTACCGATGACAGCAGATAGGTGATTAACTGACTGGGTGTCGGAGTGAGCGTGCTACCGATGACAGCAGATAGGTGATTAACTGACTGGGTGTCGGAGTGAGCGTGCTACCGATGACAGCAGATAGATGATTAACTGACTGGGTGTCGGAGTGAGCGTACTACCGATGACAGCAGATAGATGTAACTGACTGGGTGTCGGAGAGAGCGTGCTACCGATGACAGCATATAGATGATTGACTAGCTGGGTGTCGAAGTGAGCGTGCTATCGATGACAGCAGATAGATGGCTGACTAGCTGGGTGTTGGAGTAAATGTGCTACCGATGACAGTAGAATTAGATGCCTGCAGTAGATATTGAAGTGAGCGTGTTCCAATACGGCTGAAGATTTGACTGATTTGGCTTGACATTCCGAAGGATAAGAATTAGTAATGATAAAATAAAAATGCTACAAGAACTAAACTCTGAAAGCAAGAAAATCGGCTTACATATGAATGCATCTAAAACAAAATTAATGTCAAACTACAACAGGAAAGTAATTAAAATAGAGGAAAACCCCATAGAATATGTGGATGATAATGTATGTTTAGGGAAATTTGTGTCTTTCGAGGCAAATAGTAATGAAAATGATAGGAGAATAAACACAACATGGAAGAAATACTGGGCTCAGAAAGAAATCCTTAAAGGAAACTACAACCTTAACTAGAAAAAGATAGTAATGGATTCCTGCATCCTTCCAAGCTTGACATATGCTAGCCAAACATGGGTCTATACTGGAAAAATAAAGAACAAAATTTTATCCTGCCAGCATGCAATGGAAAGGAGTAAAATAAAGCTAAGAAGAATACAGAAAACGAGAAACACAGATATACGTAAGAAAACTAAGATATCAGATGCTCTTCAATATAGTTTAACACAGAAGTGGAGATGGGCAGGCCATATAGCTAGATATAAAGATAAAAGATGGACCCTCCAAACAACGAAATGGCGAGGTCCAGCTGGAAAAAGAAATGTAGGAAGACAAAGAAAAAGATTGGTTGACGACATCATAAAAACGGCAGAAAAAAATCTGGACTGAAACAGCAACAGACAAGGAAAAGTGGAAAAAAATGGAGGAGGCTTTTACCCTTGGGGACCACTAATGTGGAAATAAAGCATTAATAATAATAGCAATAATAATGATAAAATAAACTGATAGAATAGGGTCATTCTATGATTGAGGGATGGCCGAAGCACTACAGGAATACAGACTTGAAAGTTGAGTCCTTTTGAATAGATCTTGCAAATGAGATTTGAAGTTCAATCAAGTAAGGAATAGGAACTCAGCAATATCACAATCTGGTGTACCTAATCAGTAAATATTGTGTGAAAAAGTACAGTCAGCTATAAGAGCCTGTGTCAGGGAATATTTTTTTTGTCAGAAACCTAACACAGTTGCTTTGAAGTGGTTACCCAACAGTACACAAACATTTGAAGCATCGGGTATCTACGGGGCAATACGAGCAGTCTTTAAAGTGAAGGTCTGGATCTCAGCAAGGTCTTGTATGAATTTGCACACGCACGAATGTAAAAGAAAAAAAAAAAAAAACCAGAAAGCACCTTTATTTGAATTCCTGTATCGTGGTCTGAGGGCAGACACGAGTCAGAATGGCCGAATGTTAGCTATTTTATAATCAACGATGTTAATAAACGCCGATACATCAAGAATAAGGTCGGACAAGACAGCGACGTGAGTGGCATTATGGTTCACGCGCAAGACAGTTGGCGGTTTTTAAGAAAAAAAGTGATAGACTGGATTGAAGCGTGAGTGGATGCGAGATGTAAAATGAAACAATATAAATAAATAAATATTTACAATAAGAAGAACAAGTTATTTTTTTAATACTTGTGGTGTGGAATTCCCTGAATTCCCTCTAGGTGGAGCCGTAGCGTCGCCGTTGAATCAACCAGACGTGTCGCGATTTCTTTACATTTTGAATTAGGGCATTGAATACTCTTTTAGGAGTTAAGTTATTAAGTACTTAAGGCGACGTAGGCTCGTGGTCTTCTCTCCCTCTCACTGAGCATAAGCGTGAGCGAGATGGAAGTGCGTGTTCGCAAGCGCGGATATCATGTTTTTTAATTAAAATTTTTTGTGCGTTTAAATAGGTAAATAATAAAAAACAAAATTAAACATTTTGAAAAAACCCACGATGAATGTTATTGGAAAATAATTAAATATTTTTTTGAAAAACCCTCGTTTTTAAAATGAATAAGTACAAAAAGAAGTGTAGGTAGGTACATAATTACAAAAGCACAAAAAATCGTCGGGGGCTGCCGTTGCCTGCCTGAAATGCAGTGAGATTATGCAGTTTTCTAATTCTAAAATTACTGATCTTGATATGAGATTGTTATTATTAGGTAAGTACCTATGAAATTGGGAAGAGACAGCAACGGCAGCCCCCGACGATTTTTTGTGCTTTTGTAATTATGTATCTACCTACACTTCTTTTTGCACTTATTCATTTTAAAGTCGAGGGTTTTTCAAAAAATTATTTAATTATTTTCCAATAACATTCGTCGTGGGTTTTTTCGAAACTTTTAATTTTGTTTTTTGTTTTACTATTTTTAAAGAGCAGTGTTGGAGTATGAACACAAAACCCATTGACGCCTGCTATAAAATGAAAAGCAAAGTATCGCGCCATCCTTCTTACCGTGCGTCTAATATAAGGGTCTCTCTACTCTGTAATCTTCCCGTGTCATTGTGCCTATGTACCATTTAATTACTTTCCTTAATATATCGTTGTATTTAAATTCTTTGTTCTTGTTATTTCATCAGGTTATTGGCCCAGCCCTACCTGTAAAAGTTAGTTTATTAAAGTAACAAGTAATTCAAAGTAAAATCAGACATGGAAATATAGATAACCTCAAAATTCAACTCGCAAGTCACGGTCGCCGAAGTTTCTATTTTTTCAGCTTTTCAGCTTTAAAAAAAAGTGTTTAAAATGGCATCAAGTAGCCACATGATGGCAATTGAAAAGCTTACTGGCCGCGATAATTGGTCGAGTTGGAGTTTTGCCGTCAAAGCTTACCTTCAACACGAAGAACTTTGGGAATGTGTAGAAAGTGCGCTACGGACTCCAAGAAGGATTTAAAAGCGAAGTCGAAGCTTATACTTTTAGTGGATTCAATGTTGTACGTTCATATTCAAGAAGCAAAGACGGCAAAAGAGGTATGGGACAATTTGACACAAGCTTTTCAAGATTCTGGTTTACTTCGAAAAGTTGGTTTACTAAAAGACTTGATAAATACAACACTGGAATCAAGTAAAAGCGTGGAAGATTATGTAAACAAGTTAATGTCATCAGCACATAAATTAAGAAATATATCGAGGGTTGCCTGGTGAAACCCGATAAGTATGACAAACCGAGTTTCGAGAAAAACGATGATAAAGTTTTATGGCCAAGAAATGCTAGTTTTGATTAATAAATTAGTAGTGATATAAATTCCTTGTGTGAGATAATTCATTCCACTTTACGGTTTTTTTGTTTTTTAGATATCTACTGCATCTAGTTTTCCCGTGGGAAAATATTTTTTATCAAAGGGTGTCGACTTATTGGGTTTATGCAAAAACAAAAAAAATATTTATGTTACTTAAAGGTTTTTATTAGTTATAAAAAAAACGTTTATAACTAAGAATGATATTATTGTTCCTCTGTGTCCTGTGGAGATGGACCTCGTTAGCACTGTGCTGCAACCCGTCTAGGGGAAGGAAAACTCTAAAGTATAAACCGGGGAGATGGGCCTCGTCAGCATTGCGCTGCAACCTTTCTAGGAGAAAACCCCCAATGCAAAGTGCCATTGACCTGTGCTGTAGGATGCATGACCAGAGGGAGTCTGCTTTCAAACGGAGGGTGTCTGTGTTGACGGTCACAGGACACAGTGGTAATCATTCTTACCCTAATACAGGGCTCTGCTGGGGTGGACCTCTAAATCCCTACTACTCGTGGGAAAGCAATGGAGATTTAAAACAAATGTACCTAATCATCCGCATGGTGCTGACAACATTTGCAAATGCACTGAAATGTCCCCCGCCACATTTAGTAAAACAAGTGTGTGTGGAAGTGGAGACTCGAGCTTCTGCATGGCGGTGTATCGTTTCTCGCGGGACCGAGAAGGAGCTCACGGAGAGCCGTTTTGCTACTTTGAATGTTGGTGGAGGAATGGATAAGAAGTTGAATGAGGTATTGCAGTTGATGGACGAAAGAAAGATTGATGTTTTGTGTGTGAATGAGACGAAGCGGAAAGGGTGCCACCACGCAAGGATCCTACACGGCATACTGGTCAGGGGTGCCCAGTTCGGACCGAGGATGTAAGGGAGTGTCGGTGTCATACTCTCCGCAAAGATGACTGAGTGCGTGAATGAGTTTCAATGCGTGAGTCCCAGATTGATTTGGATCAGAATTAAAGTGGGATTGATGCGCATATTTGTTGTTGGGGTTTACGTTCCCGTAGATCAGGGCACGGGAACCTCACAACGAACACAGGATGAAAGGCAAACGTTTTTGGAGGAATAAAGGGATATTTTAAGAGATTGATACTGTAAAGCAATTTTAACGGGATGGTAGGAGTACAGAGAGAGGGATTTGAAAGAGTACTATGAATGCAAAGCGATGCGAGAGTGAATGAGAATGGAATATGCTTGTTAGAAATTTGCCTCGAGAGGAATCTTTGTGTGGCTAACACAATGTTCTCCCGCAAATGGATTTATTTGTACATGGAGAGGCCGAGAATGTAAGGAAAAGTATGATAGATTATGTAATAAATAGATTGATGAAGAATATTCTTTATGCCAGAGTGTACCGTGGGTCGGGTATCCATACTGACCACTTCCTGGTTTTAAGCTGAATAGGTAATAGTCTATTTAGAGGATGGTGACAGAGATTCCGTGAACATTTTAGTACTTTGGTAAGAATAAAAGTAGAAAATCTGCAAGACGAAAGAGTGAGCGATGGATGAGTATGTAAGTAAATTAAAAACGAAATTGGAAGGAATGAATGATACTTGTGAGATTGATATACTATGCGATAACTTTAAAAATCAAGTACCTAGCGCATGTGGCAAATGAAGTATGTGGAGTAAGTAAGATATGTAAAGGAAGAAAGGAAAATAATTTCTGGTTAGATAAGGAAGTGCAAGAAGCGGTCAGTCAGACGAACTAGTTGTGGCTGGATTGGTTAGCCGTAAAAGCAGGCCTGTAACTGGGACCTTCATCCGAATAGTTACTGCCAAATAAAGGTATCATCATGCGAGTCTTCCATACTATAATCATCGTTGACAATATTGTGCATTTGGGCGACGATATCCATTTGCGATTGATCAAGATCGGAAGAGCCACTGTCATCTTTATTTTTTCGCAGATCACAACTTAGGTTTTCATTTGCCGTAGAATTATTAGGACCAGTCATAGGAAATCTGGCAATAGACGCAGCTGATTCTACTGGAATAAATAATTTAATCAAACAGAACCAATTATCCTACATAGGTAACTATTTTTTTGTAACATTATAAACACAATTTGCGTAAAAAACTAAGTTTGAAAACCCGATAAGTCACTCTAGTCAAAGCACAGATATTTAGTGCTATCTCGTTTCGTTGGCGCACTGCAGTGCCGAATAAAATGAAACAGCAACAGTGCCTTTGTACTGATATACTTACCTATACATACCGACATACCAAAAATATTATCAACAATATTTAAATTACACCTGTCAATACTGAGTTTAGTTGCTCATTAAACACAGATTAATAGGCCATAGCATCATTAATTTTATTTTGTACTACAACTCAAAATGTAGGTACCTACTTGCAAGTAAGCGAAATATGGTCCCTTCTGCGCCTGCAACACCTGAAACAAAAACAAAAGTAGTGAAACAGAAAGAAAAAAAGGAAATAAAAGGTAAAAATGTAAAGAAAAATGAGATTTTCTTACCTTTAACCGCACAGCCTGAAGTAAGGTCAGAAGATGATGATGATGATAATGATGATGCAGATGAAACTGACCCAGAAGAATCATGCTCTAGTCCTATAATAGACGAGAATCCAGCAGATGAAACATACTTACCTGATAGTGATGAGAGCTTCGATACTCCTCCGTCATAAAAAGTTGAACTAAGACCACGCCATGAAAAAAAATCAGAGGCATTAAAACCAACCTCCTATATTTGTATGAATGTTGAGTCTACACCAAGTTTGCTGAACAGTGACCCACAGAGCCTTGATGAAGCCCTGAAAAGTGATAAGGCGGAAGAGTGGATACTAGCAATGCATGAAGAATACCAATCATTAATTAAAAATAACACTTGGTCCCTAGTAGACATACCGGCTGGTAAGAAAGTAATACCATGTAAATGGGTGTATAAAACAAAGTTGAATGAAAATGGAGATATAACACGCTACAAAGCAAGGCTAGTTATTAAAGGCTATCAGCAAAGAAAAGGGATTGACTATAATGAGATTTATGCACCTGTAGTTCGATATACGTCAATCCGCTATCTGATTGGATTAGCAGCAAAATACGGATTAAAAATACATCAAATGGATGCTGTTTCGGCGTTTTTACAAGGCGACATAGAAGAAGAAATTTTTATGTCTCCGCCGGCTTATTATGAAAATGAAAACAAAGTATGCCGTTTAAACAAAGCCATATATGGGCTTAAACAAGCCAGTAGGCAATGGAATAAAAAGTTGAATAATGTTTTAATAGAAATAGGATTAGTCCGATCCAAAGTTGATCCATGCATCTATTACAGAATATTATACAAAACTGATATCCTGTTCATTACAGTATATGTGGATGACTTACTGTGTTTTTTCAACAATGACAGCACAGCAAAAATGATAAAGGAAAAATTGAAAGAAAAGTTTTGTATGAAAGATATGGGTAAAGCAAAACAATGCATTGGTTTCAGAATTACAGAAAACAACCAAAATGCAATATCATTGGACCAATCCATCTATATAGAGAAAATAATAAATCGATTTGGGATGTCAGAGAGTAATATAATATGGACTCCAAGCGAAGCAAATATTCAATTGAAGAAAGCTGAAAGTGAAGAAGAAATTCTGAAAAATATACCTTATCATGAAGCTATAGGGTGTTTATTATATCTGTCTCAAGAAACAAGGCCCGACATATCATATATTGTTAACTCATTGAGTAGATTCAATAGCCAGCCGACTGCTCAACACTGGACTATGTTGAAGAGAGTTTTGAGATATTTAAAGGCCACACTGAATTACAAATTGACATTCTATAGAGATCGAGAAAATGTTACAGGCTATTGTGATGCTGACTGGGCTGGCAACGCTGAAGACCGAAGATCTTGTACTGGATACATATTTATTTTTCAGGGTGGTGCCATAAGTTGGTGTTCGAAACGCCAACCAACCATAGCACTATCAAGTACTGAAGCGGAGTACATGTCATTGTCAGCAGCTGTGCAAGAGGCACTTTGGCTGAAACAATTGCAAGATGAGTTTTGGCCAGAGCTGTCACAATCACCAATCACTATGCACTGTGATAACCAAAGTGCGATTAGCATTTCGGGTAACGAGGCATACCGTGCTAGAAGCAAACACATAGATGTCCGCTACCATTTTTTGAGAGAGAAGATTGCTGCCAATCAAGTTGCGGTGAAGTACACAAAGACTCAAGATATGGGGGCTGATGTATTGACCAAGGCTCTGCATCAACCAAAACATGAAGCTTTTACCAAAGCAATGGGTTTGCGTCCAGAGGAGAATGTTGGAGTATGAACACAAAACCCATTGACGCCTGCTATAAAATGAATAGCAAAGTATCGCGCCATCCTTCTTACCGTGCGTCTAATATAAGGGTCTCTCTACTCTGTAATCTTCCCGTGTCATTGTGCCTATGTACCATTTAATTACTTTCCTTAATATATCGTTGTATTTAAATTCTTTGTTCTTGTTATTTCATCAAGCAGTGTAAGTAATACATTGTACAAAAGTTGCTCATCTAATAGTATCTAGATAAGCAGTGTGCTTTCGCAAAATTTTCTACGATGTTGTTCTGCTCCATCTTCAGACCACCCACAGCTACAGTTCAGTTAATAGAATTTACGTATGGCTAAATTTAAAATTAAAATCGTTCTTTGTTAAAAAAATGCATGCAAATTAGAGCAGTACACCCAATTGCTGGATCTAGGGTGAACAAGTCGGCTGGGTTGCCCTGGTACTTGGTGAGTGGGCACTCGCGGATAATATGGTCCATGTCCTGCACCGCAGCTCCACACTCGCATGCTGGAGACTCCCTCCATCCACATTTGTGCATGAACTCTCGGCTCCTACCCCAGCCGGTCCGCAGCCTGTTTAACTGTTTAACTGTTAATAGAATCAAAAGAGGACACGGTCCACTAGCTATGTGCCTTTGCCAGGTTTCTTGTGATGGTATTCCGATTCATCATCAGACCCATTGCAGTTGAACCACAAGCCCCTTATTAGCCGCAGCTTAGTCGGTCTCAATTCTCTACGATGATTTCGAGTATGAATGTGGAAAAAATACATTTAATAAAAACTATTTTAACGAAAATCCATGACGAAATACGCAATGAGGAGCCACTCCTGTTTATAACAGGAGGAGTGAGGTCTGGTAAAACGTTTACTTTGCGAGCAATTGTTGAGCAAACTAAAAGGTGTTATAAGCCAACAGTATCTGCTTTACGTCAGCCTTGTTTTGTTGAAGTCCCTTACCGGAGTAGCAGCTCGCCTCGTGAACTGACGAACACTTCATAGTGCATTATCACTGGGTATTGAAAAAGGTTCAGCGAATCAGGTCAGCGCTTAGAAGACATGAAACGCAAATAGAAAACAATTCGCTGATTAATTGTAGATGAGATTTCCATGGTTTCATATGAAATGTTGCGCTGCATCCCACTTGAGGCTTCAGCAGTTAAAAAATAATGACTCTTTTTGGTGGAGTAAATGTCCTCGTTTTTGGTGATTTGATGCAGTTGCCACCAGTAAAAGGGAGTATCTGTTTCCAGTTACCTGCACATTTTCAAGGTTTTGCGAACTTAAACGGAACATGCGGCAGACAACACTCAACAATTTACGAGTTAGAGAACTGAATTATCAGCTTCTTTTGGAAAGGACTTTTGTTTCCCTAAAGGGAAACTTTACAGATGGGGAAGCTATCCGAATATATCCCACACTAAAACTTGTCGACGCCTACAACCAGGCAACAACCAGGCAATGTTAGCCAAATTAACTACAAAATTGTACAAAATAAATGCACGTGATGAGTCTCAAAAATCCACCAATTATGGACATAAACCACATCCTGCTTTTATTCGAGGGGGGGGGGGGGGGCTAAGGAGATGGCAATAGAAATATATAATATAGAAGGAGATACCGGGATAAAATGGCTGGCTTGCTGTACCTCCAATGAGTGTGACTTTTCAAGACAATAAAGTTAAGTTAATTATAATTGGGCCGTTACTGTACATACATTACAGGGCGGTCATATACTTAGGACCAATACATTCGCCAAAGGTCAGGCGTATGTGGCACTGAGTAGAGTTTGATCGTTAGACGGGATCGTAATAACTAATATCTTACTGTTTAGCAACCCACACCATACTACTTATGGCGTTGAAAGAATTAAAGCGGTTAAGAAACTCGTTGCACGGGACTCGTATGTCTAGTATATCGTATATCGAGGAAACCGGAGAAAGGCCACAAGGTTCTCCTGATCCCATTTATCTCATGGCGTCACCACAGTAAATCCTTAATTCTATGTAGGGTCGGGTTCTGACTCCTCTAAAGTTAATACGGTAGAATAAAAACCATTTGCCTTTTCGAAGTTCCCTACGATGCTGTTCGCCTCCGTCATCAGACCCGCAGCAGTTCATTTACAGACGTTAGTCGGCAAGCACTATCAATATAACCCAAACACAGTAAAATGGATAAATACCTTCTCAAAGTTCCCTACAATGCGATGTTATTCTGCTCCATCATCAAACCCTCAACCGTTCATCTACAGAAGCTACTCGGTAAGCACTATCAATAGAACCCAAACACAGTCAAATAGATAAATGCCTTCTCAAAGTTCCCTACGATGTTGTTCCGCTGCATCATCAGACCCTAACCAGTTCATGTACAGAAACTACTCTGCAAGCACTATCTAAAGAACCCAAACACAGTATCTTATATAGATATACGTCTTCTGGAAGTTCACTACGATGTTATTCTGCTCCATCATCAGACCCTCAACAGTTCGTGTACCGAAACTACTCGGCAAGCACTATCTATAGAACCCAAACACAGTATCTAATATAGATATACACCTTCTGGAAGTTCACTGCGATGTTGTTCTGCTCCATCATCAGACCCTCAGTACCTGCTTCATGTACTCAAGCTACTCTGCTAACATGATCAATATAACCCAAACACAGTAAAATACATAATTAAGCCTTCTCAAAGTTCCCCACGATGTTGTTCTGATCCATCATCAGACCCTCAGCAGCTCATGCACAGAAGCTACTCGGCAAACACTATCAAAAGAAGCCAAACATGGCATAAATCGTTCAAGCCGTTTTCCAGATAATTGGAATCCTTCGTCTAAAAGATTCACTACAGAGCCCCCTGGTGAGTTAACGTAATACTTTTAATGTAAGCACCATCCTCGATAAGCCACTAAGTCAATACCGAAAATCGCGTCAAAATCGGTCAAGCCGTATTTGAGATAATTGAGAAAATTCATTTAAAACGTTTACTACAGCGCCTCCTGGTGAGTGAAGATCATAAACACCTATCTACGAACCACCCCAGATGAACCACGAACCCATTTCTGAAAAACCGCATCTTAATCGGTTAAGCCGTTTTGGAGATAAATGGGAACATTGGGTGTACACAAACAAACAGCCTCTCACCCTAAACGCATATACCTTCTCCGTTCCGTCGTGGGTAAAAAGAAGACAAGTCATTAATTTTGATGTTAAATAATTTTTTCACTTCTCATGCTCTAAAAGTTCGTCTTTATGTCGTGCGTAGGCGACATAAAGTCGCTTTTTATGCTCTAGAGCATAAAGTAAAATCTTCGTCGAAGACCAAGGCAATCGCTGCAACAGCCACACGAACATCTTTAACTTCATACAACAACCTCTTTATTTTATTTCGTTTCGTTCGTATTCTAAGACCAAGGCAAAGATACCAACAGCCAAAGTACACAATAAAACTTCATGAAATAAACTTATAATTTGTATTTCGTCTCATTTATTATTTTACGTGTTGCTGTTTCATTTCCTCGCAATCGAAGTGAAAAGTAGAGTGTACAACTCGTCCATAAAACCCATTTTACACTCGACTTTATATCTATCCTCGCTCGCAAGCTCGCTCGGATGGATAAACGTCTCGAGTAAAATGGTGCGTTTTATGCACTTGTTGTACAATCTACTATATTATGTGCGATGCTCTTGACTGAGGCTAGATTTTGATTTTATTAGTAGACAGATGTTGAATCTCTAAAATAAATAAAGTAGCAGCGGGGCTAGCACAACTGACACAACAAGCGCGACGCGAGTCGAGAGAATCTAGCTGAAGATAATATATTTTACCGGTAGATGAGTTGTGTGAATTGTTGTTTGTAAATTGGCGCTGGATTGGACATATTCTGTTAAGATAGTAAAGATGGCGTTAATAGAAGCTGTTCTATTAACCCGTTGCTCACATACTAAAAAAGACATTACATTTCAGCTTCTAATAAAAACTTTAGTCGCTTTGCTGCATTTAAGTATAATTTACCTACTAAAGGTCACGCGGACGAAGTCGCTGGCATAACCTATTCCCGTAGTATGGTGGATGGCGTTATCACGAGGTGGTTCGATTGCCATACAAAACGTTATTTGACATTCGCAGACTAACGGCGTGATATTTTAAGAAACTTATGTAACAAACATTCATAAATTGGCTTCCCATTTGCGCCAAATTCCCCCTTTCCTAGAATAAACTTGTATAAACTAGATTAATTTGAGAAATTGATTTGGGACGTGATATTTCGGGAAAACTATTTTTCTCAAATGAATCTAGTTTATACAAGTTTATTCTAGGAAAGGGGGAATTTGGCGCAAATGGGAAGCCAATTGATGAAAGTTTGTTACATAAGTTTCTTAAAATATTACGCCGTTAGCCTGCGAATGTCAAATAACGCTTTGTATGGCGTATGGTAATCGAACCACCTTAAGTGTCAGGGTCGGATGCTCTATCTTGTCACTTATCGCGTGATAGGCCATGCATGCTACGGGGCCTGGCCTGGATCATATAATTTTAATCGTTCTTACTGGAATTAATAATGTTCAGCTATTTAGCAGATAAACATACAAAATATAAGAATATAAGTAACGTTATTTATCAAATGTACACCAAAGTATTTTAAAGCATGTAATTAAGACTAAGAAAATGATATTTAAATACTGTTTAATCCGGGTCTAACGCGATTCTTATTTACCTTTATTTCTGACGTTTCGACACGGGTTGCACCGGTCATGGTCGCAGATAACTGTCGTCCCAGCAAGTTGTCAACAGAGATATGGGTTTACAGTATTTAAATATGTGTACAAAGCACGAGAGTTTAAAGTGTTATAATAAAATGATGTCTTAAAAATTCAAAATTCGCAACACTTACGCCATCTGTTGACGAATAGCCATACTTCTTTCCTTAGAGGAATTAGTTAGGCGGCTTTTAGAACTGGCTAAATGCAGTGCACTAACTGTTACCCTGTCCCAGTTAGTACACTGCATTTAGCCAGTTCTAAAGGCCGCTTTTAAGTCTTCTTCTAATATATTCTTACCCAATGCCACATGCGTGTTAACGACGTACTTATTAATTCTTAATCAGACCCCTATCATAGGTACACAGACGTATAACAAAATCCAACAATCACATTAACAGTTTCGATTCTATAGAGATTCCCAGGTTTCTTAGGTTTTTATCAAGTTGACGGCTATGATTAGAAATATTCCTATTGACTCCACACCCATCTTAAGTTCTCGTGTAGTCTCAATGTATACGTGACTAGCTAATAGCTATGGTCTATTGCGTAACGTTTCGTACGTAAGTACGTCGGGTATTTGTTGTACGAGAGAATGACAGTTGATCTTGTTCGAAAATTTACGCGATTACCCCTCTGTTCGAATAGACATTACATATTTAAAATGACTAAAACAAAACAAATGTCTATTTGAATAGTCCGTAACAGAGAGGCAACATGCAATGGAGACGTCTTTACTTTCTGACCGATACTTGTCATTTAGCTGTCCTACCTGCACGTTAAAACGTAAAACACATACGTTTCTATTTTGATTTTAGGTCATCCCCATGCCGAATCGAAAAGTCTATTCATTCTAATAGGAGAAGTCGTTACCTACTTTTCCACAAATGCTTATGAAAACTGAACCTCCTGAGATGAAAAGTCAGTGTACAGTGTATCTACAAATTCTCATAAAATGGCCCCACCATTATACTAGACAATTACGTGGCTAGCACCTATACAAAAAACCGCGTTAGCAAGGTGCCATTAAAATTGCCAGCTTCAGAAATCCTAAAAAACCTCGAAACCTCACCTAATTTGAAAAGCTAGTCCGGCTGGGTGGAACACTGCGGCACGGGGTCCTCGCACTATACGCTCTGGGGAACAGCGACGAGTAGGTGGGGTGAAGAGGTGTTGGGAGGCTGATGTATGTATTTGCGGTTTTAATTTTTATTTACTTATAATGTACCCAATTTACAGTGTATGATTAATACCAAATAAATGAATATGAATATGATAATATGATGTAACGGTGACTGTTGGTGACATGTATATGCACGACGCGGGGATGTTGATCGGAGTGTCTGAGGGCTTGGAGCACTTGCAGCAGCATTCTGGAAATAATAAACTGATTTTTAACACACTGGAGTGTACAGCGGCGCTACCACGAAAGTCGGAACTCGCACTATCTTCCTATCTGTCGCTTGAATATGCAAGTGCGATAGAGATACACGAACGAACGGAGCGTTTCATAGTTTATTTATTTATACTACGACGGTGGCAAACAAGCTTACGGCCTGCCTGATGTTAAGCTGGTACCGTCGCCTATGGACACTTGTGACTCCAGAAAAACCACAAGCGCGTTGCCGACCCTTTATTCACTTGAGGATTCGCTGTGTTGGCAGATAGAGACATGCAGGTCCCTCACTCCCAACACAGCGCATCCTAGGGAGCTCTGGCGACCTTAATCACCACCAGGAACACAACACCACATACTTCATAGCATGCAATAATATAGCAACACTACAAAGCAGTGGTGCTATTATGGCTGCGGTCTTCTGTAAGGTGGAGGTACTTCCCCAGTTGGGCTGCTCCACATACGAGCAAGATGACATTCCGCTGTGCCCTACCTCTCTTATAATAGTACACAAAAGCCTGAAAATGGTAGCTGAACGCATTGATTGTGCATATTTGACTCACTGTTGTATGGTGCACATACACTTGGCGTCAAAAGTATCACACCTTTCCAAAAATTCGTTTTAAAGCTATTACTCCTAAGGTACTTACTGTACCCTGTCGATATTAGTATCATTTGAAAGGTAATAAAACCCCCTAGGCTTTAGCTATTTGTAATAGAGAACAAACACTCAAGCATTCAAACATCAGCATGCAAGCATCAGCAAACTTTTCCAGCAAACACTCAAACGCGGCTCAGTGGATGGATTTCTTTGAGAAAGAATGTGCACGATTTCATGTTGCTGATGAAAATAAGATTGAAATTCTGCGACTGTTTATGAAAAAAAGTTGTGCAGATTGGTAAAGTTCTATGATCATGAAATTAACGATGGACTCGGAATGGTGCGTAATATGGAAAAATAAATTCATTATTGCTATTTTATTTGTATAATATTGCTATGCGTCACTAGATGGCGCTAGGTGTACTTCCTTTTATTTTTAATTTAAAGTTCCAAATAATTCATACTTATCGTAGAGTTTCATGCTGGTGCTAATGCCATTAGTGGCTTATTTACAGCTATAGTTCGGTCTAACTATTTACTAAGTAGTGCAGGAAAACTAGTGTAAAAGTAAACACTCATGCAAATTAATACGAACGTAATTTATTACACAATGACATCGAAATTCTATTTATGCAAGGAAAAGAAAAATGAAAATACATTTTACACAATTAAAGATTGTTGTCGCGGTTGAGTTGTCATTAACATTATCAGAGAAAATTAATCAAAGAAATCAACAGCCTGAAAAGTTACAACTTTGAACCAATTTTATCACTTTTTAATGGCCCTAAAAAAGGTTACATAGGATGTCCCCAAGTAATAGATTATAACCCTTTTGACGCACAGCACGCAAAGGTAAACAATACTAATATCCCCACTTCCCAACTGGTAACGAACCGCTCCGCCTGTTGTTCGTTATCGGTACGACCAGCTATGGGATAGCAGGACACGGATGCTTTTTAAATAATATGATGAGGGTAAGTAATGATAAGCGCGTGGAATGGTGGTATGACGTGAATGGTGATATGTAATGATGGTCCTAAAAGAATTAACCAAAAAAATAACTACGTTGGCGAACAAGAAGCCTTTCTAAATTTTGAAAATAAAAGTTGATCCGATAAAATAATCAGAGCCCGGCTATGCACGCTCGGCGCGATAGCGGGTAGTCACCCAGAATAAGAAGTGAGGGAGGGGTCGAAGGTGCGAAGGGGAGCCTAATTACAGATCGAAAGATAGAGGCTAGACCTAACTCCTAATGTAGTACTAATCTGATCGCAAGGGTTCGTAGCCGACGAAACTCGACGAACTGCCCACACGTTGCCTGCGTGGCACAAATGCAGGGGCACAAATGCAGGATGTCCAGCACGAACTCGTTGCCTCAACCGGTTTCCACGCCTGGCGAAACAGACGCGTCCAAGCGTTTGTTTGTGTGTCGGTCCGATACTTGTCCGCCCGAAACTGGCGGCTAGCAACAGAATAAAACCCGTTAGCACAACACCACAACAACTACCAAGCCGGCAAATTAACGGGCCCTAATGATGTAAACAAACACTCACCCGAACTGTCCTCTAGTCCGGCACTACTAATGTCCAATGGTCGATCCAATTCAACATTCGCTGAGAAAAAATTATAGGCCTCCTGTTGCGCTGTGGCTGGAGCCTCCGGAACAATATACTAAGCAGAAATTTTCACAACAAAGTGAAGATAGGGCACTTGTACGCCTTTTTATTTAACGCAGCCCCATGAAAATAAGTATCCTAACCAACTTAATATGAATGTTTTCCAGATCAAAACTCAAGTCAGAATGAAGTCTCTCCCAGTCTGTTTACCAAAATTGACAAGATTCGAGAAGAATAATCTACGCATTTCAAAATTTGAATAATTAAAAATAATAGTCGAAAAACCAGCTAGTCCCTCAACACGACGTGCAGCAAGGAGATTAGATACTGCTAAAAAATAATGAACAAAATAAGACACAGATAACGCAATAATAGCGAATGCAGGGAGTTATCACTGCAGATATCCCCCCACCAAAAGAAAACATGAATGACACAACCTAAATCCCATGCCAACCCTTCAAAGAGTTCCATGGACCAGCCTAGATAGGGAGTGAAAAACAACAAATGTACCTGAACAGCATAGTACCAACAACGAAACGACACCCTAACCTAACACTTGACTAACCCTAAAGACAACACACAAGTCCCATAAGTCGGCAATCGACTAGTAGTTCCACGTAGAATTACTAGCCTAAAACCACCCGAGGTTATTTAAATATACAAATTAAATTCTAATTACCGAAAACCTAGAAGTGACTAACATACTATACAATCACTAACTTAACATCCCCACTGTGAGGACGTACACTGTCCGCATCCATAGGAGCGGCAGAAATCCACAATCCGATAAAAGGTCTAATCCGAGTAAAGCACTTAAGCAAGAGTCTCACCTATGCGATTGGCACACCACCACCAACTTACCACGCGCAAAGGGAGGAACAGCAGCGTCACACCGCAAACCTTGTTCGGTACAGCCAGCAAATAAATACCGACACTGCAAAGAGTGCGGTAATACAGGTTATCGAATCCCCGACGGGGTAATACCGACCAGTTGTCTAGCGTGAATGCTAAAGACAAGGGTATAAACGAGAAAACCAGGCAAGACTGTGGAAGCTTCACACGATGTCCTGTTACGTCATATCCAGGAAACACAAATCTTAACCTAACCTAAACACATAAGAAATTGGAATAATCATTCTAAATAGAATCTCACACTTATCGCCGTTTAGCAAACAAGCAGACGACACACGGTTATGACGAGTATAGTTAGTCAAGTTACTAACCTAAAACAACGCATACCTAAAACTAACTCACAAATTGTTGGTACATTTGAACATGACTCGCTTCTAAACGCACGCGCCCTACTTGAATCAACGCCGCAAGCTAAGTCCGACTTTCGGCGAAATCACATGCCTAGAGTCTGACCCAAAAGGCCTACGACGTGTACAAACGTTGAACACGCGCCAAGGATTCACTGGTACATTAATTCAAAGGTTACACCACCCCTATCTAGCACATAAGCGGCTTAAACCATAAACAAAATAGCCAAACCAAAACAAATAAACAGCCTAATAAAATAACCAATGAGGAAAAAAAACGGACAAACGCGTCGGTTTGAATTTAGAAAAGGAAGACCCCCCAAAACCCCAAACAACAAATAAACAGCCTAATAGAACAATCAATAAGGGAAAAGGACGGACAAACGCGTCAATTTGAATTTAGAAAAGGAAGACCCCCCAAAACCCCAAACAACAAATAAACAGCCTAATAGAACAATCAATAAGTGAAAAGGACGGGCAAACGCGTCAATTTGAATTTAGAAAAGGAAGACCCCCCAAAACCCCAAACAACAAATAAACAGCCTAATAGAACAATCAATAAGTGAAAAGGACGGACAAACGCGTCAATTTGAATTTAGAAAAGGACATCAACAACAAACGAAGAAAGAAAAACTAGTCAACCTACTTATCATTTTAGGATATCTTTAATGTGATAAGTACCGACGTGTGCAGTATCTGTGTCAGCCAACTCGTACACCTGCGGGGAGATACGCCTAACCACACGACACTGAACAAATCGCGCCGCAAATTTTCCACCTCTGTACGCGTCCGTCGTGCCTCGTTGAAAGTTCCTGCGCCAGACAATCTGCCCATCGGCAAGCCTAACCGTCTTCCGGTTCTCGTTGAATTTCCTGGCGTTACGGTGGAACGCCAAAACCATCGAATCAGCCACCCTTGCGTATACTTCACGTAAGGTGAGGAGATTTGCAGCGCGTTCGGCCCGACTGAGTCCCACTTGTTGGTCCTCAATCTGGTCATCGACACGCTGCCGATCGACCACCACCTCACGACCGTATATCAAGAAGTTCGGTGAATAAGATGTCGCCAGGTTAATACATGAGTTCGAGTACAAGACCACCGAGGTAAATGAAGCAACCATCTACGCTGATCCCCAGCTATAGTCCCAACAGCCAGAATCCCTAAACGCTAGGATCTTGATAACAAGGAACCCAAAAAATAGTCTAGGACCCCCTAACAACTAGAATCCCAAACGTCAAACACCCCAAAAAAACCACAAGAAGCCCAAAAAAATCTGGGACCCTCTAAAAAACTAGGATCCCAAAAAAATCAAGCAAAACCCCAAAGAAAAAAAGAAAAGCAATAGGACCCCAAAACATCAAAGATCCCAGCAAAAAAACTCCAAGAAACTGAGACTCAAAAGCTTAAATACAACCAGCATAGAAAACTACCATCAAAGGTCTTAAAACCGCCTGACGACATAGGAAGGACTGACGTGTCGCGCAACACCCTAGTTTCGGATTCGCAAAAAATTCACGAACGCATGTCTCACCGGAGAAGGTAAGGTTCCACTTGGTAAGCGACTCATTCTTGATAGCCCCTGAAAACGCGCAATACCGCGGCATCGACAACGTAGGCTGAGTCCGACCTTCGATGACATTTCAAATCTAGGGTCTGACCCCTGGGCCTACGATGCGAGCGGAAGAACCAGCGCCATTCGATCAAGAAGGAGGTATCGAAGAATTCAACATCATCATTACCAGGCGGATCCAACGTCCGAGCCTGCTGCGCCTTCAACTCCGAGGGAATACGGGGGGTATCGCGGATGGAATCCTCGTTGTATGCTCGCGACATCTTGAAGAAACTACAGTAAGCAAAGATCCAGAAACCTAGAACCTGGCAAAGCTAAAATGACGAAAGTCAACTTCAGAAAGAAAATCGATAGCAACCGACACCTATCAATAACAATTGACAGCGTTCGACAACAATAATGATGAACAACAATCACCAACTATCTCCAAATGTCCCTAACTATCTCCCACTAGACATCTAAACATCTGATAGTACACCCGTCGTACCAGCAAAATGACACGAATGCCCGTCTGACTATCACATCAAAATCGATACAGTAAAATACTGGATTCCCAGAAGCCTTAAACCGCACTACGTAATGGAGAACACCCGATTATAACTAACCAGCGCTATTTAAATTATCGACTACCAAACAGTGAAACATCTATGAATAAATTTTAAAATTAATTATTTATTATGTCAAATCTGAAATAAATCCTCTATTATCATTGTTTAATAAGCCGGGAGCTTACAGAGAAAATAAAATAAAACAAAAAGAAAATGCAAAAAGATGACGCTTGTCGAGATGCGAACCGGCGGCCTCTCGCACACAGTACCGACCCCTAAACCGCTAAGCCACGAAAGCAGATAAGTATCCGTGCAAAATCAAGCAACCTATGAAACTCGCGTACCGGTAACTAACAGACTAATAAATAAGAGTGTCACGCGAATAATTGTCGAAAATAAACCCTTTGGGCGCCGAAACATCTGGAAGCGTCAATCAATAGCAACAAAAACAAAATACGACAAAATAAATATTGGATATGACGGGAAATACGTAACTACGTCTGACTTACCTTCAGGTGCCCTATGTACTACGGGTTCTAAAATAGGAGGAACTATGCTACGAAATCAATAACTCGGGATGTTTCGGTATGGAACAGGAATGAAAGGCAAAAGTTTAAACAATGCTCTTTTGGTTTTTTATACGTAACAGAATAACAGATTCACATAGAAGTTAAGCTCCAAGTCTCGTGGCAGGCGAAGGGTTAGATGACAAACTACGACGAGGGTTGACAAGCACGGGTAAAAGAAGGTACTGTTCGTTCACCAGAAAGCTAAAATCAAAAAATTAGTTAAAAGCGACCGTTTTCGGTCACCATCCCCACACAACAGAAAAAATAAAATAAAATTATGTCACACAATTTCACACAAGAACAGTTAAAGAGAAAAAAATCCAGGGTACTTACCAACTGCTTCAGGTGGCAATTTATTTTGTTCGGGCGCCAATTTATTTGCAGGAAAACTAGTGTAAAAGTAAACACTCATGCAAATTAATACGAACGTAATTTATTACACAATGACATCGAAATTCTATTTATGCAAGGAAAAGAAAAATGAAAATACATTTTACACAATTAAAGATTGTTGTCGCGGTTGAGTTGTCATTAACATTATCAGAGAAAATTAATCAAAGAAATCAACAGCCTGAAAAGTTACAACTTTGAACCAATTTTATCACTTTTTAATGGCCCTAAAAAAGGTTACATAGGATGTCCCCAAGTAATAGATTATAACCCTTTTGACGCACAGCACGCAAAGGTAAACAATACTAATATCCCCACTTCCCAACTGGTAACGAACCGCTCCGCCTGTTGTTCGTTATCGGTACGACCAGCTATGGGATAGCAGGACACGGATGCTTTTTAAATAATATGATGAGGGTAAGTAATGATAAGCGCGTGGAATGGTGGTATGACGTGAATGGTGATATGTAATGATGGTCCTAAAAGAATTAACCAAAAAAATAACTACGTTGGCGAACAAGAAGCCTTTCTAAATTTTGAAAATAAAAGTTGATCCGATAAAATAATCAGAGCCCGGCTATGCACGCTCGGCGCGATAGCGGGTAGTCACCCAGAATAAGAAGTGAGGGAGGGGTCGAAGGTGCGAAGGGGAGCCTAATTACAGATCGAAAGATAGAGGCTAGACCTAACTCCTAATGTAGTACTAATCTGATCGCAAGGGTTCGTAGCCGACGAAACTCGACGAACTGCCCACACGTTGCCTGCGTGGCACAAATGCAGGGGCACAAATGCAGGATGTCCAGCACGAACTCGTTGCCTCAACCGGTTTCCACGCCTGGCGAAACAGACGCGTCCAAGCGTTTGTTTGTGTGTCGGTCCGATACTTGTCCGCCCGAAACTGGCGGCTAGCAACAGAATAAAACCCGTTAGCACAACACCACAACAACTACCAAGCCGGCAAATTAACGGGCCCTAATGATGTAAACAAACACTCACCCGAACTGTCCTCTAGTCCGGCACTACTAATGTCCAATGGTCGATCCAATTCAACATTCGCTGAGAAAAAATTATAGGCCTCCTGTTGCGCTGTGGCTGGAGCCTCCGGAACAATATACTAAGCAGAAATTTTCACAACAAAGTGAAGATAGGGCACTTGTACGCCTTTTTATTTAACGCAGCCCCATGAAAATAAGTATCCTAACCAACTTAATATGAATGTTTTCCAGATCAAAACTCAAGTCAGAATGAAGTCTCTCCCAGTCTGTTTACCAAAATTGACAAGATTCGAGAAGAATAATCTACGCATTTCAAAATTTGAATAATTAAAAATAATAGTCGAAAAACCAGCTAGTCCCTCAACACGACGTGCAGCAAGGAGATTAGATACTGCTAAAAAATAATGAACAAAATAAGACACAGATAACGCAATAATAGCGAATGCAGGGAGTTATCACTGCAGTAGGTATGTTAGTTTACATTCACAAATATTTTTACAAAACGTGACATAATCACATAATTATAATTGACTTATTTATTAGAACCTCTCAGAGGTATAGTAAAAATAATGTGTGTGAATCGTGACAGTTTACATCAATATATGTACTTACATTCCGTTTACTGTATCACTCATCAACAATAACTTGGTTGGTTACAAGGCGTCATCATAGTTGTTACTTGACATAAAATACTTGTTTACATCTTTAGATGATATAGGGTTGGATAGGTATAAATCTTGTATGTGTTTTGGGATACTATTTATTATTTTTGGAAGCATGTAATGTAATGATTGGTTCTCATGCCGTAAACGTTTTTCATTGCTGGTAATAAACATCTGTGTGCATTAGATAAACTCCTTAGCCTATTGTAACGGTGGTATTCATTCAAGTTGGTAATGTATTTATATTCTTCCTTGAGTATGGCAAGTTTGACCATGTTTTGCACGGGAAGTACCTTACAATAATTTGTTCAATATAGGTATTCATCATCATCCTAGCGTTATTCCCGGTTGTGCCTCTAAAGGGGCCCGGGGTCCGCTTTGACACCTTATCCCAAGATTCATTATACGAATTGCCTTCAACTATTTCTATTCCTATTTTATTTGTATAATATTGCTATGCGTCACTAGATGGCGCTAGGTTTAGTTCCTAATTTGTTCATTATACGTATTCATCATCATCCTAGCGTTATTCCCGGTTGTGCCCCTACAGGAGCCCGGGGTCCGCTTTGACACCTAATCCCAAGATTCATTATTGCTGTTTTATTTGTATAATATTGCTATGCGTCACTAGATGGCGCTAGGTGTACTTCCTAATTTGTTCATTATACGTATTCATCATCATCCTAGCGTTATTCCCGGTTGTGCCTCTAAAGGAGCCCGGGGTCCGCTTTGACACCTTAGCCCAAGATTCATTATACGAATTGCCTTCAACTATTTCTATTGCTATTTTATTTTTTTAATATTGATATGCGTCACTAGATGGCGCTATGTGTACTTCCTAATTTTTCATTATACGTATTCATCATCAGCATAATAGCGTTATTCCCGGTTGTGCCCCTAAAGGAGTCCGGGGTCCGCTTTGACACCTAATCCCAAGATTCATTATACGAATTGCCTTCAATTATTTATATTGTTATTTTATTTACAAAACACATAATGATTTTCGACCATTCAGGCCTGGAGAGCTATCCCAGGACTTAAACATTCCAAGGCACTTATTAGAGTTGGAACCGCCTACGCATGCTGGTCAGGGTGCTTACAGGACTAGAAACGATAGGACTGTGTGACACAAGGCAGTGCAGATTCTGCTTTGAAGCAGAGGAGACACCTACACACATCCTAACCGAATGCCCTTGCCTCATGCGCAGTCGTAACTCCTTCTTGGGCAAACACATCATGTGCCCGGAGGAGATCAAATTTCTTGAGATCAAAAAAATCCTGCAATTCTTTGAGTTTGCAGGACTTCACCAAGAATTGTGTAAGTGGCGATCACAATAGATCAGTGATGGTCGCAGTGATACAAGGGCTTTGACAGCCCGGAAGCCACTACCAGAATAATAATACCTACATCCAGCTTAAAAATATACCACTCCGGTCCACATATGATGTGTATGAAAATATATAATAAAATACCACAAGCAATAAAATCCATAGAACCAATTACCCTTTCAACAAATCATTAAATAAGTTTTTAGTACAAAAAAGTTATTACACACTACAAGATTTTTTTGATGAAGTTTGCGTGAAAAGATAAATGCTTTTCACATATTCTTTTTCCAACTTGAGTAGGTAAATATAATAGTTTCTTTGGGACTTTGATGTCAATTACCTTTAAGCGAAGCCTATTTGTCTACCAAATTAATTAGGTAGTACCTACCTATTAAGAAACCTAGTTCAAGGTACTAATAATATCCAGGTAGTACCTGCAACCTAGATTTAACCTAAATGTAACCTAGATTTAAGCTTCTTTGCTGTGCCCTTACGGGGTCCATTTTATTACTTGTAATATTATGTGTGCAATAAATATTTTGAGTTTGAGTTTGACTTATTTGTATAATATTGCTATGCATCACTAGATGGCGCTGGGTGTACTTGCCAATCTGTTTTTCGCATATTCTTTCTTTTGGGCGTATTCAATAATTTCAAAAAGTTTCAAACTGTGTAGACTGAATTAAAATATATTAAAATATTATATTTATAATAAAGCTTATTGAACATATTCTTTTTTCGTTTCCATAGTCCACACAGCGAGAAATGAGCGTTGCCAAATGTAATAATAATAATAAAAAGCCCGCGGGGGCAGCTTGTGGCGAGCTGACGGTGAGTGAGCTGACCGCGGACCCCTAACCCTAAGCTCGAGAGTATGTCGCGGCCGTCTTGTGATAGCCGTGCAGGTGTCCGCTAGTCTCCTCCCATAACCCATGTTCCAGTCCACCCACCATTCAACCCATGGCCTTAGTTTCCATCGCAGTCACAGTGCTGCACGGCAATAGTCTTTGCACCTGGCGGGGACCATCACCGGTTGTATCATGTTGTGCGCTCGGAGATGGTACCCGCCATGTCTAAAATTAAAAAAAACTAACGTTAAATAACCTACGTTCAAAATCCCTAGAATCTAAAAATTTTGATTTTAGTGATTTTAGCCTATGGTTTACTTAGTAGTAAATTGCCTGATTGTCATTAGTAGTAAGTTTTAATAAAATGTTTTTCCGTTCTTTTATAAAAAAAATAACCTCGAAGACGAAAGCGGGAGCTTTGCTCCCGCTTCCGTCTTCTAACCTATCCGCCATCCGAGTCGGTTTTGCCAAAAAAATATTTGAGGCCCACCCAGCTTTGCTCCCGCTTTCGTCTTCGAGATCTTTTTTTTTGTAAAATAGCGGAAAAACTAATAATATCATTTTAGGTATTTTTACCAGCTTCATTCATTTAGACAACTGAAATTATGGAAAATTACAGATATACCAACTAATTAGTTATTAGCCCAAACAATAGTATGCCTAATGCATATTCGGCCAATACACATAAGTCTTGCTAAAATTATGCTAATAGCGTAGTATGCCAGAAAAACAGTAGGCCAAAATATTACTATGCGAAAGTACTATTATGCCACAAATAATTATGCCAAACCAATTATGCGAAACTGCATTAGGCTAAAAACCATTATGCGATCCAAGGGGATACCGGGTCACTACCAACTAGGCTAAAGCGGTCGTCAAATAATCTATTCTTATTCGGTAATATATCTATTAGTCACTAGATGGCGCTAGATGTCCTTCCTAATTCGTTTTTTATACGTATTGGCTTCAATTATTTCAATTGATATTTATTTTTACTGGTTTTTTTCTTTGTGGCATTAGATCCAGTTTTTTAATAATATAACTAACCTTAAATCTTCAACGATGGCGACGTTTGTGGGGGTGTTTTGATTGATTGAGAATTCGAACCGATACACGACACGCATAAACTATGCAAGCGTACATACATAGGCTACGGTAACACTTATTATAAGTTGTTTGCCACCGACGTGATGTAAAACAATAATATATATCATTATTTAAAATTATCCAGTAGTAGGTATGGCTTTAGACATAAAAATAACGTGTAAGCTATAATTTATACGCGTAGGTACGAAGTCGCGGGCAGAAGCTAGTACCTATTATAAAAAGGATACGAGCAAGACTGTGAGATTACTTACTAATCCGTTTTCAAAAATTAATTAACCAGTGTACCTACAGTCAGCATCAAAAGTAGCTACACAATCGAAGACGTCAGAAGTCTTTACTAAAACGGAATAAGAACTTTTGATGTCTTCGATTGCGTAGCTACTTTTGATGCTGACTGTACCTACAGAAAGGATTTTCTGGGACGACATATAGGCTACGTTTATCCCGCGGGTTCACTGCGTTTTTAACCCCCAATGGAAAAAGAGGGGTGTTATAAGTTTGACGTGTCTGTGTGTGTGTCTGTCTGTGGCATCGTAGCTCCTAAACGAATGGACCGATTTGAATGCGGTTTCTCTTATCTAAAAGCTGACGTGATCGAGATGGTTCTTAGCTACATTTCAACAGAATCGGTTAAGCTGTTTTTAAGATATTGAACATTGAAATGAAAATGTCGGGGGGTTTTCAACTTTTCTAAGTTGTAGTTATTTGCAAAAGCGGGCAGCCAGTAGTGTAGATAGTGAACTTACCCCAAGCCAGACAGAACATGAGTATAGTAGCGCACACCAGCATGCCGACGACGAGGTAGCTCCATGGCCCGTACGGCTTCAGAGCTGCCGCGAACTCCAGGAAGGCGTTGGATTTCTGCTCGCCCTCCGTGATTTTCACTGAAAGTTTCAAATCGCCTGGACTAAATTACACGTGTCTCTGCTTAGAGAATAAATAAATAGCAAGCATAAGGCTTTTATTATGGGTACTAAATGACGATATATTTAATAGATATTAAATAAGACATAAGACATTTATTTAGCAAAATCGTTTACAAGTAGAATTATAAGTACCAGCAGTAAGTGCACTAGGCTTTGCCTGTATCGCAGGAGACCGCATATTACATTTTTCATTGCATTGATTCAAAATATTTTAATCAAATTGGATAGTATATTATAAATATCAATTTAAATAAAGAATACAATGTATGTGTTTGTAAAGTGTTTGTGGTGTATGTAGGTGTGTGTGTTTTATTTCACAATTTCCAAAATATTTATTTCCTCATAAGAAAGTGAATTGAGCCATGCTTGATTTAAGTTTTACTTCCCTCGTCGAGTAGTCTTGCAAAAGATTTTTTGTACTCGACGATTAAAATATGTGTATTAAGATTTCATAGAGAATACTGCAACGTCACTCTTTTCATAGTTGTAGTCCATGTTACTGTCGAAACAATCGAAATAACTACGTTTCGATACGCTCCAGACAACTAAAATAAATTTGACCAATCACGTGGCTGCTTTACTGAACTGTAATGAATTGGACCAATAGAATCGCTTTGATGTCGTACGCTCGTTGATGTCTTTTAAGATATCAACAAGCGTACGAGCGATGAGCTGCACTTCGTTTCAACAGTATCGAGTTTGTTTAATTAGTTCAGTTGACTCGTAGAAAATTAATTTTAATGAACTCGTACAAAAAGTATTGTTCACAATAGTGTTATAATCAAGCTTTTTAATCTCGTACCTTACTTAGGCCACGGTACTCGACTAAAAAGCTCTCTATTATAACACGATTGTGAAAAATACTTTTTTTACATATTTTCAACCGTCGAAAAAAACGGAGGAGGTTCTCAAGTCGACGCGTATATATATATTTTTTTATGTATGACCACGCATAACCTTTTACATAGTAGTTCGATTTTGATAATTATTTTTTTATTAAAAAGGGTATACCCCGAAGTTGTTCCCATATAAATTTGGAAAAAAAAACAACCCCAAGGGTAGGAAATTAGGGGATGATTGATTTTTCGTCGGTTAAAACTTTGTTTTCAAAGTAAATTATATAATAAATGAATGGATGGAGAAATGAGCCAAATCTTTGGGCAAAAACGGAATTTGTAGAAGAAACAGGAATTCTGAAATTACGTTTTAGCGATAGTTCTGTATATTCGGCAGAATTTTTTGAGTGGAAACCTTTGAGTGACATTTCAATACGACTCGCATAATAAAAATCCCACGGACATTAAGTACATCCATGTTCTTATAGAGCAGCTGAGTCGGGAAGCGGCGACGTTCCCTTAAGATAACTTTAAGGACAGCTCTTTGTGCTCTTTCCAGGAGAAGTACATACTCGTACTTATATATTTTTTCATTGCTCCGCCCCAAGTGGTGATACAATATGTAATGACAGTATGACATATGGAAAGCCCATGGGAATGACCCATGAGAAAAGCAGATACAAAGAAGATGCTCGTCACAGAGATGAAGATGCTACGGTGGTCAGGCGGAGTAACTAGAATAGATAAAATAAGAAATGAATATATCCGTGGCACTCTGAAAGTTGCCCCGATTCACGAAAAACTCCGAGTGTCGCCTACGCTGGTACGGACACGTAATAAGACGAGAAAATGACCATATGACCAAACAAGTACTAAATATAAAAGAAAAGAAGAGGGGCCGCGGACGACCACAAAAGACATACAATATAGATACAATGACCTGAAAGATACTGACACACGCAAAGAGACAGCTCACAATCGCACGATGTGGCGCAAAAATACTAGGAGGCAGAAGAAGAATTAAGGCATACTGGTAAGTTTCCTATTCTTTGCCGATTCTTTTTAGACAGAGTTGAGAGATTATTTCTAAGCGTAATAGTATCTTTCTAGGTCGAGGCAGCTGCTTCATGCGCTTGCGTTGTTCCTTAAGGCGACGTGAGCTCAGAAAACGGATTTTTAAAAAGTCGTAGCTCTTGTTTGGATTATAAAACGGCTGCCTTAAATTTAATTAGCAATCTTGAGGCCTTTCTCGAGGGACAACAGCTATTTGAATCCTGAGGTTTTGACTTTCGCTCAATAGAAAAAAATCACGAAAATAGGTCTAAAATACACTTTAAAAATCGTAACAAATTAAGCACAACAACTAAACATATTAAAATTTGTTATAAAAATCAGCAATATCATGTTTGAGGGAACTTAGCTATTACTTTTTTATTTATTAAAACGCACAAAAAATTCAATATCCGCGCTTCCGAACATCGCACTTCCATCTAGCTCACGCTTATGCTCAGTGAGAGGAAGAGAAGACCACGAGCCCACGTCACCTTAAGGAGAATCAGTAATCATCATCATCATCATCATATCAGCCGAAAGACGTCCACTGCTGGACATAGGCCACCCCCAAAGAGTGCCAAAGTGACCGGTCCTGCGCCACCCGCATCCAGCGGACTCCCGCGACCTTTACCAGGTTATCAGTCCACCTCAATCAGTAATGGCGTTATAAAAAGGCGACTTATGTTCAAGTCAAGAACACTCACTTATGACGTTTGGCTTCGTCATCCCATCGTTATGGTCCAGCCCCAGCAGCTCCTGGTTCCTGGCGGCGAAGCGCCGGAGCAGCTCCAGAAGCGGGGGGTCCCGGTGGTGCAGGCACGTGGCGGAGTCTTCGTCCTCGCCCCCGGGGCAGTGGCGCACGCCGTCGCAGACCAGGTACGAGGATATGCAGAGGCTGGTCATGCCGCAGGTGAATTGGGAGGCGTTGCTGCAGACGGCGCCTGGAAATGAGAGACAGGTTTTAATACAAATCGTTTATTTGTTCAACATAGGTGCATGACGGTCTTATAATTTAATTTTTGTATCACTATGCTGGGCCATTTGGCATACAAATTTGTGAGTAATGAATAGAGAGGCTCCATTAATTACAGTCTGACAAAAAGTCACTTATTTTGTAGTACGCTTTTTCTACTAAAATGTTAAATAACTTCTTCTTAAACTCGACCATACTAATATTCGTGTCATTCAACGTAAACTCTTCATGAACATCAGAACACGATCTGATGTAATATTTCGTGTGGTTGTGGGCCTGTGAAACTGTTCTTCTTATGAGTTACTTCCAGAAATTTCCAGACTCTTTGGGCTGTTAGTTTTGTATCTCCTCAGGTTGCATGGTCTCCCTAAGGAGATACTTCTTCTGCTCATTAGTAGCCCACAGGAGCAGAGGATGTGAACACGACCTGCCCCCGTAGCATGGATGGCCTTATCGCGCGATAAGTGACAAGATAACAGCGTCGTCTCGTTCTATCGAACGGTGTCAGCCAGGGACGGATGCTCTATCATGTCACTTATCGCGTGATAAGGCCATCCATGCTACGGGGCCTGATTATTTAGCCTCTTAAACACTATGTATAAGAGTAACAGTTTTATGCTTGACATGTACCTACGTAAATTTCCTTAATTACTTGTGAAACTTTCTAGAAATTTCCGAGAACTTTTCCAACCTTTTCGAAACATTCCGCAATTTGCACATCACTATCACTAGTCAATACTGTAGTGGTGCGTGTCTTTGTTATCTGCACGGCTGTCACAAGACGGCCAGCAATACTCTCGAGAGCTCTCGCACTATTCGTTTCTTTCTAAATGGTCTAATAAAAGAGAGACGCATAGTGCGAGAGAGCTCGAGAGTATGTCGCGGCTGTCTTGTGATACCCGTGCTGGACGACCTTCACAAAACTACTATATCTATTACTTAACTCATCACATCATTTGAAAAACGTTCACTGGCCTCCCCCAAAGAGTGCCACAATTCAATCCAATACATTTATTCAGGGACCAACATGGATCATTATTGTTAGTAATAAAATAATACTTAGCTTAATATTAGTAACTATAAAAATAATAGAATAGCACACATAGTCATTTTAAAGAAATAATAATAATAATACAATTTAGGCCAGAATGAAATTTACATTAAAGGTAAGTAGCTAAGTACAGTCAATTATAATAATATGTGTATGAAAAATTCAAATTAAAAAGTACAAGATGTCAAGTTAAATAATTAATTACTCATTTAAATCTCAAAATGTCAAATGTTATGCGACCTCGTAGTTAACATGTGTGGCACTCTTTGGGGGAGGCCTATGTCCAGCAGTGGACGTCTTTCGGCTGATATGATGATGACGCTCTTAATTTCTTAAGAATAAAGTCGTGTGCAGGTCATTTTGAAGACCCGGCCTGCTTAGCTACTTCTGCTGCTGACTGCATCTACCAAATTTCCTGACCAAACCAAGCTGCTTTAGGCGGGGATCGTTTTCCAAAAAAGTGTACTTAAAGCTATTTGTTTTTCAGAATACGTTTTTTTTTGGTTTTCTTACTCAGAATCTTTGATACTATCGATCCTCATACAAGAAAAAAAGTGTCCTAAATATTCCATTCCAGATCGTCACATTTGTGTATGCAGTCTTTTTTTATTTATACGGTCCTGACGCACTGGAAGAAAAAACTTACATAATGAAATCTGGGACACATTTTTCTGGTATGAGGATCGATAGTATCAACGATTCTGAGTAAGAAAAACCAAAAAAAATCGAACTCTGAAAAAATAAAGCTTTGTACCTACACTTTTTTTGAAAAACGCACGGGTTAAAAAATTTAAGTTAGTCATGACTCAACTCACCACTGTTAACAGCAGTAACCACTAGTCTCAGTTTCTCCGTGTGCTGGAAGGGCGAGGAGGGCGGGTTCCAGGCGATTCTGATCTTCGGCGGGAGGAGTTTGGTGCCCGCGCGCGCCGCCACCGCGGCCGCGTTGCCTGTGCAGAGCGACATACGCCATATTGGCTTCACGGCGTCCCCTATGTACTGGAAAATAAATAAAAAATATTTTTAATCTATGGGCTATATTAAGCGACACATATTAAGATGTCTAAGTTCAAGTTAATATTGCCGTTGGATATTTGCAACTATCAACTCTGCATATATATATAAGTCTACGCCACCACGAAACAGTAACAGATTATCATCACATTGTTAGGTCCTTACTGGTATTGTGAACAACTGTCGGTAATTCAGTTAATGTCTGTCTAATAAGGATGTCAGTCTAAAGTCATCATCATCATCATATCAGCCGAAAGGCGTCCACTGCTGGACATAGGCCTCCACCTACGTCAATATTCCGATTTCGAGACCTCAAGTTATATATGTAGATACACTTATATTTTAAAGCACACAGGATTATATACGTATATGCATTTAGGTGCATTTGTGTTTGAATGGAATTGAAAGTAAGTAGGTATTTGTAAACAGTAAAAAGAATGAAATATTTACTATCTAAACTACATATTTACTTTGAATAGAACATACACTAGGAGTACACATACTCGTATATATATATATATATATATATATATATATATATATATATATATATATATATACCTATATATATGTGTGTACGTAAGCACTATTGCTTCCTTTGTTTAAAAATCAATCTTCATGATGTTCTTTATTTAGTAAGTACGTAGATGCATCGCGTAACGAAAAAACTTCTTGAAAAACGATAACGATGGAATCACGGAACAAACATCATAAACTGACCACTGAGGTAGTGGTCCTTATTTCGTTGCAGTAAGGTTCTTAAGTGATCAATTAATTATGTTGTTAGCGGTAATATATTAGACATTCATTAAAAATTAAACAATAAGTGCATAATGATTTAAAAAACATACCTTTTTTCAAAGTTCTTATTACTTCTGACTGTGACCGGAGTCTCAGAGAAATGATACAAACCAGTGAAGATATCCAACAGCTTTATATTTCTGCCAATAGTTACAATGATTATTTAATCCAAATAGCCTGATATTTCTAACCGTACGGTCCGATGGGTCTATTCCGACTGCCCGGTCGCCGCCTGCGCTTCCTACCGCCATACGACAAAAAGATAGTATTAACTATACCCTCTTCTTTTCATAAATGTTTTCAAATCAATGTCAAATAAGGGGCGGGGCGTTCAGGAGTCATGCTAACACAAGCTCAGATTCATATTAAGAGGCTCCGCGGACCCCCAGATACCGAGTTTGAACCAAATCGGGCAGTATTTAAAGAATTTCAAGATGGCGGCTTCTTTTTGAAAATCCTTAGCTCTTCAGAACTAATAACGATTTTGATAACGAAAAAAATGGGCGCCTTTTCTAAACTTATATATTTCTATTTAAAGATCTGAGTGGATGATACCTACTTATGAAATGCTTGAAAATTAATCAAGTAATTATAAATAAATGAATGTCTCTCCAAATATATTTTTGACAACCCTGACTCTTGAGCGTAACCTAAGCGGGTGAGTGAGTAAATTCGTAAAAGAATGAAGCTTGCCCACTGGTTTGGTTGTCGTTCTTTATACTGTGATAGTGATATTACACTATACACTATCTGGGTATTTCTCAAATAATGTGACTGACTTGTCACAAACATGTGCAAAAGTTAACGCTACTAATACTTAATTTATTGCTCTTTTTTATATAAGGACCAAAAGACTGTCAGCTATTATACAAATAAGTATTTCAATAACGATTATGAAAATTAACTAAATTCGTAATATGAATGAAGCTTGCCTACTGTTTGTACTAGTTCACTAGTTCTTTATACTGTGATAATGATATTGCACTACACACCTATCTATTGACGCTTAATCTTCGCTGGTATTTGCGAAGATGCGTCTCAAAAATTTTCGATTTGTTACGTCTCGTTATTAATAAAATACACTCAGCGACCTTTATATTATCTAGGGTAACACATCTGTTAGGGATCGGGTGTCGCCGGGAGAAATGGAGAACACTTGTGAACTATGAACAGTTTATATTTTGCCAATCACACACACGAAATAGTACATTAAGGATTAAACTATAAAACAATAGGGGTGTGCGGGCGTCTCGCGCGGATAGCTTTGACCGACTGATCATGACACCGCACACATACCAACATGAATAGGCGCTCGGCCACAGTTAAAACTACCCTTATATTTATAGTGACATACGTCTACCTACTTTAATAAAAACACATGCAAATATAATATTTAGGTAATAAAATATGAGCACGTCGCTAACATTTCCCCACCCTGAGTGCTGTCTCAGCACTCGACACTCATCGGTATTCGAGCGACGCGCGAAGCAGAACGTCTTAACGTACCAGTTTTGGTTTTCACCTCCACCACTCTGACGCGGCCATCTCGGCCAGCGAAAACGCATTGAATCACTCCTTTCAGCCACACGTTTCTCTGCGCAGCCGGATCTACAATAAGAACTAAATCACCTACCTGAAGTGGGTTCTGTTCCTGGGTCCATTTCGTCCTTGGTATAAGGTCTGGCAGAATCTCCTTGACCCATCTTGTCCAGTACATGTCGGCTAACCTTTGAGATTTGCGCCATTGCTTCCGGGAGTAGAGATCGGAGTCATCAAAGGCGCCTGCCGCAGGTAGGTGTGAAGCTGCCCCCATAATGAGGAAGTGGTTTGGGGTAAGTGTTTCCTCACTGCCAGGCTCGACGGACACATGTGTCAACGGTCGTCCGTTCACCATGTTCTCGACCTCTGTCATTAGGGTACTAAGTACCTCATCCTTCGGAGCACGCTCTTTCAAAATCACCTTTAAAGACGTTTTTACGCTCCTTATAAGGCGCTCCCAAGCCCCACCCCAGTGAGGGCTAGCGGGTGGAATAAAAGTCCACTGCACTCCATAATTAACACCTTTATTTTTCAGGTTCTCTTCATCCAGTTCCTGCAAACACCTTTTTAACTCCGTGTTAGCACCGCGTAGATTCGTCCCGTTATCTGAATAAAGGTACTTGGGCCAGCCTCGCCTGGCTGCCATACGTCGAAGAGCCATTATCAGCGAGTCCGAGGTAAGTGAATGTACAAGTTCCAGGTGTATTGCCCTCAGCGTGAGACAAGTGAACAGTACGCCATATCTGCGCTCGTGACGTCTACCTACTGTCACCTCCATTGGTCCGAACAGATCTAAACCACAGTACGTAAAGGGCCTCTGGTGATGTGCAAGACGTGCCTCTGGTAAGTTTCCCATTCTAGGTACCTCTGGCTTCGCTTTCTGGACAATATGCAACCAGATACTACGGCCTTCACTGTTGGTCGCAGCTTGAATAACCAATATTTTTGTTTCAGGTCATTCACGACTCCTTCGTGGTTTCCATGCGCGGCTTTTTTGTGGTAGCTCCGGACCAGCAACCTGGCCACGGCGTGCTTTCCATCCAGTATAATGGGCCTCTTTGTTTCAGGTGCGACGTTTAATGCGGCATCTATACGGCCGCTGCATCGAAGAAGTCCGTGCTCGTCTAAAAACGGCGATAACTTCGAGAGTTTACTGCAGCGGCTCAAAACGTTACCCTTCCTTATATCAGCTATGTCGTCACCAAACAATTCTTGTTGCGCTTGTTTTAGCAGCAGTCGCTCAGCTCGCTCCATCATCGTACAATCTATATCTGCGGAACGACGTTTACATTTATCAACAAATTTTAGTACTGCTGCCGTTGACCTCAGCAAGCGCAACCACGAAGAAAATCGGGAGACGTCAGGAACAGGTAAGTTACTTTTTTCACGTTGAAGTAGATTTATACACTCTAAGGCAATTTCATTTATTTCAGGATTTACCAAATCACTCGGCCATTGCGACTCATCACCGTGAAGAAAATCTGGACCATTCATCCACTGACTCTTAAATATGGTTTCGTCATAAACCTCTCGAGTACCTACATCCGCTACGTTTAACTTGGTAGGTATATAACGCCATTCATTAGCGCGCGACAACTCATCTATTTCTCCCAACCGGTTTGCAATGAATATATTGTAGTTGCGCGCGTCATTCCTGATCCAGTGCAATACAGTCGTCGAGTCGCACCAATAGTACCGCTGCACCGTAGTAATTTTATGTTCACGCTGCACGCTGTCTGCGAGTCTCGCAGCTAATAATGCAGCCTGAAGTTCCAATTTATTCACAGTGCTAGTCTTAACTGGTGCAACTTTGCATTTGCTAGCAACGACAGCTACGTAAATCTGGCCATTGTTCTCCCATCGCCAATATGCTGCAGCACACATAGCTTTGGTTGAGGAGTCACAAAATAAATGCAATTGCAAGTTATTATAATTACTAGCTGTTGCCCGCGACTTCGTCCGCGTAGAACTTTTTATCGTCTTAGAAAATGATTTCTCTCAATACAAAATTTGAACCCTCTTTTAGGGGATGATTAAAAAAAAACGTTGATGTTCATTTTCTAGTTTGTGAACAAACAGTCTAAAACCAAAGTTAAAAATCTCATACTTTAAAAATGCCTTGAAATACTCAAACTTTGAACCAATTTTAACACTCTTAGGGGATGAATTTGGAAAAACTCTGAAATCAGTTTTGTAGTCTTTTAACGTAAAGAATAAGACCGAAGTTAAAAATCTCTTACTCACACTTTAACATTTTATTGCTCGCCATTTAAAATTTGAACCCCCTTTTAAACCCCCTTAAAGGTTGAATTTTTCTAATCGCTGAAAGAACTTTTTTCGTAAACTTTTAAGTCTCTAGCTCAAAAAAAGTGTTGCCCATACAAAGCTTTCTTAACCCCCTTAGGGGTGGAATTTTCTAAAACGCTGAAAGTACTTTATTATTAATTTTAATAAGTAACATTTTGAATAGTTTTAAGTCTAGTAAAAAAAAAAGTTTTTCCCACACAACACTGGATTACCCTTCTTAAGGATCTTAAGGATCCCCTTAGGGATGGAGTTTTCTAAAACGCTGAAAGTTCTTTTTTAGTATTCTAATAAGTAATCTTTTTGCAAAGTTTTAAGTCTAACTCAAAAAAAAGTGTTGCCCATGCAAAGCTTGCTCTCCTTTTTAACCCTATTAGGGGTGGAATTTTCTAAAACGATTTGTGTACTTTTTTTGTATTTTAATAAGTAATCTTTCTACAAAGTTTCAAGTCTCTAACTCAAAAACATAAACTTTCCCTGATAAAAACTTTGCACCCCTTTTTATCCCCCTTAGGGATAGATTTTTTCAAAACGCTGAAAGTCTTTTTTTTTGTATTTTTATAAGTAATCTTTCTACAAAGTTTTAAGTGTCTAGCTCAGAAAAAGTGTTCCCCATACAAACCTTGCACCCTTTTTTAACCCCCTTAGGGAATGATTTTTGTAAAACGCCGAATGTAGTATTTTTCATGTTCTAATAAGTAATTTTTCGTCAAAGTTTTAAGTCTCTATTAAAAAAAAATATGTTTTTCCCATACAAACTTTGTACCCTATTTTACCCCCTTAGGGGTGAAATTTTCCAAAACGCTGAAAGTACTTTCTTTGTATTTAAATAATCTTTCTACAAAGTTTTAGGACTCTAGCTAAAAAAAATAGTTTCCCACATACAAACTTTGCACCCCTATTTTAGCCCCCTATTTTTAGGGGTAGAATTTTCTAAAACGCTGAAAGTACTTAATTTGTATTCTGATGACTAATCTTTCTACAAAGTTTTAAGTCTCTATTTAAAAAAAATATTGTTTCCCTCATACAAAATTTGCACCCCTATTTTACCCCCTTAGGGGTAGATTTTTTAAAACACTGAATCTAGGTACTTTATTTGTATTCTAATGAATAATTTCTCTACAAAGTTTTAAGTCTCTATTTAAAAAAAAATAGTTTTTCCCATACAAACTTTGCACTCTATTTTACCCCTTTAGGGGTAGAATTTTCTAAAACACTGAAAGTTCTTTATTTGTATTCTAATGACTGATCTTTCTACAAAGTTTTAAGTCTCTATTTAAAAAAAAAATGTTTCCCCCATACAAACCTTGCACCCCTATTTTACCCCCGTAGGGGTGGAATTTTCCAAAACGCTGAAAGTGTTTCATTTGTATTCTAATAACTAATTTTTCTACAAAGTTTAAGTCTATAGCTCAAAAAAAAAAGGTTCTCCCATACAATCTTTGCACCCCCATTTTACCCCCTTAGGGGTAGAATTTTCAAAAATCCCTTTTTATCCCTAGCCCACGTTATAAAAGCAACATACTGTGCAAAAATCAACTCTCTAAGATTAGTAGTTTCGGCTGTGCGTTGATGAGTGAGTGAGTGAGTGATTGAGTGAATAAGTCAGTCAGGACATAGGCATTTATTATGTATAAATAGATAGAAGATAATGAAACTCCCATTCAAATATCTCAAAAAATTATGAAGCTACATCCGTTTTAATGTCACTTGTTAGAGTGAGAAAACGATGAGGGACTGTGACGTCAATATACTCGAGCGTCATAGTAAAAAACAATCGTTTCATATGAAGGTGCGTTTTGCGGAAAAGGGACAGAACATACCCCCTCTTAAAACTTTGGACTCTTATAACTTAATCATTACCTATATAACCTCTTGCTTTGTTTTTTTCTCCATTTGACTATATTTATTTTAAATTCTTTTTCGAGAAAATACATTATGATTATTTACCATATTTTCGATTCCTGAGCTATAACCACGAATTTCGGAATTCGAAAATATTCGGGTATCTCTATCTCTATCGCACTAACCATACTCGAGTGACAGGGATGCAAATATATGAACATTGAGTATCGGTTTTCGTGGTAGCGCCGCAGGTACTTTGGCTGAATGCGCCGAGCGCGTGCCATTGTCATTCAAAAAAAACAAATTCGTGTTAATTATATTGTTCAAATTTGTTGATTTCATTTATTGAAATTACGACATAAAACGACATTTGCGCATATAAGTTCTCATATCAGAATCGAATATTTTTTTATGGTTTATATTTTAGCATTTGTCTCGTAAAGGTCTATCGTAGACTGGATTTAAATTATTAATAAGTGAAAGGCAAAGCAATTCCGCCATTTTGACGAAGATTTGACGGTTCTTATAGCTGACAGTTGGAGCAGCGTTTGATTTCAATAAAAATAAATGAAAAATTAAATGAAGTCGTATATTTCGGAAATATAATTAACTGTCGCAGTCGGATAAAAACTATCCTAAGTTGCAGCTAGAATAATAATGTACCTATATAAAATGTTTCATATTTTTCCGTTCATGGGATGCTGAGAACATTCGAACCGCGCAAAACTTAGTTTCAAACTGGCTGATTCTTTTTTTAATTTAGAGATTTATTATAAGTGGAGATAACAATTAATATCACTCACATTTGCAGCATCCGCGTTCGTAGCCGATAGCGGCTCGTAGCACGGCGTAGCAGCGCTCGTAGCGGTCGTAGCACAGGCGTGGGCCTCAGCGGCCGGTTCTCGCTCCGTCCTGCTCGCACCTATGGACGCCTTATAATACCATCTCGGTATGCGTATGTGACTTATTAATTGCAATAAATCTAGCCATTTTACCCATTTGATAAATATGTCATCCGGAATAGCTTCATCCCAATTTATAGATGATTTCCAAGTGTCGCGAAGCATGATTCTTCCTTGTATGGTAAATGGCGCTAAAAATCCAAACACATCAAAAATAGACATCACTACTTTTAACATTATTCTTTTACTAGGTTTTTGATGGCCTAAAACGATCTGCTCAGGAATGCGCTTCAGAGATAGATCGAATCCCAACTCGTCCGTAGCCGGGTACCAGATAAGCCCAAGTGTGCGCTCGCCCTCGAACTGCTGATCAATTTTGAACCTTACTGCAGCTGTCCCGAGGGTTTCATTTGGAACGCTGTCTAGTACTGAAGTACTATTGCTGGTCCAATTGCGAATCTCAAATCCACCTTCCGCGTGTATTTTAGTTACAGTTTTTACCATTTTAATTGCTGTCGCTTCATCTGGCAGACTCTGGATGTAGTCATCAGCGTAGTGAGAGTTGCAGATGGCGTCAACTGCCGCCGGCTCGGTGTGCTCGTAACGCTGCGCATTTTTATCTATACATATAATAAAGCTGAAGAGGGTCGAAAGTCTGTACATGGAAGATATTCGAAAAAAAATTGGCTAGGGATACTTAAAATCGACAACAGAACACGTTCCAACAGTTTTTAAAATTTTTGTCTGTTTGTCTGTTTATCTGTTTATCTGTTTGTCTGTTTATGTGACCGCGCATCACGTGAAAACGGCTAAACCTATTAAGATGAAATTTGGTATAGAGATAGTTTAAGTCCTGGGGAAGGACTAAGGGTAGTTTTTATCCTAGAAATCCACCCCTAAGGGGATAAAATGGGGGTCGGAAATTTGTATGGAGCTATTTAAACAGCTGCAGTGATTTGGATGAAATTTAGTATATAATTAGTTTGAGTCCCGGGGAAGGTCAAAGGATAGGTTTTATCCCGGAAATCTTCCCTTTAGGGGGTAAAATGGAGGGGTGAAAATTTGGATGAAACCCATTTTGATAAAATTTAGTTTAGATGTAGTTTAAGTTCTGGGGAACGTCATTGGATAGTTTTTATTCCGGAAATCTTCCCCTAAGGGGGTGAAATGGGGGGTGAAATTTTGGATGGACTCCGTTTAGACCAAATTTGGTGTAGATATAGTTTGAGTCCCAGAGAATGACAATGGATAGTTTGAATCCCGAAAATCATCCCCCAAGGGGATGAAATAGGGATGAAAATGTGGATAAATCCCATTAAGTAAAAATTTGGTATAGAGATAGACAGAGTCCCAGGGAAGGACAATGCATAGTTTTTATCCTGAAAAATGATCTCCTGAGGGGGTGAAATGAGGGGTGAAAATTTGGATAGAACCGATTTAGATGAAATTTGGTATAGAGATAGTTAAGAGTCCTGGGGAAGGACTTAAAATAATTTTTAGTCCAGAAATCATCTCCTAAGGGGGTGAAATGGGGTATGAAAATTTGGATGGAACCCATTGATGGTATAGCGAGTTGGAGTCTTGGGGAATGACAAAGGATAGCTAACTCCCGAAAATCATCCCCTAAGGGGATGTAATTGGGGGTGAAAATATGTTTGTGACCCATTTTGATGAAATTTGGCTGAACGATAGTTTGAGTCCCGGAGTATGACAACGAATAGTTTTAATCCCAAAAATCATCCCCTCAGGGATGCAATAGGGGTGAAAATTTGGATAAAGCCCATTTAGATGAAATTTGGTAAAGAGATAGAAGGAGTCCTAGGGAAAGACAATGCATAGTTTTTATCCCGAAAAATCATTTACTGAGGTGGTTAAATGAGGGATGAAGATTTCGACAGAACCCATTTAGATGAATTTTGGTATAGAGAGAGGTCTCAGTCCAAGGAAAGAACATAAAATATTTTTTTATTCCGGAACACATGAAAGGAGGAAATTATCCCCTAAGGGGGTGAGAAATGGTGGATAAAAATTTGGATTGAACCCATTTACGGTATAGCGATAGTTAAGGAAGGACATAGGATAGTTTTATCCCGAAAATCATCCCCTAAGGGAGACAAATTTCCATCCCCAATTACACCCCCTGTTTGTGACACATTTTGATAAAATTTGGTTGAAAGATAGTTTGGGTCCTGGAAAAGGACATATGATAGTTTCTTCTCCGGAAATCATCCCCTAAGGGGGTGAAATGGGGGTGAAATTTTGGATGTAGCCCTTTTAGATGAAATTTGGTATAGAGATAGTTTGAGTCCTGGAGAATGACAACGCATAATTTTTATCCCGAAAATCATCCTCTAAGGAGGTGAAATAGGGGGTGAAAAATTATATTGAACCCATTTACGGTATAGCGGTAGTTGGGAGTCCTGTGGAATAGGAACATTACATAGGTAAATATATGTATGTGACGTTCCAAGGGTAAAGGTACCTTATGGCGGTAGTTTCGAAGATGTTTTCTAAAACGGTGTAAAAAAGACGTTTTATTATGGCTATTTTGAAAACTATTAGATGTAAAATTTTGTTGAGGTATCTTTATTTGTAATATAAAATATTTAAATTACAAGCCAGTTAATTTAGTCCTACGGTTTAGTAGAAAAGGTCCTTACAGCCGTGTGATATGAAAATATGCAAAATAATACTGAAAAAAGCCTACATGCATCTATTATGGTGAGGCGGGTCATAGAAACCAAGTTTGCGACGGAATCTATTTTGTGAAAAAAGGCGTTCGGAGTAAGCTAATCTATAAAATCATGCAACTCAGCCATAATGACCCTTTCCTTCATACAATCCCTGCTAATATTACAAATGCGAAAGTAACTCGGTCTGTCTGTTACCTTTTCATGCTTAAACCGCTGAACCGGGGCCTTCCCAAAGAGTCCTTACTAAAGATAGTTTTTATCTGGAAATTCACCACCTAAGGGGATTAAAAGGGGGGAGAAAGTTACGATATAAACGAGTTCCGCGCGGACGAAGTCGCGGGCAAAAGCTAGTTCTTAATAAACTGCGCAACGAAAGGCGAACATTTTGCACCAAAAATTAGGGATGTCATTACGTACGTTTTGACGGGTTCCGTCGGGTCGTCCCGCCATAGAAATCTCAGCGCGTCCTGGTCTTGCGGTTGGATCTGAATACGCAGAAACATATCTTTTATGTCCCCGGACACTCCTATACGATTTTCCCTGAAGCGCAGCATGATCCCCCATAATGACGTCAGAAGGTCAGGCCCTTTCAGCAAATGGTCGTTCAGGCATACACCTTGCACCTGATCTGCTGCATCATAAACCAATCTTAATTTTTTCTTGTTCGGGTTGTCAACTCCGAAGTGACTTAAGTACCATGTCCGTGGCGTGCGCTGAGTATCCTCCAACTCCCTGGCAAAGTTATTAGTAAATAAATGTTTTACGCGCTCAGCATACCTTTCCGCATATGTCGAATCCTTGGCCATCTTTCGCTCGATTCCTTTTAACCGTTTCAGTGCACTCGGGAAAGTGTCAGGCATCAAGCAGTCAGGGTTCTTCCAAGGCAAACCGACGTGCCATCGTCCCTCGACGAGTTGAGCGGTACGCTCAAGATGATCCACGGCCTGAACGTCGTCCCTATTTTGGCGAGGCTTACCTGCTACTCCCATGGAGTCCAGCTCGAACGCGCGGCGTACCTCGTTGTGCAGGTCCCGCAGCGCGCGCTGCTCGCTCGCGCCACGCGCCGCCGCCGGCGCCGCGCCCACCAGCAGCGCGGCGTGCGCCCCACCCGTGCTCGGTCCGCGCGTCGCGCCCGACACACGCACTACACCATGAATACACCAACCTAAAGGAGAAAATGTTGCGACCGGCTCGTATGGTTTACCTAATATAATTTCCAAAGGTATCATCTCCACTTATAATAAATCTCTAAATTAAAAAAAGAATCAGCCAGTTTGAAACTAAGCTTTGCGCGGTTCGAATGTTCTCAGCATCCCATGAACGGAAAAATATGAAACATTTTATATAGGTACATTATTATTCTAGCTGCAACTTAGGATAGTTTTTATCCGACTGCGACAGTTAATTAATTTTTCGAAATATACGACTTCATTTAATTTTTCATTTATTTTTATTGAAATCAAACGCTGCTCCAACTGTCAGCTATAAGAACCGTCAAATGTTCGTCAAAATGGCGGAATTGCTTTGCCTTTCACTTATTAATAATTTAAATCCCGTCTACGATAGACCTTTACGAGACAAATGCTAAAATATAAACCATAAAAAAATATTCGATTCTGATATGAGAACTTATATGCGCAAATGTCGTTTTATGTCGTAATTTCAATAAATGAAATCAACAAATTTGAACAATATAATTAACACGAATTTGTTTTTTTTGAATGACAATGGCACGCGCTCGGCGCATTCAGCCAAAGTACCTGCGGCGCTACTACGAAAACCGATACTCAATGTTCATATATTTGCATCCCTGTCACTCGAGTATGGTTAGTGCGATAGAGATAGAGATACCCGAATATTTTTGAATTCCGAAGTTCGTGGTTATAGCTCAGGAATCGAAAATATGGTAAATAATCATAATGTATTTTCTCGAAAAAGAATTTTAAATAAATATAGTCAAATGGAGAAAAAAACAAAGCAAGAGGTTATATAGGTAATGATTAAGTTATAAGAGTCCAAAGTTTTAAGAGGGGGTATGTTCTGTCCCTTTTCCGCAAAACGCACCTTCATATGAAACGATTGTTTTTTACTATGACGCTCGAGTATATTGACGTCACAGTCCCTCATCGTTTTCTCACTCTAACAAGCGACATTAAAACGGATGTAGCTTCATAATTTTTTGAAATATTTGAATGGGAGTTTCATTATCTTCTATCTATTTATATATAATAAATGCCTATGTCCTGACTGACTTATTCACTCACTCACTCACTCACTCACTCATCAACGCACAGCCGAAACTAATAATCTTAGAGAGTTGATTTTTGCACAGTATGTTGCTTTTATAACGTGGGCTAGGGATAAAAAGGGATTTTTGAAAATTCTACCCCTAAGGGGGTAAAATAGGGGAGCAAAGTTTGTATGGGAGAACCTTTTTTTTTTGAGCTATAGACTTAAACTTTGTAGAAAAATTAGTTATTAGAATACAAATGAAACACTTTCAGCGTTTTGGAAAATTCCACCCCTACGGGGGTAAAATAGAGGTGCAAGGTTTGTATGGGGGAAACAATATTTTTTTTAAATAGAGACTTAAAACTTTGTAGAAAGATTAGTCATCAGAATACAAATTAAGTACTTTCAGCGTTTTAGAAAATTCTACCCGTAAAATAGGGGGCTAAAATAGGGGTGCAAAGTTTGTATGTGGGAAACTATTTTTTTTAGCTAGAGTCCTAAAACTTTGTAGAAAGATTATTTAAATACAAAGAAAGTACTTTCAGCGTTTTGGAAAATTTCACCCCTAAGGGGGTAAAATAGGGTGCAAAGTTTGTATGGGAAAAACATTTTTTTTTAATAGAGACTTAAAATTCTGTCGAAAAATTACTTATTAGAACATGAAAAATACTACATTCGGCGTTTTACAAAAATCATTCCCTAAGGGGGTTAAAAAAGGGTGCAAGGTTTGTATGGGGAACACTTTTTCTGAGCTAGATACTTAAAACTTTGTAGAAAGATTACTTATAAAAATACAAAAAAAAGACTTTCAGCGTTTTGAAAAAATCTATCCCTAAGGGGGATAAAAAGGGGTGCAAAGTTTTTATCAGGGAAAGTTTATGTTTTTGAGTTAGAGACTTGAAACTTTGTAGAAAGATTACTTATTCAAATACAAAAAAAGAACACAAATCGTTTTGGAAAATTCCACCCCTAATAGGGTTAAAAAGGAGAGCAAGCTTTGCATGGGCAACACTTTTTTTGAGTTAGACTTAAAACTTTGCAAAAAGATTACTTATTAGAATACTAAAAAAGAACTTTCATCGTTTTAGAAAACTTCATCCCTCAGGGGATCCTTAAGATCCTTAAGAAGGGTAGCCAGTATTGTGTGGGAAAAACTTTTTTTTTTACTAGACTTAAAACTATTCGAAATGTTACTTATTAAAATTAATAATAAAGTACTTTCAGAGTTTTAGAAAATTCCACCCCTAAGGGGGTTAAGAAAGCTTTGTATGGGCAACACTTTTTTTGAGCTAGAGACTTAAACGTTTACGAAAAAAGTTCTTTCAGCGATTAGAAAAATTCAACCTCTAAGGGGGTTTAAAAGGGGGTTCAAATTTTAAATGGCGGGCAATAAAATTTTAAAGTGTGAGTAAGAGATTTTTAACTTCGGTCTTATTCTGTACGTTAAAAGACTACAAAACTGATTTCAGAGTTTTTCCAAATTCATCCCCTAAGAGTGTTAAAATTGGTTCAAAGTTTGAGTATTTTAAGGCATTTTTAAAGTATGAGATTTTTAACTTTGGTTTTAGACTGTTTGTTCACAAACTAGAAAATGAACATCAACGTTTTTTTTTAATAATCCCCTAAAAGAGGGTTCAAATTTTGAATTGAGAAAAATCATTTTCTAAGACGATAAAAAGTTCTACGCGGACGAAGTCGCGGGCAACAGCTAGTTAAATTATAGTTATCCTGACCTATTAACATTTCTGGCTTGGAAACAACATTGCTAAGTTCGCTTTGTATTCTATTCAAATAAGGATAATTTACTACAATCAATTGCTGATAAGTTTTGCTCAGGTAAACATAACTCATTAACGCTACGTGCTTTGATAGAATGAACCTTATTGTCTTTATCGCAAAGTTCTATATTCACTACCATGGTATCGCACACCATGTCACTTTTATTCCACGGACCGCACACGTGCATGGACTCTCGACGTCCGCTCAGGCCAGCGCGCGCTGCAAATTCCGCACTTATTACTGTCACCGAAGAACCGTCATCCAGAATGTGCTATTCTGGATGACGGTTCTTCGGTGACAGTAATAAGTGCGGAATTTGCAGCGCGCGCTGGCCTGAGCGGACGTCGACGCGGACGGACTTTCGATTACACTGCCGTTGGTCGCGCGGATTCGTATGGGCACAACTTTTAGCAGCACTCTGTTGCTACCCGTGCCGACGTAGCTCACTATCTCCGGGGTAGGTACATCAGCTGATCGCGCCGCGCGCTCGCCTGGCTCGTTAGCGCTCACCTCTGGGCCGTTGTTATTAGTGAAATTGAAATGTAGCAATCTGTGATGCGCCCCGCCGCAGTCATCCTTATCGCACACCGGCGCAGTGCATATTTCTCTCTCGTGCCGTGATTCTAAACATTTAAAGCATATACCGTTCCGTTTAACATATTGCCACCGTACCTTACGTAATGCTCGCTTGAACTGCTTACATTCCGGCAGTTTATGACCTTGCTGCGCACGGCAAAAATAGCACTTATCACTTTTCCAACTGTTTTGTCGTTCCGTTTGCAATAGTACAGCTTGCGGCCGAACGTAATTATCTTGTTGTTTAGACCTGTGTTGATCCGAACGGTAATTTTGTAAATAAACATTTGCAGTAGTGGCAATTTTAATAGCTTCCATGTTTAGAAATTCTGACATAATGCTCAATCGTGACCTTGTGCCGGCTTGGATCAAGGGATAGCTGTAATCCGACCACTTAGACACGAGCACTGTAGGGAGTTTTGATATAAGTAATGACACGATACTTAGACCTTGTATATATTCCTCGCGTCCCACTACTTTCACTGACTCGACGAAGTTTTGTACTTTTATAGAAAAGTTAACAATGTCCTTTTGGTACTCCGAAGACAAAGGCTGCAGTTTTCTGATATCCTGTAGTAGCCTATTTATTATGCATTCTGGGTCACCGTGACGAAGCTCTAGAGTAGCCATTATGCGCTCAGGTGATGCAGCACTCATAAGCAAAGCTGAGACTGTTTCCTTTGCAGATCCGCGCAGACTCTTTCGCAGTCTCCAGAGATTTTCCTTCGGGCTGAAGTTGCACACATCGGTTGACTCTTGGTACGCCTGCTTAAAATGCAGCCATTCAAGTGGGTCCCCAGAATATTCTGGTAAATCCCGTGGCGTACAAATACGGCTTAAAAAGTTGGCGTTTGATTTATTGTGGACAGATGCAACCGTTAGGTTCTTCACTGCAGCAGCAAGCAGCTGGACAGTCCCATCGGAGGAGCCAGCGGGTGGTACCGCCGGCTGGCGCAGAGCACCCGTATCTATACCATTCTCGGGGGCGGCCTGCGGTCTCTCCAACTCCTGTGCGCTGTGTTCCATCCATTTTTCTACATCGCGATGTGTACAGTCCTCACTAGCTTGTGAACTGTATTTTTCCTCCTCTTCTAAATCGGCTAGGTCGGCCTCTAACTCCTTATCTATCAACTGCATCCTTATTTCAGCCTTCTTTTTTTCTGCTTCCAGCATTAATCTTTTCCTTTGTGCCAATAACGATGACGTCGTAGACCGTTTAGATTTTGAATTTGTAGCAGCGCGTAATGGCGGCTCGGATAACGGCTTTATCGCACCGGGCAATGGCGCACAGGTCGGCGCGGCCAATAAATTTTGTTCCGACTTTACGCTGCTATTTTTAGGGGTCTGATATTGCTGCTGGCTGGGTCCTGGCTCTTGAAACTTGGATGTGCTATCCTCTGTTCGTAACTGCTCACGTTCTTTTCGCGCTGTACTACGCGTTTTCATTATGATAGCTCGCGGCGGCGTGTGGTACATGCGTCGATCCGGCTCGAAGACCACTTTGTTAGGGATCGGGTGTCGCCGGGAGAAATGAAGAACACTTGTAAACTATGAACAGTTTATATTTTGTCAATCACACACACGAAATAGTACATTGAAGGATTAAACTATAAAACAATAGGGGTGTGCGGGCGTCTCGCGCGGATAGCTTTGACCGACTGATCATGACACCGCACACATACCAACATGAATAGGCGCTCGGCCACAGTTAAAACTACCCTTATATTTAAAGTGACATACGTCTACCTACTTTAATAAAAACACATGCAAATATAATATTTAGGTAATAAAATATGAACACGTCGCTAACAACATCGATAGCGCGATTCAGGCCTCGGAACAGTGACATCTAGCGGCAAATCTTGTTACAAATTTCACGTACCTGTAAACTGCTTCAATACAAACTTATAACTTGTACAATTTATTCGTATTCGTGGCCCAGGGATACTTTTGGAGATTTAACAGTGACATGTCATGACTTGGTTGACGTGGTCGTCAAATTGATTGGAAAAAATAACCAGTGGAGGGTGACAGCAACGGTACGACCGACAAGGTTTTATCACTGTGAAATCTCCCAAGTATTCCAAACCCACTATATATCATAACATCATACATAACATAAGTATCAAGTTGTGCATACTTAGCATGCCGTAAAATTAGTTCTTACTTGCATAAGGTTCGATTGTGTTAAATCGCTACTGTTTAATAGGGGAGTAGAATGCAGACCAATATTTTTAAACGTTGCCATTCGAACCCGTTTTTTGGAGAGGAATGTATACATACGATACAGGCTGTGCCTAGTATGGAAATAAACACATAGTACCTAAAACAAGACTAACATAGTCAGCCCAAAGTTTTATGGAACATACGCAGTCAGCAGACAACAGAACGGCGCGGCGGTTAATTTATACGGCGCGGACTAACTCACCTAAAATGGCTAAACCTCTATTTTCAACGCATTAGTGTGCATGTGCCGATATTTTTGAACACCTATAGTGTACGGTCAACCAATTTGATTCCTAGGCCACCGTAGAACCCTGTCATTTTAACTGCTACCTAGCGACGCAATAATCCTGGTAACCCGTATTGACATAGCATTTACAACGGCAAGGTTCTATGATGGCCTAGGAATCAAATTGGTTGACTGTACCTATGTATGTGATGGCGACTGTACCTACGTAGGTACATTTTAGGGTTCCGTACTCAAAGAGTAAAACGGTACCCTATTACTAAGACTTCGCTGTCCGTCCGTCCGTCCGTCCGTCTGTCTGTCACCAGGCTGGCTGTATCTCAAGAACCGTGATAGCTAGAGAGTTGAAATTTTAACAGATTATGTATTTCTGTTGCCGCTATAACACCAAATACTAAAAACAAAATAAAATACTTTTTTAAGGGGGGCTCCCATACAAAAAACGTGATTTTTTTGCCGTTATTATAGATAATCTGTCACCAGGCTGTATCTCAAGAATTGTGATAGCTAGAGAGTTGAAATTTTCACAGATTATGTATTTATGTTGCCGCTATAACAACAAATACTAAAAACAAAATAAAATATTTTTTTAAGGGGTGCTCCCATACAACAAACGTGATTTTTTTGCCGTTTTTATAGATAATGGTACGGAACCCTACGTGCGCGAGTCCAACTCGCACTTGGCCGGTTTTTCGTTCATAGCGCGAGAGCCGAGTTTAGCCGAAGCGTCAAGTGGAACTAGGGAATGCAAACCGGTTAACCGGTTAGCCGGTTAATCGGTAAATTGACTAAATATGAGGCCGGTAAATTACCGGTAAATTAAAATCAAAACCGGTAATTTACCGAAACACAAATTAATAGTCAAATACTAAATTATAACGATTGTTAATGCTTCATCGTCATGATTAAACCTCAATAACCCTCCTTTTATCCCTTCTTTTTTAACCCTTCTTTGGTCAAAGCTGAGCAATGAAACCAGTACACCTAAAGAAATCATTAACTTATTTCAATTTTGGTATAACAACCAAACCAACACAGTTAGGTGGGCTGGTCATAGTTCAAAGGAGTATGGATTGGAATGCGGGGTGAGGCAGGGGGGGTTATCGTCGCTTCGCCTTTTCAATCTATACATAAACGGTCTTCTCGATGAGCTCAGCGGTGCCGGCGTCGGGTGTTCTATAGATGGAAAATTTGTTAACAATATTAGTTACGCCGATGACATGGTGCTGCTGTGCCCATCGGTAAGGGCTCTTGAGAACTTATTAAGCATCTGTGAGAAGTACGCGGCGGCTCATGGACTGAGGTACAACACTAAGAAAAGTGAATTTCTTGTTTTCAAGTCTGGGAGTAAAAAGCCTAAAACAGTTCCACCAGTAAAACTGTTAGGAGTTCCCTTGAAACGAGTCACTGAATTTAAGTACCTTGGTCACTGGGTCGTCGAGGGTCTCACTGATGACTTAGACATTGAGCGTGAGCGAAGGGCCCTGGCTGTGAGAGCTAATATGTTGGTCCGTAGGTTTGCTAGGTGCTCACGTGATGTGAAAATTACTCTCTTTAAAGCATACTGTCAGACTTTTTATACATGCAGCCTATGGACCAACTATGCTCAAAAAACGTACAACAGTCTACGCGTTCAGTACAATAACGCTTTTAGGATGCTGTTGGGACTGCCTCGCTGGTGCAGCGCTTCTGGTATGTTTGCAGAGGCTAACACGGATGGCTTTAAAACAATATTGAGGAAACGTGTTGCCTCTGTGATGAGCAGAGTGCGAGCCAGTACCAACAGCTATCTGAGTGTTGTGCTGGACAGGTTCGACTGCCCTGTAGTGAGGCACTGGAACTCCATTCACATGGGTGATAGGTCTAAAATATTTGACATTAAATAATAAATAATAAAAGTAATTGTTCAAGAATGTTTAATTTTTTTATATATAAACAAATTGACATTCGCAGAAATATTATTATTATGTATAATTTTTTATATTGACATTGCTATATTCCTTTTCTTGTTTGTTTTTAATGTATAATTTGTACTAACCTCTAGTTTGTAAGTATGTGTATTGTAATTACCTACCTAAGCACTAACATTTATATGGACCCTGAGTCTGAAATAAATAAATAAATTAAATTATCAATTGAATAAACTTGTTAGCGTTATCTTACTACATGTAATCAAATTAATGCAATCGTTTGTAGAAGAGAAGCTTCTTAAAATATAAACACGTTCCCGGTTCCGTTCTATAAAATATGAATATTGATCAGTTTGAATAAGTACAAATAAAGATGCCTTATTTAACATACTTTAGAGGTATACTCATCATTACAATTCAAAGAAATATCTCTCTTCGTCTTACTGGTAAAGCCAAAGGCAAGGAACAGAGGTGTGGTGGTGCTTTTCTTCAAAAATGGTGACAACACCCTGCTGAAGAACTACCAACCCATCTGATTTCTGAGCCATGTCTGTAAACTGTTTTCGAGAGTCATTACAAATCGTCTCGTACGCAGGCTAGATGGCTTCAAGCCTCCCAGACAAGTCGGTTCCCGGAGAGGCTTTAGCACCGTAGACCACATCTATACGCTCCGTCAGGTTAAACAGAAGACTGAGGAGTCTGCCCCTCTGCTTTGCGTTCGCGACCCATGAAAAAGCCTTCAATTTGATCGAAACCTGGGCTGTACTAGTCTCACCAGCGCAGCGGTGCTAAGTTGACTACCGCTCGAAGCATTGAAGTGTTTGTACGAAAACGCCACTGTGTCCGTCCGACTCCAGGATTTAAACGCGAAACCTATTCTGCTGCAGCGAGGAGTCAGTCAATGAGATGTTTTTTCCCCAAAACTGTTCACCGCTGCACTGGAGGATTTTTTCAAGACTCTGGACTGGAGATGGCAGACATCAACGACGAGTACATCACTTACCTTCGGATTTCTGACGATTTAGTAGCCTTGGCTGAGACCATGGAGGACTTTAGTACGATGCTCGATGACCTCAGTAAAATCTCCGAGCGACTCGGTCTTAAGATGAACATCGATAAGACAAAGATCATGTCAAATGCCCATGTAGTGCCAAATCCCATTACAATCGGACACTTTACGCTCAGAGTTGTAGACGATTATATAAACCTATGGCAGAATGTCCAGTTCCAGTCCTGTTAGGCCGGTTTGACCAGTTTGTGTTGCCAGTGATGACATAATATATGGCACCTGAAATGTAGTCGCTTACTACGGGCCTCAATACAAGGCTATCCGCAGCAAAACTAAGGTAACAGATATAGGTCTCCGAATCGCTAAACCAATGCCGCAATTTGGAACCCCCATGAGCTCCACTCCTAGAAAAAGTTATAAGACCGTTTATACGAACGCTCTTAGTATTATATATTAATATACGTTCTCTTAACATCCACAGTGGTCAACGGGGCATTTTATCTTGTCTTAAAATATGTCTATTGACTTTTGAGTCAAAATAAAACAGATATGATAGGTATGTGTTCAGTTCAGATATGATATCGAAGCTTTTTATAGTAATCGAGAAATTTCAATGAGCACATGTGTTAATATATATCGACATCTTTTTTATCGATATCAAATCCCTAAAAAGTGCCCCGAGTATGGTCATGACATGACTAATCGTATATTGAAATGGGCTTGCTGTCTCATTTCAATCGATTTTAGAAGTCCGTTGACACTGAGAGAAGACAATTTTATTGTTCCTGCCCTGGCGACGCCCTCATGCCAGAGAAAAATTTATTTTCCACGCACGAGAGAAACAGATGCAACACTCTTTGGGAATGGCATTATTGGTCAATTTTTACATGAAATAATCTTTACAGTCAATGCAACACAGGTCAAAAGGCCAGCTCTTAAGCCTCTCACAGACAAACACACACTATAATTGTATAGTTTGCTTCTGACCGCCTCCGCAGCTCCGCAGGCCGCGCCATTGTGTGAGGGGCTTTAGGCTTTAAGCAGAAAAACAACTTGTGAGGGTCAAAAGGCCAGCTCTTAAGCCTCTCACAGACAAACTCACACAATAATTGTATAGTTTGCTTCTGACCGCCTCCGCAGCTCCGCAGGCCGCGCCATTGTGTGAGGGGCTTTAGGCTTTAAGCAGAAAAACAACTTGTGAGGGTCAAAAGGCCAGCTCTTAAGCCTCTCACAGACAAACTCACACAATAATTGTATAGTTTGCTTCTGACCGCCTCCGCAGCTCCGCAGGCCGCGCCATTGTGTGAGGGGCTTTAGGCTTTAAGCAGAAAAACAACTTGTGAGGGTCAAAAGGCCAGCTCTTAAGCCTCTCACAGACAAACTCACACAATAATTGTATAGTTTGCTTCTGACCGCCTCCGCAGCTCCGCAGGCCGCGCCATTGTGTGAGGGGCTTTAGGCTTTAAGCAGAAAAACAACTTGTGAGGGTCAAAAGGCCAGCTCTTAAGCCTCTCACAGACAAACTCACACAATAATTGTATAGTTTGCTTCTGACCGCCTCCGCAGCTCCGCAGGCCGCGCCATTGTGTGAGGGGCTTTAGGCTTTAAGCAGAAAAACAACTTGTGAGGGTCAAAAGGCCAGCTCTTAAGCCTCTCACAGACAAACTCACACTATAATTGTATAGTTTGCTTCTGACCGCCTCCGCAGCTCCGCAGGCCGCGCCATTGTGTGAGGGGCTTTAGGCTTTAAGCAGAAAAACAACTTGTGAGGGTCAAAAGGCCAGCTCTTAAGCCTCTCACAGACAAACTCACACAATAATTGTATAGTTTGCTTCTGACCGCCTCCGCAGCTCCGCAGGCCGCGCCATTGTGTGAGGGGCTTTAGGCTTTAAGCAGAAAAACAACTTGTGAGGGTCAAAAGGCCAGCTCTTAAGCCTCTCACAGACAAACTCACACAATAATTGTATAGTTTGCTTCTGACCGCCTCCGCAGCTCCGCAGGCCGCGCCATTGTGTGAGGGGCTTTAGGCTTTAAGCAGAAAAACAACTTGTGAGGGTCAAAAGGCCAGCTCTTAAGCCTCTCACAGACAAACTCACACTATAATTGTATAGTTTGCTTCTGACCGCCTCCGCAGCTCCGCAGGCCGCGCCATTGTGTGAGGGGCTTTAGGCTTTAAGCAGAAAAACAACTTGTGAGTACCTACTCTTTGTCTGACCAGAGTGCAAACAGTAACACACTTAACTGGCCACCCGTCAACCTTATTCGCATAGCCATAAGGTTGACCGGTGGTCAGTTAAGAGCGTCTTCGACGGCACACAGTATATGATCAACTCCTGCGCAACCATACGTGCAGGATGAATATTTATACCGCCACGTTCCCTGAATCCACAAACGATTCTCTTGTTCTCCTCAATTAGGTATTCGGCCGATACAAGGCCGCGCTGCATGCGTGTTTTCGTATGCAATGCCATCTTATAAATATCAATAAATTTAAATAATAAGGACGTGCGATATGAGATTTTAACGGCTATCTGAACTAGGACGATTGAGAAAACAAGAAGTTTTCGGTTAGGTATTTATATATATAGTAGGTACTTATCTTGACTATATTTTGTGTTGTATATCAGAAGCCAAAGCAAGATTGTTTGAACATTTTATTTTCTACCTCAGCCAACTCAAACAATACTTTACTAAAATACACATACGTTATCAAAAAAAAGTAATCCCTAAATGTATCAGTGCTCGAAACCCAACCCAATAGTTGCCTCTTTAATCTTAATTCATACTTTCATAGCAATAGCCACTACCTATGGAATTAAGATTTCACAAATTGGAACGTTTGAATTTAAGCTTATAAAAACGTCATGTACCTACTACTGAACAAGTAAATGAACAAGTAAATGAACAAGTAAATGAACAAGTAAATGAACACCCGAACGTGAGACATAAGGCCTCATATTGAGTTCTCGCAATCGCATTGTGCGATGCGAGTTGGTGCGATATTTCTTTGTTGAACTAATTAGATAGGTTACTGCTGATTTCCTAACCGCCATTGTTAGATCTTGGTGCTAATGAATTAATTGATCCAGTTCTTGGGATGTATGCCGAGGTCAGTGTATGGAGCTAAATACTACGCCCGGATTTTGGAAAAAAAATACTTATTCTGAAACGTGGTCGCTTACAATGGGCCTCATAAGAAGCCTCAAAGTCACCCAAAGGGCAATGGAGAGGGCTATGCTGGGAGTTCATCTGCGTGATCGCATCAGAAATGAGGCTATCCGCAGCAGAACTAAACTAAGGTAACCGATATAGCCCTCCGAATCGCTAAACATAAGTGGCAGTGAGCGGGCACATATTGCATGTAGAACCGATGGCCTTTGGGGCGGCAAGGTTCTCGAGTGGTGGTGGCAGCGTGCTACCCCACATTTTGGATTGATGACCGTAAAGGACGAGGGATTCCGCTGGATGCAGGCGGCGCAGTATGACCGATGACTTTGGCACTCTTTAGTGGAGGCCTATGTCTAGCAGTGGACACTTCCGGTTGATATGATTATGATGAATGACTTATTCTGATAGATGTTGATGGTAGCTTTCGTTTCATGGCTCCGCCAAGAAATTGATTTATCACTTTTTGACTCTATTATCATATCAGTGCCCTAAGGTTTAAAAGTTGTAGACTATTTTTTTGGATTAACTTACACACCAAGAGTTTTATATTTTTGTTTTATTGTTATTTCAGCGAGTTTTCACGACCCAATGACGTCACCAAGATGGCCACTCATCAGCGCCCGCAATCAAGTTAATTCCCTCATAATAGCACCATTACAAGCGTCCATCACTAACAATGGCGTCGGAAAATTTAATGAGAAATTGATAGAAATTAACCAGCATGCATGCGGCCGTGTGCGGTAAACGCTTCCGAAAACGGAGTTCTGCATTACAAAAGCACTAGTATACACTATTTTTTTTAATATTTGCGGCCAATCTTACACAAATCAACCTAGTCCCAAACTAAGCTAAGCTTGTACTATGGGTACTAGACGGCGATATAGATACTTATATAGAGAAATACATACTTAAATATATAGAAAACATCCATGACTCAGGAACAAATATTCGTGCTCATCACACAAATAAATGCCCTTACCGGGATTCGAACCCAGGACCTCTTGCTTCGTAGGCAGGCTAAAGCGGTCGTCAAATTAAAGTGAAGAAAACACGCCAAAAATTACTAAAGATCCATTAGTCTCAGTCACTACCACTACTAACTACCTACTTTGCGTTGTAATACCTATGTGATGTTTTTTTTGTTCCTGGTGGTTAAGTCACCAGACTTCCCGAAGATGCTTTGTGTTGAGAGGCACTTGCATTTGTCTTGCTGACAACACAATTAATCCTCAAATCAAGAAAGGGACGGCAACGCCTGCGTAATACAGTGGAGTTCAAGCGACTACTCAACATCTGCTTAGCATCAGGTAGGCCGTATACTTATGTACCTAGATTATGTGCTCAATTATGCAGAACTCGTCAGATTTGACAGGAGTGACGCCACATCAGCCCCCCTTTGAGACGGAGGGGTCAGCGACTGTTCAAAAATATCGGCACATGCACCCTAAATGGCGACTGTACAGTCGCCATCACATACATCGGAGCAAACAAGCAGCTCACAAATATCGAAACACAGCTCTATTTTTATGGCATGTGCATGTGCCGATATTTTTGAACACCTATAGTGTACCGATGTATGTGATGGCGACTGTACAAATAACAGGTGTGACGTCCTACCTGTGTGTCAATTAGTATGAATCGTTTATGGCTGCCACCAAGCGAGGGAAATCATTGTCTCAAATTTTTGGGTAATTTATGTTCTTTTATTATAGTTGCTCCCATACAAACATGTGTTCCTCTCCAAAACCGGTACGAATGGCATCGTAAAAAAATCTTAGTCATCACCCCTATTAAAACAATAACTTATTAGTTACGTGCTCACGCAGTCACGCAAACTATTAAAACATTAGTAGCCAGGACGTAACGCTAATGAAAACATTACAGATAATATAAGTCATGCACTAACTGTTGTTCATTAACTTCTGTGAAACCGCATAGTATACAGGGTGGAAAGGTAATGGAAAGATTACGAAATATCATTTCTAAGAGCTGATGACACCAAATCGTTTTATTACTAACTAGCTTTTGCCCGCGACTTCGTCCGCGCGGAACTCGTATATAGTAACTTTCTCCCCCCTTTTCACCCCCTTAGGTGATGAATTTCCAGATAAAAATTATCTTTAGTAAGGACTCTTTGGGAAGGCCCCGGAATTCAAAGTATCTCTATACCAAATTTCATCTCAATCGGTTCAGCGGTTTAAGCATAAAAAGGTAACAGACAGACAGAGTTACTTTCGCATTTATAATATTAGTATGGATTGTATGAAGGAAAGGGTCATTATGGCTGAGTTGCATGATTTTATAGATTACCTTACTCCGAACGCCTTTTTTTACAAAATAGACTCCGCCGCAAACTTGGTTTCTATGACCCGCCTCACCATAATAGATGCATGTAGGCTTTTTTCAGTATTATTTTGCATATTTTCATATCACACGGCCGTAAGGACCTTTTCTACTAAACCATAGGACTAAATTAACTGACTTGTAATTTAAATATTAATACGTCAACAAAATGTTACATCGAATAGTTTTCAAAATAGCCATAATAAAACGTCTTTTTTACCCCGTTTTAGAAAACATCTTCGAAACTACCGCCATTAGGTACCTTTACCCTTGGAACGTCACATACATATATTTACCTATGTAATGTTCCTATTCCCCAGGACTCCCAACTACCGCTATACCGTAAATAGGTTCCATCCAATATTTCACCCCCTATTTCACCTCTTTAGAGGATGATTTTTGGGATAAAAACTATCCGTTGTCATTCTCCAGGACTCAAACTATCTCTATACAAAATTTCATCTAAATGGGCTACATCCAAATTTTCACCCCCATTTCACCCCCTTAGGGGATCATTTCCGGAATAGAAACTATCATATGTCCTTTTCCAGGACTCAAACTCTCTTTCAACCAAATTTTATCAAAATGTGTCACAAACAAATTTCCAGCCCCAATTACACCCCCTTAGGGGATGATTTTCGGGATAATACTATGCTTTGTCCTTCCTTTACTATCGCTATACCGTAAATGGGTTCAATCCAAATTTTCATCCACCATTTCTCACCCCCTTAGGGGATGATTTCCTCCTTTCATGTATTCCAGAATAAAAATTATTCTATGTTCTTTCCTTGGACTGAGACCTCTCTCTATACCAAATTTCATCTGAATGGGTTCTATCGTAATCTTCAAGCCTCATTTCACCACCTCAGGAAATGATTTTTCGGGATAAAAACTATGCATTGTCCTTCCCTGGGACTCCTTCTATCTCTTTACCAAATTTCATCTAAATGGGTTTATCCAAATTTTCACCCCCTATTTCATCCCTGAGGGGATGATTTTCGGGATTAAAACTATCCGTTGTCATACTCCGGGACTCAAACTATCGTTCAACCAAATTTTATCAAAATGGGTCACAAACAAATTTTCACCCCCAAATACACCCCCTTAGTGGGATGATTTTCGGGAGTAAACTATCCTATGTCCTTCTTCAAGACTCCAACTCGCTTTACCCGTAAATGGGTTCCATCCAAATTTTCATACCCCATTTCATCCCCTTAGGAGATGATTTCTGGACTAAAAAATATTTTAAGTCCTTCCCCAGGACTCTTAAACATCTCCATACCAAATTTCTTCTAAATCGGTTCTATCCAAATTTTCGCCCCTCATTTCACCCCCTCATGGAGATGATTTTTCAGGAAAAAAACTATGCATTGTCCTTCCCTGGGACTTTTTCTATCTCTATACCAAATTTTAACTAAATGGGATTTATCCACATTTTCATTCCTATTTCATCCCCTTGGGGGATGATTTTCGGGATTCAAACTATCCATTATCATTCTCCGGGACTCAAACTATATCTATACCTACCAAATTTGGTCTAAACGGAGTCCATCCATAATTTCACCCCCCATTTCACCCCCTTAGGGGATGATTTCCAGAATAAAAAATTATCTAATGTCATTCCCCAGAACTTAAACTACCTCTAAACCAAATTTTATCAAAATGGGTTACATCCAAATTTTCACCCCTCCATTTTACCCCCTACAGGGAAGATTTTCGGGATAAAACCTATCCTTTGACCTTCCCCGGGACTAAAACTAATTAAATACCAAATTTTATCCAAATCGGTGCAGCGGTTTAAGTAGCTCCATACAAATTTCCACCCCCCATTTCATCCCCTTAGGGGTTGATTTTTAGGATAAAAACTACCCTAAGTCCTTCCCCAGGACTCAAACTATCTCTATACCAAATTTCATCTTAAGCGGTTCAGCCGTTTTCATGTGATGCGCGGTCACATAAACAGACAAACAGATAAACAGACAAACAGACAAAAATTCTAAAAACTGTTGGAACGTGTTCTGTTATCGATTTTAAGTATCCCTAGCCAATTTTTTTTCGAATATCTTTCATGTACAGGCTTTCGACCCTCTTCAGCTTTATTATATGTACTAGTGCATTGCCTGCGGCGCGGCGCGCGAGCGCGCCGCGGTACCGTGGTGTATGACCTTTGACTTAATTATTCAAAATCTGCCTGTATTTTTTTGGTTTTTGTATATCCAAGGAAAAGGAAAGTAAGAGTCCGCTGGATGCGGGTGGCGCAGGACCGGTCATTTTGGCACTCTTTGGGGGAGGTATATGATGACGATGATGATGATAATGATGATAATAATATATTTTGTTAAATAAAAAACATGACGCCTGCGATGATTGAATAGCAGTAAAGGATGTTAAGCAAATAGTTTAGTTGACGCGGCGGTATCCTTTCAAAATTAGACAATGTGAGTGTGCTAAGTTTGAATTAGGAAATATTAAAATATTGAATTTAGGTACTCGATCTGGTTGAAGCACTTTACATTTACTATAACCATTCAACATTATTATTTGTCTATTGTATACTAAGTTTATTTAGATATCAATTACGATATACCTAATTGATTTGTGTTTAAAATTACATTAGGATGTTTTCTCCTTTATTACAACGATCAATGGAATATAAGATATATATAAAGGCCTCCACACACCGGTCGGCGGGCCCGCGTAAGTTGTAAAACATTGAAAATAAACTTCAAACACACATCGAACGCGAGCTCGCGGGCCCGCCGCGTTTGGTGTGTGTTTGAAGTGTAGTTTCAATGTTTTACAACTTGCGCGGGCCCGCGCACGCGACCGGTGTGTGGAGGCCTTAAGCTAAATATAATGTGCGTGGTACGTACGTTGAGCTCCTTGTATTTGAGAGCAAACATCTGCCTAGAGGGCGCTTACTCTGTAGCTTCTCTCCGCTACTTAGCGGGAAAACCACCGCCATTGACTATGAGCGTTGCGATTCTTGGCAGTGAACGTAAGACGCACCAAGTTGAAAGTAAGAGATTTGCGCTTATCTGTAGCTGTCAACACAATGAATCCTAAAATAATTCAGCACAGTTACAACAAGCTGTATTTCGGCCAGGTACACACTATTCATTTCTTTCTATTTAAAAAGAATCAGAAAGTGTTCGGTAGTCTGTCTCACCGTGATGCAACTTGTGATAACTGTGCCGAGTCGGCAACCCTCTTGCCATGCACCATTTTTAGTATGAAAGTGTACATGTTTTTAGTTAGGTATTCAGTAGCTTATATTTAGGGTAATATTTCAATCGTTCAAGATCTATGCCCAATGTATATTGCGCCTCACTCACTCTTTAAGCAAAATGTGAGACGCAAATACACTTGATCGAAAATCTTGGACAGAAATTTGACGATTGGAATACCATCATAATTCGCGGGACTGTGTCGTTCTCAGGCTTAAGGTAACGTATCTATTTATTTTATTCAGATATCAGCGAGGACAATTTTCTTTTACATACATATAGTTATGTTAACAATGCATGACTATCAATCAACTAAGCGATACTGAGAAAGGTACATGTGCCGAGATTTGTAATTTACAAAAACCCTTTAGTAACCCTTAAATAAACCAGTAATATGTACACTCTGTCGCAATAGTATTTGGAATGTTACTAAGTTTTTTTTTTTTACTAAAAGGCTTTATAAACTAAAAAAATAGTTATGAAAATGTGAGCAAAAACTTTTAATTGAAACAATTTTTTTGATGTTTATATTTTAATCAGTACATAGTATAAAACAAAGTCACTTCCCGCTGTCTGTCTGTCTGTCTGTCCCTATGTATTCGTAGATCTTTAAAACTGCAGGGGCAGGTCGCTAGTAAATAATAAAATGAAGAACACGGCGAAGCTGGTCACGTTGATGGCTGTTAGTGAAGTAGAGGCTGCAATCGATTTGTTCAATCTGAAAAGAAAATATACGTTTTTTATTACAAGCTTTCTATTTTGCAATGTATGTATGCACTTAACTAACTATATAAGTATGTGGTATGTATGTAACTATGTTTGTTTGGGTGAAATCTTGCAACTCAATTTTGAAGCAGACACCTTCAACCGATTTAGCTGAAAGATTGGGTAAAGGTTCTTGTCGTAGGTATTACTTGACGGTTAAAGGATGACTCACGCTAGAATGGGCCGAGTTCGGCCCGGGCCGTTTCCTAAGAAAAACGACGGCGTTTTTGCGCAGCTGACGTTATACCCAAGTCCGGCCGAGCCACGGCCGGGCCGTGCCGACACCGAGCCGCTTCCGAGCCTCGGCCGGGCTTGGGTATGGCTCGGCCACGCAAAAACGCCGTCGTTTTTCTTAGAAAACGGCCCGGGCCGGATACGGTCCATTATAGCGTGAATCATCCTTAAGAAGGTCATCAGAGTTTTCGAGGACACATTGTTTTAGTAGCGCAATATTTGCATTTGTTAATTTTAAGCAACATGCACGTGTCCTTTAAAATATAACTGAAATGAGTTACACAAATTAAATTATAATAAAAAAAATAATAAGCTATTCACCTCATTTTCAATGCTGTTCAGTGTATGACGGTAGGTGACTGGGGCGGCGGTGGCTGCTACACAAGTAGGTATCTGGGAAAAAAGAGAAATTGTTACTTTAATGATAGGATGATATTAAAAAGGCATCTAAGGTGTGAATACAAATAATTGAAGTTATTTTTCAATCCATATAGTCCAACTACCCATAGGCATCGTAGCATTTAACAATTTATCAAGATAATTCATAGCTACATAAGGCGTGAACCACACTGAAACGGCATACGGTGAGGGCGAGGCGCAGGCATAAGGCAGGTATAAGGCGCAGCGCGTTTCAAACAAACGTTGAGCTCCTGGTAGACCCTTAATGCAATGAAATAAGGTCCATTGGTGAATTGAACCGCGGTGCCTGCGCCGCGCCGTAAATTAAAATTTACACATACACATTACATTACATTACATTACCTTAGTACATTTTTTATACAAATGTTTTGAAGCGGCATCCAAGCGGCATCGTGCCCGCGCCGCGTTCTCGCCACTCCGTCTCTGTGTGGTTCACGCCTTAAGTCGCCGTCACTGGACTTTGCTAACTATGTAAACAAACAATGTATTGAAATTGACATTTAATGTCAATATTAGTATGGCGGTTTGTTTACATAGTTAGCAAAGTCCATTGACGGCGACTTTAGTAGATATAGGGGAATTACTATTGCAGCTTAGAGTTGATAGCTTTATTATCATAGTGGTAAAGAACTTTTTCAGAGCACAATATTAACGTAAGCCCGAAAATCGAAGCTCACGCAGTTTCACATTATTCCATAGTGTTTGTTTACAAGGGTTTATCATCATTTCATAAATGATCATATTAAAAATGATTCACAAACCTACTCCTTTTCCATTTCGTAAAATGTTCTTAGTATAAATAATTATTTGACAAATATTCATTTAGCAAATGTTACATTTGGTTGTTTAATAAAAATCATATATATATATATATATATATATATATATATATATATATATATATATCTGTTATATCAGTTGAATAGCCAAGACACATTCCTGTAGTTAATTCATAAAAAAGTATAGTATTGTAAAATAATATGGTTCTGGTTCTGGGGTAATATATTTTGTCGGTCGGGTCGCAGTTCAACCTAACACTTCTCCTCGCTTCGCTCGTCGTCGTACCTATACCGACCTGCCTTAGAGTAGAATAGGTACATAATCCACTTATTATGTCAGCACAGGTCATGTTGCTTTTTAAGTTAGGTATGATAATAATGTAACGGGTTACTACTATGTTGCATAAAATTGATTGTCATAATTTTATTCTCCATAACAGCCCATGGCAGAATCACCATTTCGCAGAATTACTTTTCGCATAAATTTCATTGCATACAGTCATTTCGCATAACTTCCTTAGGCAGAATAGTGCATTGGCATATTGACGATTGTAATAATAGTCCTATGATCGATGGCATACTGTAATTTGGCACAACGTTCTTTGGCAGAATCGTACAATGGCAAAAAAGTCGGTTCTGGCGCTTCGCCGGCCGCTACCGCGGCACGCTCGCTTCGCTCGCTCGGCTCGCGCGCTTAGGGTCGCGGTACACCTAACACTCCTCCTCGCTTCGCTCGTCGTCGTAACCTGCACCGACCTGCCTTAATTATGCAAAAATAAAGTCGGTGATATTAGTTGTATGCTTCAAGAAATTCGGCGGAATATACGTTCTGCTACGTAAAATTCTGCGAAATTCAATTCGGCCATATTACTATTCTGTAATGCAAAATTCTGTCAAATAAGTGTTATGCGACATGATAGTTATGCTAAGTATATGATTATGCTAAAGGATCATTCGGCTAAAAATGTTTCTGCGATAACTGTTATGCGGAGTGTATTTCGGACAATCGATATTATGCCAGATTTTGAATACGAATTATATTGCAGTGTTATGATTCGTTTCTAAACTCAAGAGCCACGTATTCGATTTTAATAATTCTTTCACTTGGAAACTTCTTTTTAAACTTTCCAGATAGACATACATAAGCTATATTTTATCCCGCGTGTTTGTTGACATTATTTACAATATGCGAGCGAAACCGCGTAGGCAGCTAATAATACTTTGGGTTTTAATAGATAATTAAAAAAAAACTGAAGGGAATTTGAGACGGTAAAGGCCTATGCAGACTGCTTTTTTTCACGCTCCGTCGACGTTCGTTCCCTTAATACCCTCTGCTAAGTAATTAGGAGACCGCGCGTCGACGGCGCGTGAAAAAAACGCAGTCTGAATAGGCCCTAATAATTATTCTAAATAGTTACCTGTTTTGCGTTCCTGCTGGACACGTACAGCAAAGCAATGAGAGTCGGAGTGCGGCATGTTCGTAGACTGGAACACACCATAATTATGCAATGTCGATGGTGTTCTGAAATTGATTATTAGAAGTTTGTCATGTAGATCAATGGAGAGGGCTATGTTGGGAAATTCCCTACGGGATCGTATCAGAAATGAGGCTGTTTGCTACATAACTAAAGTAACCGATAAAGTCCTTCGAATCGTGAAATTCAAATGGCAGTGGGCGGGGCACATTGCACGTAGAACCGATGACCGTTGTGGCGGAAAGGTTCTCGAGTTGCGACCACGTACCGGCGCGGCGCGGCGCGGCGCGGCGTGGGTAGGCCCTTCACAAGGTGGACTGATGACCTAGTTAAGGTCGCGGGAGTTCGCTGGATGCGGGTGCCGTAGGACCGCTAATTGTGGCACTCTTTGGGAGAAGCTTATGTTCGGCTGATATGATGGTGATGATGATGATGTTTGTTTTAATTGACATATAAATGCTTTTCTTAAACATGCAATGAAATAAATAAATAAAAATCCTCAAATCAAACTAATTTTCATGGCTGAATGCCGTGATGCTGTGCCACAAATAGTGTAATAAAAAATAAAAACTTACTTTGCAGGCCTAGGGCTGAAAAGTTGTATGAAATCCCATTTCAGGCCGCCTCGAGATGCTGCGCCCGAAATAGGATACTTCCGAGTCTATTATAAGAAATGTAAAGAGAATATTTCATTGCATGTTTGAGAAAATATATATATATATATTATAAATTACTTACATAATAATTATGTTTCTTATGGTCATCAATTATTTTCCAGATGTCTGCAAACAGTCGATTTTGCTCTTTGTGCACGGCGTAGAGGTAGGCAGCGTGTTCATAGTTGAATGTTCAGCGTCTCTGTTAAATTAAAGTACATAATGATTATTCATTTTTTATATGCTACATAATTATAATGTAGTACCTAACAGTTTCCTATCAAGTGGACACTATGTATTGTGTCTATCAACCAGCTAAACTTTGAGGACCAAGGCCCGCAAATGAGCCGGCAAGGCTCGGGGGACCCTGAAGGCATGAAGGGCGAGCTTACGCAGTTTCTCACTATTCCCGAATGTCTAGGTATAAAAGTGTGTCTCAAGCGAAACCAGCGGCGCTACCACGAACTTCGAATCTCGAATTTCGTATATCACCGTCTCTATCACACTTATGGTTTATGATACTCGAGCGACCGAAACGGAGATATACGAAGAACGAGATTCGAAGTTCGTGGTAGCGCCGCTGACGAGAGTCGAAGTTTTGCGCGAACCCGAGGGCCAAAGGCCCGAGGGTGGTAGTCCACTAAGAAACTCACTATCCCCAAGTGCTTGTTCATAAGTGAATGCAAAGCAAGGTCGAAAAGGCCCATATACGCATAGGGTAATTAGTTATTTGTGTCACAAGGGAGCAAAATAGTATATTTACGGCGAGGGCGGTGTATTGAATCCTGATTGTAGCAAGGGATCCTACAATATAATCCTGAGCGTAGCGAGGGATTCTAATGTAGGATCCTGAGCGTAGTGAGGTATTTAAGTGTTAACGCCCAAGATGAAGATAAATTTGCTCCTGAGTGACACATGCAACTTTTCACACCGATTACTTATGAGGAAAAACAAAATATAAAAAAAATATCGTTTAACGATGAAATAACAATCGATTATTTTATTAAGATCAGTGTTGAATTGGCACGTTGCGTAAATGCTACATGCCAATGAATAAATTAAAAAAGTAGCTTGAACAGAAAAGTAGCATTTCGTTCCCTCTCGTCAGGGACCAAAACTTACTTTTCTGAATGAAAGGTGTGAAAAATAATTTGTTTACCTTCTTTTTTTGCTTCTGGCCACATGCAGCATAGGTGTAGAACAGTGAGGCGGGACGCGTCGTTTTTGAAGATTTGAAATGACTACCAGTTATTATGTGAAGTTCATTGTTAACTGTAATTTTTCAACCAATAGATTAAATTATCTAAAATCAAAAAAAATGTTAGACATGAAGAACGACTTGATTGTTTTCGTTCTACACGGTTCTCATTCGATATGGAAACATGCAGGTAACAGGCAGCAACCACGTGAAGGATAACGATCAGTCTTGCCTGAGAGATCATTGCAACTGTGAGCTACCTCTCAAAACCATTTGCCAAATTAACCACCAGATAAGGTTTATTTAGTAGTTAAAGTAGATGCAAACCCAATGCAATTCGCAACCGGTTGCAAATGTGTATTGCCTTGGACTCGCCTCCGCCCAAACGGGAGACCACCTCTCCCTGTGTAATGAGTGATGATGATGAGTAAGTATTGTATTATAGCAATATGAAAGAAGCAAATGTGTAAAACGAATGAAATAAGGAAAGCATTGCGCGAGTATACGTCACAATGATGTAGGTAATTACAACGTGAAAAGAGTAGACAAAACGAATTTATGAAACGATACAGTTTAAATGTACATCTATAAATCGGACCATAACAATTAATGAATAACCGAACTGGCACGTATGACAACGTGGTCTGAGGATCGTATTGTTTGATAACAATCAGCATTGGAAGAGAGCAGTCGAACGCTGTATGAATTAAGATAAAGATGACGGTCACCATCCTAAGAAATGATACAGCTGCATCATTACTTAGGATGGCAGACGGGTCCGTTTAATAGAGAAAACGATGTTAAGGTCAAGGACAGAACACACGTGTGGCTGTCGGCAGAGGAGAGAACAAAATGGCGGTACTGAATGCAAGTGCAACTGACGTATCACGGGGAGTGATTCCGAATGAGAGATTCGTAAAGGTGAGTGTTACACACTGTGCAGCGCACCGGTCGACCGAGGGGTGCGAGTTGGCCGTCTTTGCTGCTGATTGGGCCTTCTGTGAGCCTAAGGTCCTTTTTATATACAGGTGACAAGTTCAGCGACACGACACGAGGCGCTATCAGTCGACTATGGGATCATAGTCGGCAGACAGCGCGCGCGTGGTGTCACCGTTCCTGTTACCTATACGTAAAAAAGACCTAAGCAACAGAGGTTCCAGTGTACAGCGAACGGTGAGTGTGTCTCTGTTGACGATCGATTACATTCCACTGACAATGCCAATAACAATAGATTCGTAGGGGATTGAGGATTGACTTATATATACTATACATATATATAATAATACTAATAAATAAAACGTTAATTTGCTGTGTTTGAGATGGTACAGGTGACATTGTAAAGTAGGTTTTCAAAGTTGGTTTTATAGGTTATAAATTATATATATCAGTTTTAGCTATTGTCTATATGAGTGCGGCGGCCTATTGAGTATTATTTGAAGACGTAAGGGAGTTTATCACTTTTTACGCCACTGTTCGGAAATGTGGCAATAGGTGGTCTAAAACCAAGCTGGAAAGTAGGCAATAGCTGTGTAGCACCTGAACTACCACTTCTACAATGTTTCATTGTAGTAGTGGTTGTAACATTGTGGTATTGGTTGGTCAGTTTGACCAGCGCTTCGACCAATCACAGGGCGTTGAGCGGCAGGAGCGGCGCCGGCGGACGCCGCGCCGGCGAGCGGGGCCGCGCGAGCTTGTTTTTTGATTAGTATTATGATCTTCAATTAGGTACTTAATTTTGATTTAAAATTATAATTATTTGCAATTTCAACGAAGTAGGTACGCGTGAAAAGCACTGTTAAGCCTTGGCCGAAAGTGCAATAGATGGACGAGTTAGTTCGAGGGCCGACGCGTAACGGAGGCCCTCGAAAGTACGAGTCCTACCTTCTACAACAATGTACTTGTACTATTAAATATGACTAAAGTTTGAAGTGGTCAATCGACCGATTTTCATCGCATTATTTATTTTATGATTGGTTTAAATCGCCTATTAAAATGATTTCCATGAGTCGCGATGCATTTTCTCTTCAAATTAATAATTAGTTTCTTACTTGCAATAAATGTAAGACCGCCTCTGCGCAAGCAGGTACTTAATAATAGAGTAAATGCCACATGGAATTATTTTATAATGCGGTTCGTTCTGGTAATTTATTGAATATTATATTAGTTGTAGTTTAAGACGTGAAACAAAACTTAGCGATATAAGGAACCACCTTATATATATAATAACAGCTTTCCAAGTCGCGATGCAAATTCTACATTAGGTAATCAATACGTATCTCGACAATGACGAAAAGGAATTGATCAATTTAGCATGTGCCATGTAAAGCAGTTTTTCAAGGCAGCAAACTTAATTAGTATAATGTGACGGTTTATTTGAACTGGCTGAACACATAGTCTTACAAATTGTAAATGTAAATTATATAAATCTCGGAATACGCCAAGTAACAATGAATTAAAACGTGATATATGCTTAACTAATATTATGATAATTCGCATAATTCTTTTTGCGATTAACGCATCATTCTTTTTGCGTTTGTAAAACGTTTCTCTTTTTTACGTTTAATTTTTTTTTATGTTGTTGCTTGTTTTTTTTTTATTATTATTATTCAATTTTTTTTGACGGATCGGTGTGATAGTGCTTTTCAAATTGCCGGGATTCACATATTCTCCTCAATCTTAGCAGCATGTTATGCATCTTCAATATATCATTAAGTGGTTCTTTCTTCATGTATCGGGTTACATTATTATTATGGTGGGTACATTTTTATATTCACATTATGAATAAGGTATATACATTTAAGTTAGTTTTTTGAATATTATACAATTAAAAAAAATATTACAATTGTTGAGGAAGTTACGAAAAATATTTTAATTATAATGATGTCTAATAACAATCAACTAAATTAAATTTGCCAAGTTCTGACTTTACGTTTTCTCTTGTTTCTTGCTAAGCTACGCTCGTAGTGCTACGCCGTAGTCTGAAGCAGCTTAATTTCCATTATGTATAGTTGAAAGCGTTCGTAACCTTTTGGATCATGTTTGAGTCTTGATTAATTTCGAATGGGGTTTTTTCAGAAGAGGAGAATGCGTCTGTAACTGGAACTGACGTTTGTTCTTGATTAAAATTAAATTCACACGGAGAGCATGTAATAGCCATGTAATATCCAACTGTCAAAAAAATGTTCTTTGTTTGAAAAGTTTGAACCGAAATATGTTTCGGTCTCAAATTAACGTCACAGTTATATAGTATTACTTTGCGCACGCGCGTGTATACGTGGAAACCTTCCGCGTTTTACGCACGTCATCCTGCATGGCATTGTAGAAGGCATACGTGATAGATTGAGGTTGAGTTGCTATCGCTAGACACTGCATCCAAATTGCCTTCTGGCCGTAGCGGTTTACCGTTCCACTGGAATCGAGAGAGTTGGGACGAGAGAGTGCACCTGCGTTTGCGCGTATGTTTCTGCACTTTAATATATCCTGCGTACTTGACTGCTTTCGAATAAAGGACTGCCATCAACGCCAGAGTTGAAGCAGTAGCCGAGATCGAAACCGGTTAGGAGAGAATAACAGTGATATGTGATTCTGATGAAGCTGCAAGCGTCCATAGGCGGTGGTCGTTTTATGCATACCGTCGTGATATACTCGTAGCATTCTAATAAATTGTAGTGTCGATATAATGCATTGTTCGATGGTTTGCACGCTGATTAAATTCGGCGAAAGAATAAAGCTTCGAAGGTTTCTTCAGAACGTTTCAGTTGAAAATGGCAAATTATGGTTTTAAATTTAAGGATTTTAACCTACTTATAATCATAAAGTACAAAAATATTCCAGTGTTAAACATAATGCATGTTTTGTTAATCTAATCTTGACATACTCTGAGATTTAAATTGAAAATAATTCATGAACAAATTGACATGCCTTTAGCAAAACTGAAGTAATGTTAAATATTTTTGCGTGTATTGGATAAACATGTTTTGATGTTGTTCAAAGTTGTCATGTCTGATCAGATACGTGTGTTTATTGTGATTTACTAAGAAAGCGAGCGGCCTGTTGTGACCGAATCGCGCGTCGCGTTACACATGCTGAAATAATCGGCCATATGTCACGCGATGCGGTCACAAGAGGCAGTTTACTCGATTATCATGTCACTATTTGCGTCTATTAGATAAACATGTTTTGATGTTGTTCAAAATTGTCGTGTCCAATCAGATACGAGTGTTTATAGTGACATACTAACAAAGCGAGCGGCCTGTTGTGACCGAATCGCGCGTCGCGTTACACATGCTGAAATAATCGGCCATATGTCACGCGATGCGGTCACAAGAGGCAGTTTACTCGATTATCATGTCACTATTTGCGTGTATTAGATAAACATGTTTTGATGTTGTTCAAAATTGTCATGTCCGATCAGATACGTGTGTTTATTGTGATTTACTAACAAAGCGAGCGGTCTGTTGTGACCGAATCGCGCGTCGCGTTACACATGCTGAAATAATCGGCCATATGTCACGCGATGCGGTCACAAGAGGCAGTTTACTCGATTACCATGTCACTATTTGCGTGTATTAGATAAACATGTTTTGATGTTGTTCAAAATTGTCGTGTCCGATCAGATACGTGTGTTTATTGTGATATACTAACAAAGCGAGCGGCCTGTTGTGACCGAATCGCGCGTCGCGTTACACATGCTGAAATAATCGGCCATATGTCACGCGATGCGGTCACAAGAGGCAGTTTACTCGATTACCATGACACAATTTGCGTGTATTAGATAAACATGTTTTGATGTTGTCCAAAATTGTCACGTCCGATCAGATACGAGTGTTTATAGTGATATACTAACAAAGCGAGCGGCCTGTTGTGACCGAATCGCGCGTCGCGTTACACATGCTGAAATAATCGGCCATATGTCACGCGATGCGGTCACAAGAGGCAGTTTACTCGATTACCATGTCACTATTTGCGTGTATTAGATAAACATGTTTTGATGATGTTCAAAATGGTTGTGTCCGATCAGATACGTGTGTTTATTGTGATATACTAACAAAGCGAGCGGCTTGTTGTGACCGAATCGCGCGTCGCGTTACACATGCTGAAATAATCGGCCATATGTCACGCGATGCGGTCACAACAGGCAGTTTACTCGATTATCATGTCACAATTTGCGTATATTAGATAAACATGTTTTGATGTTGTTCAAAATTGTCATGTCCGATCAGATACGTGTGTTTATTTATTGTGATATACTAACAAAGCAAGCGGCCTGTTGTGACCGAATCGCGCGTCGCGTTACACATGCTGAAATAATCGGCCATATGTCACGCGATGCGGTCACAAGAGGCAGTTTACTCGATTACCATGTCACTATTTGCGTGTATTAGATAAACATGTTTTGATGATGTTCAAAATGGTTGTGTCCGATCAGATACGTGTGTTTATTGTGATATACTAAGAAAGCGAGCGGCCTGTTGTGACCGAATCGCGCGTCGCGTTACACATGCTGAAATAATCGGCCATATGTCACGCGATGCGGTCACAAGAGGCAGTTTACTCGATTATCATGTCACTATTTGCGTCTATTAGATAAACATGTTTTGATGTTGTTCAAAATTGTCGTGTCCGATCAGATACGTGTGTTTATTGTGATATACTAACAAAGCGAGCGGCCTGTTGTGACCGAATCGCGCGTCGCGTTACACATGCTGAAATAATCGGCCATATGTCACGCGATGCGGTCACAAGAGGCAGTTTACTCGATTACCATGACACAATTTGCGTGTATTAGATAAACATGTTTTGATGTTGTCCAAAATTGTCACGTCCGATCAGATACGAGTGTTTATAGTGATATACTAACAAAGCGAGCGGCCTGTTGTGACCGAATCGCGCGTCGCGTTACACATGCTGAAATAATCGGCCATATGTCACGCGATGCGGTCACAAGAGGCAGTTTACTCGATTACCATGTCACTATTTGCGTGTATTAGATAAACATGTTTTGATGATGTTCAAAATGGTTGTGTCCGATCAGATACGTGTGTTTATTGTGATATACTAACAAAGCGAGCGGCCTGTTGTGACCGAATCGCGCGTCGCGTTACACATGCTGAAATAATCGGCCATATGTCACGCGATGCGGTCACAACAGGCAGTTTACTCGATTATCATGTCACAATTTGCGTATATTAGATAAACATGTTTTGATGTTGTTCAAAATTGTCATGTCCGATCAGATACGTGTGTTTATTTATTGTGATATACTAACAAAGCAAGCGGCCTGTTGTGACCGAATCGCGCGTCGCGTTACACATGCTGAAATAATCGGCCATATGTCACGCGATGCGGTCACAAGAGGCAGTTTACTCGATTATCATGTCACTTTTTGCGTGTATTAGATAAACATGTTTTGATGTTGTTCAAAATCCGATCAGATACGTGTGTTTATTGTGATATACTATCAAAGCAAGTGGCCTGTTGTGACCGAATCGCGCGTCGCGTTACACATGCTGAAATAATCGGCCATATGTCACGCGATGCGGTCACAAGAGGCAGTTTACTCGATTACCATGTCACTATTTGCGTGTATTAGATAAACATGTTTTGATGTTGTTCAAAATGGTTGTGTCCGATCAGATACTTGTGTTTATTGTGATATACTAACAAAGCGAGCGGCCTGTTGTGACCGAATCGCGCGTCGCGTTACACATGCTGAAATAATCGGCCATATGTCACGCGATGCGGTCACAACAGGCAGTTTACTCGATTATCATGTCACAATTTGCGTATATTAGATAAACATGTTTTGATGTTGTTCAAAATTGTCATGTCCGATCAGATACGTGTGTTTATTTATTGTGATATACTAACAAAGCAAGCGGCCTGTTGTGACCGAATCGCGCGTCGCGTTACACATGCTGAAATAATCGGCCATATGTCACGCGATGCGGTCACAAGAGGCAGTTTACTCGATTATCATGTCACTTTTTGCGTGTATTAGATAAACATGTTTTGATGTTGTTCAAAATTGTCGAGTCCGATCAGATACGTGTGTTTATTGTGATATACTAACAAAGCGAGCGGCCTGCTGTGACCGAATCACGCGTCGCGTTACACATGCTGAAATAATCGGCCATATGTCACGCGATTCGGTCACAAGAGGCAGTTTACTCGATTACCATGTCACTATTTGCGTGTATTAGATAAACATGTTTTGATGTTGTTCAAAATTGTCGTGTCCGATCAGATACGTGTGTTTATTGTGATATACTAACAAAGCGAGCGGCCTGCTGTGACCGAATCACGCGTCGCGTTACACATGCTGAAATAATCGGCCATATGTTACGCGATGCGGTCACAAGAGGCAGTTTACTCGATTACCATGTCACAATTTGCGTGTATTAGATAAACATGTTTTGATGTTGTTCAAAATCCGATCAGATACGTGTGTTTATTGTGATATACTATCAAAGCAAGTGGCCTGTTGTGACCGAATCGCGCGTCGCGTTATACATGCTGAAATAATCGGCCATATGTCACGCGATTCGGTCACAAGAGGCAGTTTACTCGATTACCATGTCACTATTTGCGTGTATTAGATAAACATGTTTTGATGTTGTTCAAAATTGTCGTGTCCGATCAGATACGTGTGTTTATTGTGATATACTAACAAAGCGAGCGGCCTGCTGTGACCGAATCACGCGTCGCGTTACACATGCTGAAATAATCGGCCATATGTTACGCGATGCGGTCACAAGAGGCAGTTTACTCGATTACCATGTCACAATTTGCGTGTATTAGATAAACATGTTTTGATGTTGTTCAAAATAGTCATGTCCGATCAGATACGTGTGTTTATTTATTGTGATATACTAACAAAGCAAGCGACCTGTTGTGACCGAATCGCGCGTCGCGTTACACATGCTGAAGTAATCGGCCATATGTCACGCGATGCGGTCACAAGAGGCAGTTTACTCGATTATCATGTCACAATTTGCGTTTATTAGATACACATGTTTTGATGTTGTTCAAAATTGTCATGTCCGATCAGATACGTGTGTTTATTGTGATTTACTAACAAAGCGAGCGGCCTGTTGTGACCGAATCGCGCGTCGCGTTACACATGCTGAAATAATCGGCTATATGTCACGCGATGCGGTCACAAGAGGCAGTTTACTCGATTACCATGTCACTATTTGCGTGTATTAGATAAACATGTTTTGATGTTGTTCAAAATGGTTGTGTCCGATCAGATACGTGTGTTTATTGTGATATACTAACAAAGCGAGCGGCCTGTTGTGACCGAATCGCGCGTCGCGTTACACATGCTGAAATAATCGGCCATATGTCACGCGATGCGGTCACAAGAGGCAGTTTACTCGATTATCATGTCACAATTTGCGTGTATTAGATAAACATGTTTTGATGTTGTTCAACATTGTCATGTCCGATCAGATACGTGTGTTTATTTATTGTGATATACTAACAAAGCAAGCGGCCTGTTGTGACCGAATCGCGCGTCGCGTTTCACATGCTGAAATAATCGGCCATATGTCACGCGATGCGGTCACAAGAGGCAGTTTACTCGATTGTCATGTCACTATTTGCGTGTATTAGATAAACATGTTTTGATGTTGTTCAAAATCCGATCAGATACGTGTGTTTATTGAGATATACTATCAAAGCAAATGGCCTGTTGTGACCGAATCGCGCGTCGCGTTACACATGCTGAAATAATCGGCGATATGTCACGCGATGCGGTCATAAGCGGTAGCTTGTTTTATTACTATTTGCGTTTGATTGCGATGCGAGTGTTTATAGTGATATACTAATGAAGCGAGCGGCCTATTCTGACTGAATAGCGAATCGCGATCCACATGTTCAAATAAAGTTACGATTTTAAAAACAGTCGTTAATCATTTCAAATCGATAGAGCATTGTTGTAGAAGCTGATGACGAGTTAATTCGAGGACCGACGCGTAGCGGAGGCCCTCGAAAGTACGAGTCCAGCTATTGCACTTTCGGCCGCGGCTTAACACAGTGTTTTTCACGTCTACTTTAAGGAAATTGCAAATAATTATAATTCTTAATCAAAATGAAGTACCTAGGTAATTGAAGATCATAATTCTTATCTAAAAACATAAGAGCGCGGCCCCGCTCGCCGGCGCGGCGGAATAAGCAGGGCTCGCTGACGGCGCTCCTCCCGCTCGATGCCCTGTGATTGGTCGAACTGAACAATCACTATTTCAATGAACAACCACTACTACGATGTAGCATTGTAGTAGTGGTGATTCAGGTGCTACAGCTATTGCCTACTTTCCAGCTTAGTTTTAGACCATCTATTGCCACATTTCCGAGCAGTGGCATGAAAATGTCATGATCATCATCACTATCACATCAGCCGAAAGACGTCCACTGCTGGACATAGGCCTCCCCCAAAGTGTGCCAAAATGACCGGTCCTGCGCCACCCGCATCCAGTGGACTCCCGCGACCTTTACCAGGTCATCAATCAGTCCACCTTGTGAAAATGTATTATACAATAATACAATTGATGGTAAATGTCAATAATTTCAACAGCTGTATACTACAAAGACAATAACAATAAGTGATATTTTGTGAGTATAAATAAGTAACACATTCATTCATTCAGTAAATAAAAAATGCTATTATAGGTAAATGTAATTTTCGTGAAATCTCCTATAATGATATGATGAGATTTGTTTTTGTTAGGGTTCCGTACTCAAAGAGTAAAATATTACTAAGACTCCGCTGTCCGTCTGTCTGTCTGTTTGTCTGTCTGTCACCAGGCTGTATCTCATGAATCATGACATTTTTCACGGATGATGTATTTCTGTTGCTGCTATAACAACAAATACTAAAAAACAGATTAAAATAAATATATATATATATATATAATGGTACGGAATCCTTCGTGCGTGAGTCCAACTCGCACTTGGCCGGTTTTTTTAGAAAATTGATATCTACGGGCTATTATTGTAAACTATTTTTATATTATAATGGATTTACATGTCACCTTGGGCTGATTAGTTAAATGCGTAATAAGGAGATATTTTGCATATTGTAAATTAGGATCTTATTGAAATAAGTCTGGAAATAATAGCATATATAGGTTTATGGATAAAAAAAACAGATGTATTATACGTACATTTTAAAATAATTGATAAATACATATATAAATAAAAATAAGGGATTGGAATAAGCTGGACCATGAATAATAATTCCGGCCGAGCTTATTTCAATCCCTTATAACAGTCAATTCTCAATCCTCTAGAAACCAATGGCAATTGGCATTGTCAGTGGAATGTAATCGATCGTCAACAGAGACACACTCACCGTTCGCTGTACACTGGAATCTCTGCATTACAGCTCGCAGAAAGGCCAATCAGCAGAAAAGACGGTTCGCTCGCGCCGCCCGGTCGACCTGTGAGTTGAACAGTATGGTAACAGTCACCCTTACGAATCTCTTGTCCAAAACCACTCGCCGCAATACGTCGGCTGCAGTTACATTCAGTATTGCCATTGGGTCCCTCTTGCCGAGTGCTACTCGCGTGATTTGTCCTTGGACCCAACATCGTTCCGTATTAAACGGTCTGCCGTCTTTATGTCAATCCAAACAGCGGCGACCGACTCATCCACTGCCGATTGTTATAAAACTGATATCACATCTCAGACTACCGAGTCATACATCAAGCGCAGCTACGCAAACAATGCAATGGTAAATTTAAAGACATACATTCCCCCTGTAAGGATCCATAAAGACATATAGTGATTATTTTCACACAACAATCAACAACAACATACATTGCCACAGACTCCTTGCAATATTGTTTTCATATCTCACTCGTTAATGTTGTGATGAATGTATGAAAGAAATAAATAAAAAACACACAGCGTGCAGCGACATCGACATGATTAAGTATACATTATACGATTTATATTTACATTTATTATCTACATATTTACACAACCAGCTTGCTGACGGTGATGAACAATTTAACAATGCATTTATAGAGGAAGCTCTTATTCTTTTACAATAACTGCGGATATACGATATTATTTGCCATAAATCTGTTATTGGATACCCTAGCTGTGTGAGTCAATATTTTGATTTTATCTCTGCTTTGAACGCGACCTAATGCTACGTACAGTTGACCGTGACTAAAGACATCGGATCTCAAGTCGACACCTACGCGATTGATGGTCTGGCCCTGACTTTTGTGAATTGACATTGCGTAGCACACCTGCAACGGAAACTGTTTCCTCATCATTTCGATCGGACTGCGGCGATCGATCGGGGCTTTGAAATGAATGCGCGGAATTAAATAGTCCTGTGTTTGATTGGGTTTGCGGACTTTGATGAGGGAAGGTGTGGCAGCGACTACTATGACTTTGGTCCCGTTTAATAAGCCATCCGCAAAACTAAGATTACGAGTAACCATACATACACACCCTACTTTGAGTACTAAATCGTACTCCGGGACACCATTAGGTTGCAGTCTATTCAATGCGTCATTACCGAAGAACAGCTCGTCGGAGCCTTCACTAACGACGTTATCAATGGAGAAGAAATGCATTTCCCCATTCGGCAATCGACTCATCATCTTGCTGTTTATCTCTTTCACGCCAACATTGTGGGTGCAAAGGATCGCTCTGCCTGCGCAGACGTCAGGCTCTTCCAGTACGGCAAATGGGAAAACGAAATCTATGAGATCGCTCACACTCGTTACGTGTGAAATTTCGGAAAGGTCAATTAAATTTTGAAAAGTGCGCCCTACTTTGACCTTTTCCGTAGGAAGTTGATTCGATCCCAACTTTAATAAAAATTGAGCAAATTCGGGATCATCTGTCTGACGTTGGGATGTCGTCAGAGAGAAGGTTTTTAATTTATCCCAAAGAGGTGATGATTTCACCGAACAGTTTATGACGTCAGAATCTGTTTGCGCATTGGTCACTACCGGTGGAATCTGACGGAAATCACCGGCGAATATTACGAGTTTACCACCGAAAATCTCGTCCGAGTCCATGAGGTCTCTGAGCGACCTGTCCAACATGTGTATCAAATATTTGTGAGCCATAGGGGCTTCATCGTAGATGATGACGCCCGCATTGCGAATGAGTTCCCCCCGTTGAGAACTCTTAGTGACGCTCCAGTGTGCAAGATCGTCCACCAGATCGATGGGGAATCTAAACATTGAATGTGCGGTCATTCCATTTGGATAGTTTTGGGCGGCAATGCCCGAGCTAGCCGTACACAGAACGACGCCTTTAAATTCGCCGCGCACGCGCGATGTTATTAAATTTAACAATAACGTCTTACCCGTACCTGCCGGACCATCAACGAAGATTGCGTTGTTGTTTTGAGCGCGGAATTCTTTATTAGTTACGAGCTTGTTTACGTAATCGTACACGGCCCGTTGATCAACTGATAATTTTTGTTCCCATTCCTGAACGAATCGATCCAGGTGCTCCTGATCGTATTCGATGTATTCCCGGCCTAGTTCTGTGGTATCGTCGTGTACCACTGGTAATCCCTGATCACGCAAACTGCTACCGTGCTTGCGCAATAATCTACCTATTATTACGAGACTTTTCTCGTGGGCCCTATCCACTAACTCCGATCCTAACCTTTTGATGAAATCTTCGCTCAGTTGATCTTTGAATGTATCCCACAATGACGCGACTGGGATTCCGTTCGCGGCTAACATGACAATAAAGTGGCGTAAACGCGGCGCAGTCATAAAAGTAGAAGCTTCCTGCATTGCTGTGATGTACTCTGATTCGTCATCAGCCATTCCGACCGCTCGCGCGGCTTCCTGGAATGTGGTGCAATCGGCACCGCCAAGCCTGATGAGGTCATCATAACTACGGCACGGATACGCGGACAAGAGTACACGCAGATAAAATTGTTCACCTCGATTCGGAGCGACCCAGAACATACGTGCTACAACTTCTCCCCTTTGTCTATGCGTGATGAATCTACCGTTTGAAAGTTCATGTATTTCCACGTTTTTCGTATTTTTTGGACGGCTCGGATGATCTATGTACTCTTCGTAAAAATCAATATATTTCAGACGGTCAAACTTCTCACCCGGCGGTCTCGCGAAATAAGTGAGCAGGAGTGAACCTGATCGCTCCGCAGCATGATCTGCGTCATCCGAGTGGAAGAAGACCGCCTGTTGGTTTTTCAAGTGAACGGGGAGTTGGTAAACAGTTGGTGTGCGGCCTACAATATGAAATTCAAATACTCGCCACGCCGCGTCGCACGAACCTACATAACGTTTTGTAACGTACGTTTCAATCTCGTTATTTTTCAACTCTTCCGGCACTAATGCAACTCGAGCTTTGTCGACGCCTTTTGTGATATATTTAAAGAGGTATTTAATCATCGAACGCGCCGAAGTTGCTTCTAAATTTATGTGGCAGTCATACTTCAGCAGCAAGGCGGCATTGTAGGGAGCTACCCACAAATCGTTAACTATGACTTCTCTATTGCGATACTTAATGGTCGCTTCATTTTTACTATCGCGGCGCAAATGTGTAAAACCTTTATCATCGCAATAGGTGACTTCCGTTTCTTTCTTAGGGAAATAACGGGTACATTTTTTTAACTCGCCATCCCAGCATTGCAAGTCTGTACGGTAATTAAGTCCGCACGGTCCGTGTATCATATGTCTCAGAACCGCTGCGCGGAGTCTGCCTTCTGCCTCTGTCGGGCTGGGAATATCTGCCCGTATAAAACTGTCGATGTCGACATTTTGTACGGGACCACCGCCTTCTACTCTAAACGCAATATGGGCGTGAGGAAGACCTCTTTTTTGAAACTCAATTACGTGCAGGACGTATACGTATTTTCCAAAATAATTACCATTTTTCTGTTTAATGTCTTGTAAAAGTTGCAGAAGTTTCAATTGAAATACCCGTGCACAGACAATAGGTGAGGGATTTTGACCCGCCGGTGTTGATTGTTGTATTTCCGGCCATTTTGGGTTACATGTCATTGTTAAGAAAAAGGATGGCGCGCCCAGTCTATTTAACAAAGCAATTGCATCTAAATAATGCTTTTTCATGTAACGATCACCACCCGTAAATGTGCACGGCAAATATACGCGACCAGGTACAATGCCGCCTTCGCCTTGTATGGTTTCGTCTGAAATTATTTCCTGAAGCGGGGCTACTCTGAGTCCTCCGCCATCATTTCTTGCAGTTTGCTTACGGTGAAAGAATTTCAATCGCTCTTCTAAAATTCTACACTGCATATCGACCAGCCACTCTTCTGACAAACGACCCAGTTGCGAAAACCGCGGTTCAGAAAGCAAAAGGCATCTGACGTACTTGACTTGCGCTAATTTCCCACCACTTTTATCTTTGACACCGATTGTCCATCCTACTTCTCCATTCGGGTATAGTAATGGATATTGAAAACTCTCGTACAGTTTGTCCATTATATCTACTGTATGAGGTTTACTGCCACCGATTTTCCAAATCACTATGCAACGCGGTATATATCTTTCTGTTTCTGTACTAATTATGGCGGCTACTTCATTACCGACGGGTCGATCTCCTAAAATGTTACCGTCACGAGGACGCGACGAGCGAGTGTCGAAAATTAAATGAGCCTGTTCCGATGTTTGCAGACTTAATTGTTTAAAGCAATCTATATACGGATTCACTTCGTGTAGGTAATGCGTAATCGATCTAATAACGTCCGTATTGAGACTTTGTCCATTAGCGATTCTTTCGCGTTCACTGCTATCTTCAATATAGAGACCAATCGGATTGGTTGACCCGGTATAACTCAAATCGAAAATGCGATGATAAATACGGCCCTGAACTTTTACGAAAGAAATACCGGCGCCGGGGTTTTGAAAACCATGCGTGGTTCCTAGAGCACTAAACGCGAACAAATTATTATAGGCTCGCGACCTCTGAAGGAAAGATGGATCCGTATAGAAGTCCTCATTGAGCGGAGCGTATTCTTGTGTTTTGTATATACCGCCTCCGCCACAGCACCATTTTTGCCGAGTTTTCTCTTCTTCGAAGAGTGGTGCTTTGCAATGATCACATTTATATATGTCGGTACCGAACAAAGAAGTCTTCTTGAGGGAAAAGGTGTTAATGGCGTTGAGTTCATCGTCGCATCGCTGGCCTATAAGCTTAGTCGAGTCGCGTAAATTACTATCGACGTTCCTACTGTTTTCTTCATAGCGAGCCGTTGCTGACCTATGCACTTCTGGATTCTGTTGCGAGTATCGGTTTACTGCGTCTCTGTTTATTTGGGGATTTTCTTGTGTGTATCGGGTTGCTGCGGCGATTTTTTCCTTTCGGTTTTGTATATAATATCTTTTCGCGGCTTTCTTATTCACTCGCGGATTTTTTTTCGCGTACTTTTGGACAGCTTTACAGCTGGCATTTTTAACTGTAACGTTCGGCCCCCTTTTCTGTTTTCTGGGTCGTCCGCGCGGTTTTTTTTCTTCAACTTCGGTATCCATCGTTGGAGTGTCAGTTAGAGGTGCCAAAACAACAGTCGGTTTTAAATATGACAGTTTTAAATCTGATGCATATTGCGCGATATCATTGGCTGACAATTCTGCAATCGGTAATCTCTCTAATACTACTACCGGTTTCAAAGTTGTAAATTTTGGATCCAAAGTGGGGTCTTTGCTCATGACCTCGTTCAATTTTGAAGCCGAAAGTCTCTCTAACCTAACTATCGGTTCGCGATGTGGCATTTTTATTTCCGAATATACTACCGCGATTTTGTCGATTGTATATTGTTCTATTTTATGAATGACAACCCCCCACTCTGATGGTAATTTTTTAAACAATATTTTAGCAAGAGCTTTGATAGAAGAGCATCGAAAGAATCGCGCTAGATTTTCGTTGTACCTATCAAAATGACATTCATTCGATTTATCAACTGCGTGACTGTTGAAATAGTAATACTCATTATTATGACGCCAAAACGATGTAGTGTTACTGAGCCCCGTGAATAAGTAAGAATCGGTCGCGTCAGAATGGTCAGCATTAAACACGTCGTCCCGAAGGATTGATTCTAAATTGTTTAATTCCGCGTCCAAATTTGGAGAATTTGGATACAAACCATTACTTTTCCAATCGATGGATATTTTGGCCAAATGGTTCCCTACTTGTATTCCGTCAGAAAGCTGCGACAACTCCTCTGGAAAGCAAAAAACGTGTCTATGTCTCGTGTCCAATGGACGCAAACGGAGATAGAGGAGATCTCCGAATTTAAGTATCATGTCAATATCCGCAGTACTAAAAACATCGCGTTCACTAATGCAAGAATGTATACAAGCACATGCCGACATCGCTACACACTGTGCGTTATTACCTAAGAATCGGCGAGTGTCACCCTGATGCGTAGTGCCTAGAATTGATTTCGATAAATTTAATAACATAAGATTATAAAAGTTATGATTATATTAACGTTTTTAGGGTTCCGTACTCAAATAGTAAAACGGGACCCTATTACTAAGACTCCGCTATCCGTCTGTCTGTTTGTCTGTCTGTCCGTCTGCCAACAGGCTGTATCTCATGAGTCGTCTCCCATAAAACAAACGTGATTTTTTGCCGTTTTTATAGATAATGGTACGGAACTCTTCGTAGACGATCCGACTCGCACTTGGCTGGTTTTTTATTTTTTTTACCTACTGCTAAATATGAACATGTTAAGTACCCATGTCAATCGTTAGAAGTACTCGGCGATAAATATTGCACACCGGTATTTTGGTAAGAGATTCGGCTAATTTCGGTTTCGTAGTGCATTGTCACACATTGCCTATGTAACGTTCGTCAGTCGTTGTCAGTTGCAATAAAGTACGGTCGCATAGAGTTGTTGAAACCCCCCAACTATAAATATTACGTATCGGAAGACGACAGTTTAAAAAAAAAGAAGTTCAATGTAAGTCATTGTACTCATTATTTTAAGATGGTTCAAGAGCGAGTTGCAAAATAGCCACTGAAATTTCAAGAAAAACTTTGAACAATATATTAAACGAAGTCAATAGGTACTGAGGCACCTTCCATTTCAGTTAAGTTTGCCACTACGAAAATAGGTAGACCGAAAAAGCAATTTTATTTATATATATACGGTGTACGATTTTCACTTAAGATTTAATGAACTGTCTACAGTAAAATTATTAAGAGCGTAATTATCTGAGTTTATTAATTAAAGACTTTGACAAAAATAGTTCATTAGCTTGGATTTTCAGTACACTAAAATGGAATTTAAGATAATTGAAAAGTTCTTAGGGAAAAGCACGATATAGGTAATAAGACTCAAACGAATTGAATACCTACCTCGTTAGATACAGCTCTCTATAGATATCCAAAGTTTATATGTCATCGATTTAACGTAAACTAATAAAGTATATAATGTGCAGTATTTAATATAAAATGTAACTTAATAAATAGGTACGATGATTGATGGACGGTCGCCAGTGTTTAGAAATAGTCGTAAAAAGCCAATTGTCTCTTTTCAAAGACTGATGTGCAATATGTATCGCCGGGTACAGTTGATCGATAGAATATTACTATATTTCTCCTAATAAAGAATGCGATAAAATTGACAATAATATCTATCGATCGGTGCTTTAACCGTATATTATGATTTGAAACAAAATACACACCTACCAAACAACCGAACAAAAATTTCTTATGCAGGATAAATCGCCAGTAACTGGTATACTCATACAAAAAATTTACTCTATTCACCAGTCATAGAATTCATTTTAGTACAAGGTTTTAATTATTGGCCACCCTGCAATAACTGGCCACGTTATACTAAATTGAGTTCTATTGTAGGTGAATAGAGTTCAATTTTAGAATGAATTGGCCAGTTTCTGGCAATTTACCCTGCCTAATATAATATAAGTTTCTGTCAAAAATTTCATTTTTGGTACAAGCTTTTATTGCCTACTGTAGGTACTTTTCTGCATACCATCATCAACTACTCATTAAGACGATTCTAACGAGCCCAAACTCGATGGGGCTGTGTCGTTTAATTGAGGAGTTCCTATGGCCACCTTCCAGGTCCAGCATCATAATACTGCATTGTCATGCGATATACATATGCTTGCAAAATTTCAGCTCAATTGGATAACGGGAAATGACTGAAAAATGGATTGCAATTTTTTACGGACAACTTACTTAAGTACATACTTACATATTTACATATGTACGAGTACATACGAACAGTGCAAGTTAATATAAAGCTTGTAAAAATTAAACAATTACGTTTAATAGATGAATCATCATCATCATCATACCAGCCGAAAGACGTCCACTGCTGGACATAGGCCTCCCCCAGAGAGTGCCACAATGGCCGGTCCTGCGCCACCCGCACCCAGCGGACTCCCGCGACCTTTACCAGGTCATCAGTCCACCTTGTGGGGGGCCTACCCACGCCGCGCAAGCCGGTACGTGGTCGCCACTCGAGAACCTTTCCGCCCCAACGGCCATCGGTTCTACGTGCAATGTGCCCCGCCCACTGTCACTTAAGTTTAGCAATTTGGAGGGCTATATCGGTTACCTTGGTTCTGCTGCGGATAGCCTCATTTCTGATGCGATCACGCAGAGAAACTCCCAGCATAGCCCTTTCCATTGCCCTTTGAGTGACTTTGAGCCTTCTTATGAGGTCAATAGTAAGCGACCACGTTTCTGATAATAGATGAATGTATTGAAATTATAAAACCGGTCAAGTGCGAGTTGGACTCGCGCACAAAAGGTGCCTTAGCGTAATTTATAAAAAACCAGCCAAGTGCGAGTTGGACTCGCGCACGAAGGGTTCCGTACCATTATCTATAAAAACGGCAAAAAAAATCACCTTTGTTGTATGGGAGCCCCCCTTAAAAAAATATTTTATTTTGTTTTTAGTATTTGTTGTTATAACTCTCTAGCTATCACGGTTCTTGAGATACAGCCTGGTGACAGACGGACGGACGGACGAACGGACGGACGGACAGCGAAGTCTTAGTAATAGGGTCCCGTTTTACTCTTTGAGTACGGAACCCTAAAAACGGCAAAAATTCACGTTTATTTTATGGGAGTCCCCTCAAATATTTATTTAATTCTGTTTTTTATTATTTGTTGTTATAGCGGCAATTGAAATACATTGTACCTGTGAAAGTTTCAACTGTCTAACTACCAAGGTTCATGAGATACAGCCTGGTGACAGACGGACAGATAGACAGACGGACGTACAGCGGTGTCTTAGTACCTAATAGGGTCCCGTTTTACCCTTTGGATACGGAATATACGTGTTTTATTTAAACATTCATTTTTGTTACAATTTTTTATAGCCGTCTGTATGTTTTGCATATTGAGGTACAATACTTTTTGTGTAGCTGTATAAAAATTGAAGATAATCGGCTTGACTTTATCATTTTAGATTATATAGTCAGCATTGTGATACCATACTATATTTTTAATTATCATATGTGTACACTACGGTGTAATCTTTCCATGTTGCAAACGCAATAAACCATATTTTTACAAGCTTTATATTAACTTGCACTGTTCGTATGTAAGTATGTAAATATGTAAGTATGTAAGTTGTCCGTAAAAATTTGCAATCCATTTTTAGTCGCTTCCTGTTATCCAATTGAGCTGAAATTTTGCAAGAATATGTATATCGCATGACAATGCAATATTATGATGACTTGGAGCTGATCTGATGCTGTACCTGGAAGGTGGCCATAGGAACTCCACAATTAAACGACACAGCCCCATCGAGTTTGGGCTCGTTAGAATCGTCTCAATGAGTACTTGATGATGGTATGCAGACAAGTACAGTCGGCAGTAAAAGCTTGTACCAAAAATGAAATTTTTGACAGAAACTTATTTTAAAGTATATGAATGGGGTCATGAACAATTTTGCTATAGAAAAATAAAGTTTAAACTTACCCGAAACTATACAGCAATATTCATCTAATGAACGCGGTTGGTCTGTAAAAACGAAATAAATTAAATTACTTTTATATGATAGGATGGAAAATACTATAGGTACCTATATGTATCTTATCCCCTTGTACCTATAACAACTTTTTATAAGGATTTTAATTTGGAGGAAGGAAAAAAGAAGTAAGTAAAGTATTAGGCTATTAATGTTATCATCACATCTTGGAATTTGAACTTTTGTAATGGTAAAATGGCATATTTATATTTTTGTTTACAGGTATGTACTGAAAGGTCATTTTGATTTCATATATCAATACATTAAGTAGGTACATGACAACAAAATGCGCTAGATGCAGGTGGCGGGGAGGCTTATGTCCAGCAGTGGACGTATTTCGGCTGATATGATGATGATGATGATGATGATGACAACAAAATAAAGTTATAGGTTAGTGAAATGTGAATACCTAGGTGTAGGTAAGAGTAATTTGAAGATTTCCTTTACCAATAATGTATAGAATGCATCTTCGTGATGGAGATAGGCAATATTTTATCACGCGTTTCCATTTGAGTTCTTTGTATATACGCAGGTGAAAACGCAAGGACAGGTTAGTAGTTAAATTGTCCCAAGGGCAGTTAGTAGTTAAATTGTCCAATATATGCGCTATAATCCATCGCGGCTATCGCTGCTTTAATAGGTGATCTCGCGCGTAAATTCAATTGCTACGTATGTGTTATAAAATTAATATGTATATAGCTATTAATTTGTACAAATAAATAATAATTTACCTGTGTTATCAGACGTAGGCGCGGTTGAAGAAGAGAGACGCTTGGAGCGACGAACGGCGGGAGATTCGAATTCGCGTTTCATCTGAAATATTTGTTGTCAAACCTTAGCTATGTGTAATTATATTTATAAGTTCGAAATTATATTAAAAAAATACATAATAACCATTAACCAACCTTGAAACAGTCCTCGTAAGTACGTATCGTATGGTTTTTGTTATTCTGAAACAAATTAAGTGTAGGTATTATGTAATTTTATAGAATATGGTTTTATCAAAAGCACGCTTTTCACAATCAAAATGGCGTTGCATACAAAAATTTTCCTCTACAATTGTTTAAATGTTTTCATTTAACTAATTATTAGGTAGTCTTAATGGGCATTTATATTACAAACATTCAAAATATTAGCCTGGCAGGAAATTTCATTTGGATTTTACAAGTACTAAAACCAACTACAGGAAATGGAAAATTATAATTTAATTGAATTTTTAGAGAAAACAATCACTCACCGTTTCAAACGAAGGGCGGGAATGGCGTTGCTTTTTTTTTCCTCTAATCGCAGTGAATGCGCCACATAAAGCCGGCCGCACATGGAATACAATTTATTGTTAAATATAAAGGTTTAATATTTTTTCAATTGAATGAATACATATTAATATGAGAATTAAGATTAATTTAAACCAATGTGGATTTTATAACTGAAAAAAAAAATTAATGAATTCTTCTACTGTACCTATGAAGGTAAGGTACATTACTTTGTAACACCGTAGGTGTCCATTAAAAATAATTAGGCATAATTTGATGATCTCTATAAAAAAATGTAAAATATACAAGAGCGCATAACAGTATTAACAAACCACCAAATATGTTAACTTTGAATCATGGTAAAACATGTTATGATGAAGACGGACCGGACCGTCCAAAGGTTTTGGACGTTGTTATTCGGAAATGGCGTGTTTGTTAGTACGTTAATATTCTAAACGGTTTTGTAAGGTGGTGGACTCCTATTATTGTTTTGTTTATTTTTAAAATTAAGTGAAAAAAAAATTGATGGATGCAACTGCTTGCCTTTTCATGTCCCTCATGCTGTTGCATTACACTACATAAATTTAAAATCATTTTCAAATTAAAATTGAAAATTGTATTTATTCAGTTAACATAATCCAGTTTGTTAGTACAGATGACAGTTAGGTACATTTATATTAAATTCAAAACTTAATTTCTAAATTCGATTTGACCGTTTTAATCAAATCTAATGGTATCGCGTATTTTTAAGAATGCATTGTGGCTGACTCGCCGTCTGCTTAGGACTGAGGGCCTACCGCGAACGGCATTCGAAGTTTTTCCTCTCTGTCGCACTTATGTACGAACTCGTAAGTATGACAGAGAGGGGAAACATCGAATGCCTTTCGCGGTAGGCCCTCTGATGCTGCTTTCTTTCGGAAAATGACGTGTAAACCATCCGTGCGGATATCCGCAAACATCGTTGACGCGCTGCAGTAGCGTGGCAACCCCAATAGCTCTTTAAAGTCATTGTTATATCGACATTTGTTCGAAAGCATATTTTTTCGAATCTCATAATAGATAGGTACCAAAAACCATGTTCCGGTGAAGGAATTTTAAACATTTAGAAATATCTTATAAATGCTCGTTTCAGACACATTTGACACGTTTCAGTCTCTTCGGAATTTTTCTGTGCTCCCCATCCAGAGTCATTATTCATTTATACAGCTTGACCAATCATCTGGAAAAATGAAAAAAAAATTACATTAACTTTATTCATGACAAAATGTAGGTAATTGCGGAAGGTTTGCGGCATGCTTTATAATTTTAATTTTATTTTACAGTATTGCCAGTAATGAAAACAATTAATTTCCTTTATGCAATAACTATACCATTATAAAAATAATTAAAAAAATATATTTTACATATAATATAGTTACATACATGCTGTTTTTATTTTTAAGAATAGAAATTCAACAATTTGTAATTTACAAATTAATGGTTTTGTTATTTTGTAACTTTTATGGGGGTCTACTTATGTCATGATTTGTCAGCGCCAATTTGATAGAAGCTGACTAATTCCTATCATTTGGAGGCATGTTGCGCAACTGATCCAATTGTCAAACGAGTTTTACTGAAAAATTGCATGTACTTATTGTCGGATTGTTGCATCTGTACGACACACCCAATTATGACTTCGACAATTGTACTGACAAATTGTGGTGAAATCTTATAATGTGTAGATCCCTTTATGTAATGAAAACTTTTTACTCTGGCAATAAAGAACGATTTAAAATGTCAAAGCAAGTTTCAAATCTTATCGGATACAACATAAACTAACATACGAACAAGTTGTTTTAAATATGAACGCGTAAGTGTGAATGTAAGTAGATCTTTGTATATATTACTATATTCTTGTGTTTATTTCAAACATATATGTCTTATATTTATATGTATAAAAATACAACAATGTTACTCAATTGCATAACCTAATAAACTTTGTGTTTTTTTCTCTTTACAGATAAACTAAGCATAATACTACAGTAGTGTCCATATTGTGCGGTAGACGAAGCTAAAAAAGATGCAGCACTGCAGGCATATCTTGTTTTGCAGCTTTCCTTCAAGTATATCTCATCAATCACTGAGTAGCTGTAATGAAGTACACAAGAGTTGCTGGATACATGGAGGGTTTCTCTAGAGGAGAACGGAATGCGCATAAGCCGAACAAAAACCGAGTACCTTAACTGCTACCTTGATGACAATCAACACCGTGCACAGGCCACTTTTACACTTGATGGTGTACACCAACTGCCAAAAGCTGAAAAATAAAAATTCTTAGGCTCTATCATAAGTGAAGACGCAAAAATTGAGGCAGATGTTACACACCGAATCAATGTTGGATGGCAAAAATGGCGCTCACTTTCTGGAACAATGTGTGATAAAAGGATGAAGAAAGTTGTACAAGACTGTAATAAGACCTGCACTGCTTTACGGGTCAGAATGTTGGCCAACCACTAAGGCACAAGAACAAAAAGTGCATGTCGCGGAGATGCGTATGCTTAGATGGGCAGGTGGAGTGACCCTGGAGGACAGAGTAAAAAACACTCATGGCAGAGGATCTTTTTAAGTAGCACTGGTAAGCGAGAAAATGACTGAAAGACGTCTGCGCTGGTATAGTCACGTCATGCGGAGGCGAGACACTCACATGGTCAAGGTGGCGTTAGGTCTAGACACCAAAAAGAAAGGACCCGGAAGACCCCCGACTACTTGGTCGACGCCGATCCCCAAGGATCTGGACAATCATAACCTGACGGAAGCCACATCGCTAAACAGATCCATCTACAGAAGGATGACCAGAAGAGCCAACCCCAAATAGAGATGGGAAAAGGTCAAGAAAGAAGAAGAAAAGATATCTCATCAATCAGTGATCACTCATTTAGATGCAAAAACATTTGACATCACGTTGACTCTTTAATCTTCATGTACAGCATGAATGCTTTGATAGAGGACCTTAGCAGTGCCAGGGTTGGCTGTTGTGCGGCAAAGGAAATGGTCAATAACATTAGTTACGCCTATGATAATTTATTATGATGCTGTTGGGGCCCATTGCGTGTGCTTTCGGTATCTTGCTTGCCGAATGTAAGAGGTACGCGGTTATCCATGGCCTCGGGTACAATACGACTAAAATTAAAGTAATTGTTTCAGGCACTTGATCGAAAAGGTTCCTAATATATATTTGAACGGAATCCCTTTGAAAAGAAGCACAAGTTTTAAGTACCTGGGTCACTGAATGGCTATCCCACAATGTTGATTATTTACTTTATTTATATAAACATCTGATACAGATATGTCATGTTGCTATTGAGGGGTAGTGCAGGGCATTTGCTGTGCGGGGTAACATGTTGGCCCGCAGGTTTACCTGCAGCACCTATTCTTCATGGGATTGCCAGTAGGCTAGATTGCCCCATAGCGATGCACTGGGATAACCTCGGTTTACACTTGTTGCCTCATTTTGTTTTATAGTTTTTGGAATGACATTTCTAATTTAATTGATAAATATTGGTGTTTCTGCAGTATTTGACATGTTTATGTAATTCAATTTAATTTATTTTCTTCTATATTAATTAAATTTTTATACTTTTTGTAAAACTGTAAGATGTAGACAATTAAGTATCTGAAATTAAATGATTAATAATGATAACTAATTTTAACATGTATGATACAATACATGTTTAATATTTTTAGGACATTGGTTCACTCAGTACAATGTATCTAGTTCTGATTGGCCATCTACTTAGGATAAACATGTAGAGTTTTTCCTCCAGCCAGGACACTGGAAACTTGATGATAAAGCAGTTATTTATTTGAAATGCCACTTGTATGCAATGTTTAACAATTATTATCTCCTGTCACGTTGCTGTTGTGAATGTAATGTGTTCATTATTTCTTCCATATGACATATAGAAATAAAGGAATCTTCATTTGTTTTACCTTGACGATGTAAAAATATTATGCTTAGTAATTATTTCTTTCACATCACATGTAGAAAATAAGGAAATAATATTATTTTTTTGTTCTATTAAATTATTGGGTAATAAAATATGTTCTTTAATTTTTTTTGTGCCTTTTTTATCTTTATAAGTTTCAGCCAAAGGAAATTATGACTTTCTAAAAACTTGAATGATTTATTATTATCTAAAATGCAGGTATTCCGATTATTCATAGTTCATAAATTAGGTTGTCGTTTTTTTTACAGGTACATAGGTACCTACTTAAAAATTCAATTGTTACATATAATAGGTAGTTAGTTGCAACCACTTAAAAGACGCTACACTACCTATAAACGGTCTTTTAGATCCACAATAGGTGAATGTTGAATATTTAAAGATTTTTTGGTAGATAATAGAAATGAAATTGATTTGACTATGTAAGTAAGTAAAAAGCCAGATTATGTGAATGAGGTATACCTATTTGGCATAATGTAGCAATTCAATGTACCTGCCACTGCTTAAAGGATGACACTACTGCTCTACTTACAATATATATAGAGTCCGGCCCATGCAACGGCAGATACTCTTTCACCGGGTTCCCTATACATTTCTCTATCAGACAGCGGCGTAGTAGTGCCACCAATTAGATTTGCGCTGGAAACATGATGATAATAATTGAGATTTTTCACTGCTAAGAATCAATCAGTTAGTGGGCGCTTTCCGGTAAGCTTTGTTCCGGAAAGTCTCAAATGGTTTGAGGCTTGAGCCCTTCATCATCATCATCATATCAGCCGAAAGACGTCCACTGCACTACATAGGCCTTCCCCAAGGAGTGCCAAAATGACCGGTCCTGCGCCACCCGCATCCAGCGGACTCCCGCGACCTTTACCAGGTCATCAGTCCACCTTGAGGGTGGGCCTACCCAAGCCTCGCCTTTCGGTACGTGGTCGCCACTCGAGAACCTTTCCGCCCCAACGGCCATCGGTTCTGCGTGCAATGCCCTTGGAGCAACTCAATTGGAGCAGTATTTCGTTGCAGAAAATCGCAGACATATATTTTAATTAAATTACTGCTTTTTAGGTAGGTATCTGATGTTTTTTTTCTGGTAATAAGTAAGATTGTCAGAGTTCCCGAGGATACGCAGTTTTATGTTGAGAGAGAAGAACCTGCATTTGTTTTTAGGTGTCAGATAACGCTTATGATTCGTCTGAGAGATGATCACATAACTTTTCGAACGCACGTTAAGACAATTCAACTGGGCGTTTTGCTTAACATCAAAAATAATAAAAAAATTAAACCATTTATTTCAGGCATCTAACGCCCATAGTAACAAATACCTTAAAGACTAACATACATACAAAAATATTATAAAATTAAATCCTAATTATTTAGACGACATAACAGCGCGGCGTCAAAAAGTGACATATAGATATACCTACCTCACATACATACATAAGTACAATGCGTTACGTGATCGACCAGCTGGTGTCAAAAGGAGGTCTGTTTGTTTGTCACCGTCGTAATAATATAAATAAAAAAAAAAGAACAGTTTAGCTGACCAGCGCAATGTGCTTATTAATTGCTAATTAATTCATTTATTTATTCAACCAACTTGGATCATACACTTAAATACTATACATTATTTCCCATTACATGCAGTGCACTGCAATGGTTTAGGTAGGCACTATCCAACCTGCCTGCAAACATTGCCAGAATGCTGTTGGTGCTGACCCTTACCCTAGTGAGCAGCGATGCGGTTTTTTTACGTATTATGGCAGAGAAATTGCCGACGCGCTGCAGCAACGAGACAGCCCCATCAGCACTCTGAATGCATTATTGTACTGCACTCGCAAGACGCCGTACTGTTTTTGCGTGTAGTTCACACAAAGGCTACTCGTATAAAAAGATGTGCAATATGCTCTAAACAAAGTAATTTTTACTGCTGTTGAGCTTCGAGCGAACCTGCGGGCAATCATGTTTGCTCTAACAGCCAGCGCCCTGCGCTTCCTTTCGACGTCGGCGCCGTCCTTGAGGTCAGAGGTGATTATGTGGCCCAAATATTTAAATTGACTGACTAATTTAAGTGGACCACCATTCAACTTTAAAACTGGAACCGTGGACGGACACTTCCCTCTGACTCCAAACACCATTAGCTCACTCTTCGAAGAGTTATATTTAAGTCCACATGAGAAATAGCGTATTGCTCACAGACCGCTATGAGTTTGGCGAGACCACATGGGGACGCGTTCAGCAGTACCATATCGTCCGCGTAGCTAATGTTGTTAACGAAAACGCCTTCCACGTGACAACTGATATGTGTAGGTACTGCTGAGCTCGGCAATTAGTGCATTCACGTATAAGTTGAAGAGCTTCGGTGAGGATAAGCCCCCCTGCCTCACCCCACACTCCAACGTATACTGTTCCGATAGAGACCCTGCCCATCGAACGCTATTGACCTGTCCTCTGTACCAGAATGTAAAAATTGATATGAGTTCCTTATATCACGATAACAATGACCAGCAACCAAAGGTCAAGTGACTCAGAGGCAATTTTGTAAAAAACGGGACGGAATACTATTAAGTACAGTAGATTTCACTTTGGTATGTATTAACCAATTCGACGCCACGCATTTGGTACAGCATTTTCCGCTCTGTAGCGGTAAGTGCATGTACATAGTGGTTTGACTTGTACGGGAATCACCGTTCTTGAACAGCACTAACAAATTCGAAATGCAAAATCGAATATCTATTTCAATTCCGTACAAAAGTAGGTATCAACACAGAGTGCGCCTTTATACAATCGGATCTTAAACGCCTGAGCTTCGAATATTAGGAAAACACGTCATGTCCGATTTTGTTTTCTATGCCGGTCAGTATAGAGATTCAAAGGAGGGAGGTACGTTGCAAAAGGTAGTGTAGTATTTTTTTTTCTTATATCGTATTTGATTCAACTAAGTAAATACCAAAAATGCTCGTGATGTGTGTCCGCGTGGGCTCGCCCTTCGGCCCTCGGGGTCGCGTAGAGAGCGAGCTCTGAAGAGACGGGTCGGGCCTTCGGCCCTATGCGGAGCGCGCCGCGGTACTTGACTTTATTATTCAAAATCTGCCAGTGATAATTGTTTTTGTATATCCAAGGAAAAGGAAAGTGAAATTCCGCTATGGGAAGGGAAAAGCGGTAGGTATTTTTAAAAAAGAGACCTCGCACTCGTGTCTTGCTTGTGACGGGAAGGTGCGGGGGGTGTGTGTCCGCTTTGGCCCTCGGGCTCGCGTAGAGAGCGAGCTCTGAAAGGACGCTTCGGGCCTTCGGCCCTACGCGGAGCTCGGCCTTCGGCCTTCACGTACCTGGAAGCTCACCTTCGGGCCTTCGGCCCTCAGGTTCGCTTAAAGACACTTGGGGGGCGTAGGGTTTCCGCAAGCGCGCTCTGAAGGGACGCTTCGGGCCTTCGGCCCTACGCGGAGCTCGGCCTTCGGCCTTCGCCTACCACGAAGCTCACCTTCGGGCCTTAGGCCCTCAGGTTCGCTTTTAACACACTCGGGGGTTAGTGAGTGGTAGCACAACCTTAAACTCCCGCAGCTCGGCCTACGGCCTCGCTGGACGCTTCGGGCCTTCGGCCCTACGCGGAGCTCGGCCTTCGGCCTTCGCGTGCCTCGAAGCTCACCTTCGGGCCTTCGGCCCTCAGGTTTGCTTGTAAGACACTCGGGGCTAGGAATAGTAGCCCAACTTTAAACTCCCGCAGCTCGGCCTACGGCCTCGCAAATTTGTTTTGCCCATACCGTCCGCCATTTTGGATTTTTTCCAAAATTTTTTTCTTTTTACAACTCTTTGGCCCCTCAAGTCCCCGCATGCCAAATCTCGCCGCGCTGCGACCAACTTGAAATTTCAAAAAAAAAAAAGTTTTTTTTTCGGCCAAAAAAAAATGCAGTTGTACTCCGCTTGGGAACTTTTATGACATTTGGTCGAGACCGCTATTCAAAAGTCGAGCGGTTTGGTCGGAAAAAAAAATCGAAAAAATTCCCCATACAAAATTTTTTTTAGAGCTAAAAAAAAAAAAAAATATTTTCAGAATTTAGAGCCATATAGGATTCCGCTAGCCAAATTTCAGCGCTCTACAAGCATTTTGAAAAAAAATTAAAAAAAAACTTCGTTTTTTTTTAATTTTTTTTCCGTCATCAAAAACTGCACGCAGTTCCCTATAACATTTGGCCGAGCACCCCTAACCTAGCTGTTACCGTTTAGCCAGGCTGAAGTGCAACTTTTTTCCTGGAGCCAAATCTCCAAATGTCAGATTTTTCTGGGGGTCACATTGATGACAGTTACACTTTTGCCATACAAGTCAAAGCTCCATTTACACTCCTTCATGGAGAACAACCATATGAATGAGAAATGAGTCGTGCTGGAGCTTTATAGTATATTAACTAGCTTTTGCCCGCGACTTCGTCCGCGCGGAACTCGTTTATATCGTAACTTTCTCCCCCCTTTTCACCCCCTTAGGTGATGAATTTCCAGATAAAAACTATCTTTAGTAAGGACTCTTTGGGAAGGCCCCGGAATTCAAAGTACCTATCTCTATACCAAATTTCATCTCATACGGTTCAGCGGTTTAAGCATGAAAAGGTAACAGACAGACAGAGTTACTTTCGCATTTGTAATATTAGTATGGATTGTATGAAGGAAAGGGTATAGATGCATGTAGGATTTTTCCAGTATTATTTTGCATATTTTCATATCACACGGCCGTAAGGACCTTTTCTACTAAACCGTAGGATTAAATTAACTGACTTGTAATTTAAACATTTTATATTAAAAATAAAAATACTTCAACAAAATGTTATATCTAATAGTTTTCAAAATAGCCATAATAAAACGTCCTTTTTACCCCATTTTAGAAAACATCTTCAAAACTAAGGCCGCCATAAGGTACCTTTACCCTTGGAACGTCACTTACATATATTTACTTATGTAATGTTCCTATTCCCCAGGACTCCCAACTACCGCTATACCGTAAATGGGTTCCATCCAAATTTTCACCCCCTATTTCATTCATCAGTCATTATCCAGGACTCAAACTATCTCTAGACCGAATTTCATCTAAATGGGCTAAATCCAAATTTTCACCCCCATTTCACCCCCTTAGGGAATGATTTCTGGAATAGAAACTATTATATGTCCTTTTCCAGGACTCTAACTATCTTTCAACCAAATTTTATCAAAATGTGTCACAAACAAATTTCCACCCCCAATTACACTCCCTTAGGGGATGATTTTCGGGATAAAACTATCCCATGTCCTTCCTTAACTATCGCTATACCGTAAATGGGTTAAATCCAAATGTTCATCCGCCATTTCTCACCCCCTTAGGGGATGATTTCCTCCTTTTATGTGTTCCGGAATAAAAATTATTCTATGTGCTTTCCTAGGACTCTACCTCTCTCTATACCAAATTTCATCTAAATGGGTTCTATCCAAATCTTCAACCCTCATTCACCACCACAGGAAATGAATTTTCGGGATAAAAACTATGCATTGTCCTTCTCTAGGACTCCTTCTATCTATTTACCAAATTTCATCTGAATGGGTATAATCCTAATTTTCGCCGCCTATTTTATCCCTGAGAGGATGATTTTCGGGATTAAAACTATCCGTTGTCATACTCCGGGACTCAAACTATCTTTCAACCAAATTTCATCAAAATGGGTCACAAACAAATTTTCACCCCCAATTACACCCCCTTAGTGGGATGATTTTCAGCAGTAAACTATCCATGTCCTTCCCCAAGACTCCAACTCGCTATACCGTAAATGGGTTCCATCCAAATTTTCATACCCCATTTCACCCCCTTAGGAGATGATTTCTGGACTAAAAATTATTTTAAGTCCTTCTCCAGGACTCTGAACTATCTCCATACCAAATTTCATCTAAACCGGTTCTATCCAAATTTTCACCCCTCAAACCTTTGCATTGTCCGTCCCTGGGACTCCTTCTATCTCTATACCAAATTTTAACTAAATGGGATTTATCCACATTTTCATCCCTATTTCATCCCCTTGGGGGATGATTTTCGGGATTCAAACTATCCATTGTCATTCTCCGGGACTCAAACTATATCTATACCAAATTTGATCTAAACGGAGTCCATCCAAAATTTCACCCCCCATTTCACCCCCTTAGGGAAAGATTTTCGGGATAAAACCTATCCTTTGAACTTCCCCAGAACTTAAACTAATTATATACCAAATTTCATCCTAATCGGTGCAGCGGTTTAAGTAGCTCCATACAAATTTCCACCCCCCATTTCATCCCTTTAGGGGTTGATTTCCAGGATAAAAACTACCCTAAGTCCTTCCCCAAGACTCAAACTATCTCTATACCAAATTTCATCTTAATCGGTTCAGCCGTTTTCACGTGATGCGCGGTCACATAAACAGACAAACAGATAAACAGATAAACAGACAAACAGACAAAAATTATAAAAACTGTTGGAACGTGTTCTGTTATCGATTCTAAGTATCCCTAGCCAATTTTTTTTCGAATAACTTCCATGTACAGACTTTCGACCCTCTTCAGCTTTATTATATGTATAGATTCATTTTTTTTTATCCCTAAATCCTTTCTGGAGCACACATATCTGCCCTAAATGTATCATTTAGATTCTTATTTTCTGATCCCGGTAATTAAACGACATGGGAAAACTTTCCCACGGCTTTGATACAAAAGCGGATGAAAGGGCGCAGCAAGATTTCGCGTTGCACAAATTAGGGGCGGTCCGGTCCAACTGGGGCAAAGGATATACCGCGTCCTCCAAAGATTTGTCGATTCAAATTTTAGAAATTTAAAAAAGACATGTCTATTTACAAAATTTTATTTAGTTTCACCTGTCCCGTTGTCTGTCTGTACTTAATCAAATCTTGCAAGTTAAATTTGGCCCACTTCCCGGTTTCATGCAATATTATGATGACATGGAGCTGATCTGATGCTGGAGCTGGAAGGTGGCCATAGGAACTCCGCAATAAAACGACACATCCCCACAGTTTGGGCTCGTTAGAATCGTCTCAATGAGTATTTGATGACGGTATGCAGAAAAGTATAGTCGGCAATAAAAGCTTGTACCAAAAATTATTTTTTGACAAAAACTTATTACAGACTGGCTCGTACTAGTACTACTTTTGTTCCAACAATTTAAAGCGAAACGCGTTACTGTTTTTTTAGACCTGATATATTGGACAGCATATTACCAAATAAAAACCATGTATACTTAATCGAGAAAACCTGCCGCGGCGGAGATAAAGGAATATGGCCGCAATTCCTACGAACACAAAGCGACCAATTACCTTATCAGGAGGGGGTAAGGTCGCTAATCGTGTGCGCAGTGCGGGCACAGATAAAACATGCCCTAGATTATGAGTATGAGACATACTCATGCACCTGTTGTGACACTAACACTAGTGACATAATGTTCCGTTAAGTATGCAACATAAGTTTTGAAAGAAAATCTTTGAGCGGACGTCCGTGTAGTCTTTGAGCACTAAGGCGCGGTCTGGGAGCCGGGCAGCGGGGCGTCGAGCGGTCGTTCATAAATTGAACTCGATCAAATATCCGAAGCACTGCAGTGCATCCGGAATGTTCGCTGAGGCACGAACGGATGATTTTTTTGCCATTAGGCGAAAAAGAGTAGGGTCACTGCTTAGGCGGGTGCGCGCCAGTAGCATCGGCCTTCTAAAGCCCCTGCTAGACGGTCGCCAATACGCCACTCCGACCAAGCGGTCGGCACCGACCGCTTTAGTATGAAATTTTGCTCCAAACTACTGTCTACACGTGCGGACCAAGATCGCCCGGTCGGAGGGGCGCACTGTGGGCTGAGAATTGGCTCTCCATAGAAATAGACACTTAAAAATTTTAGATTACTTTTTTTTCGGGAAATGGCTTCCTCTAGTCATTATCATACCACAAAATGATTTTGATATAATTTGGCCCGCTATATAAAGCCTTATAATTTTTTCAAAAAAAAATTGTATGGAGCGTATGTGAAAAAAAAAGGATTTTCTCTGAAAGTAAAACGAAAACCGTAATATCCTCGCGGATGGTTACAATACTAATTATTTCTGATTTTTTGACGTACTTAGTTTTTAAAGAATAGGTGCCGGTTTTTTTTGTAAAATCAAAGTTTATTTTAGGAATTTTTACAAATCGGATAAGTACTTAGTTTCGAAGATTACGTTCTACATGAAAACATATGAACAATTCCATTACATATTATTTGTGGAGATGTATTTAGTTGATTAAATTGATTCTTTACATCTTACATCTTGTTTCTATCTTTTGAGTTCATTATTTTACGCAGTCGGGTTTTTTGTTTTTTTTTTTAATTAATTAGTTTTATTTGCGACTTTTTAGTCAGTTAGTCAAATGGTCCTAGAGAGCTGAAATTTGGCTAGCGGGATTCTATAGGTCTCTAGATTCCCAAAACCAAAAAAAAAATTTTTCTAGCTTTAAAATAAAATTGTATGGGGTATTTTTTGGGTCTTTTTGCAATAGCGGTCTCGACCAAATGTCATAAAAGTTCCCAAGGAGAATACAATGGCCCAACCTGGGTCGCCCAAGAATAATAAAAAGAAAAAAAAGTGGCCAAGTGCGAGTCGGAGTCGCACATGAAGGGTTCCGTTAAATAAATTGCTTTTTACGATTTATGACGTATTAAAAAAAAACTAGTTACTAGATCTCGTTCAAACCAATTTTCGTTGGAAGTTTGCATGGTAATGTACATCATGTATTTATTTTTGTTTTATCAGTATCTTATTTTAGAAGTTACAGGGGGGGGGGGTACACATTTTACCACTTTGGAAGTGTCTCTTGCGCAAACTATTCAGTTTAGAAAAAAATTACGTAAGAAAACTCAATATCATTTTTAAAGACCTATCCATAGATACCCAACACGTAAGGGTTTGATGAAAAAAAAAATTGAGTTTCAGTTCTTAGTATGGGGAACCCCAAAATTTATTGTTTTTTTTTCTATTTTTTGTGTGAAAATCTTAATGCGGTTTACAGAATACATCTACTTACCAAGTTTTAACAGTATAGCTCTTATAGTTTCGGAAAAAAGTGGCTGTGACATACGGACGGACGGACAGACAGACAGACAGACAGACAGACAGACAGACAGACAGACATGACGAATCTATAAGGGTTCCGTTTTTTGCCATTTGGCTACGGAACCCAAAAAACGAAAAAAAAAACAAAATGGCGGCCGCTATGGGCAAAACATAATTCCAAGTACTGCGAGGTCGCAGGCCGAGCTGGGCGGAGGACCGAAGGCTCGGTGCCTTCATTTCGAGTATATAAGCGCCCCCTCACGCCCCTCCGATCGGGCGATCTTGGTCCGCACCGACCGTGTAGACAGTTGTTTGGAGCTAAATTTCATACTACAGCGGTCGGTGCCAACCAAGGTCGCTCGGTTGGAGTGGCGTGTTGGCGACCGTCTAGCAGGGGCTTAACAACTACAAACTAACTGGTAAAGTGAGAGTTTCGTCACTGAAAGCTGTCACTTGAATAACTACAACAGGGATAATCAACGTGACGTTCCGAACGCGCGCTAGGACAATCCAACTGTCATTTTTCCATATAAAATTTGACATTTAGATCTACTCTACGTGCGCACAATGCGTTACGTGATCAACCAGCAGGTCGAGTTGACTCCGTACCTGTACGTCTAGCACAACTTGCTGCTAAGTCGTGTCGCGCGCGACTCAGCGACTCCTGTCTCACTCGTATTGTGCAAATTAGAAAGAGGCGAGTGGATTCTCTCGACTCGCGTCGCGCTTGTTGTGTCTGTTGTGCTAGCCCCGCTGAGGCCCTAGCGCAGTAGGGTTTATGTCGGCGAAAATGTACTGAAACGTCACGTAAAACGCGACATAAACCGTAGTGTGCTAAGGCCTCTGGGACTAGTATCGTACAAACATTTCAATGAGGTCTAGGTACGGAGTTAATTCAATAGGGTTGTAACTAGGTATCAAACCTTAGGAGGAGAAATTGGCAATGTGAGCGGGACGAGGGAAAAGGTGTTTGTCTAGCAGGGGACATTCATTTAGGCAAGACTGTATAATATGGCAAAAGCGGTGAACGGGCCATGAATATATAAATATAACCTGATCATATTATAAGTCAAGAACATCATACTAAAAATTTAAAAAATATTACAATTATAAAACGTAGGTATTGTTGCTGCATTAACATTTTACTTCCTGTGTCAAATATACTTCTTAAATATTTCTTTAGGTTTATTTAAACTAATCCCCTTATTCATAAAACTTAAAATGCCTCTGCTAAATAAAATGTGGTTTGTCCCTTTCTTACGAACACAAATGTCAAAGTGACAGATAAGGACAAACGAATTTTAACGCCATTTTATTTAAAATAGGCTTGTAGAACATTTATGAATACGGGCGTAAGTCTTTAGTATGTAGCTAAAATAGTACCTATAGGTAATATTGGATTTATATAATTACTTTGTGTCTCTGCCTACGGTGAATTAGTGCATTTAAACCAACGCCAACTTTCGCCATCAAATTGAAAAAAAACAATAATACTAGTTTGTTTGTTTAATTCGTTTTTGTGACTAATAAATTAAAAACAAAAAAAAACTGGTCTGGGATGATGAAGTGGCGAATAAAGACAAAGATTGAGTTATCACCATTCGGTTTTCAGCGTGGACTCGGTAAAAACATGATTTTGTAGCCGTATTTTCGATTTTCATTGTTGTATTTTAAGGATCCGTAATATCCGAAAAATCCGGATCCAAGAGCCTGTCAGATCCGGATCCGAAATTTGGCGGATATCCGGATATTTCGGTTATCCGGATATCCGGATTGCAAACCCTAGGCGGGTCGTATGCTTCGGTGTGTGAGCTGAGTAGCCATATCGTGATCTTCAGTCTTCTGAAAGCGGAAGAATCTCATGCAAAGTTCATATCTTCGATCCTCCTTGGCTCCATTGTAAAGACGATGCAACTCTTTCCACATTTCACTTGAGGTATTGCACCGCATGACCTTGTGCAGGGTTTCCTCGGTCATGTTTGTGGTAAGAATAGGCAAGGCATGCCTTGCAGGACTGTCAAGGCTTTGGTAGTTAGCCGATTTCGTCTTATATTCCAATTCCGTCTTGTTTTCTGGTAACACCGGTGCCGCTGGTGGCTCTGTCTTAGTTACTTTGCCCTGGATTATGTCTAGCGTACCTGGGGTGCTCCGCAAGAGCAGGGGAATCTTGTATTCCCACGTCTGCCAGTTTGTACTTCCTTCTAAGCGCCCAATCTCAATTCTCACATTAGAATTCATCTTTCTATAACTTCTTGATATGCGCACTTATTAAATAGGTCACAAAATCCAGTTTCAGCACGTTAAGATATCGCTTTTACGCTCTGCTACAAGGTTAAAATATTTTCTCTCTCTCGCTCTGTTATAATGTTAAGTATTAGAACCTCTTCTTAACACTTTGACTATTAAATGTCCCGCACATTTTTTTTCAGGTCCGTTTATCACGCGTATTTTTTTTTCTTGTGGAAATTTTGGATTTTTTTATAGCCAATGTCACTTTTACAACTGAGACGAATTAAATGATTCCTCATATGTCGAAATCCGTCAAACGGTTTACGCTGCAGGGCGTGTCAAAGAATAAGACATACACACATACATACATATATACATACGCTCGAAAAACATAACCCTCCTCTCCTTCGGCAGTCGGGTAAATAGTAGTGTGGATGTGAAGTGATGAGTTGTCGTCAACCATTGACTTACTATTACTACGTATAGACTGGCAACCCAGAACATTTTTCTTGACGTTTTCCAATCAGGCCGCCATCTTAAAAATCAAAGAGTATGTGAACGTGCAGTAGATGCGTCATTTTTCTGAGTTTAGATTCAGATAAAGCCATAGCGTGATTTAATACATTCATATAAAAAAAACTACTTATTGATTTAAAAACGAATCACATCATCGACATTTGGTATTTGTAATTTTTTTATACTGGATATCTGTATACTTCCCGAGGATGCACTGTGTTGTTTGTGTTGAAGCAATTGGAAATTAAAGTGGATGGCGGCTAATTTTTAGTATTCTTATTATTGCCAATGGGTTCATATTCGGAGACCATACTCGCTTTGCGGACATTATTTATATAAGAGAATTGGCCTAGGATATACATGAGTAGAACTTAAAATCCAAATAGCAACTGAACGCTGTCAATTCATAAAAACGATTAAATAAATAAAAACAAATGGTTGCTGCTAATTTGGAGCTAAAATGCTGATAATTAAAGGTTCAAATAGTCAGTTTATTAAGTTTAATGTTCCATTAGCACGGCTTATACTTAGCTAATAGGGAGAAAATAGTATTAGGATTTTGTCACTTCTACACTCGCGAGCAAAAAAATCGACTCAATTTTTTTTTGGATTTCAATGTGCAATATCTCTAAAACTAATATAGGTATTCGTAGCATAGTAGCATTTTCTGAAAGCTGAAAATGTAAGCTTTCAGAAAATATCAAATTCAAGTCATATTTTTTTCAGGTTCTGAAAAAAAACGTGATTTTTCACAAAGTGGGGGAAAACTGGTTGATTTCATAACCACAACATTGAAAGAAAACAAATTTTATGGAGGAAAAACAGTTTATTTTTCATTTTAATACCGCGTATTGCCACCATAGGCGTTTCTTACACACTCGATACGGTTCCTCATGGACCTTATCAGCTTTCTGATGGTGTCCTGCGGGCAAACGTCCCATTCCTCGAAAAAAGCAGCTTGAAGGGCCAAAATCGTCTCCGGGGCTGGATCCCGCGCTCGAACCTTCCTCTTCAGGTAATCCCACATGTGCTCGATGGGATTCAAGTCCGGACTCAGCGGTGGCCAGGTAAGGGTGGGGATGCCGACCGCCGCCAGGTACGCTTTGGTCACTCCAGCGGTGTGACAAGGGGCGTTATCTTGCATCAAATGAAACCCCTCGTCAAAAAAACCTGCGTATGGGACAACATGGTCCTGCAGGATGTCAGTGATGTACCTATCCGCGGTCAATCCACCTCCTCGGCCGCCACCAGGGATGAAAACCAGCTCAGTCCTCGCCTCCATTGAAATGCCCGCCCACATCATGACGGAGCCGCCGCCGTAGGCGACTGTTTCTGAGAAGCAGCATTGTGCAAACCGCTCTTCAGGTCTTTGGTACACCCGTCCTCTTCTGTCGCTGCCATGGAGACAAACTCTGCACTCATCAGTGAAGAGTACCCGGCTCCATTGCTCGAAGCTCAAATTTTCGTAGCGTGCTACGAAATCCTTGCGTAGGTCCCGATGTCTCTGCGTCAATTTGGGCCCCGTAGCTGGCCTTCTTGGGGTGAGGTTTGCTTGCTTAAGTCTTCGGCGAACTGTCCAAGAGCTCACGGGCTCCTCACGGGTCCGCATCAGCTGCTGCTGGACGTCAACGCCGGTCAGGTGGCGATTCCGAAGACTGGTCGTCACGATGAAATGGTCCTCTCTCTCGGATGTGCATCTTCGACGGCCGGATCCCGGTCTCCGAGTAAGGGTTCCGGTCTCAGCAAAACGACGATAAACCCTGGAGACAGCAGACTGACTTAAATTCAGCTGTTCGGCAACTGAACGCTGAGAAAGTCCTCGATTCAGCAAGGCGACGACTTGGGCGGCTTCATTTTCGGTGGTGTCCATTTTTTCCAGGTGGTTTCAGTGGTCCAATTGCGAGAGATGTGCACAGGTCAACTTGTGATAAGTGACTGATAAGAAAAACAGGTTTACACCTGTTTTTATGCATCCTGAAGGCGCTCAACTCGTGGGTAGTTCAAGGCGGTTAAATTTCAATTCCCGTTCAAACGAGCATATCCTGAAAGTAATGCGTCTGATTTTCATGATTGTTGCGTTTTTTAAAGCTGAATAAATTTATAACAACGTGGTATACTCATTTTTCCTGTAACATTTCCCAGTTGCGATAAATTTGCCCTAAACCAAAAAATGTGGCGTGAGTCGATTTTTTTGCTCGCGAGTGTACATGTTTTAATCTTTGAAATAATGGCCGACAGTATGACAGTATGGCGCATCTTATAAATTACAACAAAATTTAATAAATGAATATAATGAAAAATATCCGTGAATTTACCGATGAAAAGTGATTCCCGTATTTTTACTATTGTTGTGGTGTTGTTGGTGCAATAGCGCAATGCACAAGAAGGCATTTTTAAAAGTTTTAAGTCAATCTGCTCTCGAAACGACCGCCACCAGTGCTCGCCACAGACTAAACCAACATACGCTCATGAGCGTATGTTAACATGCGCAAACTTATGCTAGGTGATGTCTACTCTAGTAATATAACTCAATGTCGTCAACTTACTTGCCGGAGGAATTCGCAGCGGAGTTGGAATGCAAACAACCCAATCCTTTGTTCACACAAACGTTTATTGCGAGCACTTAAACTAGCACAGGCACAGATAAAGTAAAGTATGGAGTAGAAGGAGAAATGGGAAAGCAGCAGCACTTATATATATTACGCGCAGGCAGAAAACAAGCAAAAGCGTATGCGGCCCAGCGATAAGCGTCTTGTGCGGAGGTGGCTGAGTGACTGGCGAATGCGCCCGCGTCGTGTCCCGCCGCCTAGCGGGAAACTGATGACGTATTCTGTCGCTGCGCTGCTGTAAATATCTACTAATAAAATAGGGACTGCTTGTCGCGTTATACATTAACACATTTTGTAATTGTAATAAGTTAAATTGTTCTAAATAAATACAATTAAAAGATAAAATTTATATATTCCTAATTAACAATTAAAATTACTTTACATAATTATTAACTGAGATAATTAGGTAGATTCATTAATATAAAACATAATTTGATTTGATATAATAAAGAATTTCATTTGATGTAAATAATAAATAATCGATTCAATTGTGTATAAATAATTGATTGCATTCGATATAAATTGTGCTACACATAAAAAAACTATCGAAATGTATATTGGGCGATGACATAACGCCCACAGTAGTAAATAGTACGGCCAACGACAGGATCTTAGCGGTAGTACTTTTCAATGGAAACTTCCGGTACGGCCCAATTCATAACTGTTGCAAATATAAGTATTAGAAAGTTATATTCTCTTTGCTCGTCGTTTTCTAGTAAATTTTTCAAAACTTTAATTTTCGTTTATGTTCGCACCACACTTGGGGGTTCGTGTTCGCGTTGCGTCGTTGCCTCTCTTTCATTTGCTGTAGGAAGGAAAAAGATGCAACACGAATATTTGGGCAAACACCGCCAAGTGTGGTACGGTGCGTCCATTACATGACACTGGCAGATACGCTACGTTTTACGTTTGACCAATTTGATAAATCTATTATTAGTATGAGAAAATAAAAACGGGTATCAAGGACAACAATATAACATCTGCGTAAAAAGGAACGTAACGGGAAGATTGTCTCTGACTGACATTGTAAAATTTCTGCATGTTGGTAAAAAGCGTGATAATTTAAGTCACCGGTGAGATTCAAAAATCGGCCCCCTGTTCTATAAACCCGTTGCTCACATACTAATAAAGACATTACATTTCAGCTGCTAATAAAATCTTTAGTCGCTTCGCTGCATTTAAGTATAATTTACCTACTAAAGGTCACGCGGACGAAGTCGCTGGCATAACCTAGTCCCGTAGTATGGATGGCGTTTATCACGCGTTAAGTGACAGGATCAGAGCGTCGTCTCGTTCTATTGAACGGTGTCAGCCAGGGACGGATGCTCTATCTTGTCACTTATCGCGTGATATATCCCATGCTACGGGGCCTGGATCATATAATTTTATTCGTTCCTACTGGAATTAATAGGAACGACTACAAAAATTCCGTCAAAGAGACCAGCGCAGATAGCTAATAGATGATTCGAAAGGTTAATAGTGCAAGGCCATTAACCCAGGAAAAATCTTAACAGCGCGAAGTAAAATCTGGTACAACAAAGCACAGCGCCATCTATTAGACTATATTGTTACATATCCAAGAATTCTAGACTTTGCAGAGGGTGAAGAGTATTTTAAAATTAAATACATACGGGCAAGGGAAAATATATTTCAGTAGAATATTTTGACGTTTATCAAATATTCATTAAATTATTTTAATGCATGTAATACTGAAACAGTAATTGAAAATAAACAAATATTAGTTCATACAACTAACGCCATCTTTTGACGAAGAACCTTATTACTATCTGTAAAACATTGAAATGTTATTATTTTGTTCAGCTATTTAGCAGATAAACATACAAAATATAAGAATATAAGTAACGTTATTTATCAAATGTACACCAAAGTATTTTAAAGCATGTAATTAAGACTAAGAAAATGATATTTAAATACTGTTTAAACCGGGTCTAACGCGATTCTTATTTACCTTTATTTCTGACATGGTCGCAGATAACTGTCGTCCCAGCAAGTTGTCAACAGAGATATGGGTTTACAGTATTTAAATATGTGTACAAAGCGCGAGAGTTTAAAGTGTTATAAGAAAATGATGTCATAAAAATTCAAAATTCGCAACACTTACGCCATCTGTTGACGAATAGCCATACTTCTTTCCTTAGAGCACTGACTTATTATTTTATGCTCAGGTGTTTAATAATTGTTTGTTGTTCTAATAGATAAAACGTAATACTAATTTTAAAAGTTGTTAAAATACCGAGTGATAATGCTTGATTGCTTGGGGCTTATTCAATTGTGATTCGTATAATTGGGGTTTTTACTTTCAGTAACTTGAAACCAAACTAATAGGTAATAAAAGTCGTTTACTCGTAGCGTAGTCAATTAAAATTTTAAGACAATCGGTAACATAAACGGCATAACAAAATATTGTATTAGTAATTTTTCCAAGTTGGGATAGAAATACAAAAAAGACATGTTAACAATAAAAGAAAAAAAATGTCAGACTATGCTTTTCCCGGTTTTAATACTACGAAAAATCGTTGTCTACAGGGTGACTGGTAATTCGACCTATTCGTTGAAAGGGGTTATACTAGAGCTAATTTGCAACAATTTATGTCCAGTCAACCAGGGGTCAAAACACGATTTTTTTTAATTTTTCTAGTTTTTAGTTTGTTTGAAAAAAAATCGCCTTGAAGCCTTAAAGTGCTGATTGTGACAAAAATGTTTTTTACCATCCAAATGGAAGTACTTTTGTCACAATCACCAGCTTAAGGCTGCAAGGAGAATTTTTTCATACAAACTAAAAACTCGAATATCTCGGAAACCAGCGAGTTTTGACCCCTGGTTGACTGGACATAAATTGTTGCAAATTAGCTCTAGTATAACCCTTTTCAAGGAATAGGTCGAATTACCAGTCACCCTGTATATAAGGTGGTGACGTATTCTAATAGACATTGAATATTTAAATAACGATACCAAATGCCTATCCGTAGACGTCACCCCTACATGCAAGAGCTTTACTTTACGAGTATACGTTTGTTTTCGGTATTCGAAAATGTTCCTTAACTATGTGAGTTTAGTTAGAATTCGGTATTTGATAAAAGTCAAATCAGCTTATTTTTATGACCCGTCAATAACGCTCCGTTAGTATAAAATACCCTGTATAAAAAACGAAAGCAAAAACAAACATCCCCTGGTCCACAATTAATAAAAGATACATAAAAAAAAATAAACATACAGTGGATTATAGAAACTCCTGGATATCAGTTGTATTGAATAAAGACGAGCCCTTCGCTGTATAGGGGCGATAGGCTTTTCAAAAATTACTTAGTTCTGTACAAACATTAAACGTGCATGATAATTGTACTCCAGCCTACCAAATTAAGAAAAATCTTAACAGTGCAATGCAGAAAATCACCCCAGCGTTACAGGGACATCTAGCGGATTTTTCAGTTACTAATTTCTCACTAAATTGCTGCATGAGTTTTCGTTTCTTGAAACCAAACCAGTTATTTATCATTCAATAATTTTAGATTGATTTCGATCACGTAAGTTCAGTTTTCAAAATAGTTATATTTATTTACATGTGTCAATATCTGATTCAGTATATAGGTGAGGTGCGTACGTACTTGCGAGTAAGTTTGGTGCTACTTACGTACAGATGGCGCAGGCTGTACCGTTTTCCTCAATTTAACCGATGTGCTACTCAACAATAGACGCCGTAAGTAATCTCGTACATGTTTAAAGTTGCCCCCGGGAAATATATTGTATATCATTACTCGAATAATATGAGCTTTCCGAGCCCGCAGTAAGCTCGATTCTCCATACAACTCTCATTTTTCTCATATGCCTCAGAGCGCATATTTATCGCCCTTGCCTTCGGCTCGGGCGTCAAATAGCTGCGATCTGAGACATTCTTTGTTTAACCGCCCTAGGTAAGTAATGTACTATTACAATGCACCTGCTCTGAATGTGCCCCTTTATATGGTTCAACATAAACACAGGAAGTGGTCGATGCCAGCATGTTGCAGCACGGCGTCGCGGAAGGTGGACAGCCCGTTCGGGAATGGATTTCAGTACAATATTCCCACACACGTGCGAAAATGAGATTTCGTGACAATTAAAATTTCATAGTTCATAGTACATTACTTACCTAGGGCGGTTAAACAAAGAATGTCTCAGATCGCAGGTATTTGACGCCCGAGCCGAAGGCAAGGGCGATAAATATGCGCTCTGAGGCTTTCTTTATTACCGCCCGTGGTGAGTACAAAATTTTACGTCTCTATCTGGCCAGGAAGTGGGGTTTTCCGCACGCAAAGCGTGCGGTAATTCCTACTTTATGGCCAGGTATGACGTAAAAATATTTATTTGTCAAAACACAGGGGACCGATTTTTGACTTTCGAGCGCTCGACTCATTCACTCGAAAACTGTCAAAAAAGATGAAATGCTATTTTAGAATTACGAGCGATAGAAAATTCAAAAAAAAGCGGCCAAGTGCGAGTCGGACTCGCACATGAAGGGTTCCGTGAAATAAATTGCGGTTGACGATTTATGACGTATTAAAAAAAAACTACTTACTAGATCTCGTTCAAACCAATTTTCGGTGGAAGTTTGCATGGTAATGTACATCATATATTTTTTTTAGTTTTATCATTCTCTTATTTTAGAAATTACAGGGGGGGGGGGACACACATTTTACCACTTTGGAAGTGTCTCTCGCGAAAAATATTCAGTTTAGAAAAAAATTATACTAAAAACCTCAATATAATTTTTGAAGACCTATCCATAGATACCCCACACGTATGGGTTTGAAGATTTTTTTTTAATTTTAGTTCTGAGTATGGGGACCCCTTTAACTTAATGTTTTTTTTCAATTTTTGTGTGAAAATCTTAATGCGGTTCATAGAATACATCTACTTACCAAGTTTCAACAGTATAGCTCTTATATAGTTTCGGAAAAAAGTGGCTGTGACATACGGACGGACAGACAGACAGAAAGACAGAGAGACGGACGGACATGACGAATCTATAAGGGTTCCGTTTTTTGCCATTTGGCTACGGAACCCTAAAAACGAGTGGTATAGACCACTCGTATTCAATTCTATCGGTAGAAAGTAAGTGCCGACAATTTGGACACTTCAATTGTATTTAATTTTGGACTGATAATGAACTTAGAAAGAGATAAATAATGATACCTTCTGATTCAATTGATTGATTACCTTGATTGCGCGCTATTAAGGGCTAAAGAAAACTATGTTTTAAACTTCTACGTTTATGTAGGAAAAATTATGTATAGGTACAAAAATATAAGACGCGAGCGTTGTGATCGCCGCCGTCTGAGCTAGTCCGGTGGAAGGGATCCCGTGCCCCGCGCGCCCGCATACCGACCGCTGGAGCCTGTCGCGTTGTCGTAGACATGCTGGGGGCCCGTTGGAGGTAGCTGAAGAACTGGCAGTGCTGGCTGGAGCTGAAGCTGCCTGCAACTCTTCCTCGTCATCATCAGGGAGGGGGCACACCTTATTGAGTGCACGGCGTTCGATCCCTCTGATCGTTTTAAAATCGGCTACCCGGCTAACTCCGTCCTTGCCAGGGTAAAGACAATGTACTCGTGCTAGCTTCCATCGCATGGGAGGAAAATTCTCTTCTTTAAAAACTACTAATGCGCCTTCCTTAATGTCTTTGTAGGGATGTCTCCACTTTGTCCTTTTTTGCAATTCTGAGAGGTACTCCTGATGCCATCTCTTCCAGAAACTGTCTCGAAGCGCTTCAATCAGTTGGTAGCGCGTCTTTATTCCTTTTTCTAATGTAGTGGGTGGAGCTGCCATAGATGTCAGCGGACGACCCACGAGAAAGTGCCCTGGTGACAAGGGAGAAAGGTTGCTGGGATTACATGAAAGAGGAGTAAGGGGTCGGGAGTTGAGGACTGCTTCGACTTCTGTGCAAAGAGTACTCAACTCCTCGTACGTTAAACTAGAATTACCTATTGTTCGTTTTAAGTGAAACTTTAGGCATTTAACATTGGCCTCCCACAAACCACCGAAAGTGGGGGAATAGGGGGGACTAAATATGAATTGAATGCGCTCTTCAGCTGTGTACTTATATATGGAACTCATGCCTGCCTTTAATGCTCGACCTAATTCATTGTTTGCCCATCATGATGTTTTTTTGTCAAAGCAAAACTCCGTAGGTATTATTGAGCCGACCACCTAGGCGCAGCACGCCGCGATCGTCGAGGAAAGGTGACAACTGCAACATATGCGACGAGGTAAGTTTTTTATTATTTTTTATTAGGTTAAGTTCTTTGTAAAATTACTCTGTCTCTGCAATTTTAATAAGGTAAGTAAGTGATTGATTAAGTTCATTTTCTTTTAAGGGGCCATATGATCTATTATTTTTCTCATTTATTTGACAATTATTTATAAATCTGTATATGAATGAACGCAAATATTCTTTTGCGCTTTAATGAACTAGAATAGTATTTTATGTTTATTATTTCATTAGTTTAATCATCCTCATTAATGTTAGTTTTTAAGACTTTTATTTCAGGGAACGTTATAACTCGTGTTTCAGGTGGCTCTTTCAGATGCATTTAGACTGAAAATGTGCCATCTGATAAACGATGCGTATGCTTTTTAAAGTGTTCTTCACAAAACTCTTCATTAGCTGACATGGGCATTTTAGTTTGTGGAAGTTCTTCAAGGTTCGAGAACTGCGTCAACTGATCACTGATGTCCTTCGTGAAGTTACAATGGATAGTTTGGGAGGGTTCAGAACAATGAGTTTGACTTAAAGGGCCGGCTACAATCCAGCCAAGTTGAGTGTTTTGAAGGATTGGCATTTTTGAACCCAAACGTATTTTATGAGGGCATAATATATCAAAAAATATGTCTGCACCTAACAGCATATCAATTTCAGCAGTGTGATAAAACTTAGGATCCGCGAGCTGAATTGATTCAGGTAAGTTTAGCTGAGTAATGTTTACAGCCATATTAGGCAACTGACCTGTTATTTTAGGAATTACTAAACAATTTAATGTTGTTTTGAACTTGTTTGACAAGGAGCTGATAGTTACGTCGCACCTGTCGGAAATGGTAAGTTGAATGTTGTTAATGCCCGATATTTTTAAAGAATCGGGATCACGATTAACTAATCTAAGTTTATTTTTCAGGTCTTCCGTCATGAAAGAAGATTGGCTGCCTGCATCTAGAAGAATACGAGCAACCTGGTAAGTATTTGTTTCAGGATTGGATACCTTAACTAAAACGGTACCAAGGAGAACTTGCCCACAAGACTGGACTGACAATGTCCTGCGGGGTGGGTTGACTACTTCAAGGTCAACGGACGTCCCAGCCATTGGTGACGTCACAGGTAATGTTGTAGTTATGTTTATGTTACTGTCTTTATGTAGTAACGTATTATGCTTCTTATGACATAATCTGCAAACACCTAGTCTGCAATTGTTTGCTTCATGACCACGTCGTAAGCAATTGGTGCAAAGTTTTAACTTCAAGGCTTCGCTCCACTTGCTTTCGAGAGGTAAGCATTTAAATGATTCACAATCAATTATTCTATGACTTTGGCTACACATCGGACACAATAAAGTGCCTACCGGTTTGGGTGCGTTATTAGAAGTAACAAAACTCTTCGAAAATGTGTTATGTGTAAACGGACCTTTAGGTTCATGTTTTTGGTTATCTTTATGATAATGTGGGACGCTTTTTTCATGTCTATTCGCTAACGTGGTTTCCAAAATGTCTGCTCTGTTACGAAGAAACTCGATGAATTCATCCAAGAGTGGGAGGTCGGAGAGGTTACTTCTATGCTCTTCCCATTTTCCACTCGTGACTGAATCCAATTTACTTGAAACCATAAATATTACAAGCGTATCCCAATGGTCCACTGGCTGTCCGAGTGTAGTCAAAGCTCTTAGGTTTTTAGTCACAACGTCTATTAGGTAACGTAATGATTTATGAGATTCTTTCGTTATGGGCTCGATTCTAAAGAGAGCCTTTAAGTGATTATTAATTAGGATTTTTTTATTATTATATCTCTGACATAACAAATCCCATGCGACCTTATAGTTCTGAGATGAGAATTCAATAGATTTGATAACAAGTGCCGCGCTGCCTTCTAATGAGGATCGTAAATAATGAAATTTGTTTATGTCGGGGATAGTTTCATTTGAGTGTATTAATGACTCGAATGTATCTCGGAATTCTAACCATAAAAAGTAGTTTCCGTCATAAACCGGTAATTTGATAACTGGAAGTTTGACGTTAATGTTTTCCTGACGCACACAACTACTATATGAACTGTGTTTATCTTCAAGGTTTGAAGGTTGTAACTTCAGTAACGATTGAGCACTAGAAATGCCACTGTAAAATCTGGTTTCAGTTGCCTCCCTTTCCTGGACCTGATCATCCGGGTTAGGACAGGCTAGTTCTAGCTGAATTTGACACTTTTCAAATTCAGAAAATAATGCTTCTATTTTCAAGTTTCGCAAATTCAGTTCATTATATTGCGCTTCTGTAATTTCGTCAATATTTGTCCTTTTTAATTCTTTAATAAAGTTTTCAAACGTAGTCAGTCGACCCCTAATCGACGCACGCTGTTTAATCAATTCTTTAAGTTTAATTTCATTTTCAAGTGCCCTTATGTCGATATCACCTTGCGTTGGTTGCGTTGTCGTTGGTGCCATGATTTAAAGTTAAATGGGGTTGACACTACAATTAAAAAAGACAAGTAATGACTGTACACAATATGTATAGGTACTTAAGGTGAAGAGCAATCAACAAATTAGGCTAAGTAAACTGTGCATCAAACCAGACAGGAGCTCCAGGCGCGCTGATATGCCGCGCGAAGCAAGGTCAAGGCTCGCACAAACAGCTGATGGCGAGTAGGTAGGTACGGCAGCGCGTTGCTAATCCAGCCGACGCGCGCGCAGTCCCTGGAAATATCGGCCCGGTACGAAATGAGCAATATGTAATAACAAATAGCTAATAATTAGGACCTTTGGGGAATAAACACTACTTTAGAGTGAATGAAAACACTTATTATGACTTTTATTTATGTAGCTAAGCGAAATAATGTTTATGGACGCTTATTATCAAGAAAGCGTGAACAAAGGCATGTTCAATAAACAAAGCTTAGCACCGTAAATATTAGGTAAAACAACTAGTTCTAAGATTATAATTACGATTTAAAACAGTGCAAGGACAAGATGCAATGGAATTAAGCACTTAATGACTTATGAATTGGGTTGACTAGCTCGGGCAGGCCAATGAAAGTATGCTCTTTTATGCTTAAAATAATGTTTCACTCGTATTTAAGTGATATTAATGCAATATTTTTAACAATGCGAATAGCATGATAGGCATTAAAGGTAAGCAACGTATCCCGATTAGCGAGATCATGCACTTTAATGCTTTAAATTATGATTTTGGATTTTAATCAATTATGATTTTAAATTACGTGTTCGAAATAAAGTACACTTGCACACAAATCAAAACTAGGAAAGGTAAGAAAGGCAAAGGAATAGAAACGGGCACTCCCCTTGTTACATCGCTGCGAAGCCACGTCGCCGCCTGGGTCCAAAGGTTGCTCGCCGTTAGTTTCTTTGTTTGCGCTTCGAGAATGTTCTTCCCTCCATGTCGATTAGTACGCAATGTACAAATGTATTTAATGTAATGTAATGTCACGGTCGCCACTTTGATTGCGCGCTATTAAGGGCTAAAGAAAACTATGTTTTAAACTTCTACGTTTATGTAGGAAAAATTATGTATAGGTACAAAAATATAAGACGCGAGCGTTGTGATCGCCGCCGTCTGAGCTAGTCCGGTGGAAGGGATCCCGTGCCCCGCGCGCCCGCACACCGACCGCTGGAGCCTGTCGCGTTGTCGTAGACAACCTGGTGTACTGTTAATATATTTTATATTATTTTTCTGCCGAATTTTGTGGCTGAATACAAAGAAGATAGTCTTTTGGCGGGTTTATTTTTTAAGTTAAATAATTTAACTTGTCTGTCTCTCTCTCTCTCCTTGCCAGGTTAAAAATAGACAGAGATATAGGTGATATGATATGTAAAGGCCTGGCAATGATTCACAACAACTTGTTATACTTAGAATGAAAAGTATGAACTGCTGTCTCATTCTAACTAAAGAAAGTTGATGTGACAAATTGTATCATTTGTATTGTGTTTTTATAACAGGCGGGAAACTAAACGTTTCGTTTACTAGGTATTATTTACTACGCTCTTAGTTTTTTCTGTTATAAAACGCATAAAATAATAAAATCTAGAATAATAATTTAATTTAAAAACGAAGTTTTAACCGACTTCAATTCAGTAGGTACCCCGCCAAGCCACATAAAAATTATCACATTTATTTTCCAATTTACCACATGAACTGATTTCCGAGAGCAAATACGTTGATTATTACTGAAAAAAACCAAATCGCTGTATGGGGGCCGATAATATTTGAGGACTTCCGTCAATTCCTCAAGGATCTCAGAATCACCTTTGGCACTTTTTTGTTTGCTACGAGACTGAATGATATCAGAATCAGTGACGTACTTTTATAGTTTGAAGTACATCATTGACAAGCTACCTATCTGTGGTCTTCATCATCACTTCCACTTCACTAAATTTATGATTTCCGGATGTAAATACACGAGTTATAATTTATAATAGAAAGCACCGAAATTACTACACTTTTGCCTGCCTTATATATTTGAGGAGTTCCCTCAATTCCTCATGGTTCCCATCATTTAACTGGAGTTTTGAAAACAATGGTACGAATCGGTTCATAAATGAGTTCTGAGGTAACACACATTAAAACAAATAAAAAAAATACAACCGAATTGAGAACCTCCTCCTTTTTTTTGAAGTCGTTTAAAAACCAGATTAAAGAATGGGGAATGAATGAAAATTTTAGAATTGCCTTATCTTTATTTTGGTGTTAGGAATAACCTTCCTTAACACCAGAAAAAAATTGCAGACTTTTCAGGTGCGTCAACTATTTTTGAAAAATATAAACAGTTTCCTCACTTACGTTTTGGGTTAAGGACGGCGAATGAAACATTTTCCTTGATTCGTCTCATATTACAAAAAATATCTTAAAAATCCGTGGTAAACTGACACTGGAAATGACATTGACAGCTGCAGCAGCTATATTTGTCATTGCTAGGGTCAGATATTCTAAATATTTTTTGTAATATGAGACGGATCAAAGAAAATGTCTCATTCGCCGTCCTAACCCCAAAACGTAAGTGAAGAAACTGTTTATATTTTTCAAAAATAATTGACGGCGCTGAAAAATCTGCAACTTTTTTCTGGTGCTAAGGAAGGTTATTCCTATCACCAAAAAAAAAATCAGGCATTTCTAAATTTTTCATCCATTCCCCATTGTCTTCTCGACTTGTCATGATTAAGTGTGAGTGTAGTGTGTATGTATGTATGTATATGCGCGTGCATGTGTGATGGGACGAGAACACGTTCTCGACTTATCACATATGGATGTGTATGTAGTATATAGATATATGTATACTTGCAGATATAGGTATATTTATTTTCTTTACTTCAGGCATTTAATTAAAATATACAGTAAACTTGTCTTTACCAGAGCAGAGCTCGGTCACCCAGATATTTAATATATTAATCGCCATGAAAAGGTAACCCCATCATTAGTCGAATTCAATATTTCAAGGGTACTTCATAAAATCGCTAGCGTAATCTACCCTCAATACCGAAACGTGCCACTCGATCTCGCCTATAAACCCGCAACGCGCCGCGCACACCTCAGTCTCAAATTAACCGCCAACCAGTAAACATCTGAAATGACGGGTCGTGGCAAAGGAGTCAAACGCCTTGGGAAAGGTGGCGCGAAGCGGCACTGGAAAGTTCTCCAGGGTATCACCAAGCCCGCTATCAGGAGGCTTCAAGCGCATCTCCGGGCTCATTTACGAGGAAACCCGCGGCGTCGGCGGGAAGTCTTTCTCGAAAACGTGCACGTGCAGATGCAGTTACCTACACTGAACACGCCAAAAGGAAGACCGTCACTGCCATGGACGTCGTTTATGCGTTGAAGCAGCAACGAAGAACGCCATTATGGTTTCGGCGGATAGACTCAACATTAGTGATAAAATATTTATTGTAGTTAATTGATTATGATTGTATGATATGATTATGGTTTGGTAATAATTTAAATGCTTACGTAACGTTGACAAGGCCCTTTTCAGGGCCGCAGTTGGTTGTGTTTTGCACAAATGTCAATCAATATACCTACCTAACATTAACCCTCAATTCACTTCCTGAGTCCACTGGACTCGCATCAAAATTTCAAACTACTATCATTCTAACGTTTTAGCGAATAGTTTCCCCTCCGTCCCTGTACCTTCCTTCAGTGACGCGGGCACCGTGTTGGCGAGTGGACTTGCGCCTGCGCTGCGTATTTGGTCAGTTATTGCGTCAAGTGAGTACCATGGACTCATACAAATGCACGCAAAATATCGTGCACCCGTTGCACGTGCATTATTCTTATGTAGGAGCATACATACACCCCACACGTATGGGTTTGATGAAAAAAAAATATTTTTGAGTTTCAGTTCTGTGTATGGGGAACCCCTAAAACTTAATGTTTTTTTTTCGATTTTTGTGTGAAAATCTTAATGCGGTTCACAGAATACATCTACTTACCAAGTTTCAACAGTATAGCTCTTATAGTTTCGGAAAAAAGTGGCTGTGACATACGGACGGACAGACAGACAGACAGACAGACATGACGAATCTATAAGGGATCAGTTTTTTGCCATTTGGCTACGGAACCCTAAAAACCAAATCGCTGTATGGGGGCCGATAATATTTGAGGACTTCCGTCAATTCCTCAAGGATCTCAGAATCACCTTTGGCACTTCTTTGTTTGCTATTTCAACTGAATGATATCAGAATCAGTGACGTACTTTTATAGTTTGAAGTACATCATTGACAAGTTCCACAAGCTACCTATCTGTGGTCTTTATCATCACTTCCACTTCACCAAATTTATGATTTCCGGATGTAAATACACGAGTTATAATTTATAATAGAAAGCACCGAAATTACTACACGCGTGCCTTATATATTTGAGGAGTTCCCTCAATTCCTTATGGTTCCCATCATTCAACTGGAGTTTTGAAAACAATGGTACGAATCGGTTCATAAATGAGTTCTGAGGTAACACACATTAAAACAAATAAAAAAAAAAAAAAAAAAAAAACAACCGAATTGAGAACCTCCTCCTTTTTTCAACCGACGAAAAAACGGAGGAGGTTCTCAAGTCGACGCGTATATTTTTTTTTTTTATGTTTGGTCACGCAAACTTTTTACAGAGTAGTTCGATTTTGATAATTCTTTTTTTATTGGAAAGGGTTATATCCCGAAATTGGTCCCATATAAATTTGAAAAAAAAATACCAACCCTAAGGGTAGGAAAATAGGGGATGATTGATTTTTCGTCGGTTAAAACTTTGTTTTCAAAGTAAATTATTAAAGTCGGTTAAAAACCAGATTAAAGAATTTATTTCTCGACTTGTCAAGTGTGTATGTAGTGTGTGTATGTATGTATGTATATGCGCGTGCATGTGTGATGGGACGAGAACACGCTCTCGACTTATCACATATGGATGTGTATGTAGTAGGTATATAGATATTATAGATATATGTATACTTGCAGATATAGGTATATTTATTTTCTTTACTTCAGGCATTTAATTAAAATATACAGTAAACTTGTCTTTACCAGAGCAGAGCTCGGTCGCCCAGATATTTACTATATTAATCGCCATGAAGAGGTAACCCCATCATTAATCGAATTCAATATTTCAAGGGTACTTCATAAAATCGCTAGCGTAATCTACCCTTAATACCGAAACGTGCCACTCGATCTCGCCTATAAAACCGCAACGCGCCGCGCACACCTCAGTCTCAAATTAACCGCCAACCAGTAAACATCTGAAATGACGGGTCGTGGCAAAGGAGTCAAACGCCTTGGGAAAGGAGGCGCGAAGCGGCACTGGAAAGTTCTCCAGGGCATCACCAAGCCCGCTATCAGGAGGCTTCAAGCGCATCTCCGGGCTCATTTACGAGGAAACCCGCGGTGTCGGCGGGAAGTCTTTCTCGAAAACGTGCACGTGCAGATGCAGTTACCTACACTGAACACGCCAAAAGGAAGACCGTCACTGTCATGGACGTCGTTTATGCGTTGAAGCAGCAACGAAGAACGCCATTATGGTTTCGGCGGATAGACTCAACATTAGTGATAAAATATGTATTATAGTTAATTGATTATGATTTTATGATATGATTATGGCTTGGTAATAATTTAAATGCTTACGTAACGTTGACAAGGCCCTTTTCAGGGCCGCAGTTGGTCGTGTTTTGCACAAATGTCAATCAATATACCTACCTAACATTAACCCTCAATTCACTTCCTGACTCCACTGGACTCACATCAAAATTTCAAACTACTGTCATTCTAACGTTTTAGCGAATAGTTTCCCCTCCGTCCCTGTACCTTCCTTCAGTGACGCGGGCACCGTGTTGGCGAGTGGACTTGCGCCTGCGCTGCGTATTTGGTCAGTTATTGCGTCAAGTGAGTACCATGGACTCATACAAATGCACGCAAAATATCGTGCACCCGTTGCACGTGCATTATTCTTATGTAGGAGCATACATACACCCCACACGTATGGGTTTGATGAAAAAAAATATTTTTGAGTTTGTTCTGTGTAAGGGGAACCCCTAAAACTTAATGTTTTTTTTTCGATTTTTGAGTGAAAATCTTAATGCGGTTCACAGAATACATCTACTTACCAAGTTTCAACAGTATAGCTCTTATAGTTTCGGAAAGAAGTGGCTGTGACATACGGACGGACAGACAGACAGACAGACAGACATGACGAATCTATAAGGGATCAGTTTTTTGCCATTTGGCTACGGAACCCTAAAAACCAAATCGCTGTATGGGGGCCGATAATATTTGAGGACTTCCGTCAATTCCTCAAGGATCTCAGAATCACCTTTGGCACTTCTTTGTTTGCTATTTCAACTGAATGATATCAGAATCAGTGACGTACTTTTATAGTTTGAAGTACATCATTGACAAGTTCCACAAGCTACCTATCTGTGGTCTTCATCATCACTTCCACTTCACCAAATTTATGATTTCCGGATGTAAATACACGAGTTATAATTTATAATAGAAAGCACCGAAATTACTACACGCGTGCCTTATATATTTGAGGAGTTCCCTCAATTCCTTATGGTCCCATCATTCAACTGGAGTTTTGAAAACAATGGTACGAATCGGTTCATAAATGAGTTCTGAGGTAACACACATTAAAAAAAATAAAAAAAAATTAAAAAGGCATTTAGCAATGATGCACGGTGGATTAAAACTTATTCTGGGCAATCTGTTTCAGAAGTATTATATTGTCAACTCTGTACGAGAGGTAAAGAGCGTTATCTTTAAATGCGTAGTATGCCGTAGACATAAGGCAGAGTCTGCAAAGCAGTTAATGGGTTCACTGCCCAAGGACCGTGTTACACCTGATCGGGCCTTTAAAAAGGTGGGTTTGGATTATTGCGGCCCATTTGACATTAAGCAGTCCTCAAAACGGAACAGCGTCATCACAAAGCGGTATGCTGCTTTATTTGTTTGCTTCGCTTGCAAGGCTGTTCATTTAGAGGTAGTCTCTGACATGTGCACTAATACCTTCGTTTTACCAAATTTATGATTTCCGGTTGTCACCAAATTTATGATTTCCGGATGTAAATACACGAGTTATAATTTATAATAGAAAGCACCGAAATTACTACACGCGTGCCTTATATATTTGAGGAGTTCCCTCAATTCCTTATGGTTCCCATCATTCAACTGGAGTTTTGAAAACAATGGTACGAATCGGTTCATAAATGAGTTCTGAGGTAACACACATTAAAACAAATTAAAAAAATACAACCGAATTGAGAACCTCCTCCTTTTTTTTGAAGTCGGTTAAAAACCAGATTAAAGAATTGTCTTCTCGACTTGTCATGATTAAGTGTGTATGTAGTGTTGTATGTATGTATGTATATGCGCGTGCATGTGTGATGAGACGAGAACACGCTCTCGACTTATCACATATGGATGTGTATGTAGTATATAGATATATGTATACTTGCACATATTACGGGACAATCTTACACAAATCAACCTAGGCCCACGGTAAGCTCAATAAGGCTTGTGTTGTGGGTACTAGGCGATGATATATATAATAGATACATACATATAGATACTTATATACATATATGACATCCATAACTCAGGAACAAATATTCGTGATAAACACACAAATAAATGCCCTGACCGGGATTCGAACCCGGGACCTCCAGCTTCGTAGGCAGAGTCACTACCCACTGGGCTACGGAGGCCGTAAAAATATAGGTATATTTATTTTCTTAACTTCAGGCATTAAAATATATAGTAAACTTGTCTTTACCAGAGCAGAGATCGGTCGCCCAGATATTTAATATATTAATCGCCATGAAAAGGTAACCCCATCATTAGTCGAATTCAATATTTCAAGGGTACTTCATAAAATCGCTAGCGTAATCTACCCTCAATACCGAAACGTGCCACTCGATCTCGCCTATAAAATCGCAACGCGCCGCGCACACCTCAGTCTCAAATTAACCGCCAACCAGTAAACATCTAAAATGACGGGTCGTGGCAAAGGAGTCAAACGCCTTGGGAAAGGAGGCGCGAAGCGGCACTGGAAAGTTCTCCAGGGTATCACCAAGCCCGCTATCAGGAGGCTTCAAGCGCATCTCCGGGCTCATTTACGAGGAAACCCGCGGCGTCGGCGGGAAGTCTTTCTCGAAAACGTGCACGTGCAGATGCAGTTACCTACACTGAACACGCCAAAAGGAAGACCGTCACTGCCATGGACGTCGTTTATGCGTTGAAGCAGCAACGAAGAACGCCATTATGGTTTCGGCGGCTATCCGCCTATAGACTCAACATTAGTGATAAAATATGTATTATAGTTAATTGATTATGATTTTATGATATGATTATGGCTTGGTAATAATTTAAATGCTTACGTAACGTTGACAAGGCCCTTTTCAGGGCCGCAGTTGGTCGTGTTTTGCACAAATGTCAATCAATATACCTACCTAACATTAACCCTCAATTCACTTCCTGACTCCACTGGACTCACATCAAAATTTCAAACTACTGTCATTCTAACGTTTTAGCGAATAGTTTCCCCTCCGTCCCTGTACCTTCCTTCAGTGACGCGGGCACCGTGTTGGCGAGTGGACTTGCGCCTGCGCTGCGTATTTGGTCAGTTATTGCGTCAAGTGAGTACCATGGACTCATACAAATGCACGCAAAATATCGTGCACCCGTTGCACGTGCATTATTCTTATGTAGGAGCATACATACACCCCACACGTATGGGTTTGATGAAAAAAAATATTTTTGAGTTTGTTCTGTGTAAGGGGAACCCCTAAAACTTAATGTTTTTTTTTCGATTTTTGTGTGAAAATCTTAATGCGGTTCACAGAATACATCTACTTACCAAGTTTCAACAGTATAGCTCTTATAGTTTCGGAAAGAAGTGGCTGTGACATACGGACGGACAGACAGACAGACAGACAGACATGACGAATCTATAAGGGATCAGTTTTTTGCCATTTGGCTACGGAACCCTAAAAACCAAATCGCTGTATGGGGGCCGATAATATTTGAGGACTTCCGTCAATTCCTCAAGGATCTCAGAATCACCTTTGGCACTTCTTTGTTTGCTATTTCAACTGAATGATATCAGAATCAGTGACGTACTTTTATAGTTTGAAGTACATCATTGACAAGTTCCACAAGCTACCTATCTGTGGTCTTCATCATCACTTCCACTTCACCAAATTTATGATTTCCGGATGTAAATACACGAGTTATAATTTATAATAGAAAGCACCGAAATTACTACACGCGTGCCTTATATATTTGAGGAGTTCCCTCAATTCCTTATGGTCCCATCATTCAACTGGAGTTTTGAAAACAATGGTACGAATCGGTTCATAAATGAGTTCTGAGGTAACACACATAAAAAAAAATAAAAAAAAATTAAAAAGGCATTTAGCAATGATGCACGGTGGATTAAAACTTATTCTGGGCAATCTGTTTCAGAAGTATTATATTGTCAACTCTGTACGAGAGGTAAAGAGCGTTATCTTTAAATGCGTAGTATGCCGTAGACATAAGGCAGAGTCTGCAAAGCAGTTAATGGGTTCACTGCCCAAGGACCGTGTTACACCTGATCGGGCCTTTAAAAAGGTGGGTTTGGATTATTGCGGCCCATTTGACATTAAGCAGTCCTCAAAACGGAACAGCGTCATCACAAAGCGGTATGCTGCTTTATTTGTTTGCTTCGCTTGCAAGGCTGTTCATTTAGAGGTAGTCTCTGACATGTGCACTAATACCTTCGTTTTACCAAATTTATGATTTCCGGTTGTCACCAAATTTATGATTTCCGGATGTAAATACACGAGTTATAATTTATAATAGAAAGCACCGAAATTACTACACGCGTGCCTTATATATTTGAGGAGTTCCCTCAATTCCTTATGGTTCCCATCATTCAACTGGAGTTTTGAAAACAATGGTACGAATCGGTTCATAAATGAGTTCTGAGGTAACACACATTAAAACAAATTAAAAAAATACAACCGAATTGAGAACCTCCTCCTTTTTTTTGAAGTCGGTTAAAAACCAGATTAAAGAATTGTCTTCTCGACTTGTCATGATTAAGTGTGTATGTAGTGTTGTATGTATGTATGTATATGCGCGTGCATGTGTGATGAGACGAGAACACGCTCTCGACTTATCACATATGGATGTGTATGTAGTATATAGATATATGTATACTTGCACATATTACGGGACAATCTTACACAAATCAACCTAGGCCCACGGTAAGCTCAATAAGGCTTGTGTTGTGGGTACTAGGCGATGATATATATAATAGATACATACATATAGATACTTATATACATATATGACATCCATAACTCAGGAACAAATATTCGTGATAAACACACAAATAAATGCCCTGACCGGGATTCGAACCCGGGACCTCCAGCTTCGTAGGCAGAGTCACTACCCACTGGGCTACGGAGGCCGTAAAAATATAGGTATATTTATTTTCTTAACTTCAGGCATTAAAATATATAGTAAACTTGTCTTTACCAGAGCAGAGATCGGTCGCCCAGATATTTAATATATTAATCGCCATGAAAAGGTAACCCCATCATTAGTCGAATTCAATATTTCAAGGGTACTTCATAAAATCGCTAGCGTAATCTACCCTCAATACCGAAACGTGCCACTCGATCTCGCCTATAAAATCGCAACGCGCCGCGCACACCTCAGTCTCAAATTAACCGCCAACCAGTAAACATCTAAAATGACGGGTCGTGGCAAAGGAGTCAAACGCCTTGGGAAAGGAGGCGCGAAGCGGCACTGGAAAGTTCTCCAGGGTATCACCAAGCCCGCTATCAGGAGGCTTCAAGCGCATCTCCGGGCTCATTTACGAGGAAACCCGCGGCGTCGGCGGGAAGTCTTTCTCGAAAACGTGCACGTGCAGATGCAGTTACCTACACTGAACACGCCAAAAGGAAGACCGTCACTGCCATGGACGTCGTTTATGCGTTGAAGCAGCAACGAAGAACGCCATTATGGTTTCGGCGGCTATCCGCCTATAGACTCAACATTAGTGATAAAATATGTATTATAGTTAATTGATTATGATTTTATGATATGATTATGGTTTGGTAATAATTTAAATGCTTACGTAACGTTGACAAGGCCCTTTTCAGGGCCGCAGTTGGTCGTGTTTTGCACAAATGTCAATCAGTATACCTACAGATACAATATAGCTACAGAATAGGTACCTACAGAATAGGTACCTACAAAATCGACCCAGTCGCCCGTTCAAGTTTAGATAGGTAGTCCAAGAATATGCAATGAAGAGGTAATTTTCATACAAAGTATTTGACAACAATGAAAATAATCGGAAAGTATCAAGCTTTCATTTATGTTTGCTTTATTAAGATTTTTAAATTCTAAAAAACTAGCATTACATAGTAATCCTTACAAATTCCATACCAACGGAGCGTTATTGACGTTTCATAAATATAAGCTGATTTGACTTTTATCAAATACCGAATTCTAACTAAACTCACATAGTTAAGGAACATTTTCGAATACCGAAAACAAACGTATACTCGTAAAGTAAAGCTCTTGCATGGTGACGTCTACGGATAGGCATTTGGTATGGTTATTTAAATATTCAATGTCTATTCGAATACGTCACCACCTTATATATATATATATACAATACAACAAGGGCTTTACTTAAGTTTTCTACTGCAATCTCATCATTTTGATTCGAAAGTCGTAATGGACGTAATGGAACCAAACATTTATTTTTTTACTTGATCGCTTGAATTTTGTCCAACAGTCATTTTTAATCAGTCTATAAAACACTTCGACCTCCGGCTGAACGACCTATATAATACGAGTAAACTAACCTAGTTATACCCAGTTCGCGAAGTCGCCCCCCAGCTGCGGCACAAAAAACAAATGTCTTAAATTTAACCGTCATGCAAGATTAACTAACAAACTTTTAATGTTTTATCAATTCCCGGCGACTTGTTTTTGCACATCGTTTCGTGTAAGTACAAAATATACAAACTTATACATTTAATTTTTTTTATAATATTTGTAGGATGTAACGATTATCAAGAGGATAGTAGGAATAAAACAATTCGTACAAAAATCAAAATAGTATAATTCATTTTTTAACTTAACTTTAGTTACATTGAGAAAAATTACGTCATAGATAAAATTAATTTAAGAATAAATTCAATCAATTTGATATACATACGAGTATGCCTAAAAATATCATCAGATTTTCATTACATAAAATATCTGTAATTTTATTAAATTATATACATATTTCAAAACTGAGACTATTTTATTACATTAGGAATTGATCAATAAAATCTGAGTAAACTAAATGTGACATTTGTCTCTATTTAATCGCGGTGTAGTTTAAAAAGAGACAAATGTCACATTTTAAACCATAGCTTGCTTCGATATCATTGACATTTGATACAAAAAAAATCCTAGATAATAATAATAATACATGCAATAAAAGCATTTTATGGCATTAAAACGACGACGTATGCGGTAATATCCTTAATTACCGTTGTAAAGTTTCCAACACTTATTGAATGTTATAATAGTACATTACTTACCTAGGGCGGTTAAACAAAGAATGTCTCAGATCGCAGGTATTTGACGCCCGAGCCGAAGGCAAGGGCGATAAATATGCGCTCTGAGGCTTTCTTTATTACCGCCCGTGGTAAGTACAACATTTTACGTCTCTATCTGGCCAGGAAGTGGGGTTTTCCGCACGCATAGCGTGCGGTAATTCCTACTTTATGGCCAGGTATGACGTAAAAATAATAATTGAATCTACTAAACATTCGCTTAAAGAATAACGATTAAATGTCCTACTTAATATTATTCAAATAAATGCGAGTCGGTTTGTGGTACACAAACAATTACTTGAGATTCTATATAATAATATGCTCATTGTGGGCAACTTAGAGGCCTTGTTTATTCAACGACGCGGGCTGTTAAACGAGTGTGAGAACGCGCATAATACACATATGCGCGTGCGCCGCGTCGCCCAACGCCTGTCTATAAACCTAGTTCATGTTACAGTGAGCATAATGCAATTCCCTGATTTTTGAACATAAATTTCACTGCGGTAACACAATATGGCTCTGAATCAAGTTAGATTGGCAGTGGGGTCGTTACATTTTGGTGCCGCGACCAGGATTCACTGTCCTTTAAGGTGCCTTTTGCGGATATGCGCAGTGGCTTTAGGCCTGTTTTGTGTACGCAAGTCAGAGGCGTTGTATTGTCGAGGAATTAAAAGTTTCGCCACTTTTCGACTTTATTTCAATACTGTTAAGGTCCAAAAGTGAGGAACCTTTTTATTCCGCGACTGTACCTACATAACGCGGCTACATGTATGTCCGCCCGACGCCACATGCAGTACATTTAGCACCATTGGCCATTATTACAAATTCACAGAGATTCTATACGGTGTAAATCTGAGAATGCGTTTATTACATTGGCCATTGACGGGTCATGAGTCTACACTTTGAAGGGTCAATGAACCTTGTTGGTTGTGTTGTGATGTCGACTGGACATTATGTGACAAGGTTATCTCAATGTCGAATACAAAGTTTCGGAGACCCACGATCCACATGGCCGGGGTACATATGTAGTACTTATACAGTTTAATATAAGCCGAGTCCATGTATTTTGTTCCACGATGTATGTATAGATCAAACCAGTCTATTAAACTAATAACACATGCAGTCATAAGATTTTTTTATAGATCTACATGATAGTAAATTTTGCCAATGTTCGGTATCATAATAATACAATATTTAACAGTGCCTTAAAGGTGTCCGAACCGCCAAAAAATTCAGTCTTAGTGAAAAATTGTGCATACTGCATGGGAAGTAGGTATAAAAAAATCAAAACAAATTTATTTTCGGATTTCCAAACACCAGACAATAATGATATGCAATTTATAAAAAAAAATACTAAGATACTTTCAAACATTAGAGTAAGGTTCAGACACATTTAGGCATGGAAATCCTATATCTAATTCACAATATACAAATAAAATTTAGCTCGCATCCGCCTAAACATTCTCATACAGTCGATCGACATTCAAGTTGCATGGTTCCATCCAAGACTACCGATCTTCAGTCATATATTTTAAAGGGAATGTATGCACATGTGAAATGTGTGTGCGTTCATAAATACTACACTGTATTTCTAATTTCTTAATGAATTTGCCAATGTTAAGCCTCGTTTAAGAACGCGCGAGGCGTAAAGCGTGTTTGAAAAGCGTACGCTTGTATGTAAACACTAACACATCCTTATGTGTATGTTTGCGTTTTTGTCCATACAAACGAGGCTTAAGACCGTTCCAACTGAAGCTTATATAATGGTAACTGCATACAAACTGCCCAATTGCAGTTGGTTTGCAGTTCATCACGGTTAGGATTTTACTGTAGATACTTGAATATTTCTAGTATTAGTACTTAAGGGCCATAGCACGGTTATATTATACTACACCATTCCAAACCACAAAATTCTCACACGACACACAGAATTGACGTTATATAAAAGTATCAACTACGACTATAAAATAGGGTCAAAATGAACACTTCAATTTGAGTCGTTTGATTTACGAACTAACAGCTACAAATATAAGGCTCAAAATTCATTATATCTTTAACAGTCATTTAATTCAGGGTCAACTATCATTGTTACGAGGATCGCACTCGTAACAGAATTATAGTATATTCTACTGCTACATAATGATAGGCATTATAACATCAAGCCTTTGTGCGACAAGAGCCCAAACAGTTTACCAATAAAATACTAATTATCAATCGATGTAAATCTTCTTCAATAAGTATAATTTTAAACATGTCTCACGATTGTTTTAATGCAAAATTATAAACAGTCGCGTACATAACTATATCAACACCCACATTTTAAATCCCGTATAAAGTTGTCAAATACTGTATGGTTATACTATGTTATTACAGTATCAATATCGATTTCGTAATGCTCTGCTGCCGTTACTATCACATAGATTGTCTTGGTAATACTGATGGCTATAATGCCGGTCATTATGCACGGTTTCCGAACAAGTTTAACAATGTGGGTGTGTATAAAGTATTATTCTGCATTAATCATTAAAATTCAATCGATTGTGTTTTTTGCAGTAACAAGATCTGCTTTGTGTGCAAAAATGCCTTAAAATGCTGGTAAATGGTAATTAAAATTTAACGTATTAAGACTGCCAACTTTATAGATCTAATTTTATTCCTTAGGCATAGGCTAGTTTTTTTTTATGTAACTCTCTGGAGGAGAAAGGCGACATGACAGACCGAATCCCACGCGGGCGGATACACGGCCTCAGATAGTAAGTAATACATATGTACACTACCGGTCAAAAGTTTAAGTTCACTCTTTGTTTTAGGTACAAATGAGTACTTTTGGACAATATTTTTTTGCAGTTCGGAAGCCGAAATTTGTTTCCAACTGATCCGTTATTATTTCCAGAGATTTGTTTAATTAGTCAGACACAATTCACGTACATTTCTAAACAACGCATTCCCTAAAATCTTATAGGAATGACGGCAAAGGCTGGGCCATATGGCCTTGTCACTTAAAACGTACAATGATCAGATACAATGTTGGTTTTTAGGGAATCAGTTGTTTAGAAATCTACGTAAATTGTGTCCGACTAATCAAACACATCTCTGTAAACAATAACGAAACAGTTGGAAACAATTTTCGACATCTGAACTGCAAAACATTATCGCACAAAAGTACAAATTTGTACCAAAAACAAAGGGTGAACTTAAACTTTTGACCGGTACTGTATATGGAAGTCTGCAATGTTGATAAAGATACATATAGGTATTATCATAAAAATGATTTTATACTAAATGGTTATATTATATCACAATTATTTCATAGCAAACATGATTTTTGATGAGATTGGTTCATTTGTTATTGATGATTGTTTAACAAATGTCGATGAGAAAATAAAATCACTTGTTATGCGGGCTGGCTGTATAAAAATCCTGACGTTTTTAGAAATACAGTGTACAGTCACCGACATAAATATATGATGGAACAAAGGCCGCAAAAATATCTGATGGTGATGACAACTCTATTCCTTGAGCCGTAAGAGCGTGTCAGATACTTTTGCGGCCTTTGATTCATCATATTATTATATTGATGCCCGTGACTGTACCTATTACCCTTTGCAGGTATTTTAACTTTGATACAGTAGTTTTCAAAAACGAACAGGAAACGTCTCTAAAAAGGGTTTCAGCTGCAAAGAGACGTGACCCACTTGCATAAAAACTTCTATGAGTCACGTTTTTTTGCAGCAACTGTACATTAAAAAATGTTGGCACAAACTCTACATATCCCCTGCGGAGCAATAGGCATGGAGACAGGCTGGTGGTTGAGAAACACAGACTCGCGAAGTCAGCTAAGTCGGTCTATAACCTCGGACCACCAATTTATAACCGATTACCTGATGCCGTCAGAAATGCAGCTTCCACTGCAGGATTCAAATCAAGACTGAAAAAGTGGCTTCTGAACAACATGTTCTACGACTATGACGAATTTTACAGCATGCCACTGACAATTTGAAAATAAAGAATTATACTAAATGACTTTGAAAAATGATAATAATAAATAAGATGTATGAATCCACAAATTAATGATGTATAATATAAACCTATATAATTAGTTTCAATTAGGAAACAAATTTACCAAATTGACCATGACCTGTAACGATTGTTATTAATAAATGTTCATTTCACTTCATTTCATTTCGTTGATACTATCCTCTATATACTTCGACTATTTGATTTTGAGAAAGAAACCATTTCCAATTGTAAAATGCTGGTTGGTACACTTTTATTCTAAAACCTTTTGTTGTTTTGTCATTTGTTGAACAGTAAATCTATATGTCTAAGATGATTCGTGATTTTTACAATACGAAGCCCAATAGAGGCTAGATGATTTGATGATGTCTTTTACAGATCTCGGTCAGATCTAGCGATATTCAAATATTCAGTCAAGCTTTTCATACTTTGCAGTGTGGTAACACCGGATAGGTTAAGGATCAGAAAATCGAAGTCATTTCATATCTATTTTGTATACTTCATTTCATATTGTAATTCGAAAAAACATCATTCTGCAAAATATGAAAATACCAGTCACATTTTATTGTCAGTATCTCAAAAAGTCATGTAAAAAATCCTAATTTACACCTAAAACTATATTGTATGGTTACTCAAAACTCGACCTTATGGCAACCGAATTAGTCATAAAACCGCGTGTCTAGGCTAATTGTTAATACTTATTGTTCGGAATTTGGACCGGCCCTCCGTTTATTTCAACTTGAGGGACACTTCATCCATCGATACATATTAAAAACCGAAGCACCTGCACTTAAGTAGAACCAATATGGCGGAGGAATTGTACTGGCTCAACAATTGACAACATTTCATAATTCTAAGTCCATGATTTGACTAGCTCCTTGTAGATCTACCCGAAAAGAGGAACACTCTGGTAGTTTTGCATTTCCAGTATTATTTATCTTCAATTTTTTACGATTTTTTAAAAATACATTCATAGCAAATCCAAATCTACTGCAGAAAGGGTACCTTGCTTTAATCTTGTTTACATATATCATTGTCAACATGGCGTCAATGTAACTCACCCGAAAATTACATTTAAACTTTTTTTAAGTTTTTGTCGAAACGGGACTATAGCAAGGTGCCTATTCTGCAGTAGAATTGGATTTGCTATGAATGTATTTTTAAAAAATCGTAAAAAATTGAAGATAAATAATACTGGAAATATAAAACTACCAGCGTGTTCCTCTTTTCGAGTAGAATACAATGAGCTAATCGAACTGAGGGCTAAAATTTATGAAATGTTGTCAATTAAAGTCTGTGACTGTACGAGTCTTAACAAGCGACACGAGCTTGACCACTTAAGACTAGCCATTATATCTGTGTTAGGTGCCTGTCTAGAATGGGGAATGGATGGAAATTTTAGAAGTGCCTAATTATCAGTTTGACATTTCATATTTTTCAACATTTCATTTCCCCTCAAAAGGGTAAATCAGTTTAGATACTTAGGACATTTGCTGACCGAGGACCAGAAAGACGATGTAGATATGGGGAGAGAGCGCAGGGCATTGTCAGTCCGAGCGAACATGCTAGCCCGCAGATTTGCACGGTGTACAGATGAAGTGAAAATTACACTTTTCAAGGCTTTCTGTACATCGCTGTACACGTCGAGTCTGTGGGTTAGATATGCTCAACGGGCTTACAATGCCGTGCGCATTCAATACAATAATGCTTTTAGGGTGGTTGTTGAAACTTCCTATAAATAAATAATAATAAAAAAAATATATATTATTATTTTGGTGATAGGAATAACCTTCGTTAGCACCAGAAAAAAAGTTGCAGACTTATCAGCTGGGTTAATTATTTTTGGAAAATATAAACAGTTTCCTAACTTACGTTTTAGGTTTATGAATGAATGAATGAATGAATAAGTTTATTTCAGAACCAGGTTCCATATTGTTAGTAACAAATATCTTAATAATAATGTTAAATATTACACAAAATAAGTTTTCATCACATAGGTTTAGGACGGCGAATGAAACACTTTGACACACGTCCCATATTACAAAAAAAATATCTCAAAAATCCGTGGTAAACTGACACTGGAAATGATATTGATAGCTGCAGCAGCTATATTTATCATTGCCAGGGTCAGATATTTAAAATATTTTTTTGTAATATGAGACGGATCAAGGAAAGTGTTATTCACCGTCCCAAGACGTAAGTGAGGAAACTGTTTATATTAAAAAAAAATTGACGCAGCTTAAAAGTCTGCAACTTTTGTCTGGTGCTAAGGAAGGGAATATCACAAAAAAAAACAGGCACCTCAAAAATTTTCATCCATTCCCCATTGTAAAATCGTTACTTGAAACGGGTCGCATAAGCAGTCGGGCTTAATTTATTATAAAAAAAAACCATTTACACATTAATTTTCGTAGATTTAGTTCCCCCAAATTGTGATAAACCACGTAGACCTACACTAAGTACAGTAAAAAAAAAAAAAAAAAAAACTTAACAGTAGCTTGTACAACAGCCCAGTGTAGGGCCTCGTCACCAAGCTTACCTACACCTGTGGAGCGCTGGCCAGCCCATCGGAAGAACTTGCCACTCACAATCATTACACCTGAGACATAATTCAACGTATCAGTAGCGGCGCTTGAAAATATTCGATGGGCAACCCGGAACAAAAAAGTAATAGAAAACAAGTTAAATTAAAAGTGATCTATTCTTCAATTTAGGCATTTTACATGCACCTATTAATGTCGATAAACTAACACCGAAGAGCCGGCGTAAAAAACTCGGCGAGGTATCATTTACCTATTCAAAACAGTATGAAAGAGTTTAGAGTAGGTAAATATAACTATAGGCCTGCCTAAGAAATTTTAGACAAGCCGGTGGGAATCGGCCTGTAAGGGCGCTCCGCCACTGCAACGCATATCAAACCAAATTAAACGCCGTTAACTCGTTTGTCTTTTTCTGAAAATTTGTATTTTTAAAGGCCTATTGTCCACGTAAACCGCACGTCATGCGCACGCGTTCGTCAATTGAAGATTGCAAGACGAACGCTTGCATCTTGCGTAGGAACCTTCAAAACTGTGTCCACAGAGCGGCAACGAACGCATGACGGAGCGGCTGACGCGACACAGTTTTGAGCGTAACTACGTTTGTATGGAGAATCGAGCTTACTGCGGACTCTTAATAAACAAATATATAATTATCGTTTCTCTCTACAAACTACGGCAAATTATAAATCAATTTCATTATAAAAAATTAAGTTTTATAGTCATTGAAAATGCACAGCGAAGAATTACTTTAAAAAATGCAATAGCGATATAGATATAAAAAATAGTATCACTCCGTAAAAGATAATATTCACTGATAACTTTCTGAGCCAAGCAGCACTCCACAGGATCACTTTACTTAACTAAAAAAATTGTCAACACTATACCTAATTGATTATAAAAACAACTTAAACTAAATTTGAATGAATTTTGTACACTCCCTGGCAACAGTATATATTAAAAGGTTATATTGTATATATAAAACTATAGGAATATAAAACTGCTGTCCTTTGACAGCTGCGCATGTCTGTATCCTAAACTACAGGTTATAAATAGTACAACCATTTTTCCAACCGTCTGACCTCGAGTTCACGCTATTCTAACGCGTCAGCATCAAGACATACGGAGCATAATAGCGTGAACACCGTTTGTCATTGCGTTGGTATAAAATACACAGGTTTAATTAAGCATGGCTTTAAAATTTTGTTACTACCTTAGATAACACTACGGAGGAATATTCCCGGAATAAAATTGAGCTTGCTTTAAAAACGTCTAAAAGCGGCCACTTTGGCCGGCACTCTAAAATTCGATTGCACCAAACGCTTAGAATTCGAACATTAAAACGATATTATCCGAAGTCCAAGTCTACCGTATTAACCAATAAAATTAACATAATAAAAAAATTGATACAATACAGTATGTCATGAAAGTTTTACGCCACTCCCGGTGAATAGTCAATTACCGGCCCCTACCCTCACAGACACCACACCAAGGGCGGTAAGAAAAGAAAGACTCAAATCTCAATCATTTGTCGCCCGAGCCAAAAAAGACGTCTCTCAAACTTACAAAAATACCCATATTCATAGCCTCTACACCCTGTTTTCGGAAAAATTGATTTGTATTCTTTTGGTATTTTCTGTCACTTTGACATTAGTGTTTGTATTTTAATACAGCTGGAGAAGTGTTATGAACAAGGGATGAGTATTACAATAGATTTCAAAGTCCTGGTTTTTTTACCTACTGTTTTACAAAAAATTTTAAAAATAAAAGAGAGCGTAAACAAAATAAAAATAAGACTTGGACTTCAGACAATTTACACATTAATACCTTGAACTTCAGACAGGCTACACATGGTATACATTAGACTTCAGACAATTCACACATCTATACCTTGAACTTCACACAAGCTATACAGGGTGTACCTCAGATTTCGCACAGGCTATACAGGGTATATAAGACTTCAGAAAATTTACACATTTATACCTTGCACTTGACACATGTTATACAGGGTATACCTCAGACTTCATGAAGGCTATACAGGGTATAGCTGGGACTCGGGGCAGGTTACGGTGTGTCGGGTCACACGCCGACAAAGGAAACGGTGGGTTTCGCGGGTCACGCGCGCGACAAGGGTTTCTCGTCGAGTTGCTTTAAGAACTCCGGTATGAACTCCCTGGAAACAGAAATAATAAATAAAAACAAGTGAAATCAAAACCCAACTACTATTTTTGCAAATATTATAGCCTATGTCACTCCCACGATTAAGAGGAATCCAACGACACCTCACATGTCGAAATCCGTCAAACGGTTTAGGCTGCAGGCCGTGTCAAAGAATAAGACATACCCACATACATACTTACATACATACATACATACTTACATGTTACATACATACATACATACAAACGCTCGAAAAACATAACCCTCTCTCCTTCGGCAGTCGGGTAATTATGGGACAATTTTACACAAATCGACCTACCTAGTCCCAGACTAAGCAAAGCTTGTACTATGGATACTAGACGACGATATACATACACTCGAGAGCAAATAAACGGAATCACTCTGCACGTTTGGCTTTTCCGCCCAATAACTTTTTCAATTTTCATGCAATCCTGAACAAATTGGTACCAAATGATAGCTGAGAGTGTAGCCTACATGAAAATGCATAAATTTTCCTTGATATCGGGGTCAATGACCGAGGAAAACCCTTATTTCCTAAGATTGGGCAAAAACTGGAATAATCGTAATACAAAAAATGAAAGACAGACATTTTTCTTCATAAAAAAAAATATTTAACAAATTTAATACTTTGTGTACCCACCCCTAGCCCTTTCTACACATGTTAAACAATTTTTCATCGACCTAAACAATTTCTGCACGTAGCATTGCGGAATCGCCGCCCACTCCTCCTGTAACGCCGTTTTCAGCTCCTCAATGTCGGATGGCGCAGGATCTCGCTTCCGAACATTCCTCTTCAGGTAGTCCCACATGTGTTCGATTGGGTTGAGGTCCGGGCTAAGAGCTGGCCAGTCCATGACGGGGATGTTGGCCCCGTTCAAGATTTTTTTGGTGACCCGAGCGTTATGACAAGGGGCATTGTCTTGCATCAGAAGGAACCCCTCGCCCAAATTCCTAGCTTACGGGACCACATGCACTTCCAGGACTTCGGTGATGTACCTCAAAGCAATCAAACCGCCGCTCCGGCCCCCACTAGGCACGAAAACGAGCTCCGTCCGTCCGCCGTAGGAAATGCCCGCCCAGAACATGACAGAACCTCCGCCATAGGCGACGGTCTCCCTGAAGCAGCAATACGTATACCGCTCTCCTGGTCTCCGGTAGACACGTCCTCTTCTGTCGCAGCCGTTCAAACACATCCTGGACTCGTTAGAGAAAAGAACGGGGGTCCATTGCTCAATGGTCCAGTTCTTGTGTCGCTGAGCAAATATCAGTCGAGCTTCACGGTGTCTTGGGAGCAGTTTGGGCCCGGTGGCAGGCCTTTTTGGAGTCAAGTTCGCTTCCTTGAGTCTTCTTCTAACAGTCCATGAGCTGGCAGTCACTCCTCGTACGTCCCGAAGCCGTTGCTGGACTACAACTCCTGTCAGGTGACGATTTCGGAGAGCGGTAGTAACGATGAATCGATCATCCCTCAATGATGTGCACCTCTGGCGGCCGGTCCCTGGTCTTCGAGCAAAGCTGCCAGTCTCTCGGAACCTCCGATAGACTTTTGAGATGGCAGACTGGCTCAAATTCATCCCAGAGCAACAACACGTTGGCTATCCCCACGTTCTAGCAAAGTGACGATTTGGGCGGCTTCAGCTTCGGTGATGTCCATTTTTTTCAGGTACTGTTCACTGGGTAATTAGCGGAGATGTGTACTGGTCAACTTCTGATAAGCGACTGATGGCTCTCCCCTCCCCTATACCCTTTTTATAGCCTTTAATGGGTGTTCAATTAGTGACCTCAGCAACGCGTAAATTTCGACCAATCGGGAAAACGTTTGTAAACTAAAAAATCCTGAACCGATTTTCATCATTATTAATTTATTTTAAAGTTAAATGTTCAGGAAACATATTTCCATCATTAGAATTCTGAGAAAAAACTTAAATTTCAAGATGCGAAGTGATTACGTTTATTTGCTCTCGAGTGTACTTATATAGATAAATAACAACTTCAATACATGGAAAACGTCCATGACTCAGGAACAAATTTTCGTGCTCATCACACAAATAAATGCCCTTACCGGGATTTGAACCCGGTACCTCCGGCTTCGTAGGCAGGGTCACTACGATAGTGGTAAAATAGTATTGAATATTTTGTGATAGAGCTTTTGCATGCGACTTCGTCTGTAAGAGTAGTATTAAGTACCGCACTCTCATAGAATATTTAATCCCTTCCGGCGTAAAATAGTAGATTGTATGACAAGGGTCTAAAATAAGCTATATTACCACGAGATGTTCGAGTGGTAATATGGCTTTTAGATCATAGTTATACACTCTACTTTTCACTTAGACTGCGAGAAAATAGTAAAAACCAAGATTATTCATCTACAATCAATAATAAATTCCATGGCAAAAAGATTGTCCAATTTGGCGGCAATCTTAAATAAACTGCTTTGACACAGATACAAAATATTGACACCAAGAATAAACGCCTCTGAACGTTTATAGGCGCGTCGTAAAGGCATGATTGTGAGCTAGGGAATAAAAAACACCTGATGTTTGAAATTAATTCTGTTTCCTGTTTGGCCGATGGCAAATACAAATGTTTTTTTTTAAGAATTGTGATGTGACCGTGCACTAGCACTGTATATGAGCGGGTCCATGTGAGCGTGCACTAGAACTGTACCTGTATATGAGCGGGTCCATGTGAGCGTGCACTAGCACTGTACCTGTATATGAGCGGGTCCATGTGAGCGTGCACTAGCACTGTATATGAGCGGGTCCATGTGAGCGTGCACTAGCGCTGTACCTGTATATGAGCGGGTCCATATGAGCGTGCACTAGCACGGTATATGAGCGGGTCCATGTGAGAGTGCACTAGCATTGTACCTGTATATGAGCGGGTCTATGTGAGCGTGCACTAGCACGGTATATGAGCGGGTCCATGTGAGAGTGCACTAGCATTGTACCTGTATATGAGCGGGTCCATGTGAGCGTGCACTAGCACTGTATATGAGCGGGTCCATGTGAGCGTGCACTAGCACTGTATATAAGCGGGTCCATGTGAGCGTGCACTAGCACTGTACCTGTATATGAGCGGGTCCATGTGAGCGTGCACTAGCACTGTACCTGTATATGAGCGGGTCCATGTGAGCGTGCACTAGCACTGTACCTGTATATAAGCGGGTCCATGTGAGCGTGCACTAGCACTGTACCTGTATATGAGCGGGTCCATGTGAGCGTGCACTAGCACTGTACCTGTATATGAGCGGGTCCATGTGAGCGTGCACTAGCACTGTACCTGTATATGAGCGGGTCCATGTTGCGAGCGAGCATGTAGAGCAGCCACCAGTCGCCCACGTCTGACCGACGGCTCACTAGGGCCGCGGTCTCCATGGTGATGGAGCGCGAGCGAGCGTGTAGTAGCCGCGGTCGGATCGACGGCACGAAGATTATCATCAGTCTGCGAACAATTCAATAACATTTGAAGAAAAACTGGCAACGCTTACGCACATTATGGCCACTAATGATAACGACATAACGCAGCCACTAGAATTATTCAACCGCGACGAGTTTGGGAATGGAATCGCTGTTAATTCAATGGACAACTGACTATACTTCTATTGTGATGTTAACTTCTATTAGATTGCTATATGTGAGAACCTGTAATTGGCCTCCTATTTCTATATTGTTAACCTGTTTTGTGAGCTGTTGGTTTTCCAATAAACAAATAAATAATTGATGTATTTACATGGCAGAAATGTCACCTCCAATTCAATTCTCTACTGTTATTGTACTGTCATTGTGGCACTGTTTGGGGGAGGCATATGTGCAGCAGTGGACGTCTTTCGGCTGATATGATGATTGTACTGACCTGTAGATGACCAGCATGGCTAGATTGGCTAGCATCGCGGCCAGCGCGACGTGCCAGAACCAGAGGAACACGTATGTATGTCGTGGTGTTAGGTTAGGTACAGTCAGGGGTATTAATATACGTACATAAATAAGGACATACATATCTGTACAGGACTCTATTGTCAATGTCATAAAGGCTTGTACAGATATGTATGTGCGTATATTAATACTCCTGACTGTACGCACTTAGCGGCTGGCCGCACGGCTAACCGGAAGGCTAAAATTGTATGTAACCATATCATCTATACGCATTAAATCGCTCGCATAACTGCGGCCCCTCGGGCGGGTAGCCGGACGGTCGCTGTACGCACTACGCGGTTTCACTGCGGTTGCCAGTTTGCGGCCGGTCGGCATCGAAAGCACAATGCGTCCACGCTCGTAGTGCTCGTACGAGTAGGTCAACGATGGATTTCGATACGGAGAAATGGATGCACCCAGAATCTGTCTTCATTTCTTTTTCTTTATGTAACGCGCGTAATAGTACATTGTTTAACAAGGGGCGTATGAGGAATATTGCAAACGAGAGACTATCAGAGGCCCGACGCCGTAAGGCGGAGGGCTTTTGACGACTCGAGTTTGCAATATTCTTACGCCCGTGTTTTACACAATGTTTTTCATCACATTTGCGAGGAAATAAATAACTACAAAAGACAGAAAAATCTATGTTTTATACAAGCGCACCAATCAAATGTTGACGAAATTGACAACTTCACTTCCAGATCAGTGCGTAGCTTCAATATTTCAACCAATCACAGAGCATGGAGCATGTGGTTCTTGCAGGGCATGGCCTGCTCGATTTTATTTTCCAACCAATCACAGAGCAGAATTCTTGTCGTACGCGGCCGTCCAGATTTGCTTAACCAATCAGTCTACACACAAGCTCATTATTCCCTTTGTTTGTCCTTCTGTATACAGGCATGTAATAACACCGTTTATGAGCAAGTGTGATGAAAATATAATAAATACCGACAGCCTATTCGATGTCCATCTTGGAAATGGTCGAGTCGACTCGACCGCACGGTCGCTGGCCGCTCGGTTGGCCGCAAGTGCAACCGCGACCCGCGGCCAGCCGTCCGCCAGCCGCTAAATGCGTACGTAGCCTTATTGTACTGACCTGTAGATGACCAGCATCGCTAGCATCGCCGCTAGCGCGACGTACCAGAACCAGAGGAACACGTATGTCTTCTCGTTGACGATGTTGAGTGGTAGCACGCACAGGCTGTCGTGCGTCTGTATACTGCCCGACGCACCGTACTTGTGGAACGTGCATTTTGTCACGCGCGGGAATATGTAGATCATGGGGTCGTATCTGGAATATGATGCTTTTATGTGACACAGTGTAACACGGAACAGCAATTGGGCATTTTCCAAATAAGTTCCGTACTCAAAGAGTAAAACAGGACCCTATTACTAAGACTCCGCTGTCCGTCCGTCCGTCCGTCTGTGATAGTTGCAGTTGAATTTTTCACAGATGATGTATTTCTGTTGCCGCTATAACAACAAACACTAAAAACAAAATAAAATAAATATTTTTATTGATAATGGTACGGAACCCTTCGTGCGCGAGTCCGACTCGTACTTGGCCGTTTTTTTTTTTGTTTTTCTTACTCAGAATCGTTGATATATCGATCCTCATACGAGAAAAAATGTGTCCCAGATTTTACTATGTACGTTTTTTTCTTCCAGTGCGTCACGAGCCACGACCATATAAATCAAAAGAGTGACGATCTGGAATGGAACATTTAGGACACTTTATTTATTGTATAAGGATCGATGGTGTCAAAGATTCTGAGTAAAAAAAATAAAAAAAACAAGTTAGGCACACTGCTTTTGAAAAACTCTCAATTATCATTCGAAGTATAAAAATGAAATGCATAAAAAGATCGGAGGGCACAGTAATGAACTAAATTCGTGTTACTTTAAGTGCAGTATATACGGTAAACGTCTCAGTGTTTGACATAATCCATTCCAGCAGGTCGATCACGTAACGCATTGTACGAACGTCGTGTAGGTCTAAATGTCACCTTTTCTATGGAAATTTGACAGTTTAATTGTACCGACGCGCGTTCGGAACGTTACGTGATTACCCCTGTATAATTGACACACGTATACTGTATGTATTGAATTTGAAGGTCAAGTATTAGTTTAGTGTCACGTAAAGGGACATTTAACTCAATCGTTCGCTAAGCGTTTGCCTCGGCAACGGACAACACAAAACTCGCAATGAAAAAATTTGCAAATCGCAAATCAATGGCAACCAATAATGAATTCGCAATGTAAAAGTTACAAATAATTGATACAACAAAGAACTAAATAACCTCGACAGTGCAGCAGAAAAAATAATTATTCGCGCAGCAAAATACAAATAAAAATTAATTGATATCACAACACCCAAGCTGCACGGATAAAACGATCATTGCAAAAGAAATGGTCTCGACAGCAAAACATTCACGACACATCAAACATATGCTAGGAACCATCTCAATTCTCAACCGACAAGAACTCTCCGTTCCTTTTGGGAGCAACAATGACACAGACTGACACTCGTTAAACGTATCACATCCCTCGTTTTGGCGGGGGTTAAAAAGAAATGTCGAGTCGAGTAACCCTTCGGTGGCTCAGTTGGCTGGAGCGATCGCCCTCATCAGAAGCAGATCACAGGCTTGAAGCAACAAATTTTCCAGGGGGTTCGTGTACGACTAGTAGGTGCTATCGGTCGAGTTGTGGTCCAAAGAAAAGTGGAAGGCAGCAGGCTACAAGGTAGCTCACTAATGAGGTGGACAGACTAGATTAAAGTTGAAGTAGATGGACTACATGTCCTTATACGATTTGATTGCGACCTTTTCCTTGATTTACTCCTTCGCATGTCTTCAATCTTGCCATCTATGCTGTTATTTATAAAAGCGTCATATAATTTAATCTAGTATAGGTTTTTATTTTTATTCTTAATCATAAGGTAATAAATAAGATATGTAGGTACACAAAACAAAAAAAATATTGTAAAGAAAGTGAGTGCAATCCTCGCCAATAAACAATATGTTTGGCGAACTTATAAGAAATAAAAAATGTAACTTATTATTTTTGGAAAAATAAATTTAAAAAAATTTAAACGGCGACCATAATTTTCCCTCTTTTATTCTACACGCAAACATAAGGAAAACGGCTGTCAGAGAAGAATGTTTTTTTTAATTTATTGTCAAAACTGTGTACATTTTATTTAATTTAATCGTATGGCATTAATACCGAGTCAGCGAGCTACATGTTTAAAATGTCTAAGTTCTTCACCCATTGCTGCGTTTCCACTTAATGATAATATGTCCAGAGGATCTCCAGTGCACTTTCTTTTTGGGCACTCGTGGATAATGTGATAGGTTGACATGTATGGATGCCCCACAGTCACACTTCGGAGAATCGCGCCACCCACACCTAAACATAAACTCAACACATCGACCCTGAAGAGTGATGATCGTATTAAAGCTTGCGACCAGCACGAATGACCACGACCACAGGTTCAATCACAGAGCATATAATACTAGAGAGAGGACAAGCCGCCGGCGGCCGCGTCGCAGTTGTTAGCTCAATGGGCATACTCTACCCTACTGTGCACGCGTGCTGATCGCAGAGAATATTACGTTTCTTCCCAAAATGTCTGATATGAAGCGCGTGTATTGTCCAATAAGAACGTAGGTATACAAATGTGTATGTTTTAGATGTGTGCGTGCTTTGTCTTGTCAATTACTTGGGCTTTGTGTAGGTTAATGTACTTGCGACAGGCGTACTCAATACAAATCGGCCGGCATGTCCGATATCCTTATATTCATACATCTGTGAGGTCAATAGTGACCGATGAAGCGCAAACCGCTGGTAAAGTCTGCTCGGAGCTGCCCTCGCTAGTGGCTACTGACCTCAGCTCCTGCGGCACGTCGCTGTAACCGAGCACGCGCGTGCCGTACGTGAAGAACTCGCCGCCGAGGAAGCTGTCCATGAGCCACATCTGCACCAGGATGTTCACGAGGCAGAGCAGCTCGCAGCCGAAGTAGCGGAGCGCGTACATCTTGTGCGCCTGGAAAATACATGTGAACCATTTTAATACAAGTTATAGTTAGGGCGGCAAGGTTCTGTAGAGGCGACCACGTACTCCGTGGGTAGGCCCCCACAAGGTGGACTGATGACCAGGGTAAAGGTCGCGGGAGTCCGCTGGATGCGGGTGGCGCAGAACCGGACATTGTGGCACACTTTTGGGGAGGTCTATGTCCAGCAGTGGACTTATTTTGGCTGATATGATGATGATGCTAGTCATTACAGAACCCACTGTAGCTGAGCGGCAATCAAGAGAGTCCATGCTGCTGGATTCCCTGACGTTTCGTGTGTACAATCAGCACCAGGAGTAGCTAGGCGGGCCGGGTGTTCAAAATGACCTACACACGCTCTTAATTTCTTAAGAATAAAGTCGTGTGCATGTCATTTTGGATATCCGGCCCGCTTAGCTACGTCTGCTGCTGACTCTACGTTAAGTAAATCTAAATGTATTTTTTTTGTTTCGAAAACCATCAGTTGAGTTGTCCTAACACATGTTCTGAAAGTTACGCAATTACCCCTCAAGAGGTCATTGGGTTTAGAATACTTGTGTACGATACAATCATGGATGGTTATGGGTTATGTTTTTCCCAATGTTTTTTCAATCTTTTTCATGCGAAAAAAAAATCGCGACTAGGCCCCGTAGCATGGATGGCCTTATCACGCGATAAGTGATAGGATAGAGCTGCCGTCCCTGGCTGACACCGTTCGATAGAATGAGATGACGCGCTTATCCTATCACTTATCGCGTGATAACGTCATCCATGCTACGGGGCCAGTCCAGTAACTTTATGTATCCAAAGCTTGCGTCAAACCCGTTAGTTCTGATTTTTTGCAGACTTGTGTATGATGTTGGCCCAATGAATAATCCAAGTTTGTGACCTCGAGCGCCGAACGCAACTACCTATGTCAAAAACCGAAAATACCGCGAAAGTTTTTATTATAACATTTATAACCCTAAAGGACTAGTTTTTGATAGTATATACCTTCTCAAGACGTTTTTAAATTAAGACTAGATTTTCAATATTATGAGACTAGAATTGTCTCTGTAGTCCCAATAGTTTTCGAGATAAAACCATTCAAAGTTTATAATTTTTCGAACTTAAAAGGTACAAAAACGAAGCCTTTAGGGATTTCGCGGTATTTTTGATTTTTGACAAAGTTGCGTTCGGCGCTCGAGGTCACAAATTTGGATTGTTCATTGGGCCAACGTCAAAAACAAGTATGCAAAAATCAGAACTACCGGATTTAACGCAAACTACCCCGTAAATTCAGGCGACATGGTTACTGGATCACATCCTACGCTGTTGAAAATATTTACAGCACTTTAACTTTAATAATTTACTTTAAAAACAAAGTTTTAACCGACTTCAATTCAGTACTCCACCAAGCCACGTGAACATTGCCACATTTCTTTTGCAATTTACCACATGAACTGATTTCCGAGAGCAAATGCGTTGATTATTAGAGAAAAAAACCAAATCACTGTATGTGAGCCGATAATATTTGAGGACTTCCGTCGATTCCTCAAGGATCTCAGAATTACCCTTGGCACTTCATTGTTTGCTATTTCAACGAAATCATATCAGAATCTGTGACGTTCTTTTATAGTTTGAAGTACATCATTGAGAAGTTCCACAAGCCATCTGTGGTCTTCATCATCACTTCCACCATCACCAAATTTATTATTTTTGGGTGTAAATACACGAGTTATAATATAAAATACCGAAATTACTACACGCGTGCCTTATATATTTGAGGAGTTCCCTCAATTCCTCATGGTTCCCATCATCCAACTGGGGTTTTGAAAACAATGGGACCAATCTGGAAGCATATACTTTCAATTAAAAAAAGAATTGTACGAATCGGTTCATAAATTCAGATTCAGGTTCAGATTCAGAACTTTATTGATAAAATGTCATATTTTACAAGGTCAAGTTCTGAGGTAACAAACATCATCATTTCCTTGCCCTTATCCCATTTACTTGGGGTCGGCGCAGCATGTCTTTTTCTTCCATACTTCTCTGTCAGCCGTCATATCATCATTCACTTCTTTTCTCTTCATATCGTCTCTCACACAGTCCATCCACCTTTTCCTTGGCCTACCTCGTCTTTTACATCCATCCACATTCATACCTAATACTCTTTTGGTCACATGACTTTCATCCCTCCGCATTACGTGCCCATACCACGCAAGGCGATTGGCCCTCAATTTATCCGCGATAGGTGCTACTTTAAGGCTTCCCCTTACATACACATTTCTTATTCGGTCCATCCTCGTCACACCACACATCCATCTTAACATCCTCATCTCCGTTACATGCAATCTCTTTTCATCCGTCACCTTTAAGGCCCAACATTCCGATCCATACATGACGACAGGTCTCACTCACAATGGTCTTATAGATTTTGCCCTTTAACCTAGGAGGCATTCTGCCATCGCATATTGTTCCGGAGACCTGTCGCCATTTCATCCACCCAGCGCTAATTCGGTTTCTGAGGTAACAAACATTAAAAAAAATACATCCGAATTGAGAACCTCCTCCTTTTCTTGAAGTCTGTTAAAAATACGAGTAACTTCGCGACCCACGCGAAGACTTTTAGGGGGTCGCCCTTCAAAAGGCTTCGCGACCGACAGTTTAAAATAGTATTTTTCACAATCGTGTTATAATAGAGAGCTTTTTAGTGGAGTACCGTGTTTAGGCCACGAAGCTTGCTGAGTGGCCTAAGTAAGGTACGAGATTAAAAAGCTTGATTATAACACTATTGTGAACAATACTTTTTGTACGAGTTCATTAAAATTAATTTTCTACGAGTCAACTGAACTAATTAAAAAAACTCGATACTGTTGAAATGAAGTGCAGCCTATCGCTCGTACGCTCGTTGATATCTTAAAAGACATGAACGAGCGTACGACATCAACGAGTAAACTCAATAATCAAAGCGATTGTATTGGTCCAATTCATTACATTTCGGTAAAGCAGCCACGTGATTGGTCGAATTTATTTTAGTTCTATTTTCAATTTTTTTTCGGTTGTCTAGAGCGTATCGAAACAGTTATTTCGGTTGTTTCGGAAGTAACAGACTATTCAACGATGAAAAGAGTGACGTTGCAGTATTCTCTATGAAATCTTAATATACATATTTTAATCGTCGAGTACAAAAAACACTGTTTTATCCCATGGTTCTGCCCGAGTGTTTTGTATTTATGCGGGCGGAGCAGTTAATAATTCAACACTAATACATTCGATAAGTATGGAATTTCGTATGTAGTCGCCGATCAGAAGCCTCTGTGCTCTCAAGTAGTCAATGTTCAGAGGCCAATTAAACCGATATAGAAGGTATGGCCGTCTGTCAATTGTTGTCAAGTGCCCATTGACCCGTGAGCCCGTGACACGCCGTGAATGCCCGGTTTTATGATCAAGTATGCAGTGCTAATCAAAGATCTGGCCTATATGGCCCTGGGTTATAAAGCCTACTTATTTCGAGCACCTATCCGCCGATATAAGAAACAAACCTTGTGACGAAAGGCGTAGACTGAGAAATCTTTTGTTGGATAACCCTCTGTGCTCTGTTCATAAGTTAATGGAAATAGTTGTTTAACTGTTTATTTGATTTATTGATACCTAATTTGATATTATTTCTTGTTTAACATTTATATTGTATACTAGCGACCCACCCTGGCTTCGCACGGGTTTATTTGTATAATACATGCATGTATTATAGATACGTATAAACATTCCTCTTGAATCACTCTTTCTATTAAAAAAACCGCATCAAAATCCGTTGCGTAGTTTTAAAGATCTAAGCATACATAGGACAGACAGACAGCGGGAAGCGACTTTGTTTTATACTATACTAGCGACCCGCCCCGGCTTCGCACGGGTTTATATAAGTTTTTAAAGATCTAAGCATACATAGGGACAGACAGACAGACAGACAGCGGGAAGCGACTTTGTTTTATATTATGTAGTGATGATAGTGATTCAACTTTTAAATCATATCTAATGCGTATATTGACATTGTTTATTTTTGTTTAATAGTAAGTGTCTATTAGTTGTTAAATGACAATTCGTAATTGGAGATACCATTTCCACTTTGTGTATTAACATTTTTAATATTATTTTATTTTTATTTCTTATTATTGACGATCGTGATAAGGATTATTATAATGTTGACATTGTATGCAAACCTATAGGTATTGTATTTTTTATCTCGATATCAATAAATCTATATCTGGGTGATTCTACGAGCGTTCCAACCGCCGTCAGTCCGCTGCTGGCATTATTGTTAATGTACCGGCAAACTGGCATGGCATCTTCAGATATTTGAAACAAGTCCAGGACTACTACCAATTTATTGGGAAAGGGGATTCAAATCTGCAAGAACTTTGACAATAATGCGAGCAGCGGACTGACAGCGGTTGGAACGCTCGTAGAATCACCCATCTACCATTCACCGACCAATAATGACATTCATCACTACTTAGATAGTATAAAATAAAGTCGCTTCCCGCTGTCTGTCTGTCCCTATGTATGCTTAAATCTTTAAAACTATGCATCGGATTTTGATGCGGCTTTTTAAGGTTCCGTAGCCAAATGGCAAAAAACGGAACCCTTATAGATTCGTCATGTCTGTCTGTCTGTCTGTCCGTCGGTATGTCACAGCCACTTTTTTCCGAAACTATAAGAGCTGTTGAAACTTGGTAAGTAGATGTATTCTGTAAACCGCATTAAGATTTTCACACAAAAATATAAAAAAAAAACAATAAATTTTGGGGTTCCCCATACTAAGAACTGAAACTCAATTTTTTTTTTTCATCAAACTTTACGTGTGGGGTATCTAGGTCTTCAAAAATGATATTGAGGTTTCTAACATCATTTATATCTAAACTGAATAGTTTGCGCGTGAGACACTTCCAAAGTGGTAAAATGTGTGTCCCCCCCCCCTGTAACTTCTAAAATAAGAGAATGATAAATCTAAAAAATATATATGATGCAAACTTTCAACTAAAATTGGTTTGAACGAGATCTAGTAAGTAGTTTTTTTTTAATACGTCATAAATCGTAAAAAACAATTTATTTAACGGAACCCTTCATGTGCGAGTCCGACTCGCACTTGGCCGCTTTTTTTTATAGATAGAGTGATTCAAGAGGAAGGTTTATATGTACATGCATTGTATAAACCCGCGCGAAGCCGGGGCGGGTCGCTAGTATTCGATATAGGTGCGCCCATGTGATGATAAGCCTACTTTATCACAGTTTTACATATTCTATACTAAAGGCATATGAAAAAGAAAGAAGCTACGGTAGCCTAGTGGTTCAGGCATGCGGCTGTCAATCGGCGGTCGTGGGTTCGAATACCGGCTCGTACCAATGAGTTTTTCGGAACTTATGAGAGCACGTAATGCTTTTTCTCGCCGAATAGAACAAGTCGCTTTAATCTTTGCTATTATCAATGTCCAGTGGCTTGAATATGTCATGCTCGCTTAAAGGGCTTTGCTTACGGTGGCGTCGTTGATCGGGTCGCCACTTTCCCTAACATATGGTTGAGGGAGGCGATGGCTGAGATATGCGTCATACTCGTGATCGGGTGCTGTTTGTGGAGTCCGGTCTGTCCATGCTTGCAAGGGCATAGTAACTACCTAAATACTAGTGTTATTATCATTATTTTGACGAGAGACATCATTCTGTTCTTGACACGTTTTATTGTTATTGACCCTGTACATCTCTGACAATATTACATTAATGATTCTTTATTTCTGTTTTAACGCTTAGAGACAGTATACATCTCTATAATAACATTAGAATAATTATTCATTGTAAATTTTGGACGCTCAGAGACCTTATACATCTCTGGGGTACTAAATTAATATCATAAACGTATTGTTAATGCTGATACAGACCTTATATCGAATGTAATTGATAATAGTTTACAATTTTGGATTTTTTTTAGTTTTCATTTAGTGACATTTAGTTTGTTAACCGTTCAGGTACTAATTAAAATTATTATTGTGTAAGATTGTTAATATTATATTGTAGAATACCATTTGACATGTAAAAGTGCCCTTGTGGCCTATTTGCAGAATAAATAATTGATTTTGATTTGATTTTGATTTATGTACGGAATATTTACCGTTGGCTTTTCGGTGAAGGAAAAAATCGTGAGCAGACCGGTCTAATCCCAATAAGGTCTAGTTTTCCCTCTGGGTTGGAAGGTCAGATGGCAGTCGCTTTCGTAAGACTAGTGTCTATGCCAAATCTTGGGATTAGGTGTCAAAGCGGACCCCGGGCTCCTTTAGGGGCAAAACCGGGAATAACGCTAGGAGGATGACTAGGGCATATGAAAAACTGTGATGTGCACGAAACCGTCTGTAAAGTTTGACACATGCTATGCGAACTTAGAACTTAATGCAAATCCAGTTTCTTATTGAAAATAGTGCCACCTTCTTGATAGATGGCGAACTCTCTGAAGCTCTAGCGATTGCTAGGCTAGGCTGTCAAGGTATTTCAAAATTCGCTGTATTGTCATAAGACATCAGTAGCCTAGGGATACAGACGGCGGTATTTAGAGTCGATGAGCCGGGGTTCAAACCCTGCGATCGACGCACTTTTTGTATGTTTTGTACATTCAAAGAACAGTTTTAAGTATCGCAGAAGAGATGGCGCCTGTATACGCAAGCATTAAATGCCTTCTCAATAGGGAACATTACTGCAATGTTCTGCCGCCAGAGGCAGCACTACCACTAATAGTAAAACAGTATAGGAATATAGGGATTCACACACCCATGCACAATTGATTGTCAAATGAGTGACAATGATGCTTGCATAGACAATACCGCAAGTGGGAACGAGATACAATGTCAACGCTGCTAGTGTCGCCACCAACGAAGAGTTTTGCGTAATGTTCCCTATTTGGTCGAGTTGCCTGTCTATCTCAGTATGTATATTGTAGTCTTTGGTTTGACATGTTGCCGTGGGATGACAGCTGCCGGCGCCATTACATTATTTAACGTTGATCGGCCTGTAATCGTCTTTAAGTGGAACCCGCCCTAATTGAACGAGAAACCGAAGTTTCAGAGTCCACTGGAACAGTCCGGCGTTTGTATGTTTGTACAAGTGTTTGTTCGACGATAACTACAGTATCGTTGATGGGATCGTCTTGAAATTTGGTGGGTGATTAATTTGCTGGGTCAATCAACTATTTGTTGTGTCCTGGGTCACTCTTTAAAACAATGATTTTATGGGATTTAAATCCAATAAACACGTGTTTTTGTTACATTGTTAAACCCATTCCATGGTGGGGCATCTCCTTAGCATGATAGGAGACCAATGTATAGTATTTTTTTCTAAGAAAGTCTGTCACTGTTGTCTCTTGGCTTACCGGGACAGAATAACAACAAGAAAAAGTTTATTGACCCAGTGCTACAAAATCAATTTATAAGTTCGAACATCGCAAGTTCAAAGGTCGAGTTGAACCATTTATATTAGGTACCAGTGACTCTGTGATCTGTAGAACTACGAGGCTGTCTTTTTTTTATAAAATATTTTTTTTGAAAAAATAAGTCAATAAAAAATGTAATTGTTCTCGCTCACAAAATGTATTGTTCTTGCTCACAAAATTCATTGTTCTTGCTCACAAAATTTATTGTTCTTGCTCACAAAATGTATTCTTGCTCACAAAATTTCACGAGGACCGGTTAAGAAATGCGACCTGTAGCCAATACACTGTTAAATTTTTGGAAATTTATATTGACGCGCTTTTAAATTGGATTGGATTCTCTAAAGGTCGAAACGCACAGACAGCGGTGGCGGCGCGGCGCGGTGCGTATTTATTTAAACGCAAAAAAAAAATAAAAAAAAAACTTGATATCCGCGCTTCGGAACACGCACTTCCATCTCGCTCACGCTTATGCTCAGTGAGAGGGAGAGAAGACCATGAACCTACTGCGCCTTAAGTCGCTGTCAACACCAAAAACGCGCACACTGTCTATTTGTATCGGAGTAAACGAGAGCGAGTGTTACTTGAGCCACAGAATAAGTAATAGTTTGAAATTAAATGAAATGAAATGTGAAAGTTTTCAAACAAATGAAAGAGACAAGGTACCTACTTAGGTGTTCAGCAATTTATGAGGCCGGCTGTATACCTATAAATTAGACAATCATAGTTTGGGACCCCGTCGTATTTCTCAAAGAACCCTATACGTACATCAGGCGTCCCACCCCATTCAACAAGAGGGGTCCAACGACAGATGGTACCCACAAAGTCATAATTAACTAACCGACTTTATACCCTATTGCTACGGAATAAGACCTATTTAGCAAGTTATGTGTCTTTGGATGTAGGTACACCTGGTTTTTTTTTCTATGATTATCACCGCAGTATTATAGGGTTTAATTGAATTGTTAAAATGGGATACTTTGTGTGATAGGTCGAATACAAATACAAATAGTTTATTTAAAGGCCGAAACGCACTGACAGCGGTGGCGTTACCGGTTGTAATGTTCGAGCTAAAGGTGGGTTTAGACCAAACTAACAAAGAGCTAGAACCAGAGCAGAGCATTCATTCTTAATCTTTTGGTGTAGACAAAAGTTCGTTTTCAGCGTTTACACCACACGGATATCAACTAGCAAGAATGCAACCCAAGAATTAGGATTCTAGAGCATATGCTCTAGAGATGTTTAGATCAGGCGAACGAGTGCCCGTTGCTCAGTCGTCGGGTGTCTGTGGACTGTGTGCACTATGTCGGACTCTGAGACTGATATTGTAATTGCAAGTGCTTCATTTATCATTCTAACTCAAAAAGAAAAAATCCATCTTTTTTGCCAAGCATCTTGTTTATGAATTGTATTTTTATAATATTCATGAGTCGGATCCCACATAGACACCTGGCATTTCGGTAGGCTTCTATCATTAAAAGACTTTTTTCTTGAAACCAATCCATAACGACGCCAGATGTCTTCTATTCGCGGACGACCTAAAGTTGCTCCTGGCAGTCAAGGATGAGGGAGACTGCGAGCGACTCCAGCGGGATATACAGAGAGTGGTGGAATGGAGCCAAAGAAACAAGTCGGAATTTAACGTAGAAAAATGCGCCAACATCACCTTTACCCGGGCAAAAACACCACTCATTTACAACCATGTGGTAGCAGGAGCTCCGCTAGCTAAAGTGGACTCCGTGAAAGACCTAGGGGTACTCTTTAATAGGGACTTGGCTTTCAGGGACCACATAGTTGGAATTTCTAAAAAGGCATTTAGAATCCTCGGTTTCGTACTTCGGCGAGCAGCGAGCTTTAAAAACATACAAGCCGTTTCAGCGCTGCATAATGCTCTGGTGAGAAGCCAATTAGAGTGCAAAGCTGCAATATGGGCACCACATGAAAAAAAGTATATCCTCATGTTAGAAAGGATACAAAATAAGTTTACCTGTAGGTCAATCACGTAACGCATTGTACGCGCGTCTGACAGTAAAATCACAATCTAACTGTAATTTTTCCATATAAAATTGACATTTAGACCTTACAGACGCGCGTAAGAAAAGTTACGTGATCGAACCAAAGGTATATGTACTGGAAACTGTATGGAGTCTACCCTTTCTATCCGTTGATGTATCCTACAAACTTCGTCATAGGCATGGTAGGCTACAATAGATTGGAAACCCGTAGAGATTTGTCACTGGCATGCTACCTTGTTAGAGTGCTACGGGGTGGTATCTGCAACCCTGGTATATTGGAGCAGTTATGTTTGGGTGTGCCGGACGGGTACGCGGGGCGGCGGCGGCGGCCGCGGCTGCTGGCGGAGCCGTAAGGCAGAACCAACTTGCTTTGTAAAGCGCCTCTCAGTCGCGCCGTACACACACTAAATCTAGTGGCTGGCCACAGTGATCTTTTTTATTGTCCAATGTCCGAATTTGTTAAAGTATAATTATTAGGTTAAATGAATTTTAAGGTGCTATTGTATTAGGTCAACCTGTAAAAATAGTTGCTGTACTGAAATAAAAAAATAAAAAAAAATAATTACTTCCTACTATAATATTTCTGTGATTACTACGAATACTACGATAGGTGAAGTGTCAAGTCCCTCGAGCACTAGAACGCTTTGAAGAAACCGCTTCCCGTAGCGAGCACGTCCGAACACGAAATAACGCTCTAGGGTTATTTGACATTCGCAGGCTAACGGCGTGATATTTAAAGAAACTTATGTAACAAACTTTCATCAATTGGCTTCCCATTTGCGCCAAATTCCCCCTTTCCTGAGAAAAATAGTTTTCCCAAAATATCAAGCCCCAAACCAATTTCTCAAATTAATTTAGTTTATACAAGTTTATTCTAGGAAAGGGGGAATTTGGCGCAAATGGGAAGCCAATTTATGAAAGTTTGTTACATAAGTTTCTTTAAATATCACGCCGTTGGCCTGCGAATGTCAAATAACGTTTTGTATGGCAATCGAACCACCTTAAGACTAGATAGTTATTTACACGCAAAATGGCGGCGGCTGCTGCTTGATCAAATGTCAGAACGATGACACTGTTCGTCACATTTGACATTTGACAGTCCGTGAGAGACTGTAAACCTGTCACAGACTAGCACGGCCTGCGGTGGCGTTCAATAGTAAATTTGACAATAGTTGTCCATTATTATTTTACCTCCAGAGGGGTAATCACCACAGCTCGGACAGGTCATCGCAAAAACAGATATGGAAATAGAACAAGACTCTATAGAGTCGATACTTATGATTATGACTATTTAAAGCGGATATCATCGTAATTTAACATTTGACATTTTTATTTGCATATATGTCATGGTTGTGTCAAAGTGGCATTGTTGTAACAATTTAAATTAGTAAAAATATTTACTTGTGGTAATTCCTAAATATAATAAATATGGTGAAAATAAAAACGATTAATAAGTGGATTAAGAACTACCCCGAGCTCTATTATGATGAAAATGTCAGGGAAATATTGTGTACAGCATGTAACATTCGTATTAAGCAGTTAATAATAAGTATTAACAAACATGTTAGCTCAGCAAATCACAAAGGGTACAGCCAGCAACGTCTTATGATACTTTTTGCATCGATTTGTTGGTGTTTCTAATCTCTGTTAATATTCCACGCTTCAACGTCAGACGTCATGGAAGTGTTTCGGCAGTTTCGAGTAAAAGGTTTTAAAGTATTTTTAACAACTATTTAGTATTTATTAATCAGACCTGTCTAAAATGAATAAAGAAAGCGGTCCTGATAAATACGGCTCACATATATCCAAAGATACATTTGATCAATTTACTTTATAATGAAATGAAAATAGTGAATAAAAATTAACACAATTCATTACATAAAAGCATTGGTTTGTTTCAGAAAATGCAGTAGTTGATGGTTGCATAATATGTTCAATGCAACGATCAGCATTAAAAAAATGGCAATGAAAATACCTTCACAAACATATGGTGAATTTTGGGTTACCGTTATAAATAAATACATTGAATTGAATTGAATGTAATTGAAAAATATAATTAATGCGACTCTATTAATCTTGTTCCATTACCGTGTTACGATTGTTTTGCGATGACCTGTCCGAGCTCTGGTAATCACGTAACGTTAAAAACGCACGTCGGTACAATTTAACTGTCACTTTTCCATATAAAAAGTGACATTTAGACCTACCCGACGTTCGTACAATGCGTTACGTGATCGACCTTCAGGTTTCTAAATCTTCTTTTTTAACTTTTAACCCCCGACGAATGAGGGGTGTTATAAGTTTGACGTGTCTGTGTGTCTGTCTGTCTGTGTGTGTGTCTATCTGTGGCATCGTAGCTCCTGAACCAATGGACCGATTTGAATGCGGTTGTGAAATGTTGAACTTTGAAATGAAAATGTCGAGGGTTTTTCAACTTTTCCAAGCTGTAGTTATGAAAGATTTCAAAAATATTTTCTGCATCAACCGCCATCTGATCTGACCGTCCAGCCCCGGGAATAGATATCATCGGAATCAGGCCATTACTACCGAGTTATCTTACAGCTATTAAAATACCGCAGCAACAGGGGTGTTATATGTCCGTCTGTCTGTTGTGCGCCTCGTAACAGATGATCGTTATACGGGGTCAAGTCACCTCCGATAACCCAAACATAATAATAATAACACACAACCACCCACGACTATCCGTGTTGCCACTTTCAACCAACTATATGGTCTTAAACCTCTTTATAGGCTACCAAGTCCACTTGTTCACACAACGTCGGTGGTAAACGAGCGTACGGCCTGGTGTTAAGCGGTCACCGTATCTATGGACGCTTGCGAATCCAAACTACACCTTTACCCAAAATGGCAGCTTCGCGGTTGAAGATATCAGCTTTAAGGGGACGTAGGTTCGTGGTCTTCTCTCCCTCTCACTGAGCATAAGCGTGAGCGAGATGGAAGTGCGTGTTTGGAAGCGCGGATATCATGTTTTTTAATTTTAATTTTTTGTTCCATTTAATAAATAAAAAAGTAATAGCTGATTTCCCTCAAACATGACATTGCCGATTTTTAGAACCGTCTTTAATATGTTTGGCTGTTGTGCACAATTTGTAACGATTTTTTTAAGTGTTTTTTAAAATTCAAATTCAAATATTTATTCGTGACACACAATTAACACATACGAAAGAAATAATATAATACATATTTTGTCACGAAATGGACCCTGCTCAGCATATTGCTAGCTTTGCAGCCAGCGCTGGTCTTCCGCAGGGTCCATTCGGTGAGAGCACGGTGGGCAACAACAACAGATACACATGCAATATCTTATATATATATATATATATACTATTAATAACTAAAGACCTATGTTCGTGATTTTTTTCTATCGAGCGAAAGTCAAAAACTCAGGATTCGAATAGCTGATTTCCCTCGAAAAAGGCCTCAAGATTTCTAATTAAATTTAGGGCAGCCGTATTATAATCCAAACAAGAGCTACGCTTTTTTTAAAATCAGCTTATGGAGTTCACGTCGCCTTAAGATTGAGTTGCAAGATTCCTTATTCCATATATACCGCATACTTACATAGTTAAGTAAATACATTGCAAGTTAATAGAAAGCTTGTAAAAAGCAATATGTAGTTTGCCAGAGACTAGAACAGCGTTGAGAAACCGGCCATGGACCAACTAGTACAGTCGCCATCACATACATAGGTACACTATAGGCATTAGGTTACACTGCCATATGAAGTTGTCAAACGGGATAAGATAGATAGGTAAGATTAAGATGTATTTGCAGAAAAAGGGTAAGTTACAGATCTTGGATTAACTAATTGTTCAACTTTCTTCAGCTATTTCTTAACAGCATGCAAATAGTTATGTTATATGTAAACAGATTATACACAGAGATGAATATTGAATATTACATATCTTCATATATATTGGTACACAAAGAAAATTATTTAATATGAATGGGGAAATTGCATGGGACTTCAATTTCGAATAAATTGCACTCAATCGATGCGGATATACGTAGAGATATCATACAAAAGAAAAAAAAACTAATGTATTAGTTTTATCTCACGTTAAAATGACGAAAATTTTATTTTTATTTTTTTGATAAAATAACAACAGTACTTACACAGAATATTAAATTAGAAATGATATTTTGTATGACTTAAACGCAATTTTGTGGAGATAATTGCAAGTTAATGACTTACTCCATTAGTAAACGCGCCGAGAATATATGTTGTGACGTCATAGAATAAGCCCTAGAGGGCCTAGAGCGTTTTCGGGGGGTGCCGGCGCGTGCGGATTTCAAATGCATATAACATCAGAAAAATAAATCATAAGAAAGTTTTAGTGCTACAGTTGTTTTAATACTGGATTATACTTTTGATTTTCGTAATAAAATAAAAAGATGCAAGTTCCCTATTGTTTCTCTAAATGTCTAGACATTATAATTATTTAATATAAATTATATTATCAGTGATATTTTACAAATTAAGGCATACTTTGTAATTAATAATAAAATCTAAACAGTGTTCTAGGAGCCACTTTCTTAGGGTTCGGTTGAATTATCTGCCTTCTAGTGTTTTTATCCGTGCTGGTAATTTATTATAAATACTGATACACATATTGTAGGCATTTCTTCTGTAAATGTCAGCTTCACAGCGAGTGAAAACGACAAGGTACTTAGGTGTTCAGCCGACTGTACTCATAGCGTTCCGATTTTTTGACACCGGTCACAGGCCGGTCGCATAAAAAGTGGATCTTGTCTATGGTAAAAACTCGGGCCGTCGACCCTATAGATAGATTATAGATTGATCTTAACGAACACGGTCGATGCACACCCGCAAAAAAAATATAAGCAAAAACCATTGCGTAGACATCGTTGTGTTCATGCAAAACTAAACACATTCACTGGAACTTAAAGTACATATTGCAACAAACGTAAATCGCGCCCTATAATTTTTGGCAGAACGCTCGAGGCTCTAGAGAAAAGTTCAACGTGAAACCAATCTTATTACGACTGTACTCAGTCTATTTTGCGTTAGCTACGCATAAAAGAAAGCCTTAATTAGGATGTTGAAGGAGCTGGTTCGGCCGATTCACAGCCTGTGTTCATCAAATCAGTATCCAATGTATCATAGTCTCGAGTCCAGTAATAACTGTGGGTGACCGGAGGTCAAACAACGCTGGTTTGGGTGAGTAGTCGGAAGCGAGGTAAATACGCCGGTGGTTTGGTAACGGTCGTGCTAGTTCTGTAATTCGAGATTCTGAGAAGAGAATGTTCTTATAACCTTAAACGTTTTACCTCATAAATATGAGGTTATGTCCTACTGAGAGCTAACTAAGATACTTCATGGATGCTCTGTAGAAATCTTTTTTCATGCTTTATGCATCCACGAGATAATTTAGCCTGGACCTCAAGCATAGATAAGTAATATTTGTATAGATAGACATACGTACACCATTTTATTACATTTGTAAAAAAGATAAACCGGCCATCTATAAAAATTACAAAAAAATCACGTTTCTTGTATAGGAGCCCCCTTAAATATATATTGTATTCTGTTTTTTAGTGTTTGTTGTTATAGCGGCAACAGATACACATCATCTGTGAAAATTTCAACTGTCTAACTATCACGGTTCATGAGATACAGCCTGGTGACAGACGGACGGACAGGGGAGTCTTAGTAATAGGGTCCCGCTTTACCCTTTGGGTCCGGAACCCTAAAAATGGGTTGCAGATTTTGAAGACAATTTACATTACGAACCAATTGCAACTGTGGCTAATTAAGTGAGCAGTAGGAATCCAAATGAAAAAAACGCCTATTATAAAATAAAAAATTGTGTAATTATTTCAAAAAAGTGATAATAATAAAAATTATTGAACCTCACAAAAGGGCATTGACCAATTTTGGACGACAAAATGTGACGGTTTTTTTTGCAGCGGCCAAGGTTGTTTTTTTAACAATCGTTTAGAGGACCTCTTAATACGCATATAGATATATGTATAGAAGTAAACGCGTTAAACAATATCGGAGCCGATATATTTAAGTTTTGTTTATATCAGTACTATCGACCCGCCCCGGCTTCCCACGGGTTTATATGTATAATACATGCATGTATTGTATTGTATTATACATATAAACCTTCCTCTTGAATCAATTTAAATATCTATTTTAAAAAAACGCATCAAAATCCGTTGCGTAATTTTAAAGATCTAAGCATACATAGGGACAGACAGACAGCGGGAAGAGACTTTGTTTTATAATATGTATGTAAGTGATGATGAGTAGGTACACTGTGGAAATTTATATTGCAAATATCTTGGCTATACGATGCATTTTAGAATATAACATTTCAAAACAAAATATGTTTGTTTTTAATAGATCTAACATAATCACCCAATTACGAGTAGCCACTCACCTAAAAAAAGCGGCCAAGTGCGAGTCGGACTCGCACATGAAGGGTTCCGTAAAATAAATTACTTTTTACGATTTATGACGTATTAAAAAAAACTACTCACTAGATCTCGGTCAAACCAATTTTCGTTGGAAGTTTGCATGAAAATGTACATCATATATTTTTTTTAGTTTTATCATTCTCTTATTTTAGAAGTTACAGGGGGGGGGGGACACATTTTACCACTTTGGAAGTGTCTCTCGCGCAAACTATTCAGTTTAGAAAAAAATTATGTTAGAAACCTCAATATCATTTTTAAAGACCTATCCATAGATACCCCCACACGTAAGGGTTTAATGAAAAAAAAAAATTGAGTTTCAGTTCTAAGTATGGGGAACCGCAAAATTTATGTTTTTTTTTCTATTTTTGTGTGAAAATCTTAATGCGGTTCACAGAATACATCTACTTACCAAGTTTCAACAGTATAGCTCTTATAGTTTCGGAAAAAAGTGGCTGTGGCATACGGACGTACAGACAGACAGACAGACATGACGAATCTATAAGGGTTCCGTTTGTTGCCATTTGGCTACGGAACCCTAAAAATGACAACACTTTTACCCAAACCATGTAGAGGAAAACAGCCGGAGATACGATGTTATTTTTACCCAGGCTCATGTAGAGAAAGTAACTTTGTTCAATAACTGTAACTTAGAATAGTTGAAGAACCCGCGACATTTTCATTTCAAAGTTCAATATCTCAAAAACGGCTGAACCGATTCTGTTGAAACGTAACTAATTACCACCTCGATCACGTCAGCTTTCGGATAAAAAAAACCACATTCAAATCGGTACATTCGTTTAGGAGCTACTATGCCACAGACAGACAGACACACAGACAGACAGACATGTCAAACTTATAACACCCCTCTTTTTCCGACGGGGGTTAAAAAGCTTGTAACGGGGGTCGGCGTAGTTAACCCTTCTACAGACTAGAACTGCATCAGTATTTCCTGCACCTATTATTTACGGACATCATGTTTGTCTACATCTGCGCTGTATCCTGTCAGGTGTCTTCAGCAAGTGGACTTATTATTGCAAACATAATATTAATCCGTTCAAAAATCGACCTTAATCCCCAAGTTACACGACCCAAACGGTTTTGGTAAAATGTCAGCCAACTTATGATTTCGACTAGCATCTGTCGTTTTTTGCCGATGCCTATTCCCTGCAGAAACTGAGTATAAAAAAAGGGCCGGACGTCATTGTTTCAAAGCAGGTTTCTTGATGCAAGAATTGCAAGATGATGTGCAAATTGTTTAGAATTAAAAATACATGAACGTTCCGATTATACTTTGATATTCGGCTCTGACGATCTCTATACTAATTGCAGAATTTTTTTTCTGTAATTTTATAAATTACATACATTGTAATTTATAAAATTACAGAAAATGACATGACCTTGGTAAGGGTCGCGGGGTGGCGCAGGACCGGCCATTGTGGCACTCTTTGGGGGAGGCCTATCTCCAGCAGTGGACGTCTTTCGGCTGATATGATTATGATGATGATACATTTTATGTTTTTATTATATAAATAATTCATAAAATATTTTAAACCATTTTTAGGGTTCCGTACTCAAAGAGTAAAACGGGACCCTATTACTAGGACTTCGTTGTCCGTCTGTCTGTCACCAGGCTGTATCTCAAGAACCGTGATAGCTAGAGAGTTGAAATTTTCACAGATTATGTATTTCTGTTGCCGCTATAACAACAAATACTAAAAACAAAATAAAATATTTTTTTAAGGATGGCTCCGACACAACAAACGTGATTTTTTTGGCTTTTTTTGTAGATAATGGTACGGAACCCTTCGTGCGCGAGACCAACTCGCACTTGGCCGGTTTTATACCTAGTTATAAGTTTAAATTGGTGTTTATACCTAATCATTACAAGTATCTTTGAAATACATATTTCAATGGTCAAATGATCTTCGCTCGCTCGTTCAATTCTACGACATGGGTTTTATAATATAATAAAACCCATGTCGATAAATTGAACATGCGAGCGAAGCGAACCAAAATCTTTGTTTCAGATTGAGCCAAAAAAAAAATATGTCCGGATGTCCAGTATTACATGTCTAAATGTCACTTTTTATATGGAAAATTGACAGTTAAATTGTACCGACGCGCGTTCGGAACGTTACGGTCTATTTGCCTTAACATAGTTCTATAAGTTTTTATTGTTACTAAGATGATATGGACATAGTCTGAAATAAATAATTTGAATTGAATTGAATTGAATTACCCCTCTAGTCGCATTTCTCAACCGGTTCTCATGAAATTTTGTAAGCAGGATCAATAATTATATATTTTATTTGTCGAACCAGTATTTCGAAATATAATAAAACAAGTATCTGTTAAAAAAATCATTTTTGATACAAGCTTTTATTGCCGACTGTACTTTTCTGTATACCGACATCAACTATTTACTCATTGAGACGATTCTAACGAGCCCAAACTCAACAGGGTTACGTCGGTTAAGTACTGAATTCCCATGGCCACCTTCCATCATCAGATCAGCTCGATGGTACCTACCATAATATTGAGTTGGCATCCAAACTATACTAATACCCACAGCTCAATTGGATAACGGCAAGTGACTGAAAAATGGATAGCAAATTTTGACGGACAACTTACATACTTACACATACATACGAACAGGTCAAGTTAATATAAAGCTTGTAAAAAGACAGGCTTTCAAGTTCGACAGCTCAAAGCGACACTAATATTTAACAGGATTTTTGAAATAAAAAAATATGAACAAATTCATAGCCAACGATTTCGTAGCTTAAAAAGTGCAAAAAAACCTTAAGTAGAAGAAAGCGCCTCGTTCCTGGCACGGCACTGAAAGTGTTGACCTATACTAATAATTTTTAAATATTACCAATCAGCACTCCTGCGTCGCTGTAAATGGATGCAAATTGACGACTGTAACAAGGATCAACCGGAACGTGACGCAGAGTGCACGCGGTGACGCGTCCTATGCGTCACAATCTTTTTTTTTTTGGAAACAAAAATAGGTAATACAATTTTATTAACTTAATCTGAAGATTCGCCAAACTGCGAAGCATAAGTAATACACGTTACTGTGGAACACGTCACAGTATTTCAAACTTCGGTGAGCTCGATCATGTAGTGTTTAGATTGTGGACTTCTTTAGTGTTCCGTACTTACCTAAATTGCTCCAATGTCTGTCCGGCTGTCACAGTTCTCAGTTGACATACGGTGAGATACTTAACGCAATTTTTTTAACCACTTTAATGATTTGAGGACGGATCGGGTCCGAAACACTACACTGCGCTCCATAACTCGCATAGCTGATGTGGGTGTAAAAACTGGCAGGCTCAAGTGGGACTGGGCCAGCCACATCTGTCGCATGCATCCAGATAGGTGGGCTAGCATAGCTAACAAGTGGGTGCCACATGACGGGCGACGCAGATGGGGCCGACTTAGACGGAGATGGCGGGACGACCTGGATGTATTCCTCAGCAATTGGGCGGAAGAGGCATCTAGTGGGGACGCATGGAGATCACGGGAAGAGGCCTTTGCCCAGCAGTGGGACACACAATAGGCTCATAAAAAATATATTTGAGGTTATAAATCATACAGCTAAATGACAGGTGTCACCGTACCCAACGACTATAGTCCTTTTGAGCTAAGGAATCTACGATCTATACTATATATATGTGACCGTCCATAAGAAAAGAGCCCTTATGGCAGTTTCTAGTTACGGAGATATTGGCGATCCTTCAAAATTATCATTTTTTTGTTTTATGCAAAATTGTAAAATATACAAATAGAGGTATATTTGTACCTTGGTGTCAGTTGTGTACGTTAACTCTTTCTTTAATAAAATTGAGTTCAAAGTTTAGTAGAAAAGGGCCCTTATGGGAAATCGCATACAAAAATGACAAAGCTCAACGAATAAAATTGTTTACAAGTATTTTTTTCATATTCCAAGTATCGTAAAATCATAATCCAGCAACTTACAATAATTGGAATGTGAAATAAGGGGTCTGACCGTGATTTTTGACCCCCCCCCCCCCCCCCCCTTATACACACCCCTACCCGGGACGGCTAGGGGGATCAAAAATCACCTAAAATGTCCTTACGTGATTTATGAATGGTTCCTTAGTGGTAACGGACTGACACAAACACACAAATAAAAAACAGTACAAATAAAAAAGTGTGACTTGTAGAATAATAATAAGACTTTTGTGATACTCCTGTAGATTGATTAAATATAATTTAGAACTTACTATACCAAATTTGTTATTGTTCTAGGGAAGATGTAACTAATAATAATTATCACATTTTAATTAAAATAAAGATATTTCGTTAACTATGTGATTTTATTTCTATCCTAAAATGCAAGTTCAATTAGTGTTCTACTATATACAATGGTTCAGATTACCTACAACATATTAAAGAAAAGCCGAAAAAAATATTTTTATTAATTTCGTTCATATGAGCGTGTTGCTCTTTCCAAAGGCTGTTTTTTTCAGGATCTGGAAGTCACATTAAAAAAAACATGACTGAGTTCCGAAGATCACCTTGAGATACAAAATCAATCATAATCTATGTAACTTTCAATGGGAACATACTTAAAATTTGTTTCAAACTTCTTTTGACAATTTCTCAAAAGTGCAATTTTAGCATGTGTAAATTTGATGTTTTTTAAAAAAAAAAAAGTATGGGACTTAGGGTCATGATTTTTTTTGTATTAGATAGCTTATTTAACGTAGATTTAGGATCTGTGCTTAACTCAATACCTGCCATAAGGGCCCTATAGCCATGGACTGTCACATATTACTCATATTAGTATAGATTCCTTTTTAGCGTTCCGTGCCAAAATTCCAACGGAACATTCGTAACTAAAGATCCTCGGTGTCTGTCCGTCTGTGACATGCCGTGTTTGGTAATGCAAAGAATGCCTATTAACTTGTAGGTCACTGGTCGTGGCTGGAATTGGTAGGAAAACGGTAATTGTGAGTAGGCGACGTCGGGCCGCTATGCTAATCTATTAGCATGGCCTGGATATAGCCCGCATGCGTCTGTAGCTGCGTCTATAGGTCACGGTGACTATTTAGACGGGCCGTACGCTCGTTTGCCACCGTCGTCGTATTGAATATATTGTACAAAATGGGTACTTTTTTTTTTTTATTTATTATAAAAAAAGCAATTACATTTAACAAATTTCATTAAACTCGCCAAACTGTGACGTTTGATGGCGAGAAACGCTTGATGGCGAAAATTGTGGGATCGCGCTTCCGTCATTGAAAGGTACGTGAATCATGAATGATGTCAAATAAATGAATTCTTGTGTAGGTATTTGCAGTCGCACGTGCGAATAGCACGCCGATTCAGGTAGTTAGGCCATTTTACGGAAAGTTGTACAATCGACTTTTTTTTATAAAAATTGATAAAATCGGGTTTTTTCTACTCAGAATCGAAAGCACTTTCGAACCTAATAGAAGAAAAAAAGTGTCCAAGATGTTACATACAGTCTTCGTTCCGTTACCATCATACGAGCTTAGTAGGTATGCATGCAAACAGTAACGGAATGGAATAGAAATCTTGGGACACTTTTTTTTTCCTATAACATACGAAAGTGCTTTCGATTCTGAGTAGAAAAAACCCGATTTTATCAATTAAAAAAAAAAAGTCGAGTGTACAACTTTCCGTAAAATGGCCCAGTTAGGTCAAGCTGCTGGCTTGAAAGCCCTTTTTTAGGGTTCCGTACTCAAAGAGTAAAACGTGACCCTATTACTAAGACTTCGCTGTCCGTCCGTCCGTCTGTCTGTCACCAGGCTGTATCTCAAGAACCGTGATAGCTAGAGAGTTGAAATTTGCACAGATTATGTATTTCTGTTGCCGCTATAAGAACAAATACTAAAAACCAAATAAAATATTTTTTAAGGGGGGCTCCCATACAACAAACGTGATTTTTTTGCCGTTTTTATAGATAATGGGACGGAACCCTTCGTGCGCGAGTCCAACTCGCACTTGGCCGGTTTTTTATTTGTAACAGTGCTTTAGAGGCCGCATCGTTTTCAAGTTGGCCACAAAGTCTAGTTTCCCCGTTCCGGTCGAGGGCTCAGGCGGCAGTCACTTTCGTTCAAGTGCCTACCGTGGCCTAAAGTGCCTTGGATAACGCTGAGATGAGGGGAAGATGTCGTAGGAACATCGCGTTATCCATTGTGTTTCCAGTATCGCTTTTAGAGTCGAGACTACCGCTTCGTTTACAAGTTGGCGACAAAGTCTAGTTTCCCCGTTCGGGTCGAGGGCTCAGACGGCAGTCGCTTTCGTTCAAGTGCCTACCGTGGCCTAAAGTGCCTTGGATAACGCTGAGATGAGGGGAAGATGTCGTAGGAACATCGCGTTATCCATTGTGTTTCCAGTATCGCTTTTAGAGTCGAGACTACCGCTTCGTTTACAAGTTGGCGACAAAGTCTAGTTTCCCCGTTCCGGTCGAGGGCTCAGGCGGCAGTCGCTTTCGTTCAAGTGCCTACCGTGGCCTAAAGTGCCTTGGATAACGCTGAGATGAGGGGAAGATGTCGTGGGAACATCGCGTTATCCATTGTGTTTCCAGTATCGCTTTTAGAGTCTTCACCAAGCTCAACTATGCATCAACTTACTAGCTAAATTTGACCACACTGCGCAGTTGTTACGATGGCCACATTATACCGACAATTTGGGCCATTTTATAAAAAGTTGTGCACTGACTTTTCTTCTCAGAATTTTAAGTTAGTTTGTCGAGTTAAAGAACTAATGTGACGTCAATAACTATTTTATCTATCCAAATATCATAAACCCTCCATGATACGTTCAAGAACCGCACATTATGGCCACCATAAAAATAGACCGTTCTGTTAGGACACTTATCTGTGAAAATGTTATTATTGCTAAATAATAACATCGTTTTCGATAATATTATTACATTCAAATTTCGAACAACCCTGAAAAACAAAGAAATTTGATTTGACCTCTATTCTAATATCATTCGAGATGACGTTTAGTTCGAAATGAATTGTCAATATGCATACAAATTTGACAAATGTCGCACGTAAGTAAGATATCGAATGATATGATAGTTGGGGGCCGACTCTAGTTTGTCACTAAATTTAAAAAGAATATGACAGCTGCCAGAAAACAACGCCGCGATGCTGGTCATAATATGCGGCTCCTGAATGCATCATGTAGGCTTATGATATGTGGATAGATAAAGTAGTGTATGTAACTGTACATAATTAGGCATTTAAACACTCGTGTGATGTTATTCGGCGAGTTTCATAAACCCACACTCGTGTTTAATGCCCTTCATTATGTACATTCACATAGACTACTATTCTTTGGTTAAACGACCTCCTTCATTATATCAAGAATAAGTTGGTTGTAAACATGATGTTTTCGGGTGTTTTCGTGAGAGAGGCAGTGAGTTCGTGAGTCGATTGTTTATTGGTAATCCTACTAATACGAGTATTATAACTGTGAAAGTTGTTTGTTACTAAATCGCGCAAAAACGGCTGAACGGATTAAGATGAATTTGATGAGCCTCTGGATTAACATGCGACACTAGCAGATTAGGCATTGTATCATTTTCCCACATACGGTATATTGTCTATGCATATGTCACCGTTAGATTGTGAACACCGTCAGTTTATAATATAACTCGTGATATTATAAACTGACGAAAAATTGTGAACTGTCAAAACAGTTCACAATTTAACGCATTATTTTTCGTTAGTTTATAAACTTTCAATGTCGAATCGTCAATATGTGAACTGAGATCAAATCGGCTTACTACGAAACGTACACAAAGACTAGGTAGGTTAGGTTAGTTAGGAGCCCCGCGGGGATTCGTCGACACTGCTGGATTCCGAAATAAATGGAATAAAATGTCTGAATAACAAAAAAAAAACAATCATGATCTGACGTAAGCGGAAACTGATGCAAGTGGAATAATTCGCTCAACCAAACAGCGCACAGGTTGCGTTCTGAATCAAGCAAATTTGATTCAGTTCACAATTTGACGATATGACATTAGTAGTTTATAAACTAACGAAAATGAATGCGTAACATTATGAATTATTTTGGCAGTTCACAATATTCCGTAAGTTTACAATATAACGGGTAAGATTATAAACTGACGGTTTTCACAATCTAACGGTGACACATACATCCTTGTCACTCCCACAGATATTCTATTCACCCTTCATGGTTTACGGTTCGTGCTAGTGCTGCACTCTGGCTACTGCCTATTGGTGCGAAAGAGACGAGTCGAGAGATCGTGAATAGCTTAACAGATGATTTTTTTTATAACGGTGCTTCAGAGACTGCCGTTTCGCTTTCAAGAGCCCATTTTTGGTGGTATTATTGGATCTTGTAAACGGTTCTCGATGGTCGGTGAAGTGTGACACTTTTTTACTACGGTCGAAGGGAAGATTTTAAAGTGTACCTATGTAAAGTTTTAGACCAGGAGATGCTGACACAAAATTTTAAGGTATTTGTACCAAGTATGGGGACCCTTCAGGGGTCTAATTACGTATTGAAGAAAAGGAAAATGATGGTCATAGCGCTGGTACCGGCGGCCCAAACGCGTGGGCGTTATTCGTGTCGGATAAATTACGAAAGTCGAACGATTTGTTGCACAAGTTGTTCTTGTATTTTCCGATAGTCTATGAAAAAAGAAGTAGGCGGTAGCGTAATGCCACACTTCTCCGGTGTGACTTAGAGCCCGCCATACCGACGAAAACACATTAATTAAAATAATACCAATTCAACCATTTGTACCAGGCTAATTTTTGCACAGCTAATCATCCTTGAGCCATTCACGAAAATCACCATGCCATACTTTTCCAACGGTTCCAAGTGGCCGCAAAGGAGTTGTGGTTTTTTTTTTTAACGATTTGTACCAAGTATAGCATTTGGATTTTTGGAAAGAATATGATACAATGTGACCGTTATTATATTTGTCCTTATTATAATGTATAGGCCGTTTTATTTTGTAGTATTTTATTTGTATGAAAAGTGAAGTGAAACGTACCTAGAAATCGCACTATCACTTCAACTTCGGATTCATCCCTTTGCTAGAACTATAATGTATAGTCCGTTTTTTTTGTATATCTTGTATGAAAAGCGAAGTGAAACGTACCCTAGAAATCACACTATTATTAATACTTCCACTTCGGATTTATCCCTTTGCCAGAATTTAAAATACGCTTAATTACAAAACATTATCATAATTACTAGAATATGCGTGGAAATTTGTGATGTTCTACATCGCGCTATTGAAGTTTTTAATACCGTTGTACAAATACAATCTCATTATTATGTCTCTCTAACCACATAATATACATAATAAAAAAAAATAAAAAAATAAATATCTTTATTTCAGAACATTCCATTCCATACAATACAATATAGGTACATACAATATAGGTATATAATACACGATGATTTTTAATCCGTGAACAGGAGTGGGAAAATATTAAAATTTAGCCCAAATTAAACTTATTCGGCGAGGTCTGGCGTTATTTCTTCACTGCTTAATTAATTAAAAGTAAAAACATAGTTAAAACAAGTAACCATTGAATACATGGTCGTCCTACAGTATAATAAAGTTTAGGGTGGTTCGATTGCCATACAAAGCGTTATTTGGCATTCGCAGGCTAACGGCGTTATATTTTAAGAAACTTATTGTAACAAACTTTCATCAATTGGCTTCCCATTTGCGCCAAATTCCCCCTTTCCTAGAATTAACTTGTATAAACTAGATTAATTTGAGAAAAATAGTTTTCCCAAAATATCACGTCCCAAACCAATTTCTCAAATGAATCTAGTTTATACAAGTTTATTCTAGGAAAGGGGGAATTTGGCGCAAATGGGAAGCCAATTTATGAAAGTTTGTTACATAAGTTTCTTAAAATATCACGCCGTTGGCCTGCGAATGTCAAATAACGTTTTGTATGGCAATCCCCATCAATTACTGAGTTAGAAAAAATGGTTCCTGTTCACGGATTAAAAATCATCGTGTATACAAACTTTGTCATTTCCAATTCAATTCAATTAATATGCGGGCCTGACAAACACCTACTTATTTGCGGCCTTTGCGGTTGAAACTCTCGGGCCGTGGAGTCCTGAGGCCCATAGGCTTTATAAAGAAATAAAGAAAAAAATTGTAGATAATACGGCTGACCATAGGGCTGGCTACTTCCTCGACCAACGGATTGGAATTGCAATTCAACGAGGAAATGTGGCCAGCCTTATGGGCACCCTTCCCAAGGGCTGTGACCTTGGAGAGGGTATATATACTAGTAAGTTAAATTTGGCCAGCCTTATGGGCACCCTTCCCAAGGGCTGTGACCTTGGAGAGGGTATATATACTAGTAGTTAAATGTGGCCAGCCTTATGGGCACCCTTCCCAAGTGCTGTGACCTTGGAGAGGGTATATATACTAGTAGTTAAATGTGGCCAGCCTTATGGGCACCCTTCCCAAGGGCTGTGACCTTGGAGAGGGTATATAAATATACTAGTAGTTAAGTAGATTTAAGTGCCTAGTGTGAAGTTTTTTATTTTTGTTTATGTTCATATCCAATAAACAATATAAGTAATAAAATTTCATTAATTTATTGTAATAATCATGTTCATTGTACAATGGATGTCATAAGTAGTAATAAGTAGGTACATTTATAATATTAGTGTCATTATTGCTGTTTTAATACAAAAGAACAATAAACTAGTAGTATAATACCTATTAACTACTAAACGGTTAAACTCACGTAGGTAGTAAATGTCACTACGGCATTTAATACAGTTGTGCGTTTAATTATTAGTAAATACTATTTCAACATGTCTCACAAAATTTAAATTACTTAGTCGGTCCTAAAGTTCTGTCTCAAATGTTTTGCCGCATAGTAAATAATACCAAGAATAAGAATACTGATAAATTAGAACGATTATTGGATTTAAATGCTAAAAGCCTTATTACACAAATGCTAGTTTCTTATGAGATTTCGCACTCTTTTAGCCAATCAAAAACACGGACGGGATCACTGTATCTTTTTTCCATGATTCTTAAAACCTTACAAACTTACGTGAGATTTTAGTCAGAACTCCTCCCTGAACCCTCCCTCCTCCATTTTGAAGCATAAGATAAGTAAGTCTGGGTACAACTAATTTTCATATTCACATTTTACGTGGTGTAGGTACTTGTTGCCCACAAGCCCAAATTTACGCGTTTTTCTGAAAATTCTCGATGGGAGCAGTTGGAATTGAATGCTAACAGAAAATCATATGCTAGTTGCTAAGCATGGTCTAAAATCAAGGTTTCAGAATAAATAAAAAAAAAACCTTGTTGGTCATCACTCATTTGGAACACTGTTTTTTAGGGTTCCGTAGCCAAATGGCAAAAAACGGAACCCTTATAGATTCGTCATGTCCGTCCGTCTGTCTGTCCGTCCGTATGTCACAGCCATTTTTTTCCGAAACTATAAGAGCTATACTGTTGAAATTTGGTAAGTAGATGTATTCAGTGAACCGCATTAAGATGTTCACACAAAAATTGAAAAAAAACATTAAGAGTGCTCTTCAAAAAAGCGCTCGCTCAGAATTCGGTATTTTGACACGCGTAGTGCGTTTGTGTGTGTAAATACTACTACCACCCACACAAACGTACCTAACCCCCACATGCACAGCGAGATCGCACTAGCCGCGGGTGCCGTCCCTTTCTAGCTATATGTAAGTGCGATCGGGATAGAACTAACCGCGGAGCTTGCCGATGCAAATATCTGTATAGCGCACCGTTGGAATTCACTCCGTGACCGATATTGATACTTGCACTAAAAAGTGGTAAGTATTACTTCGCTAACATGATGTTCTAGAACATCATGTTAGCGAAGTTAGATAACTTGAATAAAGTAAGTATTTGATTTTTGAGCACAAGTTTTCTATTTGTATTAAAATACTATGATATGACAAAGTATATTTAGTTTCGTTTTTTTAGTATAAAATAAACTAACGAGTTTTAAAGTTGTCAGTAATAAGAATAATAATTTGTTTTACGGATATTAATAGTTTGCATGTTATCTGAGTCTTATTTATATATAGTAATGTAGTGAAATTATACCAGTAGACCCACTACTAGGAAATTACTGGGTACTTACGTATTCATTTCTTGAAGATTTTTTTTTTTATGGACAGTAAAAAAAAACTGCCCTTCATAGAAATTGCTATGTCCGTTTCTTACCAAAGGAACTGAAAATTATAAATTATACAAACACAGCTTTTTATCTAGAATACAATGGATAGAATGAAATGGAAAAAGTATTGGGCATTAAAGAACATAATGAAAAGCAAAGAGTTCAATTTATCAATAAAAAGTAAGGTATTTAATACGTGCATTCTTCCCGGCTTGACATACGGATGTGAAACATGGGCTCTCACAACAGCACACAGAGCGAAACTAGCGTCGTGTCAACATGCAATGGAACGAAGCATCCTTGGACTTAGGAGAAGTGACAGAGTTAGAAATTCGGACATAAGGGTAAAAACAAAATTCACAGATATTCTAAAAAGAACAGACTAGCTAAAATGGAAATGGACTGGCCACATGATGCGCTCTAAAGATGATAGGTGGAGTAAAGTAGTCACAAATTGGTATCCCAGAGGTTCAACTAGAAGCAGAGGTAGACAGTATTGCAGATGGGAAGATGAAATAAAAATAACAGCGGGACCTTTTTGGAGAAGAGTCACTATGGACAGAGCTCAGTGGAGAGAGTTGGAGGAGGCCTTTGCCAAGAGGCAAACTGAGATAAGAGACATTTTATAAGTTAATAGACATTAGTAAAGTGAAGTGAATAACACATTTACGAAATAGTGATTAGTACTACTGATTAGTTTTAAGTGTTCATTAGAGTAAAATCGCAAATAAGAAAATTGTTTTGCTCCGGATACGTAATAGTTGTTATTCTATGTATATATTGTATATGTACTCTTCTTAGTAATAAAGGCTATTTTATTTATTTTATTTATTTATTACGTATTCATTTCTTGAAGAAATTTTTTTTTGTTATGGACAGTAAAAAAAAACTGCCCTTCATAGAAATTGCTATGTCCGTTTCTTACCAAAGGAACTGAAAATTATAAATTATACAAACACAGCTTTTTATCTAGAATACAATTAATTAATGCGTGATTTTATTCAAAAGCCTAAAACCTCAGATGATAAAAAGGAATAGATATGAAACGGGGCCTTGGCGCGTGTCGGTGCGACATGGCCAAATGGGCATGTCACTGCCCACCGCATGTTAGTCGCAATTTGCCGTGAATCTGAAATGTTTTTCCACGTTTACTCAAAATGCCGAATTGTAGCGTGGTTACATGCAAAAATAGGAATGAAACTAAAACCTACATGAATGGTGGAGTCACGCACCACATGTGAGTATTAGTATTTTCACTTAAGTCAGTAAAAACTAATATTTTAATAAATAAACGCAACGCCGCATCATTTCTCGGGATCGAACTAACATATCGAACGAAAAAGCATATTTTTGTACTATGCGTTGTACATTGAACGTTCAATACAGTAAACCACGGCACAATGTATTAAACCACTATGGATATGGACGATGCTTGATTTTTTTAGTGGTACGGCCGCTGCTTGGCGTCGCAAACTAGAGCGGTGCCAAAGTGCAGTTACAATTTACGCGTAATCGATAAAATAGAAGTACGATATCATACTAGTTATTTTATTTGGACTACTTTCGCTGTTTTATTTTATTTAATTACTTGTTTTGGTTGGGTGCCTATCTTAAAGGTAACTAATAACATACTAATAAGATTAAAAGGCACAAAATGTTTACGGTACCTACTAATAAGATTTTCACTAAGTTGCAGTATGAACGGTAAATAGACATATTAAAATTGTATGTACAAGTATATAATTTAGTTGCAAATGGCTTCAGAACAACTTTAAATGTGATATTATTACCAATAATTTATTTTAAATGAGTATTTTTTACTTTCATTTGAAATGTGATAATTGAAGAAGAAATCTCGGTTTCTTATTACAGTTTTCCAAAGAATCCGAGTAGGTACTAAAAAAATGGATAGATGCTACTGGCAGAGGTCCTAACTGGTTTCCTGTACAGAGAAGAGTTAATGTGTTCGTAACATTTTCAAGAAAAATGTTTCCAACCACTTAATAAGAGCCGTACACTTTTCGAATATTTGACACCTCGCTTGCTTGAAACCTAGGTGTAAAATGTATGGTAACACATCTTCGCACATCTTTGGTGGATACTCGCCCTTAGCCTTAAATCTCGTAATATGAGTAATGGACATATTATTTCGTGCCAAAATGCGAGTCGGATCGGCCTGGTACCTACAGGTCAAAAATATCGATGTGACCAGAGTTTTAAATATATGTGAACACGAACTTTATAAAAAGCCGTTTATGTTACTCTGTAGGTATTCGTCAATATTTTTAATTTTGCGATTTATGGTAAGTTAACAACCCGTGTTATTTAAACTTGTAGCTAGAAGTTTAAATACCACCACATAAACTTACCATGTCGTTGAAGTTGTTGCCCATCAATATCTTAACATAATATTAATTTTAATATCAATGTCGATAAAACATAATTTTAACGTTTGTCGCCCCCCTAGTGTAGTGCGTTTAAGCCAATCACAGCCCTTGTTTGCATGTTGCCGTAGACTCACTGGCAACGCCCGAGTCTTTGTTTTTACACGGTTCAATGTGTGTGCCTGTGGGCGCTGCGGTGGGAGAAAACTGGGGACATCGGTTTTGGTTGAAATTATGCAGTACGGCACTTCTCCCTTTTTTTATGTTCTGAGCATAAAACCTATGTCACTTTTTAGGATTCCGTACTCAAAGAGTAAAACGGGACCCTATTACTAAGACTCCGCTGTCCGTCTGTCTGTCCGTCTGTCACCAGGCTGTATCTCATGAACCGTGATAGATAGAGATTTGAAATGTGATGTATTTCTGTTGTCGCTATTTATAACAAAAAATACTAAAAAACAGAATACATAATTTTATTTTTATTTTAGTTTTTATCTGTTTCTTTTTCTTTTACAATCTTACACAAATCGACCTAGCCCCAAACTAAGCAAAGCTTGTACTATGGGTACTAGACAACGATAAACATACTTACATAGATAAATAAATACTTAAATACATAGAAAACATCCATGACTCAGGAACAAATATTTGTGCTCATCACACAAATAAATGCCCTTACCGGGATTCAAACCCGGGACCTCCAGCTTCGTAGGCAGAGTCACTACCAAGTTACTAACTAGGCTACAGGGGGTTCCTATACAACAATTTTTTTGCCGTTTAAAGATATAGATAATGGTACGGTACCCTTCGTGCGCGAGTCCGACTCGCACTTGGCCGGTTTTTTAAACATTTATTTCGAAATAAAGAGTGATACTCGGAAATGTCGAAGGGAAGGTCAATCGTCGAATCCGACTCGGCTGGGCAGCATTCGGGAAGCTACGGCACATCTTTTCGTCCAATATTCCGCAGTGTCTCAAGACGAGTCTTTGACCAGTGTGTGTTGCCAGTGATGACATATGGCACGGAAACGTGGTCGCTTACTAAAGGCCTCATAAGAAGGCTCAAAGTCACTCAAAGGGCAATGGCTCTCCATTGCCCTTTGAGTGACTTTGAGCCTATGCTATGCTATGCTGGGAGTTTCTCTGCGCGATCGCATCAGAAAAGTTTTTTATTCATCTTGTTATTTTCAATAACCCTGCATATTATGTCGCTGGTTCGTGGGTACTTGTACAGACAAATCACACAAACCCAAACAAGATAGGTCTATCTATGTTAGTTAAGGAGTTCCCATGACCACCTTCCATCATCAGATCCTGGAAATCATCCATCACCAAAGTGTTTACCAAGACAAAACAGATGAGCTCAAACTAGATGGGTTTATCTAGTTTAGTTTAGGAGTTCCATGACCACCTTATAGCTCCATCATCAGACTCTGGAAATCATCCAGCACCAAAGTCTTGCCGTGCCATGACCAAATAAATGAGCCCAAATTCGATGGCTTTATCTTGTTGAGTTTAGGAGTTGCTATGGCCACCTTCCGACTCCATCATCAGCATCAGACTCTGGAAATCATCCAGCACCAAAGTCTTGCCGTGCCATGACCAAATAAATGAGCCCAAATTCGATGGCTTTATCTTGTTGAGTTTAGGAGTTGCTATGGCCACCTTCCGACTCCATCATCAGACCAGCTCTATGATATTATGTCACCGAAGATACGCAATTGTACCTAATTTGAAGATTTCACCCAAACTCCCATACATACATACATACTAACAAGGTGGACTGATAGTAACAAGTAAATAAATTAAATCTATCAAGTATCACGATCACTCGTACAATAATAATTGACTATAGAACGCGTAGTTTAGACAAAATGATCCAACCCACAAGACATCACCATTGAAATGTATGACTTTTGTTTTAGGTAGAAGGTTCAATTTTAAATGTTACGTATCCGGTGGGTTTGAGCCTTTTCGCTACACTACGTCATATATGGCAGCTATGCAATTCATAACTTGTCTCGATTAGCCTCACGAATGTATCCCCAGTATAGTTTGACCCCGAGGTTGGTAACAACTATGCCTACTCGGAGATCAAAATAATATTATTTTATCTGAAGAGTGGCCGGTTAGCTTCGTGAATAGCCACAAATAAACACACTACACGTCTGTCTCGGAGGGCTATTCAGCCGGTACTGAGATATATTCCCGCGCGACGGTAAATTTATACTAGTTTTGAATAATTATTTATAAATATAAATTTTGACAAAAGTTATATTTTTTGGACTGGATCTTGTTACTACAAGCATGAACTTTAATGTTGTGTAAGATTCAATACAAAAATTATTCAACAATAATGAGAAAATCCTTGAGTTTTCAGTACGATTTTGTTGACAAATATGGTGTAATTGAGAACAGTTTACATATATATACGTGCAGAATAAGGAAAATTCGAGGCGGCTAGGCGCAATGGCAACATATTACGCTAGTGAAAATAGAAAAAAACAAGTAGGTTCTCATATAACATCATGGAGTATTAGGGGCTCAAACTTATGACTCTGCGCTCTCTTCAGAAAACTACTGTCGGTAATCGGGTATTTTCGGTTAAAGTATTCAGTTATTCGTAAATTGGAGGCGGCTAGGACCAATATGAGGAGTTTACCTATGCAAATAAGTAATCAGGATCTAAAAAAAGCTCTCCGTTTCTTAGAATTACAACGTCAAAAATCCGTCATTCTCGCTTATTCCTGACCAAAAAACGAGCGCCCTCTTAAGTTTTAGGGGTATCTATGGATAGGTCTTCAAAAATGATATTGAGGTTTATAACATAATTTTTTTCTAAACTGAATAGTTTGCGCGAGAGACACTTCCAAAGTGGTAAAATGTGCCCCCCCGCCCCCCCCCTGTAACTTCTAAAATAAGAGAATGATAAAACTAAAAAAAATATATGATGTACATTACCATGTAAACTTCCACCGAAAATTGGTTTGAACGAGATCTAATAAGTAGTTTTTTTTTAATACGTCATAAATCGTAAACCGCAATTTACGAGTATTTCACGGAACCGTTCATGTGCGAGTCCGACTCGCACTTGGCCGCTTTTTTTTAATTTTGTGTAAGTGGTCATTCTGTTAGATACGGCGTGTTTTGGGTTCACGGTTGTCTCAAGTTACAAGGTTTTTTTGTCATATTGCGATAATTGTTCAAAATGTATTGCAATTTGATTCGTATAAAATAAGCTTTTTAATCATTGTATAATACGAATAAGAAAAAGTTTATTGCTGAGTTTTATCTATCAAAAACCTTGTGACAGAACTTAAGGACCGACTAGGTAAATAAGTAGGTAGTCAATAACATAATGCACTTAATAAAAACCCAACAGTCTTTTCCTTAATATTCTTCGAACCCGCCTACAGAACTTACAGTAGTGATTCACATTTGCATATCCTTCGAAGCTCGGGAAATACCACTTTAGACATCCTCGATAGGTACCTACGTAGTGTAATGAACGACGTATTTACTCGTATCGACTATTTTATCCTCATACTGCCTGGCTGGCACAATCGCTTTTCGGAGAAATAAAGTAAACAAATAAATAAAATAAATATTTGGGAACAATCTTACACAAATCGACCTAGTCCTAGGGTTTGCAAGATCCGCCAATATTTCGGATCCGGATATTTCGGATATTTAAATTCAACAGATCCGGATATCCGGATCTTTCGGATAATACGGATCCACAAGGTTTTTTTTGTTATAAAGTAGGAATTGTAAGGCCAAACTAAGAAAAACAGCTATAAGACCGTATACTGTAAGGTTTTAAATAGGTAGGCATTTTCGAGGTCATAAGAGGTATAAAATTTTATTATGTTTCAACTTTTTACTTACCACAGTTACAACTACAAACTAACTGGCAAAGTTAGTGTTTCATCACTGTAAGCTGTAATAACTAAAACCAGGTCGAAGTTAACTCCGTACCTGGTGCTCGTTCATGCATTACAATGAGCTCCATGTACGGAGCTAGTTAATTTAATAGGGTTATAATATCAAGTAGAAGGAGAAATTGACATGATGACCCGCGGCCTTGCCGAGCCAACACGGGAATCGTGAAAATTAAGGGAACAGGTGTTGGTCTAGCAGAGGACATTCCATTAGGCCAAAATATGTCTAGATATAGCATAAATAATTTACTTTAAAAACAAAGTTTTAACCGACTTCAATTCAGTACTCCGCCAAGCCACATGAACATTACCACATTTATTTTGCAATTTACCACATGAACTGATTTCCGAGAGCAAATGCGTTGATTATTAGAGAAAAAAACCAAATCACTGTATGTGAGCCGATAATATTTGAGGACTTCCGTCGATTCCTCAAGGATCTCAGAATTACACTTGGCACTTCATTGTTTGCTATTTCAACGCAATCATATCAGAATCTGTGACGTACTTTTATAGTTTGAAGTAGGTACATCATTGAGAAGTTCCACAAGCCATCTGTGGTCTTCATCATCACTTCCACCATCACCAAAATGATGATTTCCGGGTGTAAATACACGAGTTATAATAGAAAATACCGAAATTACTACACGCGTGCCTAATATATTTGAGGATTTCCCTCAATTCCTCATAGTTCCCATCATCCAACTGGGGTTTTGGAAACAATGGGACCAATCTAGAAGCATATACTTTCAATTAAAAAAAGAATTGTACAAATCGGTTCATAAATGACGGAGTTCTGTGTAACAAACATAAAAAAAAAACATCCGAATTGAGAACCTCCTCCTTTTTTTTGAAGTCGGTTAAAAAGCGGTATATCTTATTTGACATGATCATATTATAAGTCAAGAACATCATAACAAATATTTAAAAAAATAATTACAATTATAAAACGTAGGTATTGTTGCTGCATTTACTTTTTACTTCCCGTGTCAAATATACTTCTTAAATATTTCTTTAGGTACATCTAAACTAACCCTCTTATTCATAAAACGTAAACTGCGTCTGCTTGATAAAATGTTCTTATTCCCTTTTTTTACGAACACAAATGTCAATGTGACGGATAAGAACCAACGAATTTAAGCGCTTCGAATTTTAGGTAAAATAGGTTTGTAGAATGTTTATTAATACGGCCGTAGGTCTTTAATATTTAGGTAGGCATAGTATAGGTAATATTGGATTTATTTTTATTACTAAGTGCCCACAGTAGATTAGTGCGTTTAAACCAACGCCAACTTTCGCCATCAAACTGCGGCAGTTTTACTATAGTTTGTAGTATGTCGATTTTATTTTGTGACCAACATATAAAAAATAAAAAAATTGGTCTGGGATGATGAAGTGGCGAATAAAAACAGAGATTGAGAATGATTTACATTATACTTTCAGCGTGGACTCGGCAAATACTCCATTTTGTAGCCGTATTTTCGGTTTTCATGGTTGTATTTTAAGGATCCGTAATATCCGAAAAATCCGGATCTAGGAGATTGTCAGATCCGGATCCGAAATTTCGCGGATATCCGGATCTTTCGGCTAGTCCCAAACAAAGCAAGTCAAAGTCAAACTTAGTTATTTTTCAATTTCGACATTACATGCACCTATACACACAGCACGCAGCTATAGGCACATTGCACGTAGAACCGATGGCCGTTGGGGCGGAAAGGTTCTCGAGTGGCGACCACGTACCGGCGCGGCGCGGCGTGGGTAGGCCCCCCGCAAGGTGGACTGATGACCTGGTAAAGGTCGCGGGAGTCCGCTGGATGCGGGTGGCGCAGGACCGGCCATTGTGGCACTCTATGGGGGAGGCCTATGTCCAGCAGTAGACGTCTTTCGGCTGATATGATGATGATGATGATGCACCTATAAAATTACATTGCTAGTAATAGCTTTTGTTTTGTCCTGAATTATTTATTTTACAATGCACTTACTTGCTCTGAATGTGCCCCTTGCCCCTTTATATGGTTCAACATAAACACGGGAAGTGGTCGATGCCGGCTTGGCGTCGATGAAGGCAGGACCTGCCCGTGCGGAATGGATTTCAAGCCAAAATTCCCGCACACTATGCGGGAATGAGATTTCGTGAGTTCGTGACAATTAAAATTTCACCTTTTATGCAATTTTTTTTTATTTCCTCGCATGATGCATTGTAAAATGTTGTATGATAAGTACGAGTACACTCCCTAACGGTCGTGTTTTTGGCCATCGCCACTCGTTGGGAATTACCTACTTTCCGCACTTGTATCATAAATAACTATTATCTACGAGTATAAGGTGCGATAATTGGGTGCTGATCCAGTAACGTTGTCGCCTGAACTGAAAGTTCGTGCTTGTTTCGGTCAAATCCGGTGTAGTTCTGATTTTTTTTGCAGACTTGTTTATGATGTTGGCCCAATGAATAATCCAAGTTTGGACCTCGAGCGCCGAACGCAACTTTGTCAAAAATCGAAAATAAGTACTTAGGTACAGTCAGCATCATAAACATGTAATCACTTTTGGTGGTTTTAGGCCCTTATCTTGAGGATATTGTCGACAGCTAAAGGTAATGTACTTTTTTTTTTTTTTCCTCGTTTGGCCTGCAGTGCGGCCAGTAACGGATGCGTTACGGTATATCCTCTCTGAGGGCGTTAAGGCGCTCTTATTAGACGATATTTAGGTATTTGCGGAGGTGAGGCAGACGGAGCGGGAGACGCGCGTCCCGCGCACCCCGCTAACGGCCTTATTCTGTTGGCATCCGTATTCGGCTCGTTTTTGCGGATCATACGATCAAATTTTTGTCTTCTTGAATAATTGTTTTATTTTTCAAATCTTGGTTGATTTGTGTAAGATTGTCCCCAAATATTTATTGTTTATTTATTTATTTAAATCTATTTTTTTAAAGAAAATAAGAAATAATAGGTAGTTACAGTTCTTAAGTACATCGTAGTATGATGACATCAATTATGGACACTTACTTTACAAAGATATGTTAGTACAGATTTCTTCATCATCAATCCACCTATCGTTTTCCCAGTTCCTATGTGGGTGCTTCCGTTTTCCAAATACGTAGAACTGATAAAATAATAGTACATCTTCACTTCCTAAGGGTGAACGTCACCAATTATGGATTGTACTAATATATTACAGGTTTTTTAAACCGAAATAAAATCGATTACTTCTAGGTAAAGTTATAGCGCCGGTTAACACCCGCTTAAGAAACCATCAAAAATAATAAACAAATAGCTATGTTCATCTATTTATCTCCTGGCAAATTATATTATTAGATTATTACCATGTATGTCTTTCCCGCTCACGGGACAATGATGTCCCGGACCTTTGGGAGGCATGCGTGGGGCTAGGTACCTACAAAGTACCAACGGCGCCAACACGTAGAGGCCCTTTTGACAATTTAATGAAATGCAAGGAGTATTATTACCATAATTATTACCTTTGTTACATAAGTATGACTGACTGATCAAAAACTGGATAATTAGACCACTGTTAGTCAGAAGAGCATTTTATTATACAGGGTGGTTATTTTAAGACCAGCAAGTTCTTCAGTACATGACTATGTCTATAAAAAAATGTAATTTGACCAAACATCATATAAAAATAACAAATTCAATTTGTCTCTTAAATACCTAAAAGTGTTATGTCACTGCGCTCGCGCGGCGCGTGCTGCCTACCATGCTACCTCGACCAGCGGCCACACCGCGATGGACCTTGATACTCTCAACAAGCCAACAAGATTGGACTTATACTTGGCTCTATACTCCAGGCAAAATACGGTTTCGAAAATCATTAATTTATAATAGCGTTTTTTTGTATATTTCATTTTTAATCGTTATTCTAAGATGCTTTACACAAGAATCCAACAAATTTTCCAACCGGAAGTAATTATATAAATATAAATTAAGCTTTAATTGTCTTTTTTTGTTTGATTTATATTGAATTTTTTAAAGCAAATGTAAATTTAGGTAAAAGCCTCCTCGACCTCATGCCATTTTTTTCGATCTTTAGCCAACTGCATCCAGCTAGGTCCGGCGACCTCAGTTATGTCATTGGTCCAACGTCTTCGTCGTCTACCTTTCCTTCTTTTGCCTTTCGGCCCTGACCAGTTTGTTGCTTCCAGTGCCCTTCTTTTCTCCTAATATCTGGCGATATATGGCTTTTACCCGAATGGGGTCCATATAAGAAAGAAAAAATGGCATAAATCTTTTAGATTTAGTAAATATGTACTAACACAAACAATATGGAATAAATAAAGCTTAAATAAATATATATATATAAACTAGCTGTTGCCCGCGACTTCGTCCACGTATAACATGTTATCGTCTAAATGTTTGTTTAAGAAATTTAAATGTTTGTTTAATAAAAAGAAACATTGAAATTAGTTTTGTACAGTCAGCATCAGATAGTTAGTAGCAGCCTAGGTAACCAAATATATCGCAACACGTCTTTGTTAATATAGGTGTAAGGATGTGTTACGATATATTTGGCTACTTTGGCTGCTACTAACTATATGACGCTGACTGTACCTAGTCTTTAAGTAAACAGTCTAAAACCGAAGAAACAAATCTCTCTTTATTTCAAAATGTCTTGCTCTCTATACAAACTTAGAACCCTCTTTGAACTCTCATAGTAAATAGTCTGAAACCGAAGTTACAAATTTCTAACTTTAAAAATGTCTTGCTCTCTATACATAATTCGAACCCCCTTTTAACCTTCTTAAGTGATTAATAATTAAAAAAACCGAAGTTACAAATCCCTTACTTTAAAAATGTCTTGGTCTCCATACAAACTAGAAGAACTGTATATCCTAGAAGTAGGTATTTTTGTCAAGACCAATCCAAGCATGTTCAGTAACGTTTCAGAAGGCCGCAGTATTCCGACACGTAAACAATACAAAAAAAAATTGAAAACTTTGCAGGGTAGCAACAACACAGCGCTAATCAGAGGTGGAATCTTGGGAATGGCACCAAACATTTTCAATAAAATTCCAGACTGAATTAAACACTGGATATTAATAAATTTAAAAGACAATTGACTTCAGATTCAGATTTGTTTATTATCATAATTTTACAATTGAAATCATAGTACAATGAATATACAGATAAAAATGAACTTGTCAGTTACAATAAAATACAATAGATTTGTACAGTTGTGTACAGAATTGTTATTATTTGTAAATAGTTTAATAATACTTATACTCATAGCATAATGCTATTACATAAAATAGAGAAAGAAAACATAATACAAATATTAACGTCAAGCTTTTAAGATCTTGTTATTTAGTCATTTGAAAGAAATTCTTGTAAACTATACAGTGTTTTTTCAAGCAATAGTTGTTTTACATGGAAGCGAAAAGAGTTGTCGTTCGTTATGGTTTTAAGGTTTGAAGGTAGCCGGTTAAAAAGTATTTGTCCTATTAACTTCGGAAGTTTTGTGCCTATTCTAAGTCTGGGCGAGGTTGTTTTGAAGTGGATACTTCTTTGCTCGCGTTCTTGTATAGGGGTACAGTTCAAAATGTATCACGTAACTTCCGGATTAACTTTTTGTAGAGAAGCCTTATCTGATTTCAAATAATTGTTTGTTACATGTTTTAATCCTTCTTTATTTGCTATTAGTTGTTAATCACAAAATGTTATTTAGTTTATGTGACGGGCATGAAAACTATGCTGAAATGACCGCCATTTTCAATGCCTCGCGAGTCAAACGAGCTACGTCAGTCAATGTTGCTATATATACCGATTTATCTGTGCTTATACAGATTTTAGTGAATTAATGCAGATATATATTTTACAGGGACAACCAACAAATAAGTATCCACTTAAACTTAATTAACGGTTGTATCTCGGACACAACCCGCTTCTTTTTAAGTTATTTGCATTTCTCATTGATCTCGAACTATTTTCACCTCTCCTTTGAAATTCATTTGGATAACGTTTAACATACATCAAAACTTCCAATATATAAGTTGAAACTGATGTTAAGATAATAAGTTTTCTTAAATGTTCGCGACACGTGTATCTGTCCTTTGTATAGGGAAGTACTCTAATTGCACGTTTCTGGATCTTTAGGATGCGCTCATAATCCGTACTGTTGCCCCAAAGCATTATCCCGTATGAAAGTTGAGAGTATATGTACGCATAATACAGCTCTATTAACTATTAAGCAACTTTCTGACACAAGTGGTCTTAACTGTCTTAGAGCATAGATCCCTCTTGCTAACTTACTGTATAATGTATCTATGTGATCTTTCCATGACATTATTGGATCAATCATTTCAATCAATAGATCAATATTTGATTGAAAAGTGTTATTATACCATTAAATATTACTTAAACGACCCTACGACATAACATGATTCCATTCAAGACATTCCTTAGTTATAATATTCTTTAGTTATAGTATTTTTTGAGAGTTTTTGACATGTATTTGAAGTATTTAACACCAATCACTGTATTGACATTTATTTTTTTATTTTTATAAATATATTAGCTGGCTGAAATATTTTGTAAACCTACATTGTGGGTAATGCACAGAAGTCTTATATTTTGTATACCAACAATACTTGTAAAAGTTGTTACCTATATTTAACAAAATAAATTTAATTGAATTGAAAGTACTTAATTTGTATTCTAATAAGTAATCTTTATGCAAAAATTTAAGTCTCTAGCTCTAAAAATAAAGTTTCCCCCATACAAACTTTGCACCCCTATTTACCCCCTTTAGCGGTGGAATTTCCAAAAATCCTTCTTAGCGTTGCCTACGTTGTAAAAGGTAGTTCTGGTGTAAATTTCAACTCTCTAGTCTTAGTAGTTTCGGCTGTGCGTTGATGAGTGAGTGAGTGAGTGAGTCATATCAATAACTCCATACCGACAAAAGGTATGTTCACTTAGATAACGTCACATTTATTTGCTTTAGTGGGCTTATTTTAAAGGGGCGTGGCGGGGGAGGCTTTCTTGGTTGTTATTTGGAGAAACAGCGGTGGCAGAGTGAGTGCGAGATGTGAAACGGCATACTTTAGTGTTTTGTGATGGGTATCATGTGCACAAACAGCTGGCAAAGTTTTGCAGCTGTATAGGGGAACACCCTGTAGTACTTTGTACCCGACTGCCTCAGAAGGAAGTTTATGTTTTTCGAGCGTATGTATCATCATATCAGCCGAAAGACGTCCACTGCTGGACATAGGTCTCCCCCAAGTGCAAAGAGTGCCACAATAGCCGGTCCTGCGCCACCCGCATCCAGCGGACTCCCGCGACCTTTACCAGGTCATTAGTCCACCTTGTGGGGGGCCTAACCACGCCGCGCCTTCCGGTACGTGGTTGCCACTCGAGAACCTTTCCGCCCCAACGGCCATCGGTTCTACGTGCAATGTACCCCGTCCACTGATACTTAAGTTTAGCGATTCGGAGGGCTATATCGGTTACCGTGGTTCTGCTGCGGATAGCCTCATTTCTGATGCGATCGCACAGAGAAACTCCCAGCATAGCCATCTCTATCGCCCTTTGAGTGACTTTGAGCCTTCTTATGAGGCCTATAGTAAGCGACCACGTTTCCGTTCCATATGTCATCACTGGCAACACACACTGGTCAAAGACTCTCGTCTTGAGACACTGCGGAATATTGGACGAAAAGATGTGCCGTAGCGTATGTATGCATGTATGTCTATAACGAAGATGAGGAAGGGCCGTGGCCTGCTGCTGGTGGAGTGGCAGGGTCTTTTTCCGCACTCGTTTTTAACAGAATCTACTAAACAGCAAGTAAATATACTTCAGTTCACCAACTCGTTTAGGACTTTAGTCTAGGTAGTCGCTATCCGGCGCAATAGCCCTAAATGCTTTTGATATATTTCTGTATGAATAAATAAATCTATTATTCGTACAGTCCATAATTGGTACCATTACCCCCCCAACCATGTGCTCGTGTCCGAATCCGATTTACACCCGACTACTTACTACCTAACAGTTCTAAATACGTATTCAGGATAACTGAAGATTTTTATTGACATCTTGTCAATATGCTCCAGCTACCTATTAATACGTTTTAGGTGCGGATGTAGAAACGCTTTAATGTAGTAAATATCGCATACCTTATATTTGTTATTCTATCATTTCGAATGTGTTCTCCAGCATGTATTAGCGTTTCCTATTCCTTTATATATTTTTATTTACCTTGATAACTCGAAATAATTGCTGCAAAAAGGCGTATTTGCGTGCCAGGTAAACATTCACAGGTCCGTCGTCGGCAGTGGCCACGGGCGTACTAAATTGTACTCGCCACCGCGCATGCACGACGCGGACACCCGGTTTTTCAGACAAATGACCAAATGTATTGAATTATCAAACATATTGAAATTCTAAGAAGCCGGTAGATAGATCTACCAAAAAGCTACCTATCACAACAAATTTCATTGTAATATTCCAAATAACTTTTGAGATATTTCGAGTTAGGTGGTAAAAAAGCACTGTTTTGAAAGGCAAAATCTATCGAGGTTTTTGTAAGGAATCGTGATTTTACGAAGTACGAACATAGCCAATGAACTGAAGATATACATATCAAAAATTTGGATCTCTAGCAATAGTACAAGTATACTAATAATCGGTTTGGAAAAGGCACTTTTTCGATGCGCAGCTGCATACAGCGCCTTAAGCGCCTCTCAGAGAGAACGGGAATGGACATTTTCAAGTTTACCCGTCCGCTTATCCAGCGATAATAAAATAAAGACCAGTGTAGAGTGTAGTCAACCGTAGCCTCATCGTGACAAAAAACATGAAATCTCAAAACCGGAAAGGCGGGTTGCACAACAACGGTAGCATAAGGCTGGATACACACCGAACGGAACATATAGGTAACTATATAATTGACAGCTAATTATGACGTCAAAACGTTGGAATTCCGTACTATTTACTCGTGGCATGGAACAGGTAAAAGGCTGCTTTGGTTATGGAATACTGCGTTTATGGACATAGTTGATGGACAATTTAATTTTTATTGAGACACTAGTTACCCACGCGGGTCTGCCTGCGTTGTACAAATACCGTGGGATTTTTTATATTGTGCAATAAATCTGAATGAAAAAAAAATTGTATGTTATTTACACCTTATTATGATAATTTATTTTTATTGAATCAAAACAATGATTATTTACACAGCATAATTTACAGTAAAATTTGCGCCAAACTGCATAACAGTTTGTTGGCGAACGGCACTCATTAACTTCCTTATCTCTCTCTCTCTCTTCCCAGCTATATATCCCACATGGTGGTGGGGTCAGCTTTCCTCGTCTTACTTCTCCACTTCGCTCTGTCCTCGACATCGGTTTCGGATAACTTGCTCTCTCTTATATCTCTTAGCACTACATCCTTCCATCTTGTTCTGGGTCTGCCCCTGGATCTTCGGCCAGAGACGGAAAGTTGTAGTGCCAAATTACCAACATAGTTTGGTGGCCTCCTCTTCACATGACCATACCATCGCAGCCGGCTTTCTTGGATCTTATCGGCGATGTCACGGACGCCCAGGCGTCCTCGTACGTACTCGTTAACTTCCTTATCTAATGTGTAAAAATACTTGTCTATTAATTATAACTTAAGTACCTTCAATAACTATCTATGCATAAGCGAAGATGATTAAATCTACTATCCACATACTTAATGACACTGTCAAATTTTTAAATGAGGAACTACCCAATCGAACCAGCTTGGTACAGTTTTTGCCCTTCTCTAAGGGCATATCTCGAGAAGTATTCGAACGTGACTGGCGTTACGCATTTTTCCACCGGTCATTGGCTCTTGCGTCATCCATCGATGGCTATGCACCATAAAGAACCGGTACCAGCCGTAGCGAGCCCGCGATGGAACGTGCGGTCATCGGCTCTTGCGCAACCGAGATTCGGATCGTCACGGGTTAAGGTATACTGTTCCGCGGTATTGCTTTCGATACAGTAATGTCACGACCACGTTCGACTTCATTCCGTTTCATTAAACTATGTAACTTTTCGAATGCTAAAGGACTAAATAGTACTATTTTTTAACCGACTTCAAAAAAAACCTCTCCGTTACTTATGAACCGATTCGTACCATTATTTTTTTAATTGAAAGAATATGCTTCCAGGTTGGTCCCATTGTTTTCAAAACTCCAGTTGAATGATGGGAACCATGAGGAATTGAGGGAACTCCTCAAATATATAAAGCACGCGTGTAGTAATTTCGGTGTTTTCTATTATAACTCGCGTATTTACAATATTTACATCCGGAAATCATAAATTTGGTGAAGTGGAAGTTATGATGAAGACCACAGATGGCTTGTGAAACTTCTAAATGATGTACTTCAAACTTTAAAAGTACGTCACCGATTCTGATATCATTTCATTGAAATAACTAGCAAACAAAGAAGTGCCAAAGATTCTGAGATTCTTGAGGAATTGACGGAATTATTCAAATATTATCGGCCCACATACAGCGATTTGTTTTTTTTCTGTAATAATCGACGTATTTGCTCTCGGAAATCACTTCATGTGGTAAATTGGAAAATACTCGTAAATGTGGAAATGTTCATGTGGTTTGGCGGAGTACTGAATTGAAGTAGGTTAAAACTTTGTTTTTAAAGTAAATTATTGTAGGTGAAAATGACATTTGATCGCTAAGCGTGCGTTCGTAAAGTTATATAATTACCCTGCTGGTTGCATACAGAGGGAGTCTGGGGTCCCGAGGGAAATTGGCGTTGGCACAGTATGCGTGCTTTCAACTTATGGTTAGTAGTTGACAATACTCAGAAAACATCAGGCTTCAACTTAATTTTAGAAAAAATATAGATCGAAATATTAGATGCTGTTGGATTAGGTATGTACAGCAAGGTTGCGGAAGTGTGCCCAGGGCGTTCCCGCTTTCTAGCGCAGAGGCGGCAGATACGAGGGGCTTTTAGTGGGTAAACCATAGGCCTCATAAGCCGACATGGGAGTCCCACATAACCACCAGGGTCGGTTCCTGCACCCTGGTGGTATGCGTAAAGCATTTTCCCCTCTTAAAAAAATAAATAAAAGGTATGTCCAGCAAATAGTGACGTCACTGTTTCCTATTTCCCTACATAGTTCATACCAACAGCGTTTCGTATGTTGCATGTTCTATACTAGCTTCAGCCGGCGACTTCGTCCGCGTTGAACTCGTTTAAATATCGTACCTAGATACAAACATTCATCGCTCATAGAATACAAAATAATCATCTCAATCAGTTCAGGGGTTTAAACGTGAAAAGGTGACAGGTACTTTCGCATTTATGACATTATAGGTATAGATTTAGCATTCAATAAATGTATTTTCCTTTACATGTCAAGTCTTAATGCGTAATAATGTTAATAACTGGTCACAGTATGACTTAAGGATATATTTATAGTTAGGTATAGGTTAATGTGCGCGTGAGTTTCCCAGAATTCATCACGCACGGTGCCTAGAATACTAAACTATAAGTGGCATGTGAACCGCCTTCCTTGAATGCAAATACGTGGTCTTTATACACGAGTATCTTGCTATACCGGTTATTTTGAGTATCAACACATTTATTTACTAATGCACTATTTCATAAACGTCAGTTAAAGCTATTTTAGCTAAAATGAGTTCAAAATCATTTGCTTTTGTTTATCTGTCACTGACGGTTGTGTTTGCGGGAAAGGCAAAAAAAGTTATTATGAAGAAATTGCACAGAAAAACCACTTGTAGTTGAGAAGGACTCGGTGCCTTAAAGCATTCTCTGTCCGTCAATCTTGAGGCAAAGAAGATGAATTGTTAGAAATGATGGTTATATGGGAAAGGGGTTAAAGTGTGTTGTGGGCGTGCTAGCAACCTATCTACGCAATATCGATTTGTTGATCCAAACCTAACCTTTACAAATGAAATTGTTGATGCTATGGATGACGGTTACAGCGTAGACGCTATTTATACTGATTTCGTCAAGGCTTTTGATAAAATTTGCCATCATACCTTATTAGAGAAGCTTTGGCGGCTTGGTATCCATGGTGACCTTTTTCGTTGGATTAAATCTTACGTCGAAAATAGGAGTCAAGCTGTGGTTCTGTTGGGTTACCAATCCCAATGGAAGTCTATTAGCTATGGAGTCCCTCAGGGTTCTCATTTGGGTCATCTCCTTTTCACAATTTATGTGAACGATATCGCTAATCACATCGATCACTCAAATTTCTTACTTTATGCAGACGATACAAAAATATATAGGGTCATTAAAAATATTAATGATTGTCAAAAATTACAAGATGATTTGAATAATTTAGTTAATTATTGTGAATTAAATAATCTGTTCCTTAATTTTAATAAATGCAATGTCATTACCTTATCTAAAAATGAAAACACAATTAAATATAACTTAATACTATCTGGAAATATATTAAACAGAGTTATAGAAGTTCGAGATCTCGGGTGTGATTATGGATTGCAAGCTCACTTTCATTTCGCATATGGACAAAGTACTAAAAAAATCTTATAAACAATTAGGCTTTATTATGCGAGTTGGCAAACCGTTTAAAAATCTTTCTACGTATAAAATTTTATACAACAGTTTTGTCCGGAGTCATCTCGAGTTTGCCAGCGCAGTGTGGAAACCCTCCTATAATGTACATAATAACAGGATTGAGCGACTCCAGAATTTTTTTTTTAAATCACTGGCCTTTAGGACAGGGCAAACATATATATTATATAGTAAGCGTTTTAATATACAAGCGTTAAGTGACCGTCGTGATTCTACGGATTCTGTTATACTATATAAGATCATACATTCACAATTTGATGCCCCTACTCTTTTGTTATAACTCTTAAGTTAAAAGAACCGCCGATATTTTTCATTTCAAAGTTCAATATCTCATAAACGGCTGAACCGATTTTGTTGAAACGTAGCTAAGAACCATCTCGATTACGTCAGCTTTCGGGTAAAAAAACCGCATTCAGATCGTTCTATTTGTTTGGGAGCTACGATGCCACAGACAGATAAACACACAGACACGTCAAACTTATAACACCCCTCTCTTTCCGTCAGGGGTTAATAATAGTAATAGATCGTTCAGTCCTCTATAACTTGCACAATATTATGGTTGTGGCTTTGGACCACATATAGATTTAACAGTGGTATAATCTTCACTGTCGCATCGACAGGTTAATAAAAGGAACAAAAAAATATATCCGCTCATTATCAGTTTATTAATCATTCAACGTGTCTCCCGGCTAACGGGACACAATACCGACAACAAATAGTTGATTGGCCCACATTGACCAATTTTGGTGTAATGTCACAAACCATTTGTCTCCGAATAGCTATCGTGACGCAACATTGCGCGTTCGTAGTCAAATCATGACGCAACACGCTACATCATTCTAATCTATTGCTATTGTCGTCTTATTCTCGTAGTTGGGTTTGCTTTTCGTAACAACTTCGGTGGTCGATGTCATATTATTGATAAAAATGGGAACAGTCGTGTTTGACGAGTTTACGTGACAATGAGTTCGTTGGTTCACGGTTTTTCTTTCCGAGATACTGACTCAGATGTGGGTTGGTTCGTGTGCTTTCACTCTTATTTATTCCGCCAATATGTTTTTATGTCTAAGATCGTTAATGGACGTTTCGACGAGGTTTGCCTCGGCCTTAGGCTATATATTTATAAATATAAAAACTATACAAAAGGCGAATTTTTATTGTTAATACGCCAGGCGCCTGTTTGATATCCATACCTTTCAAAACCGCTTCAACTCCTAATTCTAATTCGTTCAGGAATTTTCTATTCCACTCAGTTCGACCATCGGACCAAGAGGACTTTTAAAATCCTCTTGGTCCGACTAGGGTTGCCATACGTAAGGATTTGTCATCACATGTCAGGACATGTCAGGATTTTTGACCATTTGCCAAGATTGCGGCCGGACTTGGCAAGTGTCCGGATTTTAAGAAATGGTCTCATATAATACAAAATAAAAAAATAAATGTATGTTTTTATGATAAGTTTATTACAAATTGTACCCAGTTTTAATGAATAAAATGATACAACTCTGTTACAAGAAATGTCAGGACTTTTAGGGTGATGTCAGGATTTTTATCAGGACAATTCATTTTTCCATATGGCAATTGGCAACCCTAGGTCCGGCCCTTGACCTACGAGGATACTTGAATTTCACTTGTAGTCGAAGGGAGGTGGCGGCTGGAAGGTTCAAAACTGGAAGAGTATGTATTATCACTTTGTATGAAGTATGAAGTTCCCTTTAGGTGATATCACCTGAAGCGAACTATTTGTCAACCTTTTTAACCGATAAAAAAAAGAGGAGGTTACCTCAGTGTGTGTTTATTACCTCAGAACTCCGTCATTTATGAACCGATTCGTACCACTATTTTTTTAATTGAAAGTATATGCTTCCAGGTTAGTCCCATTGTTTTCAAAACTCCTCAAATATATAAGGCACGCGTGTAGTAATTTCGGTGTTTTCTATTAGGTATAACTCGTGTATTTACATCCGGAAATCATTTTGGTGAAGTGGAAGTGATGATGAAGACCACAGATAGCTTATAGAACTTCTCAAAGATGTACTTCAAACTTTAAAAGTGCGTCACCGATTCTGATATCATTCCGTTGAAATAGCAAACAAAGAAGTGCCAAAGGTGATTCTGAGATCCTTGAGGAATTGACGGAAGTCCTCAAATATTATCGGCCCCCATACAGCGATTGTTTTTTTCTCTAATAAATAATCAACGTATTTGCTCTCGAAAATCAGTTCATGTGGTAAATTGAAAAATTAATGTGGAAATATTCATATGGCTTGGCGGAGTACTGAATTGAGGTCGGTTAAAACTTTGTTTTTAAAGTAAATTATTTTAAGTTATGATGATTTTCGGTAGTGCTATCTGTCACTTGTGACGAACACTATGACGAGTTTTGATTAGGTTAGCAGCAAAGCAAAGCCACAGTCGCAAAGGCTTTTTTTACCGAGTTACGACATAAAACAGTTCAAGTTTCGCCAATTTCTTAGCGCAACGCTCGTCGAAACCGATGCCGTGGTATTCCCGCTGAGCAGAGCGCCCGCCAGCGCTCCCGGCAGTGAACGCGAGAGTTACCTTCTCATACCGGAGAAGATACCCGATGAGCGATTCTGTGGTGAACTGGTGTTCCCGCTAAAACGTCTGCTAGGCGGTCGCCAACACGGCTCTCCGACCGAGCGGGCTTGCGACTGCTGTAATATGAAATTTTGCTGCAAACAACTGCTGTACGATATTGGGTTTGAGAACGAATCTCTCTTAAAAATGTGCGCTCAAACTTGGCGCGCAAAGACAACCTCCCACGAACTCATTCGTGACCGAACTTTTCAAACGAATGTTCTCTTGTCAACTGCGACCTGCCATCTTTGGTATTCGACTGACAAACGCCGTGCCGGCTCGCATCGGTTTCTAAAGCAGTGATTTTAAATGTAAACATTATACATAAGAGTGATGCATTGTTATCTGGAAGTGGAGTGAAGAAGCCCAGCCTATGGAGATAATTAAGTGAGACTCCCTTTTCTTTTGCCCAATACGTAGTTTTGTCGTAGTTCAAACAACTGTCTACACGGTCGGTGCGGACCAAGGTCGCTCTGTCGGAGGGGCGTGTTGGCGACCGTTTAGCAGACACTTAAGAACGGCCGTGTCAAGTTTGACTTTATAAAACCAACTTCAAAAAGGTAACGTAAAAATTAGGTTTGGGTAGATTTTTTTAAATAATGTCACTTTAATTGTGTTCAAATTTGATATCTGAGCGCTCGAGAGGTCTATAATATGAATCCGAGGGTAAATAAAAAAGGCCGCCATCTTGAAATTCTTTAAATACGAATTTTGAACAAAATCGGGCCGTATTTAAATAATTTCAAGATGGCGGCCCTTTTTTTTAATCCAAGCTCGGATTCGTGTTAAGAGGTCCCACGGACCCGCAGATATTGATTTTGAACGATATCGGAAGAGAATATTTTTTTTAAAGTCCGCCATTTCTAAACTTATTTCTAAAGATGTGAATGAGAGAATGTTTACAAAATAACAACATACTTATGAAATCCTTGAAAATTAAAGTAATTATGTATAAGAATATGAATTTCTCCAAACATATTTGGACAACCCTGACTCTTGAGCGGTTACGCTAAGCGGCTGCGTAAATTCTAACGATGAACGAAGCTTGCCTACTGGCTGTGGTTCCTTATACTTTGCTACTAGTGGCTGCGTTTAGTGGCCAAAATATGCGGCAGTGTGGTCGCATTTAGCGCGTCCGCTAGTGGTTTGTAATGTGCGGGCCACATAACTCTTAATACTATAGAATGGCGATGTGGGTGTTGCACGCGCGCCACTAGAGTTTGAGCATGCGCTCAAGCTTTCGCACCAACATCACCCGATCGCCGTGTTGTTGCAGGCGACGTGGAGGGGACGAGGTCGTGTATATAGTATTTAGTGCTCGGTTTAGTGACTTTGAGCCTTCTTATGAGGCCCATAGTAAGCGACCACGTTTCCGTGCCATATGTCATCACTGGCAACACGCACTGGTCAAATACTCTCGTCTTGAGACACTGCGGAATAATGGACGAAAAGATGTGCCGTGCCGTAGCTTCCCGCGTATGGCGGTTACACACTGCGAATACATGTATGTACATGTATTCGCATCGATGTCGTTGATAGTTCCAGTGTGCGCTGCGAGGTTCAGAAGGAACAGTGTTCTGTGGTGCGGGCTCTCTAGTAGAGGGAAGCGGATAGAGCGCCCGCTGGGTTTCTGGCAGTTAAAGTGAGACACCTACCTCCTTATACCGCACCAGATACCCGATGAGCAATTTTTTTTTCTTCTCCTTCTCCGTTTTCTTGCAGACGCTCACGTTAAGCCCCATGACGATGGTGCGCATCAGTCCGCCCTCGCAGAAGTCCCACAGGAACTTGGGGGTGTAGCACATTATGGCCTGGGAACAATGTCGCAACAGTTAATACAATCTGTCTTCAGTCGTTCACTCTTGACTGAAAGGTCGTGGTTTCACGATGATGTATTGATAAAACAGTTCTCGCAATAGGGGTGCTGTGCAGACTGAGAATGTATTATTACTTCAAAAGAAAGAAGGCAAATAAATATGCCTAATGACGAAACTCCCATTCGAATATCTCAAAAAATTACGAAGCTGCAACCGTTTCAATGTTGCCTGTTAGAGAGAGAAAACGCTCCGGGATCGTGACGTCACGATCGTCTAGCGTCATAGTAAATGACAATTGTTTCAATATGAAAGTGCGTTTTGCGGAAAAGGGGCAGAACATACCCCTCTTAAAACTTTGGACGCTTATAAATTTGTGATTATCTAAGCTCTTGCGTTGCTTTTTTCTCCATTTGACTACATGTTTAATCCTTTTTCGAGAAAATGGAACATTATTGATTATTTTTATTTAGTGTCTACACGGTCTACACCTATTGTTACGGTTTTCAGCATCACGAGAACACTGGACTATGGTGGTGTCGCAGCTTTTATCGAATATTTTATTTTGACGACCTCTGTGCGATATGCGTCATACTCGTGATCGGGTGCTGTTTGTGGAGTCCGGTCTGTGCATGCTTACAAGCCTGCAAGGGCATAGTAACTACCTAAATACTAGTGTTATTATCATTATTTTGACGAGAGACATCATTCTGTTCTTGACACGTTTTATTGTTATTGACCCTGTACATCTGTGACAATATTACATTAATGATCCTTTTTTTCTGTTTTAACGCTTAGAGACAGTATACATCTCTATAAGAACATAAGAATAATTATTAATTGTATTTGGATGCTCAGAGACATTATACATCACTGGGGTACTAAATTAATATCATAAACTTATTGTTAATTCTGATACAGACCTTATATCGAATGTATTTGATAATATTTTACAATTTTGGATTTTTTTAGTTTTCATTTAGTGACATTTAGTTTGTTAACCATTTAGGTACTAATTGGTTAAAATCTGCAATTTTAAAATTATTATTGTGTAAGATTATTAATATTATATTGTAGAATACCATTTGACATGTAAAAGTGCCCTTGTGGCCTATTTGCAGAATAAATAATTGATTTTGATTTTGATTTTTTGATTGATTCTGTAGCCTAGTTGGTAGTGACCCTGCCTACGAAGCCGGAGGTCCCGGGTTCAAATCCCGGTAAGGGCATTTATTTGTGTGATGAGCACGAATACTTATTTGTTCCTGAGTCATGGATGTTTTCTATGTATTTAATTAAGTATTTATTTGTCTATATAAGTATGTATATCATCGTCTATAGTACCCATAGTACAAGCTTTGCTTACACAAACATTAACATTCGTGAATCACAACATAACAGTCCGCAGTGCGTCGGCCTGACCGACTGACATCTATACCCGATCAATTCTGTCACGACTGTCAAATTAGCACGTCGGGTGACTGACACTCACTATTAACATGTCACTCTTGGAAACGTCGTATCACTCGAAAAATTTAAGCTAAACAGGGATCAGAGCAGAAAAATACAACTTTGATGCCGCATTTGAGGGACAGAATGACTCTTTTCTGAACATAGGGTGCAAAAATTACATCTACCTAGCGTATACAAAGCGTTGCGCAATCACTCAGCGATTCAGTTATCTCAATGACAGTACAGGTACATCTCGAGGTTATCGATGTTCTTGCGTCTCTGTCATTATTATTTCGAGAAACAGAGACACGAAACACGCTTCGACTCGCGCTCGTCTTCATTCATACGTATACACAAATTACAGTAAAGTGACAAACAACTGAATACGCAACAAGTAACCGGCAGTCATCCGTGACGTCCACACAACCTCCTATCTCGCTGTATATCATTATTAAAGCGACCTTAATAGGTTCACAATAGAGTTTCGTTTTCATTGACGGTGTTAGAGATGCGAGTTTGCGGAGGAGAGTCGATTTAGGTCGCCGTCTTGCAGTGATAATGGACGGGTATTGACTCCTGACTAGACACGTGTTGGCAGTGCAGTTCTTAACGACAGTAGGCAATATGGTGCCAATGGTATGGTGAAACTTATTTCTGTAGCTGGTTGCCATGGTTACTTCTGTGGGTCACTGTTTAGTAGGTACGATTAATGCCGGGTCCGCCGCTTCGGTGTTTGCAAACATCTAACATGTTTTCCGTCAGTTTCGGCAAAAACAAATAGGGTATTGTTTTGATTAGCAAAACATTTTTGACGTTTAAAAACCACGAAAACATGGCGCAGCGGACGCGGCTGTAGATACCTATACAGATGTAGTGAATAATCATTTCCCATCGTATTTTCTCAGAAATGTTCGTATTTGGCATGCTACATCAGTGAACCTCAGTACTTTTTGTACAGTGACCGACTGAAATAGCAAGACACGTTCGTACGTTTCCGTGAAAAAACGATGGGAAACCATTATGCATTACATCAGTGGGTCGATCACGTAACTTTTCTTACGCGCGTCTGTAAGGTCTAAATGTCAATTTTATATGGAAAAATGACAGTTAGATTGTGATTTTACTGTCAGACGCGCGTACAATGCGTTACGTGATTGACCTACAGTAGGTCATGTACATGGGTATTCTGTCCTATTAGCCAGGATACAAAATAACTGCGTTTCTTAGAAAAAATGTTAGAAAGTAGATTTAAATCCATAAAATCATAATTTTAATAATCCTCCTCTCCTTCAGCAGTTGGGATAAAAAGAGACCCAATAGACAACCGTCGCAACTAGCGATAGAAAATACTTGATTTACCCACTTAAGCATGAATTATGTTTGGACTCTTCTTTGTCAATTTGACTAGGTTAAATTTAACGATTTCGAAACCATGCCGTAAAGAGTGTAAGCGTGCCGTGCACTTGTTTGCCAACTTTTTGTGCAAGTCTTACCTGGAAGAAGAGCACAAAGCACACCCACTGGTAGTACGTGTAATACTTCTTCTCGTACGTGCCGTCGTACGGGTTCCTCACGCCAGGATGCGCCACGTCTTTGCCGACCTGAGAAACAACAATCAGATGTCACACAATGTATAAATATCATGTTTTATATGTTTCTGTCAAACATTACATTTTTGGTACAAGCTTTTTCACGCCACTGTTCGGAAATGTGACAATAGATGGTCTAAAACCAAGATGGAAAGCATCAGGCAATAGCTGTAGCACTTGAACCACCACTATTACAATGTTTCATTGTAGTAGTGGTTGTTCAGGTGCTACTAAAATGTTTAATTGTAGTAGTGGTTGTTGGACAGTTTGAGCGATTCCGACCAATCACAGGGCGTCGACCGGGGGAGGAGCGGCGTTTGTTTTTTGTGTAGTATTATGATTTTGAATTTTGATTTAAAATTATAGTTATTTGCAATTTCCTCGCAGTAGACGTGAAAAGCACTGTGTTAAGCCTCGGCCAAAGTGCAATAGCTGGACTCGTACTAACTCGTCCATCTATTGCTTACTTTCTAGCCTCTACAACAATGTACTATTATTGCCAAGTGTACTTTTAACACAGTCATCAACAACAAACCAAAGTCTGACTGACTCTCATTTTTACAATGTTTTATTAAACTTGCACTCTTCTCGTACGTGCCGTCCGCGTCGTACGTGTCTGGAGTGATTTACAGGCTAAGGTATCTGCTTAGACGGGACGTGTGCTTGTTTGCCGCTATCTCATTATTAAAAAAACCGACCATGTGCGAGTCGGACTCGCGCACGAAGGGTTCAGTACCATTATCTATAAAAATCTATTTTATTCTGTGTTTTTAGTATTTGTTGTTATAGCAGCAACAGAAATACATCATCTGTGAAAATTTCAGCTGGAACTATCACGGTATCAGTGAGATACAGCCTGGTGACAGACAGACGGACGGACAGCGGAGTCTTAGTAATAGGGTCCCGTTTTACTCTTTGAGTACGGAACCCTAAAAACTGTGTAAATGTGTACTAAATAGCCGAAAACACGTGCAAAATGCCGTTAACCCGCAAATGCACCGCATCAATATTCCGATCGTGTGTGAGCAATGAGCCGCGGACAATGGGCCGTCCACTGTGACATGTTCTCGGGATTCTATTCCGTGACTGGCTGGATGTGTTCGTGGAAACTTTTAACGAGTGCAGATCGTTCGATTCACGAAGAACCTTTTTGGAGGAGGTAGGGCACAGCGGAATGTCATCTCGCTCGTATGTGGAGCAGCCCAACTGCTGCAGCCCAAGTGTTGCTATATTATTGCACGCTATGAAGTATGTGGTGTTGTGTTCCTGGTGGTGAGTAAGGTCGCCAGAGCTCCCTAGGGTGCGCTGTGTTGGGAGTGAGGGACCTGCATGCCTCTATCTGCCAACACAGCGAATCCTCAAGTGAATAAAGGGTCGGCAACGCGCTTGTGATTGTTCTGGAGTCACAAGCGTCCATAGGCGACGGTACCAGCTTAACATCGGGCAGGCCGTAAGCATGTTTGCCACCGTCCCAATTAAAAAAAAAAAAAGAAGAACCGTCTCACTTTTGATTTGCAATGCCGTTTGTCTCTGCGGTAAATGGTTGCATTCAAATCAACGTAATATTTTTATTACACTCCCGAGTGTCGTGGTCGTGTGTTGTTTCGACGTTCACTGGCGCGTTACTTGTCTCGGCGACAGATGGATGCATCTAGAATTCTAGATGGATGGACACAATATTGTTCCAACGTTGAATTTGGACATTCACGACCTTTCCATCCATTTGGTTATCCAACGGGCCGTAACGGGTTAAACTTTTAAATGTGTGTACCGATTTAGGTGTTGCGTGTGTTGGAGTTCTCATGACTTCTCAGCTTTTTCTAAATACCAATTAAATTAAGCTTTACACAGAAGGTTTTCTTCCTAATCGCAGTTCATCACAACAGCAATTCATCACATCCGTTATTCTTCACCGTCCTAATAATCACACAAAAGCGCTTATTTCTATTCAGCCAAAAATTATATTGACAGAAACTTTCGCCTTATTACAGAGCAATAACGTGCAAAACTGTATGCACTCCGCCTTCCTAGTGTATTGTATACGTCGCGCACTGAGTGCTGCCTATTTTAATTTAACGTGATTTCCTCTGAATGGGTTCAATTCGATATGTTTTACTTACTGCGGTTTGCATTTAAAGTAGTGTGGCATGGAGGTGTGCGCCGATGGCAAAATCATCGGCGGCGGCGTCTGGTGGGATTTAGACCGGCGATTTATATGAAAAAATAACGATATATAGCGCAAATTCTCATTGATCATCAATTTAACATTTTCTGAAATGTAATTGGACCAAAAGAAATATCAAACAGGAATCTTGATTATCCGCATATAGTGACGCATCAAAAATTCCTAACCAATCTAACTTTCTTCATGACCTCAAGACAGTGAATCAGCCTTGTTCAGGGGTCTGATAACTCGTTCAATTAAACCCCTTCCTGTCACGCGGCTAGAAACTTGACGCAAATTTTGCAAGGTTATAACCAGCTCTTTCGCCCTATCACTACTTGCTCTTGTTAGGGACCTGTATGTTTCTCTAGCTGTTAACACAAAAAATAAATTAATACTAGCGGACATCAATCTTACGGAAATCGCACTAGTAAGCTCAATGAAGCTTCTGACTTAAATACATATATAGAACACATCCAAAAGCAGATTCACTACCCACCAGGCTAACAGGGGACCGATTTTTGACTTTCGAGCGCTCGAATCTTTCACTCGAAAACGGACAAAAATTACGAAATGCTCTTTTGAAATAGCGATAGAAAATTTAAAAACGAGTGGTATTGACCACTCGTATTTAATTATATCGGTAGAAAATTAATGCCTGCAATTTTGACACTAAAATCGTATTTAGTTTTACTTAATTTTCGAGCGCTCGAAATTCAAAAATCGGCCTCCAGGTCGCCAAACAACATTGAATACTAGAGAGACAATTCAGACAATGCTCTGCAGGTCGATCACGTAACGCATTGTACCTACTCGTACCGTACGTAGGTACGTTAGGTAGATATAAATGTCAAATTTTATATGGAAAAAGCGGCCAAGTGCGAGTCCGACTCGCACATGAAGGGTTCCGTGAAATAAATCGCGGTTTACGATTTATGACGTATTAAAAAAAACTACTTACTAGATCTCGTTCAAACCAATTTTCGGTGGAAGTTTGCATGGTAATGTACATCATATATTATTATTAGTTTTATCATTCTCTTATTTTAGAAAATACAGGGGATTACTAACGAGAGTCTTTTAGAAGCCCGACGCCAAAGGCGGAGGGCTTTTAATGAGTCGAGTTTGTAATGCCCTTACTGCCCGTGATACACACAATGTTTTTCATCACATTTGCGAGGAAATAAATAACTACAAAAGACAGAAAAATCTAAGTTTCATACAACCGCACCACTCAAAAATTGACGAAATAGCCTGCTGGATTTTTTTCAACCAATCACAGAGAAGAATTCTTGTGACGCGCGGCCAACTAGATTTGCCAACCAATTTGTTTGATATGTTTTTAACCAATCAGATCACACACAAGCTCATAACTCCCTAGGGAGATATACATCCATAACTCCCGCGGGGGTAAATCGGGTGTAGCTTCTCTATAAACTTGCCTATAATACACCCTTTACGAGCAAGTGTGATGAAAAAGTCCTTATTCCATTTGACATCTTCGTTTGCGACTTGCGTAGCTAGTTTTGATGCTGACTGTACGTCACGTTAACAAATTATAAATGTCGTCAATTAGTTCATTCGATGATGTTATAGATCGTGTCGTGTCAGGTGTTTTTGCCCGCTTATAGCAGATGTTAACGCTGTTGACTGTACCTACTACATATTTACACTGTTAATGCAGTGTTAAGTGTACCCATTTTTAACCGACTTCAAAAAAGGAGGAGGTTCTCAATACTGTATTTTTTTATGTGTGTATATTACGCGATATCTCGGTATTTTTTAAATAGAATTGTTTTTTTTTCTTTGTTTGAAAGCATATACATTTATAACCTACATATATTCAAAGTGCCGTGTATTGTGTTTCTCTAAAATGCCTGTCCTTGTACCATTTACAGTGTGGACAATGGGGACAAAGAAAGTCGCTGTTACATATATATGATTGGTGGCATTATGCCAAATTTTACATACAACTTCTGAAATGCAAGTTTCAACAGAAGTGCTTGTAAAACTTTAAATTATAGATAACTATAATTGTACTTTCCAAACAAAGTTTTAACCGACTTCAAATCAGTAGCCAAATTGCTTAGAGTTTGCCTATAAAATTTGAAGAGCCCCCTCGTTTTCTCCAGGATCCCATCATCAGAACTGGATTTTGGTAACAACGGTACCAATCTGCTGGAAGTATATTATTAAGTATGTTATTTAACGTCATACCTGGCCATAAAGTAGGAATTACCGCACGCTATGCGTGCGGAAAACCCCACTTCCTGGCCAGATAGAGACGTAAAATTTTGTACTCACCACGGGCGGTAATAAAGAAAGCCTCAGAGCGCATATTTATCGCCCTTGCCTTCGGCTCGGGCGTCACATACCTGCGATCTGAGACATTCTTTGTTTAACCGCCCTAGGTAAGTAATGTACTAAAATCGGTCGCGTAACAAACACAAAAAAAATTCAGACGAATTGAAGTCGAATACTTTTTTGAAGTCGTTTAAAAATTATGTAAAAATGAGGTTTATTCCCTTATCAATAAGGTCAGATGCGTATACATATTTATACACACGACTATATCAAGGGCTTAACTACTATAATTTCACACAATACACTCACGGCTCACCTAAGGCACTTATACAATCAAAACAAAATTAACTTATAATATAACACTGCGCGTAAGTGATCATTGAGCTGAAGTGTTTTCAGTTTACTGATAAGTGATAAAGTCATTTTGCAAGGTATTCAAATACACCAATATGACTACAGTTGCGTCTGTGCCACCTCACTTACAGCGAGAACGCACAGTTGATTCGGTTCTCATGCGCCAGTAATGGTCTTTCACGCAATTTCACCGGCTGCCTCCATTTTTGCCGGCCGGCGCACGGGCGTATAGAAATGAAACTCGGTGACGATACGGAACGGTGTCACTATGTATCATCCTCTCGTCTTGTAGCTTATGTATACCCAGCTGTTATGTTATTAAGAACTCATCATCCGCGTGGTTACAATATTCCGGCCCCATTTCACCCACTCAGGAGATGATTTCTGGAATAAAATCTATCTCCATGGCAAACTTCATCTCAGAGCGGTGCACACACAGCAACTCTGCACCCCTGCGAACACTGGTTACAATATTCCGGCCCCATTTCACCCACTCAGGAGATGATTTCTGGAATAAAAACTATCTCCATGGCAAACTTCATCTCAGAGCGGTACACACACACAGCAACTCTACACCGCTGCGAACACGATACAGGTGATTTATGGCTATTTGTATAGCTGCATAAATCCGTGTAACCGCACTTAATCGCTTCAGTGGTTTAAGCTTGAGAAGATAGCAGACTGGGTAATACTTTGACGAATTTGAACTGAGCCCATGAATGCCCTATCGTTCTGAGCTTATGAAAAGACATTGTTATCTGTCGCACGAGCCAAACTTTGCAAAAAAAATGCTAGCGCCACGTAAAATGGTCATTGAATAATGAACTCTATCTTCTTTTACAATAGATTCCAAATTAGCTACGAGATAAAATACTACACACAGCGGCTAATACCTGGCTCGCTGGTATATTTTAGTCCATTTTGAATCTATTGAATAAGACGATTGAGTTCATTTTACAATAAACATTTTATGTGGCGCTAAGTTTTTTCAAGCAAAAAATGGCACACGTCCGACCACACAGTCGTATTGTTAGACTTGAATGCTATTGTTCTGAAGATAGGAAGATCCGTCCAGTTGAGAAAATCTCAACTATACCTTCGCATTGATAATTTTATGTACGGATTTAAATTTAATATAATTTATAGGTACATACCTCCCTAGCGAAGGCATCCGGCATAGCAAACGTCGACGTGATCCAACAGAACGTGTTAACAACATGAGCAGGTATCCCACTGACTATGCACTGTATCGGCTGCCCCACGAACTGGCTGGCAGTGATGATGATGGAACAGGTGAGCAGCAGGACCGTCGTGAAGATGTTGTGGAGCCTGAACAACGCATTGTCGGTTCTGATGTCCTGGTACTTGAAGTAGACGCTGAGGTTCCCTAGTAGCTTGAACATCTTGGCTTACAGCGTCATTTGAGGTCGAGGTGGTTTTGGATTCTGTAACAATGGAGATTGTTGTAAAGATTTTATTCAGACAGAGAGAGCATCTTGCAATTTTTTTATTAACACGAAGGTGACAAACAGAGCAGCTAGACAACAGCCTATGGGCGCTTGCCATTGCGACAGAGCAGTTGCCGAGCCTTTGCCAATGGGCGCTTGCAATTGCGACAGAGCGGTTGCCGAGCCTTTGCCTATGGGCGCTTGCAATTGCGACAGAGCGGTTGCCGAGCCTTTGCCTATGACAGAGCAATTGCCGAGCCTTTGCCTACCCACACCACATTCCTGCAGACCAAGTAGTGTTACTATGGCTGCGGCCTGTGTTCGATTCTTTTACTCGAATTAATGGAGATATTATTTATTTATTATTCGGAAAACCAACAACTACAATAAATAACCGGTGATGATTAAGATTTGAACATGAGATGCAAAAAAGCCAATCACAGGTTCTCACCAGTAATAACATACTGATATTATAAAACAACCGGTGGGTAGCACTATATACACTGCATCACAATACCTAAGTGAAGTAGTGAAAAGTGATAAACTAAAAGGAATAAAAATATTGAAACACAATGCAGTGGGACAATTGCTTATTTAAAGAAACACTCTGTCAGGATACGCTTCACATGGATATATGTACATAACGTAACGAAACTAAATTAGAGGAATACATTCAGAAGTACATCGACTAAGAATAAGAATCACCTAGCAGTGGCGGCGCGTGACATTTTTCGATGGGCAACCCGGAACAAAAGAGTTATGAAAGAGTTTAGAATATGTAAAAACAAATTTTTCGATGGGCAACCCGGAACAAAAGAGTTATGTAAGAGTTTAGAATATGTAAAAAGAAATTTTAGGCAAGCCGGTGGGAATTGGATTGTATGGGCGCTCCGCCACTGTCAGCTAGGTTGCCTAGTTGTAAAGCAGCGTGAAACCATATAAACAATCGAAAGCATTCAAATTTTGGAAAGTGTGCACGCTTCAGTTTCTTGTGAATCATCATTGAATTTCATGTGAACATTTAAAAATAGGTAGTTACTGAAATATTTTTAGTTTGACGTCTAATGTTTATTAAAATTTATCTCAATTCTCACCACAAGGATTTCCATGGATATCGGTGTCTCGTATAGATTAATACTTATTTGAAAACATATGTACTGACCACTGATGCGAACACCAAAACACAAAGAAAATGTAAACGCGTATACTTATCTATATTATAATTTATAACTTTTATAAGTTACGGTAGCATACAGTTCCCCCGCGGCTATGAAGTCAATCCTGACACATTGCGCAACTATGAAGTTTCTGAATAATGACAATGTCAACCATAGGAAAAAATTACATATTCAACCCTAGAGGCATGTCTCAGGATTGACTTCATAGCCGCGGGGGACTATTAGTGGTTCAGGCATGCGGCTGTCAAGCGGCTGTCATGGGTTCAAATCCCGGCTCGTACCAATGAATTTTTCGGAACTTTGTACGGAATATTTACCGTTAACTTTTCGGTGAAGGAAAACATCGTGAGGAAACCGGTCTTATCCTAATAAGGTCTAGTTTTCCCTCTGGGTTGGAAGGTCAGATGGCAGTCGCTTTCGTAAAACTAGTGCCTGTGCCAAATCCTGGGATTAGGTGTCAAAGCGGACCCCGGGCTCCTATAGGGCACAACCGGGAATAACGCTAGGAGGATGATGACTTATATTATAATTATTATTATATTGTGTTGTTTTATATAAGTAGGTATCTACCATCAGTGTTCGATTTTGTGATTTTGTGTTTTTTTTGTGTTTTTTTAGCGACAGTAAATCTTTTTTATTTATAAATAGGAAAAGCCTGATATTGTAGCTTTCTTCATTTGTATGTAAGGGGCAATCTCCGAAACTAATCATCCGATTTCAAAAATGCTTCCACCAGTGTATGGAATGGACATTCAAGGACGACATTATTTATGCTATTCATTGCATGGCTTCACTTGCATTCTTTGTGAAGAAATTTTGAAGAAAAGAAAGTCGTGAAAAGTTTACCTACTGCTCTAATAGCGACACATCTTTACACGAGAGTTTTATAATTAGACGAGGGTCAACGTCCTCGTATCGCACCTGAGCAGGCGATAAGAAAATAGGTTGGACACCTGGGCTGGGGTGACCATAATTCGTGACTTGTATTGTATCAAAACCAAATTGCAACACATTAAGGTCGATTTTAACACGGAACGCGTGGGTAGGCCCCCCCACGAGGTGGACTGATGACCTGGTAAAGGTCGCGGGAGTCCGCTGGATGCGGGTGGCGCTGGACCGGCCATTGTGGCACTCTTTGAGGGAGGCCTATGTCCAGCAGAGGACGTCTTTCGGCTGATATGATGAAGGTCGATTTATATCTACAGACATTGAGCGTGCCAGACACGTGTCGTGGCAGACAAAAACAATATTCTTCTATACAGAGTGTATTAACGTATTTACATCTGTCGTAACGCGGCCGCGCAGAAACCGACAGACACTGATGTAAATACGTTTAATACACTCTGTATAGAAGCCACTCTGCCACGACACGTGTCTGGCACGCTCAATGTCTGTAGATACCTATAAATCGACATTTACTGTCGACAGGGTTTTCGAATTCTTAAATATCATTTGCCAAGTCGCGTGGCCGTTAGAACTATTATATAATCTGTGGCGTGGCTCGCGACATTGTGACTCCTGCTTCACTAGCACCATCCTTATTAGAAATAGAAAAGTAGTTTTTTTTCGTCTTACGTCGCGTCGCGGCGCATCCACTTTCATATGATAGTATTATTGTACAATTTTCGAATAAATTCGCTATTTGGAAGTCGTTGAAAATCGCTTTGAAAGATTCCATTGCATACACAGTTTTGTCCTATCGTCAGTAACAAAAGATTACAAACCATGGACGGTAATACACAATTCCGTATTCCGCAAATTAATATTTCATTTCATGTCTCGTCTCAGATCGCAGGCCCTTGTCCAAGGCCGATTAATAATATGCGATCTGAGGCTTGCTGCTTAGTGTCTACAAAACTTTAGGCGATATTCTGCGAGCATTAATTTCCACTTTACGACCAAAGATGACTTAAACTAATTACGAAGGCTATAAATATATTTTTTTTCCCATCAGCAAAAATGTATAAATTTTTCGCGATAGTACAATGGAATAAGGTTCATGTAACATAATTAAGTTTTTGATTAATTACTCTAGCCCACATAGCGTTGTCACCCTAAACGCCCACTAGCTTACACCTTATAGCTATACAATTAGCGTTCAATTTAGCACGGCCTGTAAAACAATTGTGCAAATACGTTGCGAATGTGGTTGTGTGTGTGTGTGTCCGTTCCGGGTTAATCGCTCGGTTGACACGTATTGTCAAAGTTGTAAATATTTGAATTTATAGTCGTTGAACATAGCTATTTGTTTTACCATTATATTCCTTTATTTCTCAATAGGTCATGGTTTACTGATTCTAGTGAATTATACAAATATGAATACAAATTACTGTCAACTAACTACAAGGATGTTTGACGTGACACCTATAAAACGGATTAATTGGGTAAGCAAGGTTTAGAGGTGACGTTTGGGCATATGTCATAAATACAGGATCATTATGTGTCAAATAGTTACCTACCTGTATTCTAGGTATTTTTTTTTTGTATTACTGCGCTATACGACTAAAGGATGACTCACGCTAGAACGGGCCGTGTCCGGCCCGGGCCGTTTTCTAAGATAAACGACGGCATTACCCGAAACAGGGGTGTCCCTTGTTTTGTCGACAAACTTTTCATCGAATTTCATTTCATCGAAAACGTTTCAAGTAACATTTAGTTCACGAATTATTATTTGGTGTAATTTTATTTCATGACCAGATTATTCCAATTTTTATTATTTTAGAGAATAACTGTTCAGGGAATATTATTTGGCAAATTATTCTTTTTATATGAATTTTAAATGGCAGAATAACAAACCAACGAATTTCATTTGTTCGAAATTGTATTACAGCATTACAAAATAATCAAATTAAACTGATTACACAGGGGTTTCACTAGGTTAGGGCAGCCAGAAAAACGGCGGAGCCCCCCGCAGTAAAAAAAACAAACAACCGTAACAATTGTATTATAAGTGGGTTAGGTTAGGGTTCACTTGTGTCCCTCAGAGCGGAAATAGGCACCCCGCGAAGCGGGGTGACGTCGACACGCTGGCGGATAGGTTAGGTTAAGATTCTGTGCTTTGGAAGGCACGCTAATTAGTTGATCCCGGCTGCTGTCTATGACAGTAGTTGTTATGCCGAGTTAGAGGCCTTTAGGCGGCTTAAGAACCTCTGACAGCCGAGTTGCCAACTCACTCGACACAGGGGGGACCACTGTCACTTGCGTCTGCAGGAGCTATCAACCCTGCACGTGTCCCCTGGGTGGTACTAAAGCCATTGCATTGCGTTCCGTTCTCAACATAATGCCATATATAACTGTGTTATACCAACTATTTATCTTAAATTTAAATAAGCAGTAATCATTGTAATAATTTGTATGTTAATTAAAAATATTTGAAACAATAAATCACAAAACGTTTTCCATGACATAATACAACTATTTAATGAATCATCCGACTAGTAAAAATACACGATTTAAAATAATTTGTTATGACCATTCCACGAAATGAATTGTCGACGAAATGAAAACACATGAAACGTTGACTTTGAAGTGAAATTCGACGAAGTGAGTGTCGACAATTTAATGATAAACCCCGAAACAGCCATGCCCCGAGAGAATCTGCGCAAGGTGAAAGGAGAGAAACCCCCCTTCCTTCCGACCCATCTTTCCAGGATGGGCAGGATTGCTCCGATGGTCCAGTGGCCGGCACTTGGCACCTCCAGCCTTTCTTTCCACTTCTGAAGGAGGCGGCAGATAGAGGGGTTTTTAGTGGGTAAACCATAGGCATCATAAACCGACATGGGACCTGGTGGTATGCGTACAGCATTTTCCACTATTAAAAAAATAAAAGTAAAATAAAGGTACTACACTATTTTACGTCTGATATATGTAACACCCTTATTTAATATGTTCACATCATCGACTCCCAAGTGTCCGCCACCCAGCATATAATTACAGGATTAAACGAACTTACCTGAAGTGAAGTTCTATCCTGATTATATGAATTAATTAGTCCGAGGTATGAAGTAGGTTTTCCCGCGTCACAAGGCTACGAGAAGCGAGTACTACAAATAAATACCTCGGACTAATTAAGAATATAATTGATTGTTGACCAAAGAGAATGGTGTAATATAATCTTATTCAGGCCAAAGTACAGCCGGCGTCAAGTACACAATGTAAAATTAAGTAACGAGAGCCCGGTTTTAAGTTACCGAGATAAATAAATATGTAACAAGTTCTTAGAATCAGGGGCTTTGAAACACAAAACGTACCGCCGCCGCGTCATAGGAACACATCACCAACCGTGTAGACTTTTATACTACAAAGGTGACAAACTATCTATCTATCTACTCAGCACCCTAGCTGTAATGTAGGCTAAATTATTATATTTCAACGTGCTATTAGCTCATTCTAAAATGTATACATATATATCCTAAACCCTCCTACATATTTCATAAGCTATGTGTTAGTGTTATTTCTCTTGCACCATTTGCACGTCAATTGCATGTCATTTCTTATAGTTTTTGATTGCATTACACAGTTCGTAACTTCGTAGTAAGTATTAAGATGTTTAATTCGACGCTATGTCTCAGTGAGAGCAGTTTAGGAAGTAAGTACATCTCTAGTTGTACTTTTTTTTTTCTTGGAGATAACCTGCGAACCAGGTACCCAGTTCTCGGGGCAGGTCTGGGTTATGTGGTATTTCTACCCACAAAAAACTCCACGTCAACCGCCATCTGCGCTAAGTAATTCGGAGGACTCTAGGATCTCAGGTTGAACGCACTAAGAGCCCTCCTCGCGCTTTGCCCCTGCTGGCTCGTTCTGGGCATCTTCGCCGCCTTCTCTGGGGTGGCCGAGTGCTGTGGCCCCCGCCACAAAAAATCACTGGCGACCCCGTTGACCCCCTTAAGTCGCCTTTTACGACAGGCGGGGGAGACCGTAGACCTATTCTTGCCCGAGTCTACACGGGTTGTACTTAAGCATTAGTTACTATTAGTGTATTGTTGTACATTTGCTTCTGTTGTTTCTCCAATAAATAAAATAAAATAAAAGTCCTCCATTAGCCCATGGACACTTGCGATAGCTAAAGACGATCGCGTGTCCGTCACTCTCAGCACAACACGTCCTCGGACAAGAATAGGTTTACGGTCAGCCCATCTCAGTGAATACTCTTACTAACGTAACATTTACATTCAATAGTTTTAAGCAACTAGCAAGTACCTATGTACAATACATCGTTCCATTTAAGTAATTTTGTCTACGTTTCTAGGGTATCAAAGGTATAGGTAATTAAGGATTGTACTAATTTTACTTATTTCGACCATTAATAAGCAAAATATTTCTTTCAAACGTGACACTACTGTGGTTTAAATACGTGACCGAATTATTTTCCTCCGCACGACGATTAAAGCACGTTTTTACAAATCTTATATGTGGAATAAAGTATGTGTACGGTCTAGTTTTCCCTCTGGGTTGGAAGGTCAAATGCAGGCAGTCGATTTCATAAATTAAATTAAATTAAAGCTTTTTAAGGTAAACATGCCAGGTCAAAAGTACCCTAAACCGACGAGCATGTATGAGAAATGCTATGAAAGTGAGTGAAGCAAAAGTGGTTTATCAGGATGTCTGCGAATCGCGAGTGTCCTCGTGAGACGCTCTTCGGGCCCTCGGCCTCGCGTAGAGAGCGCTCTCTGAAGGGACGCTATGACCCTTCAGCCCTAAGCGAAGCTTCGGCCTAGCTTGCCTCACCAATCACCACCTTTCGCTCTGGGAAAGAGGCGTGATTATATGTATGTATGTTTATTAATAACATAGTTACAAAAACTAGTGCCAACGCCAAATATTGGGATTGCGTGCCAGAGCGGACCACGGCCTCCGCGACATTTACAACGTACGTCAGTCGGCCTCGTAAGCTGCTGAACACCTAAGTACCTTGTCGTTTTCACTCGCATGACAACTTCATATGGCAGTTTAACATGACGTTTAATGCCACACGGTACAAAGGTGTTAAGACTTTTGTGAGGCTGACCGAACAACGTGGTCGTCAGTCCACCTTGTGGATAAATATAATGATAAAGAATAATGTAATTCTTTTTCCACATCTTCATCCAGATTTCCTTATCCAATATGGTCATATCGGCCTTCCGTGACGTTTAGATTTTAACACATGTAACACACATGTCGACAAAACTCGCGGGAGACGTCGGACGTATGTACATTTATATAATGATAACTAATTAACGTAAATGTCGACCTTAATTAGCTGGTAATGAAATTTTAGAGAGAAGATAACCGTTAACCTACAATAAATTGTAATTAAAATTAAGACTGATATGAACTTGAGTGTTTTACGTTAACTTTTAACTAATTTGTACTATTCGTTGTTTTAGTTAGTCCTTCAAAATTTGCAAACTACTTTTCAGCCACTTGCTGAAATTTGCCATACTTAAGTAAGTCCGGTCCAATGACAATACAATACGCACCACCGAACTAATCTGATGATGAAGATACAAAGTAGCTATAGCGACGCTTTATGGCTCCGCCATAAAGCGTCGCGCAGAGCACAGTGGGGTTTTAAGCCCCTGCTAGACGGTCGCCAACACGCCACTCCGACCGAGCGACCTTGGTCGGCACCGACCGCTGTAGTATGAAATTTCGCTCCAAACAACTGTCTACATTGTGTGGACCAAGGTCGCTCTGTCGGAGGGGCGTGTTGGCGACCGTCTAGCAGAGGTTTTAGACGGTAGTCCGGGCGGTTACCGGGAGTCCGTCATACCCGTCCTGGTTTCCCAGCCAGGCGGAATTAGTAAACGCATTTCCCAACAAAAAAAAAAGGTACACAAGATAAAACAGTCGCGTCAGCAGTCATTGGAACCTACGCAACGACTAATATGTGCAAAAAAGTATATATAAAAAAAAAAAACTTTAACGCCATTAAACGCCCCGCCGGCCCATTTACGTGGCCTTAGGTTTCGATCACGACTTGGAGCGGCGGCAGCGGTGCAGCAGACGTGAGAGAGAGACGCCGCGCTCCGATCACTCGCTCCCACGTTGTACCGTTGTCACTGCCACCGCTCCAAGTCAACATCGAGTCAAGTCGAGTGACCTAGGCATCATAGTGTATATTCTGCGGTACATGTATTCAGAGTTAGTTGGTCCAGTTTGTAGCCTCATATGATTGGAATTTCAACATGATTCAGAATTATGTTGTGAGCTTATAAGGAATGACACCTAATATATATAACCTTACATGGTCTATTAAAACTGAGTGTGACTAACTCATGCAAGCATAACATTCAATTCACGCCTGTATTCCCATGGGGATAGGCAGAGCACACGAAATTCAATTTACTGTGGACATTGTCAAAGGGCTACGAAGCCTAATTTACTGTGGACATTGTCAAAGGGCTACGAAGCCTAATTTACTGAGGACATTGTCAAAGTGCTACGAAGCCTAATTTACTGTGGACATTGTCAAAGGGCTACGAAGCCCAATTTACTGTGGACATTGTAAAAGGGCTACGAAGCCTAATTTTTTGTTAGACTATCAATCTGCTTAAACGGCGTCTCCTAATAGTACATACTTTTATGCGATATAAACATTATTTACAAGCTTTCGCTTAACTTGCAATACTACCTGTAATGTAAGTATGTGGTATGTATGTCCGTATGTTTGTTCGGGTGGAATCTTGCAACTCAATTTTGAAGCAGATACTTCAACCGATTGAGCTGAAAATTTAGGTAAAGGTATAGTTTGGATGACAATCCAATATTATGGTACCCTCGAGCTGATCTGATGATGGAGACAGAAGGTGGCCATGGGAATTCAGTACTTAACCGACGCAACCCCGATATAATCGTCTCAATGAGTAGTTGATGACGGTACACAGAAAAGTACAGTCGGTAATAAAAGCTTGTACCGAAAATGAAATTTTTGACACAAACTTATTTTATCCACGTAAGATCTTAATGTTTGACAACAGGAAAGAGTTTTGTTTTAATCACTTGTTACCCCCGAATATGTGATAATACTGATAATGCAAGGCTAGACCATCGTCAACAGTTTCCAATTTGTATACATAAATGCATACTGTATATTAAATCATTCGGGTATTGTATTCTATATTAAAGAGAAGGTTAATTTTAGTTTAGTGAGCCGGTAAAGTCCCCCCCCCCGGCTACGTTTAAATCGTTGTAAGCAACGTAATCAAGTATTAAATAAACTAATTATTTCCCAAGTTCCTCTTCGACGAATGTAAGTAAAAAATACAGGAAATTAATTACAAGTATCAAATATCTGTGATATTCAGTTGCAATTTCCTATTCAGAGCCCAGGGCCACGTGGAACAAGGCGCATGCTTTAAAAGTTTAAACTAACCCTTTCACCTCTGCCGACCAGTTATTTGCTTTATCGGTGACACTTATGCCCGTGTGGGCACTACCAACTTCAGACTAAGCTATCACTAGTGGCTCTGTGCTGTAGAACTCGCGAGACAGTCTTTTTTTAAAGATGTAACAAGGTCTTGCCACACAGGCAAGCACATACAAATGTTAAGCCAGTCTGTCTTCTTTCTGGAGTGCCAGGAGCCCAGGATGCACGGGCAAGCACGCACATGATTAATAGTGCTACGCGGTCTGTGTGCATTATGTTATAATTATATTTAATAATCGACTGTAACGCCTAGCCATACAGCATAGAATGGCGTTATTCAAGTGGACTTTGCTTCGCGTCTACATTATACAATGACAAATACATTTTCCAAGTAAACGACAGCTGTTTGCAATAACTTGCTCAGAAACATTACTAATAGGTATATTAAGCAGTCAAGCTTTGCTTAGTTTGGGACTAGGTCGATTTGTGTAAGATTGTCCGCAAATATTAATTTATACACACATTGCACGTAGAACCGATGGCCGTTGGGGCGGAAAGGTTATCGAGTGGGAGAGAAAAGGAAACTGATAAAAACGATAGAGAATAGGAGAAGGAAAATGATTGCTCACCTCATACGACATGACGCTTTTATTAGATAATAACATCATGGAAGGAAAGGTAGAAGGCAAGCGAAAAAGGGGAAGACCAAGGATAAGTTACATGAAATAAAAAACCGGCCAAGTGCGAGTTGGACTCGCGCACGAAGGGTTCCGTACCATTATCTATAAAAACGGCAAAAAAATCACGTTTGTTGTATGGAAGCCCCCCTTAAAAAAATATTTTAATTTGTTTTTAGTATTTGTTGTTATAGCGGCAACAGATATACATAATCTGTGAAAATTTCAACTCTCTAGCTATCACGGTCCTTGAGATACAGCCTGGTGACAGACAGACGGACGGACGGACAGCGAAGTCTTAGTAATAGGGTCCCGTTTTACTCTTTGAGTACGGAACCCTAACAAATAAAAGAAAAAGTAGCAGTCACGTCGTATCAAGTCGGTCAAGGAGGCGGCCCTAGACAGAGTCAGGTGGAGGGAGCTACACCGACAGGAGTCTAACTCTTTAAATTTATGATGATGCGATTCTGTGGGTCGATCACGTAACTTTTCTTACGCGCGTCTGTAAGGTCTAAATGTCAATTTTATATGGAAAAATGGCAGTTAGATTGTGATTTTACTGTCAGACGCGCGTACAATGCGTTACGTGATTACCCCTCAGAACTTGTTTTCAGCTCACCACATTTTTCACCTTGACGCCTTGGCCACGACTTTGGTCTTAAGCGACCTGCGACCAGCGTTTTATCTGTTCAGACGCGCAACGCACTGTGGTTAGTTGGGATCACGCGCAATGAACAGATAAAACGCTGGTCGCAGGTCGCTTAAGACCAAAGTCGTGGTCAAAAAAGTGAAGTTGGGCTTAGCACGATAAAAATAAATAGAGGCATATAGGCTCAGAGCAGCAGCTTATCTCATCCTGGGCATTCGTGTTCCAGGGCAATGTTACATACAGCACAATAATAGAAAATATAAAAACATGATTAGTTGTCTAAATTTAAATAACACAATTAAAAATAGCATGTTAAGTAAATTACCTTGAAAAAATTGAAACTGCCATGCTCACTTATAAAAATATGCTGACGACGCGACTCCGCGACCTTGATCTTGACAAAAAACTATCCTACGCTCAGCGCTGCACGCTGCGTAGACACTTTATTACGCGTACTGCGAATTGTTTCTGTTCTGTATGACGAGTTGCATATATTATGACGAGTTGCATTTTCGCCAACTGTGTTGCGTTGCGACGCTTGTAATGAGTGACGTCTTCGACCTTACACTTCTTCTTCGCGCAATTTTGGAGGCAGGCTTAAACGGCTGCAAATTCTTCATCCAGTATGTCCCCGGGCCGTGACGCAGCTGGCGTCGCACCATGGACGCTGCTCGATGGACGGCGAAATGTCGGCCACGATTAATAGTGTGGCACGAAGGCGCGTGACAAAATGCACAATTTGCTGTTTTAGGCTTATTGGCTTGTCGTGTGCGCTGTAATATGAATTAAAATATTGACGCTGCTTCTCAGTTATGTCTTCCTTGTCGGAATATCATACTCGACGAGAAGGCGTTTGAATGGGGTCCTGGAGAGAAAAATGGTCTCTTCATCAACAAAGGCGTAGTTCCAGTCGGGAGTGCGTTGTTCTGGTCGGGAGCGGATCCTTATCGTCGGGAGCGGCGCGTTTCTTCTTTGGACTTTTGTTTCAGGCAGTGTTCCATATATCTACCTAATGCAAGCGGGCGCGGTGTATTTCTTCAGGCGGGTGCAGCGTGTTTCTTTAATGTGGCGCGGCGTATTTTTCGAGCGGGTGCGCCGTATATCTTCGAGCGGGCGCGGCGTATATCTTCGAGAGGGTGCAGCGTGTTTCTTCAATGTGTCGCGGCGTATTTCTTCAGGTGAGTGCGGCGTATTTTTGTCCCCACTTAACCAGACGGTTGCGCGTTCAGTCGTCGGAAGTAGACGTTTTGATTTTGTTCAACTTCTTTGCCAATTCGTTGCGTGTTTAAGTCTTCGGGGCGCGCGTGTTTCTTCAGTCGGGCTTCAACGATGCGTGTTCTTCTTGTTTCAGTCGGGGTCAACACTTTGCCAGACAGTGGTTGGTGGTTGAGGATAGTGTCCACTGCCTGGCAATACTTAGAATGTTGATGGGGGAGTAGACAGGGTGAGTGTGGACTTCACCCCAGAGGGGTTTATGGCAGTCCACACTCAGAGAGAGACTCTGAAGTACTGTCAACACAATAGTAGTTATTGATTCATTATCTCACACAGTATATATACGAGTAGCTACATGTATCATCATTCGCACATCTCGCACGTACTTAATCTACGGCACGTATTATACAATATCTAATCGCTAATTTAGAATGTGCCTTGTCGGCACAAAGGGGTTAGTATGTCTTGCTGTTGACGCCGAGATTCGTAGTAACTACGCGTAATCAGAGATCAGGGTTTACACTGGTATCGTTTGAGGTGAGGTGAGGTGAAGGAGGGAGGCAAGTAATGCTGTTGGTGGATTTTTCCAGGCTCGCATTAAACCAACAATTGCTCATCAATGACAATTCGACGTACATTGCTAAGTTGGTAAGTAATGATTACGTCCAGCGACCACCTTTACTCCTCGACCCAGCAGTGTACGTCAAAGTCGTAGGTGAAGTACAGACCTGCTGCGCTGCCGTGTCATGACAAAACACTGTAACTTGAAAAAAATGCATTTTTTTTAAATCACATTAATTTTTTTTTCGTTAAGTGGCCACAAAACTGAATATTTATCCAATGTTGATGAAATTTGGAGAAAATATTGATATAGTTGCACTTAACGTATACAAATCATAAAAAAGTTAAGTTATATTTTTAATATCATTAGTTACAGACCAAAACGTGTTTTGTCGTGACATAAGTTGGTAATACTCGTACTTATATAAATCGTCGTGACAAAACACTGTAAAGCCTCTGCTAGACGGTCGCCAACACGCCACTTCGACCGAGCGACCTTCGTCCGCACCAACCGCAGTATATAGTATGAAATTTTGCTCCAAACAACTGTCTACACGGTCTGAGCGGACCAAAGGTCGCTCGGTCGGAGGGGCGTGTTGGCGACCGTCTAGCAAGGGCTTAACTATCATGTTACAGTGTTTTGTCACAACAAAGTACCGTATTTGTCGTATACTCATTTATTTAATCGTATGGCATACATTATTTTGGCCTTTGAGTTTGTCACTCTTTAGTACCACCCAGGGGACACGTGCAGGGTTGTGGTAGGTAATAGCTCCTGCGGACGCAAGTGACAGTTGTCCCCCCTTTGTCAAGTGAGTGGGCAACTCGACTGTTAGAGGTTCTTAAGCCGCCCGAAGGCCTCTAACTCGGCTTAACGACTACTGTCATATAGACAGCAGCCGGGATCAACTACTTAACATGCCTTCCAAAGCACGGAAGCGCTCATTTATAGTAACCACTCAAACAGGCGGTCACCCATCCAAAGACTAACCGCTGCCAATGCCAATGCCATCTTTGCTTAACCTACGTTATCGTTTCCGACTCGCAGGCGCCGCTGGGCTATGAACGCTTCGTATACTCATAATCATGTCGAAAAGCTCAATTATTGATGTTAGCACAAAACACTGTAACTTGAGTTAGTGTTTTGTGCTAACATCAATAATTGAGCTTTTCGACATGATTATGAGTATACGAAGCGTTCATGACACGGCAGCGCAGCATATCGACAGACACTGGGGCGTCGTGAACAAATTAAAAAGACAAGGTAACACACGAGTTCAACGATCCATTATTGAAGTTTAATTAGTTTATGAATCAACACTTCCCGTGTTGTAATAAAAAATACATTAGTTAAGATATAAATACGATTGCGGACTCGTTAAATGGGTATGTGTAGTCCACAGAATTATAATGTGCCGAAAAATACTCTTCTACTCCCGATATTCACAAATAGGTTCAGAAATCTAACTTTGAGTAATCGCCTTGCGTGGTATGGGCACGTAATGCGGAGGGATGAAAGCCATGTGACCAAAAGAGTATTAGGTATGAATGTGGATGGATGTAAGAGACGAGGTAGGCCAAGAAAAAGGTGGATGGACTGTGTGAGAGTCGATATGAAGAGAAAAGAAGTGTGATGAGATGACGGCTGACAGAGAAGTTATGGAAGAAAAAGACATGCTGCGCCGACCCCAAGTAAATGGAATAAGGGCAAGGAAATGATGAATCGAACTTTCAGTAACAGGAAAATCTATGATCATATTAATATAAAGAGGGAAATTGGGGAAAGGAGGTGAGATTGTAGCTTTCTAAGTTTGTATGTGTTGGGTAATCTCCGGAACCGCCCATCCGATTTACAAAATTCTTTCACCTGCGTGTAAATTGGACTTTCTGGATGGTTATAGGCTATATTTAATCCCGCGGGTTCGCCTGCGTTCTTTGCAATACGCGTGCGGAGCCGCGCGGGCAGCTAGTTATATTATAACGAGGAAATAGTCTGTAAGGCAGTCATTTTTACGTAGCGGGTAACTTACGGGAGAACTCACATTTCAAAAAATCTTTCACCGGTATAGGTACTTTGTGTTAGACATAGACTATATAGTTTATCCCGTGGCCTTTCTCTGTAAAGGTGCTGGTAGACTTGAGCATTCATATGTGACAGAACATCGACCATTCTCCGTTTATACATTTGTCGAACTGGACAGCTAACAGAGGCAAGCATAGAGGCAGACATCGCTACGAACATCTTCACGATCATTTTAGCGAACGCTCTAGTACCTATTTATTGTCATATCCCTGGTGCGTCGGGTGCGCCGCAGTCCCAACAGCTTCTGCGCATTTTAGCGAACGGTCTAGTACCTATTTATTGCCACATCCCTGGTGCGTCGGGTGCGCTGCGCCGCAGTCCCAACAGCTTCTGCGCATTTTAGCGAACGCTCTAGTACCAATGTATTGCCACATCCCTGGTGCGTCGGGTGCCCCGCAGTTCCAACAGCTTCTGCGCATGATAGCGGAAAGGGTTGACTGTCCCTACATGTCGCACTGCGAGGGATTGCACTCTCCTGTCAGTGTTGTTTTGTTTTAAATGTAAGTTTAGAGATGTACCAACTAACAACTAGTTAACCCCTTACTTTGTAAGCTCCACTATTAAAATGTGTCCATGGTTATTATAAATATCATTCATTCATTCATTGCTGTGCAGTAGGTGTTTTGCGGAAATTGCTCGGCTTGGCAAAAAGTTCGAAGCAAATTTACTATCGCGAAGTTATAATAAATAAATAAATAATATTTTGCGGACAATCTTACACAAATCAACGTAGACCCAAACTAAGCAAAGCTTGTACTTTGGGTACTAGAAGACGATATAGATACTTATATAGAGAAATAAATACTTATATACATAGAACACATCCATTACTCAGGAACAAATATTCGTGCTCATCACACAAATAAATTCCCTTACCGGGATTCGAACCCAGGACCTCTTGCTTCGTGGTCAGGGTCACTACCAACTAGGCTAAAGCGGTCGTCAGTTAGAACGCTTGCAATAGAATGCTCGTTAAAACGCTCCTGTTTATTGTGTGAGCTTTTACCTCTCATCATCCTCCTAGCGCCATTTTCATTCCCTTATTTCCATTGTGCCCTAAAGGAGACCCGGGGTCAGCTTTGACACCTAATCACAAAATAAGTAATAGTACTACGTACAGAAGGTTCTCTGTTAACAAATTCCCTGTTTAGGTACGCCAAACGTGCCTAAATGTGGCCATCCCGTTCTATCGCATGCAACGCGCTGCGACCCGTGCGAGCGTCCTGTACCAACACGTGGCAGCCACTGAATAGAGCCCTTCGAAGGGGCGACCGGCATGTACTTGTACTTGCGATAAACACAAATCGCGAGTGAGCCGCGCCTGACCTAATCCCAAGATTTGGCATAGGCACTAGTTTTTACGAAAGCGACTGCCATCGGACCTTCCAACCCACAGGGAAAACTAGACCTTATTGGGATTAGACCGGCTTCCTCACGATGTTCTCCTTCACCGAAGCTCAGCTTTTACCTGTAATGTATATAACCTTAATAAGCGGGTGGAGCGACGTGAGCACCTAGTATGTTATCATCATGACCTAGATCCTAGATCTTGTCAGAAATTTCAACATTTCACGATTCGCCATAATAGAATAGAACATGTGTTGCGTACACTGTGATCTTGCCCCGATCCGAGCCCTCGACCTCGAGCGAGGCCGCGATAACATCAGCTGACGTCGCAGTTTCAGTGTTTTAAACAATGATTTGACCCGACTGGGTCGCTGATTGTTTCATTAATTAATAACGTGTTTCCGGTGAGGATTCTTTTCATAAATAATTAGATTATGTTTCCTGTTCCTGCGTTATGAGGGCATTACGAGGAAGCGCGTCGGATAAATTTCGCTTTATATTAGTTTTTTTACCGGCTTTTTCATTTTTATCCTGTTTCGTACGACAAGGCCATCCCGCTAAATTTTACTTGCCACGCATATCCATATTTGCGTCTTCCACTAAAAAGTGACTGGTCACAATTTAAAAGGATGTCGGACAGAAGCTGTTATTATATATATACACACCTATGTCATAGTTTGGTAAATACATTAACAATGAACAAATACAGACCGATTCGTAATGTCATAATGTCATCTATTGATATAACAGCGGTGTTTAGTTATTAAATGAGTAATATAAACCAAACAAAGACAGTTTAACAATTGAAACTCGAATTTAACGTACTCGTACATCAAATGACGCCTCCATTCAGAGGGGAAGACAAAACATTTTAATGTGTTTAGTGCCGCTTCTAGAAATAGGGTATTTTATTCTATCAAAATTATTTAATATTATATCAATGTCTAATTCAAGGTGGTTTGATTGCCATACAAAATTTGTTTTCCCAAAATATCACGTCCCAAACCAATTTCTCAAATTAATCTAGTTTATACAAGTTTATTCTAGGAAAGGTGGAATTTGGCGTAAATGGGAAGCCAATTTATGAAAGTTTGTTACATAAGTTTCTTAAAATATCACGCCGTTAGCCTGCGAATGTCAAATAACGTTTTGTATGGCAATCGAACCACCTTAAGTATTTTGTTTATTATTTTTTACCATAAGAAATACGAATATAACACAATTTTAAAATATATTGTAAACGTCGCTCACGTGTGTTAAAAAGTATAGCTTTGTTGGGCACATCCCGGTCACCGCATAGACTATCGTGCCGAATCAGTTTAGGATGGGATGATATAAATAAGCAACTTTTTAGCCAAGAAATAGAATTTTGAGAGCGTGGCTGGTAGTGGTATATAGAATTAAGCCGTGTGGAGTAGAAAGCTTGGCGCTAATACTTGCGATCTGATATCTTTTACACTGAAAGCTATATGAGCTAGGGAGTCTTGGCAATCACTTTACATGTAATGTTTTTGTAGGATCTCATTCCTTTTCTCATTCATACAAATTTCCATCCCCTAGTTTAAGGGTTTGGGGGGTACAAGTTTTTGCTGATTGTGTACTAATAAGTACTAGCTTACATACCAAATTTAAGTTTTCTAGGACTTCAGGAAGTACCCTAAACGTTTTGATGATCAACGTGAGTGAGTGAGTCAGTGACGAAATTGGCATTTTTTAGACATCAATAACTTTTAAAGTATAAGAGCTATGCAATTTAAACTTTATATGTTTATTGGCATCATATCCCGAGATTTTTGTTTCACTAGTTATTTCTCATTTTTAGTAGTTATTCAAATATAAGAAACGACTAAGTGAGGTGTGCGTCGTCTAAAGAATTAAGGTGTTAAATTAAATATCAAATAAAGTCATATAAGTGGAAATAATTAGACCGAAAAACATGACATGAGATGAGACAATACAAGCAAGTTATAACAAATAAATTACATGTGCTAAAGAAAAAAAAAATACATGACATGAAATAAGGAATACGAAAGTACCTACTTCATAATTTCCAGATGAATATATAATAATGCCACATGCCAACTAAATATATACGAGGTACCTACTTAATAATATCGCCAATAAATAATGAGTACTGAAATTTTATCAAAATCCCGGAAGACGGGTTTTATTTAATCCTGTTATCTCCGGAAGTCCACGATATATGCAATCAGATTTTCTTGTGGTAGTAGTCCATAAGTGTGGCTACGTTTTAAAGCTAAAATAAACAGCCAATACCATATAGGTCAGGCAACGAAAAGGAATAAGAGGGAAATACTTGGAACACAATTTTTGACTTCGTAACTTTGTGTGGCCTAGTTAGGAGATGAACATATCAAAAGTCCTTGCCCGGAGCCCTTGAGCTAGGAGTGAGGGGGGGTTTGAAGGACCCATTTTTCGGTTTTTCGCTTATATCTCGGAAACTCTGCGTTCTAGCTACATGACTATTCATACACGATGAAAGCTGATTAAGTTTGCTACAAGGTTTATTCTGTCAAGATTTTCGATTACTTGTATACGAGTATAGTTTTCGAGATATTATGTACTCTTGAATTTCTGTAATTTTGGAAAACAACAACTTCCTTCTTCGTCTTTGACGGCTATTCTTCATCAACCTTAACCATCAAGTAGAAGGGCATCAAAGGCGCTATCGACTCAACAAGTCTGTTAACATATGTACATTTCACCGAAGACACCGAGAAACGTAAAACAAGAAGATTTGGATTGACGTTTATCTCGGTGTCTTCGGTGAAATAGAGGTCAACAAACTTGCTGCGTCGATAGCGCCTTTGATGCCCTTCTACTTGATGCTTAAGGTTGATGAAGAATAGCCGTCAAAGACGAAGAAGGTAAGTAGTTGTTGTTTTCCAAAATTACAGTCTTTCAAGAGCAGATATCTCGAAAACTATGCAGGTTATCGAAAAAACTTGTAGCAAATTTAATCAGCTTTCATGTTGTATGAATAGCCATGTAGCCAATTTGCCTTCTCATGTGCTCCCATAGTCGGTTAGGGTCTGATGATGGGATCCTGCAGAGATCGAGGGAACTCTTCAAATAAAACGAAGTACTGAAGGACACAAGGTGGACTGATGACCTGGTAAAGGTCGCGGGAGTCCGCTGGATGCGGGTGGCGCAGGACCGGTCACTTTGGAACTCTTTGGGGGAGGCCTTTGTCCAGCAGTGGACGTCTTTCGGCTGATATGATTATGATGATGATGACTGAATTAAAGTCGGTTAAAACTTTGTTTTTAAAATAAATTATTATTTGTATCTATACAGTTACTTAGTATCATAAGTATCATCGTACCGAATGCCATCTCCCTACGCATCGCTTCATACCAATTGCTCCCTTAACGGCAATTGGTCAATTTGCCGGCCTCGGGCTCACAATGGGCTCTACCGGCAATGATACTTGCTGAGTATTGTTGGAGCCGTTTGTGCGGGAATAATGCACTTTGTATGGGTGACATTGAAATGGTGTTGTCGGTCTTTTTGCGAGCTCTTCCCGGATGATGAATACCTACTACGTCGGAGAGTCGCGTGTTTTGTACCATGTTTTGGATTCATTTCCGTCGCTAGTTACGATCTTTTTACAAGCTTTTAATTTTACTTTATGTAAACCACTACATTATGTACTTATTTACATGCATACCTACATTCGTCGGGTGACAAGCAAAACTCACTAAGTAACAAATACCTACTTAAATCAAAGGTCGTATTTCGATATCGACTACGTACCGAGATACGAGGTTTTGAAGAGCAGTGACAGTTTTGGTAGTGACTTTTGCTTGTCACCCGACGATATAATCTACGCCTCTTTCCCAGAGGGGTAGGCAGAGATCACGGATCTCCATTTGCTACGATCCATGGCAAACCACTTTCGCTTCACTACTTATTTATGTACAATAAACATTTCTTTTTTTTTTAACCGACTTCAAAAAAAGGAGGAGGTTCTCAATTCGAATGTTTTTTTTTTTAATGTTTGTTACCTCAGAACTCCGTTATTTATGAACCGATTCGTACAATTCTTTTTTTAACTGAAAGTATATGCTTCCAGATTGGTCCCATTGTTTCCAAAACCCCAGTTCGATGATTTGAACCATGAGGAATTGCGGGAACTCCTCAAATATAGGTTTTAGGCACGCGTGTAGTAATTTCAGTATTTTCTATTATAATATAACTCGTGTATTTACACCCGGAAATCATAAATTTGGTGATGGTGGAAGTGATGATGAAGACCACAGATGGCTTGTGGAACTTCTCAATGATGTACTTCAAACTATATAAGTACGTCACAGATTCTGATATTATTCCGTTGAAATAGCAAACAATGAAGTGCCAAAGGTAATTCTGAGATCCTTGAGGAATCGACGGAAGTCCTCAAATATTATCGGCCCACATACAGCGATTTGGTTTATTGGTCTAAAAATCAACGCTTTTGTTCTCGAAAATCAGTTCATGTGGTAAAATGGAAAAAAAATGTGGAAATGTTAATGTGGCTTGGCGGAGTACTGAATTGAAGTCGGTTAAAACTTTGTTTTGAAAGTAAATTATTACTTGCAATATTCGTATGTACTTAAGTAAACTGGTCTAATGATCGAGACGGAGGGTGGCCATGGGAAGTATAGGTACTCCTCAATCACACAAAATTACCCCGTCGTGTACAATAACTTTTCCCCATTTTTTTGTTAGAACGATTTAAATTTCATCGAAATATGATATTATTTAGGATAGCAGCCAGTGGATCATTAAACTCTAATTGTCCACCTATAGACATTGGGACTTAATAAGTGTACCTGTACCTATTGTTAATTTTCCCTATCCATAGCGATTTCGTAAACGGCTTTCAACCCAATGTTATACCCGAGTCCGTTCAGCAACAGATCTTATCTCGAAGGCGTAGAGTCTAAATTGTCGTTTTTTTTAAATATCCTTGCGTGTTATCCATTCCGTGATGATATGCCGCTCGTTAGTTTAATTGTGGGACGATTAGGTGTTTTCTAATTAGTGTCTCAAGTACACAAGAGTACAAAGAGGTCCTTCTTCATCATCATTATCATATCAGCCGAAAGACGTCCACTGCTGGACATAGGCCTCTCCCAAAGAGTTCCAAAGTGACCGGTCCTGCGCCACCCGCATCCAGCGGACTCCCGCGACCTTTACCAGGTCATCAGTGCACCTGAGGTTAGAGGTCCTTACCTAAGTGCTATCCCGGTGGCATTCTTGTGCGGACTCCGCTTGCTACCTAAGTTTTATAAAACGTCAAAAGTCCTTTTGAACTTTAGAGGGAAATAGGAACAAGTGACGTCACGATTTCCTATGGTCAAACAGCGGCCATTCTTTTATCTTCATGCATGTATTTAACAAGTTTCTGTCAAAAATCTAATTTTTGGTACAAGCTTTAATTTGCCGACTGTACTTTTCTGCATACCATCATCAACTACTCATTGAGACAATTCTAACGAGCCCAAACTCGACGGGGGGGTTGTTTTGTTTTATTGCGGAGTTCCTAATGGCCATCTTCCAGCTCCAGCATCAGATCAGCTCCATGTCATTACATTACAATATTGCATTGTCATACGATATACATATGCATGCAAAATTTCAGCTCAATCGGAAACCGGGAAGTGGGTCAAATTTAACTTGCAAGATTTGATTAGGTACAGACAACGGGTGAGGTTTGTAGAAATGGCAGAGCCGCGCTGGCAGTTATTATTAAGTAGCAGTTCAAATAAGTGTAACAATGAAACATCACACGATAACATAAGGCAAAACACGCGCAAAGGACAAAATAAGAAACCTAAGCAACTATGACAAAGCTCAAATTTTGAAGGCGAGGCTATCAATAATATGTTCACTATCTGTGTATCTAACACAGACTTGTTTTACCGGTATATAATAATTTAAACACATAGTTGTACCTTTAGGTAGTTTAAACTTATTACACCGTTATGATCTAAATACCTGCAAATATAAATCGGTAATAACTCAACCGGTACTACCTCATGTTAATCCGTAGCGTGAATACCGGTAACGGTCCCCGAATTACGCAGTGAATAAATTCATGTAATAAAAATTATCACTTTTCATGAACATCTGACTGTACCCGTTTCTCTGCATCTGACTGTACCCTACGCCTAGGATGGGCCTGATGAACCATTCGATTAGATTAATTTATTTACATACATACATACATATAATCACGCCTCTTTCCCAGAGGGGTAGGCAGAGATCACGGATCTCCGTTTGCTACGATCCTCACAAACCACTAATTTATTTAATGACATAAATTTCATTACAAAGTTGCATTTGGTCAAAAGTATAAGAATTTACATCACGATCGTCTCAAAATAACAATATTCAAACTTATAAATACAATACTTATTCACAAATAAAATAAAAAAGTTTCTGTTAAAAATTCCATTATTGTACAAGCTTTTATTGACGACTGTACTTTTCTGCATACCATTATCAACTACTCATTGAAACGATTCTAACATTTCTAACGAGTCCAAACTCAACGGGGTTACGTCGCGTCGGTCAAATACGGAATTCCCGTGGCCACCTTCTGTCTCCATCATCAGATCAGCTCGATGGTATCATAATATTGAATTGTCATCCAAACTTTAGTATACTATTTAGTACCCAAATTTCTGCTCAATCGGAAACCGGGAAGTGGATCAAATTTAACTTGCAAGATTTGATTACAGACAGACAACGGGACAGGTGAAACTAAATAAAAGCTTGTAATAGGGAACATTACGCAAAACTCTTCGTAGGTGGCGACACTAGCAGCGTTGACATAGTATCTCGTTCCCACTTGCGGTATTGTCTATGCAAGCATCCTTGTCACTCATTTGACAATCAATTGTGCATGTGTGTGTGAATCCCTATATTCCTATACTGGTTTACTATTAGTGGTAGTGCTGCCTCTGCATTATTGCCTTCAGAATACGTCAGAACGTGGCAGTAATGTTCCCTATTATTGCCTTCAGAATACGTCAGAACATGGCAGTAATGTTCCCTATTATTGCCTTCAGAATACGTCAGAACATGGCAGTAATGTATCCTATTATTGCCTTCAGAATACGTCAGAACATGGCAGTAATGTTCCCTGTTATTGCCTTCAGAATACGTCAGAACATGGCAGTAATGTTCCCTATTATTGCCTTCAGAATACGTCCCCAACTGTGCTATGTCACCACACTTATGTTTCAGCCAGGGATTGTAACCCGGTTAATTTTGCCGTAGCGGTTAGAGCCAGATTTTGAGAGCCTAACCCATAATAAAGGTTACGCTCGCAAGAACACCGCTCTCCCCGGAGCGTATGTCGGAGCGCAAACAGGGAACGAAGTACCATTTACCGGTTAGAGAGCGCTCTCTCCGTGTACGGGTGAACGACCGCTCGCTGGCTCGCTAGAGTCGCAAGCTTATACAGGATTAGTTGGCTATATATATAGACGCTTGAGTATTATTACTATTTATTTATACTTACTCTAGTAAGTAATAGTGGCGGAGCGCCCGTTCAAGCCGATTCCCACCGGCCTTCCTAAATTTTATTTTTAGGCAAGCCTATAGTTAAAAACTCTTAACTCATTCATAACTTATTTTGTTCCTGGTTGCCCATCGGAAATTTTCACGCGCCGCCACTGGTAGGTAAGGACTTACATAAAACATCAAGTATGATTCGCGAAACATTGTATAAGTACTTAAGCCCCTGCTAGACGGTCGCCAACACGCCACTCCGACCGAGCGACCTTGGTCGGCACTGACCGCTGTAGTATGAAATTTAGCTCCAAACAACTGTCTACATGGTTGGTGCGGAACAAGGTCGCCCGGTCGGAGGGGCGTGTTGGTGACCGTCTATCAGGGGCTTAAGAAATTTAGCTCCAAACAACTGTCTACACGGTCGGTGCGGACCAAGGTCGCCCGGTCGGAGGGGCGTGTTGGCGACCGTCTAGCAGGGGCTTAAGAAATTTAGCTCCAAACAACTGTCTACACGGTCGGTGCGGACCAAGGTCGCCCGGTCGGAGGGGCGTGTTGGCGACCGTCTAGCAGGGGCTTAAGAAATTTAGCTCCAAACAACTGTCTACACGGTCGGAGCGGACCAAGGTCGCCCGGTCGGAGGGGCGTGTTGGCGACCGTCTAGCAGGGGCTTAAGAAATTTAGCTCCAAACAACTGTCTACACGGTCGGTGCGGACCAAGGTCGCCCGGTCGGAGGGGCGTGTTGGCGACCGCCTAGCAGGGGCTTTACACCAATTTGTTCGACAAAATGGTAAAATGCCCTATCGCAAACCTAACGTGCATAGGTAGTAGGTAGGTAGGTACTTATCCAAAGAATTAGTGAGCCATTGTGCAACCTGTGAATTAAGTAGGGACCAAAAAAATATAATGAGTTATAAATATTTTTTCACACCTCTCATTCAGAAAAGTAAGTTTTGGTCCCCGACGAGAGAGAGCAAAATGCTACTTTTCTGTTCAAGCTACTTTTTTAATTTATTCATTGGCTTGTAGCATTTACGCAATGTGCCAATAGAATCTTGATAAAATCGATTGTAATTTCATCGTAATCGAAAAACGTATATATATCATCATCATCATATCAGCCGAAAGACGTCCACTGCTGGACATAGGCCTCCCCCAAAGAGTGCCAAAATGACCGGTCCTGCGCCACCCGCATCCAGCGGACTCCCTACCCTCGCCGCGCCTTCCGGTACGTGGTCGCCACTCGAGAACCTTTCCGCCCAACGGCCATCGATTCTACGTGCAATGTAATGTACGTATATATATATATATATATAAAGGATATTTTTTTTGTTTTTTTTTGTTGTTCTTTTTTTGTTTTCTTTTTTTTTTGTTTTTATTTGTTTTTATTGTTTTAGTTTTTGTTGTTTTTTTGTTTTTCTTTTAGTTTTTTTGTTTTGTTCGTTTTTTTTTGTTTTTTCTTGTTGCTTGATTTTGTTTAAATTTTTTGCCATTTTTTTTGTTTTTTTTTTTTTATTTTAGTTTCGTTTGTTTTTTGTTTCGCTTTTTAGTTTCGTTTTTTCAACAAAACAACAACCTTCAACTAGGCATTTTGATGTGTGCTAATTTCTATCATAATCATAAAATTGGTAGATGTAGTTCCTCTTTTTTCTGCCCATTTTGAGTAGGTGTTTACGCTGTACACTGTACAATAGTTATTTGTGTCACAAGGGAGCAAAATAGTATATTTACGGCGAGGGCGGTGTATTGAATCCTGAACGTAGCGAGGGATCCTACAATAGAATCCTGAGCGTAGCGAGGGATTCTAACGTAGGATCCTGAGCGTAGTGAGGGATTCAAGTGTTAACGCCCAAGACGAAAATAATTTTGCTCCTGAGTGACACATGCAACTTTTCACACCGACTATGAGGAAAAACTGCAAAAAATACAAAAAAAAACAAAAACAAAACAAAAACAGCAAAAAAATAACAAACAAAACAAAAGAAAAGCAAAACAAAAATGAAACAAAAAAAAACAAAAACAGCAAAAAACTAACAAACAAAACAAAAACAAAAGAAAAAAGAACAAAAAAACAACAAAATAATAACGAAAAGAGAAACTAAAAAACAACAAAAAAAAACAAAAAAAAAATTAACCAAAAAAATAGAACAAAAATACAAAAATAAAACAATAAAAACACCAAAAAACAAAAAAAAAACAACAGTAAATAAAAACGATCAAAAAACAAACTAAATTAAATAACGAACAAAACAAACAAAAACAAAAAAACATCAAAATACAAAAAAAAACTAAATAAAAAACAAAAAGAAAACAAAAACCAAGCAAAAACAGAACAAAAGAACAAAAACGAAAAAAGAAAAAATACAAAAAAAAAACTAACAAAAAATCCAACGAAACAAAAAAACTTAAAATGAACCATTACTAAAAAAACAAAAAAAAACGAAAAAAATACAAAAAAAAATATCCTAAAAAAAGTGAACAAAAAGAACAAACAAAAAAAAAACAACAAAAATACAAAAAAATACAAAAAAAAAATAATAACGAACAAAAAACCAACTAAACAACGAACAAACAAACGAAATAAAAAAAACGAAACAAACAAAAAAATTAAAAAAAAACAAAAACAGCAAAAAAAAGAACAAAACTAAAACGAAAAAAGAAACGAAAAAAAACTAAAAAACTAACAAAAAACCAACGAAACAAAAAAAACTAAAAATGAACCATAACTAAAAAAAAAAAAAACGAACAAAAATAAAAAAAACAACAAAAAACAAAAATCCTAAAAACAGCGAACAAACGAAACAAAAAAAACAACAAAAATACAAAAAATAACAAAAAAACCAAAAAACAAGAAAAACGAAACAAAAAACAAAACTAAAAAAAGAACAAAACAAAACAAGAAAAAACAAACAAAAAGAACAAAAAAAAAACAAAAAAAAAAACAAACAAAAAATTACTTATTAAGTCGATTATTTTATAAATATTCTATTGGCACATCGCGTACGAGTAAATGCTACAAGCCAATGAATAAATTAAAAAAAGTAGCTTGAACAGAAAAGTAGCATTTTGATTCGGGGACCAAAACTTACTTTTCTGAATGAGAGATGTGAAAATTTTATTTCAATATTTTTATCGTCGAAAGTAGGAGCGGCGAGCAGAAAACTAGGGCGTTCGGCGGAACACGAACGAATTCATCGAATAAACAGAGTAGGTAGCTACACTGTAGCTAGGTATGTACCTACGCTCACTTCTCGCGCGCGTTTGGTTTAGGCAACCCGCAGCGCCCCGCAACGAAGCGGCGGTCATTGATCCCGTATCGCTACACGGAGTGAACGGTTAGAGAGCGCTCCGAAATAAGGCTCCCAAATCAAATAGTTCGAACGGAACCTAATCAATTAACCGGTTATGTAACCGGTAAATTTGTAACCGGTTACAATCCCTGGTTTCAGCACGGCTATTACAAGACGGCCCGCGACCTATTTATTTATTTATTTTATTTAAATATATATACACAGCATTACAGATTTACTTAAATCTAATACACTGTCAAACAAAATATTAAAATTAAAGGAACTAAACAATACAATAAAAATAATCAACTGCGAATACTAGCCTATACCTACATATGTCGCGGCTATAAACCATGCGTGCTCTGATTAGAACGCTTGGAAAGAGACGTATAAGTCTAAGTCGCCGCGACACAGCACGCGGGCAGACCCGCGCTAGCCGTTCTGACATAAGGACTAATTAATGCACAGGACACCTGTTTATGAGACTGCACCTAGCTCGAAGGTGTCAAACAGGTTTGAACACGGTCAAGGCGAGCCAGTCGCGCGCAGGCAAGAGGTCTAGGTCTATAATAGAAGGGCATCTGGGCCATACCAGGCCTATTACACTCGCATTTTGGCACAAGCCCATACCTACATATAGGGAGGTAAACTACTTCTCTTAGTAGACTTGGTTAGAGGGAAGCACTGCTAACTAATGCCTAGTTTACACTATGCCGAAGTGAGCAGGGAAGTGTGGGCAGGATGGGCGTAAAATGCGGTATTACGCCCGCCCGTTCTGCCCACTTCCCTGCTCACTTCGGCATAGTGTAAACGTAGTATAAGAGATTTTTAAAGACAATGGGTCGGATACTAAAGGGTTCCGGGGTCAAACTGGCAACAACGGAACCCTTATCTGTCAGTATGTCACAGGCATTTTACTCGAAAACTATAAGGTGTATTTTATTAAATTTGGAGAATAGGTGTATTTTGTTAGCCGCTACATAGTTCTGTAATGAAATGAGAGAAAATGTAATAGAAAGTAAAAAAAAACATTGTAAGTAGACGTGTGACATCAATAGTTAGGCCTTTCAAAATAAATGTAAGGTTTCTCAGATTTTTTTGGATTAACGGAATATAGTCGGAGATAATCGCCCCGAAAGTCACAATAATTATGTGTGTCCCCCTTTAATTTTCAAACGGTGTAATAAAATAGTACATTACTTACCTAGGGCGGTTAAAAAAAAAAAATCTCAGATCGCAGGTATTTGACGCCCGAGCCAAAGGCAAGGGCGATAAATATGCGCTCTGAGGCTTTCTTTATTACCGCCCGTGGTAAGTACAACATTTTACGTCTCTATCTGGCCAGGAAGTGGGGTTTTCCGCACGCATAGCGTGCGGTAATTCCTACTTTATGGCCAGGTATGACGTAAATAAATAAAATAGCATGGGCATGCCGTATTAAATTCTTTCACCGAAAATTATTTTGAACAAGATCGGTTCAAAGGTTTTCGAGATATTGCTGGAAAACTGCCTTCCCTATAGAAAAGGACGTAAGTGCCCTAAGATTTGTGTGACGATATGACCTTTTTAATAGGCACGAAACCCTTCGTTGTGCGTGGTCCGACACGTACTTGGCCGGGTTTTTCATGGTCTTATCGTATAGAACGTGTTGAAATATGCGCCTTTTGTATGAACAACTTCTTTGTAAACTCAAAAACAGCTGAGACAGTAGTCTTTTCAACCGACGAAAAAAACGGAGGAGGTTCTCAATTCGACGCGTATATATTTTTTTTTTATGTATGACCACGCATAACTTTTTACAGAGTAGTTCGATTTTGATAATTCTTTTTTTATTGGAAAGGGTATACCCCGAAGTTGGTCCCATATAAATCTTGAAAAAAAAACCAACCCTAAGGGTACGAAAATAGGGGATGATTGATTTTTCGTCGGTTAAAACTTTGTTTTCAAAGTAAATTATAAATTGAATTGACTACTTGACTAGCTGTCGGGTGACCTACGACCGTGCTAAACGTATTACTATGATGCCCTTTAGGATCGACCCCACAACTTGGGAAGAACATTCTCACGATCAAGACCATTGGAGGGAGACTCTACCAGTGGCGGAGCGCCCATACAAGCCGATTTCCACCGACTTGCCTAAAAAATCTGACTAATATATAGGTATTACCAAACTCATTAATCATCAAAAACAGCCCTTTGTTATTTTTTTTTATTTTTTTTTTTTTTTTTTATATTTTCAAATTACATCTAACAAAACATTTATACTCTCGCCAAACTGTTACGTTTGATGGCGAGACGCGCTCAGTTTTTATACAACTTAACCTATTAAACTCATCTTATATAAAACAAAGTCTCATGCTTAAAGTAATGAAAAAGAAATATACCTATTTCTGCAAGTATACATATATATACATACCACATACACATCCATATGTGATAAGTCGAGAGTGTGTTCTCGTCTCTATGCTCCGGGTTGTCCAGTGAAAATCCTCACGCGCCGTCACTGGACCCTACGTAATAGAGTGGTGGAATGCTGTTCCTCTTTCATTTCCGAGCAGGACAATTTACTTGTCAATTGGCCCCACAAGCCACGTAGTCGGCCAAAAATGTGGTCTACCACCCTACGGTTGAGGTTCATTTGAAAGTCGTGAAACAACAAGGTCGATTTCCACTTGCAATAATATTATAACAGTAACCTTAGCGACAATCAGATCTCACAGAACCTTTTGTCAAAACTGGTAGACCACTTTCTTGGCCGGCCGGGCCGTTTGTTACGAAGTGAGCGCACCTCTAGTATCTTAGACGCTGTTTTAATCATCTTTTAATAGAGTATAAGGATAATGATGATGATATACTTTGTTTACCATACTTTTGAAATGCCGCTGGTTTGTTTTCCCACATTAACGTTTTCCCGTAACTCAATAACCAGAAGAACGATTGCCAACTTTATTATTAAAAAAATAAAAAAATAAAAAATTAAACTGTTTATTGCATTAATTTAATTGTTACAAGTATGTCTACTAATTGCTTAACGCAATCTCAATTTTTTGAGATTATTTGCTAAGCTTAGCTAATATCTATCACATTTCTAAGTTTAATCTATATAACTTAACTTATTTATATAATATAAGTGTTCGCATAACAGTATTTATTTATTTATTTTACTTATCACACATGATCTTCTTCAGGGTACATTTGATCTTCTGTGGTTTATTCTCTATAATATCTATAACCATATATATTTGACAACCGATTTGTTCCAACTTTTCATAATTCCGATGCTACATAAGATCTAAATCTCGTTTTCCCTAATATCATTTTACCGTCACAAAATCTCATAATAACAACTAAAGTGCTGCCAGGGGGGCTCGGGGGGCAGAGCCCCTCGCAGTAAAGAAAAAACAATCGTAACAATTGTATTTATGGTAGGTTAGGTTATGGTTATCTTGTGACCCTTAGAGCGGAAATAGGCACCCCGCGAAGCGGGGTGATGTCGACACGCTGGCGGTTAGGTTTGGTTAAAATAATTGCCGTGCGTTAGTAAACTGAATTTTAATAAGTGTCTTATATAAGTGAATAGAACAGTTATATTTAAATTATTTTACTAATTTCTTTGAGGAATTTAACCTCACTTAAATCTTTTTTCTTCTCCTTTTTTTGTAGCGGGATAATAATATTTCGGACTTAATACTTTTCGGCACCAAAATCTAGTTGACAAATGATACTTCGGGATTTTACTAAGTGTATATTCGAATCATAAGCGAAACAAAACTGCAACGAACTGAGAATTGGGAAAATAAAAATATGGGAAATGTAATTTCGGGCAAACAAAATTTCGGCCAAGTAAAATAAAGCGAAACGTTTTCGAGATTTTAATAATCGGAATAACAATTTTCGAGTTTATGATAGGTAACCCCACAACATACATGGTAGTAACAAGTCTGTGCTGTGATTAACAAGTGTGTGTGTGTTGTAGTCTGTTCTATCAGTCAACATCTTGTAAGTCACACGTTGTTTACAACAAAATATACAGCTATTATAAAGAGCAAGCGTAGAATTCCTTGTAATTATCCAACTACACCACATTGAATGTAATGGGTCGAGTTTAGGATACTATTACAAATTACAAGAATGAATGCATACCAGTTATTATTAACTTTTGACCAAATTTGAATCTAACTTACAACATTATTAAGTCGAATTCAGCGTTTGGCCCTAGAGTATGTAATACCTACTATTACACTATTATGTGCTTGTTGCTGCTCCATACATTGCTGCCACTATTTGCCCTACTATTGGAGGTAAGAACTTGATATAGATTTCAGCGAAAAAAGCGGCTTAGTTTAATGGTGTTCTTTACTACGGGCGGTAATAATGTAAGCCTCAGATCGCATATTTATTTACGTCATACCTGGCCATAAAGTAGGAATTACCGCACGCTATGCGTGCGGAAAACCCCACTTCCTGGCCAGATAGAGACGTAAAATGTTGTACTCACCACGGGCGGTAATAAAGAAAGCCTCAGAGCGCATATTTATCGCCCTTGCCTTCGGCTCGGGCGTCAAATACCTGCGATCTGAGACATTCTTAGTTTAACCGCCCTAGGTAAGTAATGTACTATTATCGCCCGAGCCGTCATATTACTGCGTTCTGAGACAATCTACAGAATAATGTAGTGTAGTGATGGCGGTCCTCCAGGTCGATCACGTAACGCATTGTACTAACGTCGGGTAGGTCTAAATTTCACTTTTTATATGGAAAAATGACAGTTAAATTGTACGAACGCGCGTTCGGAACGTTACGTGTTTACCCCCCATTTTCCATATAAAAAGTGAAATTTAGACCAACCCGACGTCAGTACAATGCGTTACGTGATCGACCTGCTGGGCTGTTATTCGCTACGCGTTAATGCGGCTCACCCCGCCGGTCACCCGTTACGAAACTAGACCTCTACCTACGCTTAATTACTACGCATCGCGGTGTCAAAGTATAATTGTGGGTGAGCGTTGAGGTGAGCTTAAAACAAGTTAAAGAATAGGGGGGCTGGTGCCATATGCTACTTGTTGTATGAAAAAAACAGTATTTTAGTTAGTTTTCCGTAGTTTCAATCTATTAGTTATATTGTCGGCTAGGTGCTAGCTTGGTTTGTGGAAAATTATCCCCTAATATGTATTTAGTTCAGTATATCAAGGCCTAGTACCTACTGCTTTAGCTAGGTACTGGAACAAAACAGACAGGTGTAAGTACGTAAAAGCTCAAATGACCTGTGACGATGTAGATCATTTTGAGTGTGATATTTTGCATAGCTACTTCTGCTGCCGACTACTAAGAATACAGAGAATTTCAAAACGGCACAGCTGCGTACCAGATTCACTGACAGTTTTTTTCTAGCAGTTTAGTAATCTACAAACCAGTTCTCAAAACGCAGGGTAGCCGACCCAACCGATTTCCTGGTGGTAATAGCTGGGCGGTACAAGCGATTCACAATCGGCCTCTACGACTCACTGCACGTCCCTACTATACCTTGCCCCGGGAATAAGGCATGATTGGGAGAATAATACTTTTAAGTATACTGGTTTTACTGAGGCGCTGGAGGTAAACCTTGTGAATGCCAGCCAGTTTTCATTTATTACTTAACATTTCAGAAGGTTTTACTTATGTGTCTAGTGAGTCTCTAAAAATCAACAAGATTTAGACTAATTTCCCTATGTTCTATTATTTATAGAAAAAAAATATTCGAGGTAAATATTCTTGAACCAAGAAATTCATTAGGAAGATGTTCAGAATCATCTCGAAAAAAGCGAAATTATCTTGAACCAAGATTTTTTTTCTATAGGTTCGAGAGAATCATCCTAATTCAAGATGATTTCTCTTTCGTTTAAAACAGTGTCTCCCTAACAAATTTCTAGATTTGAGATTTTTATTCTGCGTAATTTTTGATGTTAAGATGATGTGTGGTGTGACGAGGATGGACCGAATAAGAAATGTGTATGTAAGGGGAAGCCTGAAAGTAGTATCGCGGATCAATTGAGAGCCAATCGCCTTGCGTGGTATGGGCACGTAATGCGGAGGGATGAAAGTCACGTGACCAAAAGAGTATTAGGTATGAATGTGGATGGATGTAAAAGACGAGGTAGGCCAAGAAAAAGGTGGATGGACTGTGTGAGAGACGATATGAAGAAAAAAGAAGTAAGTGATGAGATGACGGCTGACAGAGAAGTATGGAAGAAAAAGACATGCTGCGCCGACCCCAAGTAAATGGGATAAGGGCAAAGAAATGATGATGATGTTCTGCGTAATTTTCGTGTTATATAAATTTATATATCTTTAGTAGGTACAGTTGGAAGTAGGTACGGTGGAAGCCTTTAAAATGTGGTGCTGGAGGCGGATGGAGAGAATTAGTTGGACGGAGAAAAAGAAGAACGTGGAGGTCCTTAAAAGGGTGAAAGGAAAAAGGACGTTGTTAAAAAACCATAGAGAACAGAATTAAGAGGCAATATGTTTGGACACTTGTTGCGACACGATGATTACATGAAAACTAATAATAGAAGGGAAGATAGAGGGAAAGAGGAAGAGATGGAGGCCATGAAGATCTTTTACGGACCCAATCAAGGAAAAAGTAGACAGCGTATCGTATCAAGGTGTCAAGAGGAAAGCTCAGAATAGAGACGAAAGGAAATTGCTCCACCCACAAGAGTCTGGCTCTTAAATATATGATGATGATGAGGTACAGTTATATTATACTAGCCACCCGCGCATTGCAGAGAATGCAGGCAAGCTCGCGGGATAAAATATTCTTATGACCATCCAGAAAGTCCATTCTATACACTAGTGAAAGATTTTTGAAATCGGATGAGTGGTTCCCGTGGTTGCCCATTACATACAAATAATTACAACTTAAATAGAATAGTTGAAAACCCCCCGACATTTTCATTTCAAAGTTCAATATCTCAAAAACGGCTGAACCGATTTTGTTGATTCAAATTGGTCCATTCGTTTAGGAGCCACGATGCCACATACACACAGACTCGTCAAACTTATAACACCCCTCTTTTCCCGTCAGGGGTTAAAAATAGTACATTGTTTAACAAGGGGCGTATGAGGAATATTGCAAACGAGAGTCTATCAGGAGCCCGACGCAGTAAGGCGGAGGGCGTTTGATGACTCGAGTTTGCAATATTCTTACGCCCGTGTTATACACAATGTTTTTCATCACATTTGCGAGGAAATAAATAACTACAAAAGACATAAAAATCTAAGTTTCATACAACCGCACCAATCAAAAATTAACGAAATTGACAACTTCACATACAGATTTGCGAGTGGAGGGCGAGGGGGCGGGGCGTGGCGCCTCACGGCCTGCTAGATTTCTTTCAACCAATCACAGAGAAGAATTCTTGTGACGCGCGGCCAACTAGATTTGCCAACCAATTTGTTTGATTTGCTTTTAACCAATCAGATCACACACAAGCTCATTACTTCCCATGGGCCATTATTTCCCGCGGGAACAATTTAGGCCATTGTCTTTCTGTATACAGGCAAGGAATAACACCATTTATGAGCAAGTGTGATGAAAACAAACTTGCAAAGCCTACAATCTCACAGACGTTTCCTGTTTATAATATTAGCACAGATTTTTCTGACATCACACGTCGTGACTTGATTGTTTTGTATTACCGCCCTCGGTGATTAATGTACAGTCGGGGTAAGAAAAGGGTCGTCACCTTAATGTCGACATTTGCTTGCACCAAGGCAATTGGGCCAATCAACTTTTGGACCCACAGTATTTTGTCCGGTAACGCAAGATACAGAACTGTCATGTTTGTTAGAGAAACTGATATTAAACCAGGTACCCAATTGTGTATAACGATGGTTTACACCAGCAGTTACGATATGCCACAGATTTGAATTGGATTGATAGACACAGGCTTGAAATAGATTGATTTGAAAGTTTGTAAAAAGTAACACAGGAGACAGAAAAAGTGTGGGTGAAATAGTTGATTGACCCAATTATCAGTCATGCCAACGTTTCATTTAAAACGAAACAGAAATATCGCATTGACGTTTGCATTTGCATTAACAGGCTAATCTGAGAGTACCTACTCCAGAGTAGACGTCAAATAATTAACAGGCTAATCTGAGAGTACCTACTCCAGAGTAGACGTCAAATAGTGTCTCTCGTAATATTGAGATTTAAAGATATTTCGCTAATGTTATAGCCAGCTTCATGATCTGCAGTAATTGCAGCTCTTTCATGGATATTTATATAGGAAAAATATGCACTATGGACATGGTCTGAAATAATTTTTTTTGAATTTGAATTAAATTCCTCGGCAATAACAAATTAAATACGACGCTATTAGTAACTTTTTCTTTTAAATACAAGAAAAAAAAAAAAAAAAAAAAATATCTTTTGAAAACAAAAATGCAAAAACTATTATGACTCGTTACGTTTAATAAGTAATACAATTGTTACTAACACCATGATCCCATGTTGGTCGTAAATAAAGTATTTATTTATTATATTTATTTATTATTACATGATGTTATCTCAAAATCTGCATTGCTATGATGTCGTGGTGCCAAGACACATTCCAAGTAATAAATTGGAGGTCATAAGTCATAATCATAACTTTAGATCAAAATATCTCCGAATACAAAAAAAATATATATTGGGACACAAGGGGTACTGCAAATGCTTTAAGTAAGCTTCCTTTTGAATATTTGCTCCTATTAGAGGCCACACCCTGTATATTTGATTGGAACTCTTACGAAGTTGTTTATTTGACTAGGTCATTAGAAAGGTTTGATGTTGATACGAATCTAGATATAGGTCAGAGGTGTAATCTATTTTGATCCTTGTTATCATATCAAGTAAGTATAATTTTATATGCACTTGTCTACTTAGTACTTTGCTTTCAAAAGGTACTAAGAGTCTACAACTTTATAAAGGAATGAATTTAATTACTGACGAACGTTTTCGTACTCAGACTGTACATTATGTAAGTCGATAAAGTCTTTACTTGTCATATTATTCCGCTACGCTCATTGTTCCCCGGTTGGTATTATAGGTTTGTGCGCAATCCGATCACATCATTCAGACACGTGTTCGTGTTATGTTATCTTACAGCCGAGACGTAGTCTTATTACTGATACTATTCACGCCTGTATTATCAATAGGGGTAGACAGATGGACTGCTCAGATCGGTTCCCCAAAATCGTTAATTCCGCGTAGCAACATTTTCATTCGCGTTTTTTCCTACTCGTGTATCTTTAGTATAATTCGCTTAATTTACTGTTGCGTTATTCCCCGAATTGTATTTTTTCGTGTCGGATGTTTCACCAAACTCAGCATACATCTAAACGGGGATTCTGCAAAACTAACATAACCTAAACCTATCTACCTACTCAATTTTTACACGTAGCACCGACGTTTTTTAATCAAACAAGGAATGAGGTTTAAGGAGTGGCATAATAGGAGATGGGTTTTGTCGACAAACTTTTCATCGAAAACGTTGCAAGTAACATTTAGGTCATTTAGTTCACGAATTATTGTTCGGTGTAATTTTATTTCATGACCAGATCATTCCAATTGAGCCGCTATGGAAAAATGAAATGTTGTTAATGTTTATTATTTCATAGAATAACTATTCAGGGAATATTATTTGGCAATTGATTCATTTGGTATGAATTTTAAATGGCAGAATAAGTAACAAAATAACGAAGCTCATTTGTTCGAAATTTTATTACAACATTACAAAATAATCAAATTAAACTGATTACAGGGGAAGGGCAGCCATAAAAAAACAAACAACCGTAACAATTGTATTATAAGCAGGCTAGGTTAGGGTTCACTTTTGTTCCTCAGAGCGGTAATAGGCACCCCGCGAAGCGGGGTGACGTCGGCACGCGGGGGTGGTTAGGCTTCGGTTACACGCTAATTCCGGCGTCAGTTCAGTCCATCAGTATGATCTGTCTGTCTCTGTCATTCACAACGGTTACATTATCATTCTCTCATAATACTGATGGACCGAACTTACGCCAGAATTAGCGTGTAACCGATGTCTTAGGTTAGGTTAACTAAGGACAGTATGAACAGTTATGTACGTGTCAAGCAAGATAAACAACTTAAAATGTCAAGTACCCACATTCAGCGCGTTGATTCTGATTGCATTGCGTTCCGTTCTCAATTCGTGTGTATGCCATGCCATCTTACATTTAAATAATAATCCTTGTAACGTAAATAAGTTAATTCAAAATATTTTAAACAATAAATCACAAAACTTTTTCCATGACATAATACAAATATTTAATGAATCATCCGACAAGTAAAATTATACGATTTAAAATTACTTGTAATGAATGACCATTCCACGAACTGAATTGTCGACGAAATGAAAATACATGAAACGTTGACTTTCGAAGTGAAATTCGATGAATTGAGTGTCGACAATTTGATGATAAACCTACTAGTAGGAAATTGGGAGTGGGCAAAAATGCGAATACAAATTTAGCTACTTACGCGGAATAAACTAGTTTGGGGAACCGTGCTAGCCTCAGTCCGCAGAGCTCATTAAATTAAGTTTTCGGAGCCCTCTTCTCACGATTGTGTGTATTATGATGTAGAATGTGATTTTATATTGACATGATGACATACTAAAAATTATTTGAGTTGACCGAGTTGCCTCATAGTAATCCGTTGAAAAAGCGACTCTACTCTCCAAGCTATTAAATTCAAATTACAATGGCCATTATATAAAATGCCGGTAACCTTAAATTATTTCAACCACACCCACAACACAGTCTATTCCCTCTTTGGCATTAATGGCGCCTGCATATTTAAAAGAACGCAGGCGATAAATTATAGGTAGCCTAATGTCCAAAGATATACTCTATATTCCAGTCCTGATGACTTGAGAGTAGGTACAGTCGCTATCACATATAACGGTACACTATAGGTGTTCAAAAATATCGGCACATGCACCCTAACGCCTTGAAAATAGAGGTGTGTTCAGATGTTTGTGACGTGCTTGTTTGCTCCGATGTATGTGATTGGCGACTGTACTCGGTCAAGACGAAAATAACGGTTGATTAATTTCGGATGTGACCGATAGGACGATGGGTAAGTATATTACCGACAAGGCACAATGGCGTTGGTGAGCAATTCTATTCTAGAAAAGTTTGCAAAAAAGTTAGCACGGTTTAAATGCCTACCTACCTTTGAAATTTATTTACAACATACCATACAAGTATAACATAATCTTAATTGTTAGATATAGTAATAAAGTACAGATATACCGTACGGTTTCAGAGATATTTCCTCCCTCGAACGCTCAGGTTGTGGAATGAGCTCCCTGCCGAGGTTTTCCCAAGGGACTACAGTATGGGGTTCTTCAAAAAAGGAGTGTATAAATTCTTAAAGGGTCGGCAACGCGCACGTAACACCCCTGGAGTTACAAGCGTCCATAGGCTACGGTAACCACTTACCATCAGGTGGGCCGTAAGCTTGTTAGCCACCGAAGTGGTATAAAAAAAAAATATAATTAAAAACCGGACAAGTGCGAGTCGGACTCGCCCACCGAGGGTTCCGTACAAAATGACAAATGTATAGTTTTCAGATTTTTCCCTGTACTTTACCTACTTGCCAAATGTCATTAGTTCAAGGTCAACGGAAAGTACCCTATAAATTTGGATTCCCTTGAGAGTGTCGAAATGTACTTTTTTTGCTGCATAAACGGCCGTATCTTTTTTGTACGTTAACTTGGAAGTTGGATTTTTTTCACAGTTTCAAGGGACTCGATACCTCCACGTGTTTCCGAGATAAAGGGTCTTGACAGACAGGCAAACGGACAACGAAGTGATCCTAGCCGGGTTCCATTTTATTCAAAAAAGAAAAGTTGAAAGTCAAGTCAGTCTTAATTCCAATGGATGTGCTAACTTTGTACAAACATTTCTAGAACTGCTCGCTCTTTAGCTTGTCGCGTCGCCATGGACGAACTAAAAAATTAAAAAATCTTATCTGTCAGTGTCAATCCCGTTGCGCAATTTTTCCGGTAATCTTAAAATTATGAACGAACTACGCAAATAAGAATGTTTTGCCTCAACCTAACGAAATATTTGGAACCTGCACGGCTATCACGAGACGGCCGCGACATACCCTCGAGCTCTCTCGCACTATCCTTCTCTTTCTAAGTGGTCTAATAAGAAAGAGACGGATAATGCGAGAGAGCTCGAGAGTATGTCGCGGCCGTCTTTTGATAGCCGTGCTGAGCCATGACTTGGTTGCTATCAGGAATAATGTGAGTATACCAATACGCTGTGTTGCTGATGACGTGATGACATATGGCACTGAAACGTGGTCGCTTACAATGGGCCTCATAAGAAGGCTCAAAGTCACCCAAAGGGCAATGGAGAGGGCTAGTTTGGGAGTTTCTCTGCGTGATCGCATCAGAAATGAGGATATCCGCAGCACAACCAAGGTAACCGATATAGCCCTCCGAATCGCTAAACTTAAGTGGCAGTGGGCGGGGCACATTGCACGTAGAACTGATGGCCGTTGGGGCGGAAAGGTTCTCGAGTGGCGACCACGTACCGGAAGGCGCGGCATTGGTAGGCCTCCCACAAGGTGGACTGATGACCTGGTAAAGGTCGCGGGAGTCCGCTGGATGCGAGTGGCGCAGGACCGGTCACTTTGGAACTCTTTGGGGGAGGCCTATGTCCAGCAGTGGACGTCTTTCGGCTGATATGATGATGATGACCATGATATGATGATGCCTTTGATTTACTTACCAACAAATTGGTAGTTAGGTATTATTTTTAATTGTAGTTACTCCTACATTTCGCATTAGTCAGCTGGTCGATCACGTAACGCATTGTACGCACGTTATTAGGTAGATCTAAATGTCAATTTTTATATGGAAAAATGACAGTTGGATCTACCTAACGCGCGTTCAAAACGTTACGTGATTACCCCTCTGGTGTTAGGTTTCGTGTGATAGAAATACGAAGAAATATTGCTGTTGTTGTTATTTATTGCGTAATCGTTACGTGACCTTTGGCAGTGACAGATTTGACAGACCATAGAGGCGATTTGTGTTTTGTAAACAATTTGTAAAGTAATACTTGAGTAATAAAATAATAATACCGATACAATATAGTCGTAGCTAAGCCAGGGGCAGACCCAGAACAAGATGGAAGGATGTTGTGCTAAGAGATATAAGAGAGAGCAAGTTATCCGAAACCGATGTCGAGGACAGAGCGAAGTGGAGAAGTAAGATGAGGAAAGCTGACCCCACCACCATGTGGGATATATAGCTGGGAAGAGAGAGAGAGAGAGATAAAATAAACCGCATTCAAATTGGTTCATCCTTTTGGGAGCAACAAAGCCACAGACAGACAGATACACATTTTCGTCAGGAGTTAAACATAGCAATCCCGATAAATCGTAATAAATATTTTTTATTCAAATATGCCCTATACAACAAATACATAAACTCACACCCATATGTTCAAAAAAGGTAGGCAGCACTTGAAATTTGGTTCATAGTGCCACTTATAGCAATTGTTGGTTAAGGATGGAGAAACTGTGATATTGCAGTGATAGCTTGCTAGCCCATCACCCACAAATACACTTCAACCCAATTCCTATAGTCAACTCTAATGACCACGGGATGCTAACCCAACATCATACCTGTCACACCTATGTTCTGGGGATTATTATTATTATTCTGGTAGTAGCTTCCGGGCTGTCAGAGCCCTTGTATCACTGCGACTATCGCTGATCTATTGTGTCGCCACTTACTACAATTTTTGGTCAAGTCCTGCAAACTCAAAGAATTGCAGTATTTTGTTGACCTAAAGAAATTTGATCTCCTCCGGGCACATGATGTGTTTGCCCAAAAAGGAGTTATGACTGCGCGTGAGGCAAGGGCAATCAGTTAGGATGTGTGTAGGCGTCTCCTCTGCTTCAAGGCAGAGTCTGCACTGCCTTGTGTCACACAGTCCTATTGTTAGCATGTGCTTATTTAGGCTGCAGTGCCCTGTAAGCACCCTGACCAGCATGCGTAGGCGGTTCCTACTTAGCGCCAAGGCATTAGAAGACGCCTTTTTGCTAAAGGCTCTAATAAGCGTCTTGGAATGTTTCAGTCCTGGGATAGCTCTCCAGGCTTGAATGGTCTTATAGGAACAATAATCTTTTAGAGTGAGCTTGGTCAGACTTTTGGGGATACCACCGAACGGCTCTGGTCCGCAGTGTGTCCCCTTCGCCCCCGCTCGTACAAGCTCATCAGCTTTTCCGTTTCCCTCGATACCTGCATGTCCTGGGGATAGGGCTCTGTTCTAAATTCCATTGATTTAAGGTTGAACGGAATGTATAATGTTAGCATTAATTACTTGTTAGGCTGTTGCTCAGAGATCGCCAGGTTGGTTCATTGCGCAGCAAAAGTGAATCATCCTAATTAAACCATAATCTACAGATTTTCTTAATTGGTAGGCTGGGTGTCAAATTGGTCTAATCAAATTATGACATAGAACAATTTATAGTAGTAAAAGGTTGAAATGATTGGGATGGATCCATAAGCAATGGATATATAATATGTAAGACATTTCATTTGGTTTACGCTTTATAATTCTACTAAGTGACTAGATCACATTTGAAATTATTAAATTTGATCTAGTCACTTAGTAGTGACTGGATCATATTTGAAATTATAAAGCGTAAACCAAATGAAATGTCTTACATATTATATATCCATCGCTTCGGGATCCATCTAGTCTGCTGTTATTCACATAGTATACATCAAATAATTTCTGAAAATCCAGGGGTGTCTTTACCTATAGTGCAATAGGTGCGGTGCACCCGGGTGCACCATGGGCTAGAGACGCCCCTGTAGCAATCACAAACAGCATAAAATATTGATGCGCTTCATGGAACGAGTCATGTCTGGGTATAAGGATGAACATCGAACAGAGATAGACTTCGCTATCATGCGAGGTGTCAAATACATGAAAACATATTGTCACACATCTTTGGTGGGTGTGCACCCTAAAGCAGCTGTAAATTGTATATAAAGGGCTACTTAATAAAGAATAAAAGTTTAATTTGAGGAAATTTTTTGTTTAGTACAATCATTGATTTTTGCGCAATATTCACAGTTCTGCAGTAAGCGACCACAGCATTTTACTCATCATAATTATTTCAGTGTTGCTTGGTCACTTCCAGCAAAAGTATGGTAAGTACATTGTAGCATTTCTTTATGATAGGGCAGAGCAACTTTTGACTGTAATACAATAACTAATTTGACTGGGTGCTGCCTACTGCAGCTTAGCTTTAGTTTTAGTAAAAATAGTTTGGCTGGTGAAAATCTCAATGATTGATGGATTTATTAGTAATAAGAAAAAAATGGCAATAGCAATAATTATTAGATGGAAAATACAAAGCATTTCACAAATATGAACAAGAATTTTAACATTTTGCACAGAGGTTTCAATAGATTAGGTAAATAAAAATTGTAGATAGAGTAGAGTGGGTACATTTTCGAGTTTTAACTATAAATAATTAGTGTCGTTGTTTTGACCAAATTAAAAAAAACAAAAGGATAATAAGTTAGCCAAAGGAACCATCAAACTAAAAAAACAAACGCAACGGGCCATCGGCCAGTTACAAAAAAAACAAACAAATGCGCGGTCGGTGCTGCTTACAATTTTAATAATCTTTCATTAACCAGCACAATAGAATTGGGGACGATTGAAATTCTACTAGTATCTACAAAGTGTTACGAGGCCTCGCAATATAAACTAAACAAGTAAAAGCTAGAAAAGGTACTCACCGTTTCGAAGACGTCCCTCTATCTCATGTATGTTTTTCTTTATATGAAAATATTTTCCGCGCACTACGTGTTTCCCAAAGCATGCAATACCCGCTTACATTTGATGTTATCAATAAAAAATCACAGTAATGTTCAAAGGACGCGCTGTAAACAACAGTCTTTCACGTTTCGTAAGACAATAACTCGCTATTTTAGTCAATTTTAGTCGTGTATATGGAAATTAGTTCATTTCATCACTCTTAAACGTAGTCATACGACCGCTGTACCCAAGTACTCCAACTCGCTTGCACAATTTTGTTTTACTAGCCAACCAACCAGCGGTGCATACTAGCTCCAGTGGCTCCACAGATGTTCTGTAGCTATAGCTACTACACTGAGAGAAAGAGGCAGCGTGACACAATTACATTGCAGTCGCCACACGCAAGCCGATCTGCTCCTGATAAACCACTGAGCGAAAGCGAGAACGCAACACGCTTTGTATAGGGTTGTCTCTTTCGGTAGGCAAATGGATCGCAGTGTGCAACGTTGTTAGAAAAAGATGCCACTACTTCATCTTGTTCCGCTGTTGCTCACGACAGCGCGCGCGTCGCCATTTTGTTTACAGTGTTGCCATTGTTACAAAACCGTTCCGTTCCAAGCAGATTTATGTTTTTTTGACATTCGTACTTTTTCCTGAGCGCGCTTTTGTTTTTGTAAAATTATAGTAGTTACTAGTTATTCGTTACACATGATAATATATATTATTTTATAACGTGAGTTTAGTTTAGGTTAGTAAAAGTGGTTTTAAAGAACGGAGCGTATTATATTGCACAAAACAACAAAATAACCAAAGTGAACAGTGGGAAAAATTAAATTTGTAAATGAATAATTTAAATATACCTATCCTTTACTAATTAAGTTATTAGATACGTTTACTTTTTTGGTAACTATTTCTGAATCCAAAGATTTAGTCTGTTCCCGTCTAACTCCTAATCCATACCAAGTAAGTAAGTAAGTACCAAACTGGTTTTGACCACTTCCTCAAAGGTCACTGTCTCTTCAGGTGCCCGGGCTTTGATGGTACAAGTTCTGATATTACGTAATTCATTGCGATAGCAGCGTACTCACATTAACCGATTAAGTCAGCATCGCTGCATAGGTACTTTTTAAAAAGTTTAGTACCTACCAACAAATGTTATTGACATTTCCCGAAACTTCATGTCCAAAGTAGGTAATAACTAGATTTTTTTTAAATCGGGTCCATCATAAATGTGTATTTTGGCCGTGATTTGAACGAAGGAGCTTAGCGAAGCAAGCGAACAAAGTTTTTCGTTTCAGCTTTCGCGAAAATCCTTTCGTATGTCCGGCGTCTGTCCGGCTGTTCTCTGCGGGTCGCATTTCTCAGCCAATTCTCGTGGCATTTTGAGAGCCGTTTAAATAATTATTAAGAACTTTTTGTCGGTCAGTTTCTGAAAGGCTTTCTTTTCTTAAACATTTCTTTTTTATTTAGTTTCGAAAAAGTTGAATCGACCAAAACATTCTTTAAAATTATTAGTGTCCGACCGAAGGTTCGGTTTCGGTTTCGGCTAGTTTCAGCCAAAAAATCATGTTTTGGCCGTACTTTCGGTTTCGGCCAAAAAACGGGCTGAAACTTACGAAACAGTAGGTACTTCGGGTCGCGTTTGGCTAACTGTGGGTGCGCTCGTGCCAGTCGGCAATATGGGGTAGCTCGCCGGCCACCGGCTCAGTGAAGTGACGCTTTGTGTGATTATTCCCGGAATTATGGTAAACTTGTAGTAAACCTTGTTTTATTGTATACAACCTTCATGAGTTTCAGGTGTTACGTCGTTTATATGTGTATGAAAGCGGTTGTACGTCATTTTTTCAATGATTTTGACAAGTCTAACAAAAGGTTCGGTTTCGGTTTCGGCCGAAACTAAAGCCAAAGCCGAACCTTCGGTTTCGGTTTCGGAAAAAAAACATGTTTCGGTCGGACACTAAAAATTATTGAAGCTGTTTCCTAAATTTCACGGGATCGATTGAGAAAATTCGACCTGTAGAGAACAGCCGGACAGCGGGATATCCGGAAATTGGAATTTTGGCCCAAACTGAAGTACGCTTCGCTCGCTCGTGCTTATTACCTAGGTAAGGTGTCCTGCTGCCGGGTTTATCACCCATTAGGTACGCGAGGGATAGGGCTTAAGCCTTAATGCCTACAGCACACAACAACCGACAGAGACCCAGCTATAATTGGAAAGAGACAGCAATACACACCTTTCATCCTAGACGGTGGCTAACAAGCATACGGACTACCTGATGGTAAACAGAGCGGTTACCGGGAAACGCCAACTTCGTGCCCTCTCAGTCGCTCGAATATGCGAGTGCGATAGAGCTTAGATAGATGCACACAACGAACTTCGAGTAGCAGCCTCCGTGGAATTAAGGAGTTTGGGGAACCGATATCTCTAACCGCTCAGCAACTTTAATGTACGAGACTTTGACTTCAATTGTTGCCATTGCGCATGAAAATATCTCAACACAACCCGGAAGGACCTTCGCGAAGCTAATTGCCTTTTTAATCGGCGTGTATACTTAATAATTCATTGTCATCGTAACCATACACGCACACCAAATTTTAACTTGATTGCGTAACAGTCAGTTGATGACCAAGGCCAACTGATAGTTTATCGTCGAGCGTCAAAAAATAATTGGCATATTTTTTTTAATTTACAGATATTCAATAAACATAAAAACTACTGGCAAAGAATATATTAGCTGCCCAGCTAGCACCATAGGTACTCCGTCTTCTAACAGGAGCCATAATTGGTCACGCACTATACAAACACCTTTTTACTCTAAGGGTTACAGACAGTCCTCTCTGCAGAGCCTGCATGGAAGAGGACGAGACAGCCGCCCACGTCATCCTGACATGTCCTGGAGTGGCAGAATACAGGGCAACGCACGCCGGAACACCGGGGTCACTACCGGAGGCCGTCGGCAACGTAAAGGGTCTGCTAAGCTTCCTGGTGGAACTGGGTTGGCACGAATAGCAGTAGTGCCAAAACCCCTACGCAAAATAGGCGCATTTATGACGTCGCGTTGCGGAAACCCAGTCCGCGTACAACCTATAACCTATAGCACCATAGGTTTTATTGTCACGTTCTACGGCACAAATGTAAAACGGGACTCGCGTAGAAATAGTGAAACATTCCTTAAAAAAAAGTCGGAAAACTGAAACGACAAAAAATCTATATAACTATTGAAACTGCTCACAAAATTGCAGAAGAATCGGCTGAAACAGAGAGCTTGTCTCGCCTCGCTCGCTCGTTGCAAGTGGCAATCTGTGATGCAGCTGTTAACGTAATGATCGGAATAGAGTCGGCAATGCACTTTTGACTCCTCTGCAGTGTCTGCTTGCTATCTGGCAGGCTGTATGCTAATTTTGCCATCGTCGTGGTGTTAAAAAGGTATATTCTTATTAGAGATGCGCCGAATATTCGGTAAATATTCGGTATTCGGCATATTCGGCACGTTTTTCAATGTTCGTTATTCGGCCGAATTATTCGGTTCAAATGCCGAATATTTACCGAATAATTTTGCAGGTTTTTTGTCTGCAAGTTGTAAGAATGTAACATAGTCATTGTCCTGTGAAATTATTATTCTAAAACGGATTCTTATTGTTATTTAACTACCTTTAGTATGAATGTATCACATAAATATTAACAAGATTTTTACCACTGAAAAATGAGTCTGTTTTGGAACGGCTGATTAAGGCTTAAGGCATTCCTTTGAACCGAATTATTCAGCCGAATATTCGGTTCGGCAAAAGCTGGACCGTAAAATCGGCCGAATATTCGTATTCGGTAAAACCCATATTCGGCGCATCTCTAATTCTTATGCTCTTCCGTCAACTATCTGCCGTAGCGTCTACGTTTGGGTCATCATTGTCATGATCACAACAATTAGCTTCACCTTGCCTCGTCACCAGAATACTTCTGATCCGATTACGCTGCAGTCGCTACGAATGCCTGGCTCAAAACATATTGGTCACGAGTGGCCAGCCCGGATCACGCGATTCGCATAGCGTTCGCATAACAGTAGTACGTGGTTGCTCTTCCAATTATCGAGACCCGAAAAATAGGTCACGGGGACGACGACGCGTGGAATGTTTAAAGTGAACTTTTGACCGTTTGACTCGCCATATATTTTCGTGCTGAATTCCGCCGCGAAGTTCATCGTCTAATATCGCTGGGATGAGTTCAATTTTCTGGAGCTACCTACCACAGACAGTCAGACGAATTCAACTTGTCCGCCTTTCTGTGATAGGGCAGGTTTATGGATTAGCTGCGGTCGGAACCAGCCACCATTTGGCGACGGATTTCAGCCTGCACCTCTATGGCGAGCCTTAAAGTAGGTAAGGTGTCCTGCTGCGGGTTTTTCGCCAACTACGAGAGGGAGAGGTCGTAAAGGCTTAATGCCTACAGCACACAACAACCGACAGAGACGCAGCTATAATTGGAATGGGACAGCTAAACATACCTTTCATTCTAGACGCAACGACCAAGTTGGCCTAGGGACCCATCTTGCGAAGCTGGCGGTCTTGCGGGGTCGCACAACTGGTGCCGCGTTGTGACGCGAGACGAGAAAATCTACCCCCCTCTTTCTAATTTGCTGCCTTTTCTATGTTTCTGTGACCTGAAGAACTCGCAATCCACGAAGGCTTTTTTCATTTATTTTTTTATAAACAAAATACTGAATTGACAAAAAATCACAAAATTTTACGAGAATCGGTTGAGAAATGAGAACAGCCGGGTGAGGAGAACAGCTGGGTGAGGAGAACAGCCGGATGAGGAGAACAGCCGGGTGAGGAGAACAGCCGGGTGAGGAGAACAGCCGGGTGAGGAGAACAGCCGGGTGAGGAGAACAGCCGGACAGACGCCGGACATACGAAATCATTCTTGCCCAAGCCGAAACGAAGAACTTCGATCGCTTCGCTCAGTCGTTCAATTAGTACGGATAGTAGGTATTGATTACCTATATACATATAGGGTAGGCCATACATTTTTGTAAATGGCAGCACTGAATATCTTGTATAATAATAAATTAAGTACCTATATAGTTTTTGAGTGGAGAGAAATTTGACATTACTTCATGCAGTTTTATTTGCAATGAATCGTTTTACTGATCGACAACGAGCTTTTTGTGTAAAACTGCATTATAAAAGCAACAATTTGTATGAAACAGTTCGCCGCCTATTTAGGAGGAAGCCCGGATCTCACTCCCGCCGATTTTTTCGTGCGAGGATATTTATAAAGTCGAGTTCTAAGTTAAAAAACCGAAGACAATATCCAAACTCAAACAAAACATCCGCGATGAGATAGCCGAGATGCCCGAGATCCCTCGCAGCATGTGTCAGCGAGTTTCTCAAAATCTGCGAATACGTTTGCAGGAGTGCCAGCGACGAGATAGGGGTTAACAAAGATGTTATTTTCAAAAAATAAATTGCATTAGATGTTAGTCACAAAATTTAAATGATCAGAATATTTACTTTCATGGTTTTATTTTCATCAAAGTTTCAGAAGTACAAAAATGTATGGCACGCCCTGTATAGATTGTGTTCCTAATCAGTATTGAGCAGGAACACCAGCTTGATGTAGCGTGGGTTTTCCGCCGGCCGGGGCCGACCTGAAATTCACAGCCCCATGCCGAGCACGAGCGGAGCCCTTGTGGGCGCCATCGTTTGCGGCTCAAGTGTGGTTACGTACGCTGTAAGTCCACACTTGAGCCGCAAACGACGACGCCCACTATAGCTCCGCTCGTGCTCGGCTCGTCTAGCGTGGATCGACCTTTATGTTCCTTATCCGCCGCCCCCTACCACCACCACCCGGGGCCCTACGTCTTTCGGCTGATATGATGATACATATTTTTGCAATTTTGGGTATACACATATTGGTGACCTTGACTGTACATACAGGGTCAGCTTATTGTCAAGCAAGCCGTATGATTGTTTTATAATTATTGTACTCCTATTGTGGTGCTGTCATTGTATTTGCATGTACTCGTATACGGAGAGCAAATAAATCATCTGAATCTGTTGTCACCGTAGCGGGTAATAAAAAAGTGTAACCCTTTTTTTAAAGTCGGGTAAACGGAAAGGTGCAGTAATAAAAAATAGTGTTTTTGAAAGTTTATTAGAAAAGATAACGATATACATACCTAGATAAAACACAGTTTTTCACACATTGCCTGCTCTATTCGAATGGGTGTCAAGATACTTTCCCTGACAATTTATATATGTAGTACATACATTAAGACCGGGAAATAAGGGATTGTCTGCCGAGTGTCATATAGACGGCCGAGCATAGCGATGCCGGATTAGTACGAGGCAGGCAATCCCAAGTTCCGGCCGAGGTGGGTATGTATAGTGCTTTTCTCAAACACAATAAAATAAAAAAATAAAAAAATCATAAGCTGAAAGCCATGCTGTTGTGTGACCAATAAACCCTGTAGACTCAAATTGTATTACTACTACAAAAAGAAGAAGGCAAAAAAATATGCCTAGTGTCGAAAATCCCATTCAGATATCTAATAAAATTATGATTCTACAACCGTTTTAATATTGCTTGTTAGAGAGAGAAAACGCTCGGGGATTGTGACGTCACGATCCCCGAGCGGCATAGTGAATGACAATTATTTCAATATGAAGGTGCATTTTGCGGAAAAGGGTCAGAATATACGCCCTCTTAAAACTTTGGACACTCATAACTTTGTGATTATTTAATCTCCTGCTTTACTTTTTTCTCCATTTGACCATATTTTTAATCATTTTTCGAGAAATTCATCATTATTGGTTATTTTATTTGGTGTCTACGTCCCGTCCCTACTGAAGATAAACTGATGATTATGAAATTTCATTTTGGGCCTCTCGTCTCGGCGCATCTGAAACGAACAATCGCCACTTGGAAACCGATTATGAAGAACACAACGTCAATATTTCATTGCATGTTAGAGAAAAATCTATTTACGAGTACGTGTTGTTATCGGACACGTAGACTAAGATAACTATAACTAGGTAGTAGGTAGAACTAGGTGACTAAGTGTGGGATAATACCTGATGGCAGTAAGACCTTGCCTATACAATGTGCAACGCCTTAAGGTGACGTAGGCTCGTGGTCTTCTCTCCCTCTCACTGAGCATAAGCGTGAGCGAGATGGGAGTGCGTGTTTGGAAGCGCGGATATCATGTTTTTTAATTTTAATTTTTTGTGCGTTTTAATAAATATAAAAGTAATAGCTGATTTCCCTCAAACATGACATTGCCGATTTTTAGAACCAATTTTAATATGTAGTGTATTTTAAACCTATGTTCGTGATTTTTTCTATCGAGCGAAAGTCAAAAAATCAGGATTCGAATAGCTGATTTCCCTCGAGAAAGGTCTCAAGGCATTATCTATAATCTATAATACAAACAAGAGCTACGACTTTTTAAAAATCCGTTTCCTTAGCTCATGTCGCCTTAAGTAAAACTCTTGATATAGATAGACAGTCTAAAAAAAATGTATAAGTCTCTGGTCGGTGCAAACTGTAAGTGTACTTGAGAAACACATGAAGGCAACACATACATATTTGCGGACAATCTTACACAAATCTACCTAGTCCCAAACTAAGCAAAGCTTGTTCTATGGGTACTAGACGAAGATAAACATACTTATATAGATAAATTAATTAAAATATTTAAATGCTTAACATGAGCAACAATTAAATGACTAGGTATATGTTATCATCACAATCATACATCTGAGCAAATATTTGTAAACACCCGAATGCAATTATTAAACTAAAAAACATATATTAGTGTAATTTGTTTTAAACTTAGGTACGCGTAGGTCATAGTTTTCTAAATGCAGCGAAAATTATCAAATTTATAAGGTATCCGACATTCGTGGCAAGATAATAATTAAAAATGAAGTATACCTACATAAAATATTGCATACCTAGATTTTTTTACAGCAATTAAGTTTATCATGTGTGTTGTCTTTTTTCACTAGGAAAGACTTAACTGTCTCATATTTTTTAATTAAACACCTTATCAGTCAAATGTCCTACTTAGACTAAAACATTCATAACATAACTATTCATAAAAATTTCGGGAGCATTCACTAATCCGAACGGCATAACTCAAAACTGGACTGGCCCGTCTGGCGCTCACAATGCAGTCTTCTCCTTCAGAGGGAGAGTTTCGTCGTCGTAGTCCACTCTCCCTATGAGCACCGGTTCAGCTCCTTTGTCTTCGTGCCCACTCTGATCGTAAGGCATCTCTCTCTTCTGTAGCTCTTCGGCAAGACGCGTGAAGAGTTCCCTGAAAAAGAGTTACACCACCATCATGTTCCTATTCCATATAACAAAATTAAGTATACTCTGAATGTTTTACAAGTCTGTCTACTGTCGTCCTGCGCTCCCAAAAGGCGTACTGTTAAGAGTCGCCAGGACCCTCGACTCTCCATACAAACATAGTTTGGTTCTCATTTTAAAACGTCATGCTAGAATAACGTGAAACTTTGTATACACAATGGGATCCGCTATATCTATGACGAAAACTAGTTTTTTTTTTATACTACGACGGTGGCAAACAAGCTTACGGCCCGCCTGAAGTTAAGCTGGTACCGTCGCCTATGGACACTTGTGACTCCAGAAGAATCACAAGCGCTTTGCCGACCCTTTATTCACTTGAGGATTCGCTGTGTTGGCAGATAGAGACATGCAGGTCCCTCACTCCCAATACAGCGCACCCTAGGGAGCTCTGGCGACCTTACTCACCACCAGGAACACAACACCACATACTTCATAGCAAGCATAATATAGCAACGCTACAAAGCAGTGGTGCTATTATTGCTGCGGTCTTCTGTAAGGTAGAGGTACTTCCCTAGTTGGGCTGCTCCACATACGAGCCCTACGTCTCTTTTTGTTGCTAGAAAAAAACATAGTATTTATTTAGTACATCACCTCACCTGAATACAAAGCCCTGCATGTTCTTCGCCAAGTAGTAGAGGAACAGCCAATCCCCGTATTGGCACCCGTTGACGACGCTGATGACGTTGTAAGGATTGAACTTGCCACCGGTCACTTGGCGGAACATCATTTCGTTGAACCTCAGAGAGCGGCGGTACAGGAAGAACGAGGCGATTCTCCAGATTACGGCTGGAAAGACAATTTTAATTAAGCTAATTAGAGCGAGTATAACTTTAAGCGTCAGCTTAAGGGCTATTTGTTGACGCTCCAGAAATCCCAATCCTAACGCGTTTTTTGCTTTGTGTTTTTCTTTCTATCCCATTTGGCTACTGGTACATAGTTTACAAATTTATTACATTAATTATTTATTATGTGTATACAATAATTATGTGTTTATTAATGGTCTTATGTTGTGTTGCGTTCCGTGGGTCACGTACGGTGCTGTCTGAAAATCAGCGCTGTAGGTGTCTGTCTGACACCTCGGCATAATGCTGAGACAGCGACCGATTCACTGCCGCGAAAACACACACAATATGTGTTAAATTGTAATGTATGCCTACTCCCTTTGTCTCTGTGTGTATTTTGTGTAGTAAATAAATGTATATTTTCTTTCTTCTATTGAACGAGCAACCGAAGCCAAAGAAGTTCTCCATTTCAGCTTGAGCCAAAATTCTTTCGTTTGTACAAATGTCCGGCTGTCCGGCTGTTCTCCTCTGCAGGTCGCATTTCTCAACTGAAGCTTATACATATTTTTTTGAAAAAGACAGGCTTGCGTGTTTTACAGTGTATTATATAAATGACCTGCATAGGTTGTTCGATCCTGGAAGATGCACTCGAAACTCAATCCTACCTACGCAAAACACAAGGGGTACCTATTAAAAATATGAAAGATTCATAGTTAGAGCTGGAATTATGAATTTGTTTTCATTTGGCAAACCTACCTCTGCTTAATTTCACTACTCTGACTTTTAACTAAGTATTCCCATGCGCGACGAGGTACAAAGCTAATAATGGGAGTAAATGTGACAGATAAAAAACAAGATACGCAATTTTTCCTTCATCTACCACTACTCTCTATTACCACACATCAATAGATTACAGAACAGCACAAAACAAGCCGAGCCAAACAACAAACTCATCTCTAAAGAGACCCTTTTCCGGACCTTTGGGTAGCGGACAGAAAATAAACACAAACATTTACGCTTGATAAAATACACAAATACCATCAACCAAATTAAACGTCACAGCTCGTCAGCGTCTTAAGCCGGGTACTCATTAGATAGATAGATGTTTATTTGTAAAGTCATGTACATGAGATCTTAAGATTATACAGAAAGGCTTCCATGACACCCTGTTAGGGCACACAAATGGTCTTATAAGTAACTTAATTCTATATTTCAGGTCATGTTTTTTTATGAAAAGTAATGTAAATGTCAAAAATATAAATAGATGTCAAAGTTAAGTCTAAGTTATATAATTTACTCAATTGGTTCAATTACAATTTACTTCCTACTATTTATTACTAAGTTACCTACTTTTATGATGCGTCAGGGTTTCATCATTTAAGAACTCCTCCACTGAGTAATAGCATTTATGAATGAGAAATGTTTTCAATTTTTTGTGAAACTTTTTATCACTTGGTTCGAATTTGATCTCGTCGGGTATTTTGTTAACAACTCGAATACATACAAAATGAGGCCCGTTTCTATGGATAGCTAGTTTAGAGTTTGGTATTTTTAACTTGTTTCTATACTGGTTCCTGGTTTTATACGTATCTGGTTTGACTTCAAATAGATCGGGGTTTTTCCTATAAAAAATAACGGCCTCCATTACATATATTGCTGGGAGTGTAAGTAACTCAAACTGTTTGAAAAAGGGTCGGCAGCTATTTGGAATCCGTATATTGGCGAGAATTCTTATGCATTTTTTTTGTAATACAAAAAGATCATGTGCATCAGTGCTGGTTCCCCATAAGACCACACCATATCGGAGACTGGAATAGATATGCGCGTAGTAGACGGATAGTGCAGCCTCAAAATCTGCATTTAACTTTATCAGGTTAAGCGCGATCATTAGCGAGCTGTAACCGTAACCGTTGCATATAATGTAACGTCTGTAACCAAAAGTCATAGTGTGTACATGGTTCGCAAACCTGCTGCGAGCAGTACGCGTGCGACCCTTCAGATACCTTTGCGGCGTTACTAGTAGCTAACATCAGACGCGCATACTTTTGTGCCGCGTACTGTACGTGGTTCGCGAGCCTGCAACTAACGCTACAAGAGCGACTCGCAGCGAGCCGACGATTGTCGGTTTTTGCCGCGAACCAAAGGGAGCTGTTTGGTTACAGCTCGCAAAATGAGTACGCTCGGTGAAAGCGTTCCGCCGCCGTCGTGAGTCTAAACTGTAAGTCTAAGGCCTGAGTGGACGCTCGGAGCGGAGCGTTCGGCGGGGCGTGCAGCGGGGCGGGCGAGCGTACATTCAATTTGTGCAGCGTCTACTCAGGACACCAGCATGAGCCTCATTTGCTTAACATGCACGCCGCACGCCCCGCTCCGCCGCACGCCCGACTCGATCGTCCACTCAGGCCTTACACTCACGCTTACACACTAGATCCTCGTTACTGTATCACGCATGTTACGGTTACGGCTCGCAAACGAGTACCCGGCTTTATGAGCAGCGGCGTAGTCAGTCCTTTAAGTTTAAATAAAGAGCAACTGACCAAGTGCAGACACGATGAACAGGAACAGGAACCAAAACCACAGTATGACGTAAATCTTCTCGTGGATGATGTTCAGTGCCATAACGCAGAGCGCGTCGTGTTGCTGTATGGAGCCGCTGGGACCGTACTTGTGGAAGATACACTTGGTTACCTGGAGGAAAACAGTTATAGGGATTAGGGGTTCAGAGATTCAGGAGAACAGCTTAGCGGAATAACTTCATCATATCTGGAGCAGCCTAACGGGGTAGTACCTCCGCCTTACAGAATATCGCAATCATAACACTACCGATTAATTGGCAGCTATGGAGGATATACAGTATGGTTTCTTCAAGTCAGGACTGTAGGTACCTATACATTTTTAAAGGGTCGGCTACTCCTGCGCCATGTAAAAATGTTAAAAATGTCGTGTTGTAAAATGTGTGCAGTGATATGTTCCTATATAGTGGGCAATAGGCTTCCCAGAGCACACGGCGAATCCTCAAATCAATAAATGGTAGGCAACGCGCGTTTGTCTGCCCCGTTGTCGCAAGCATTCATAAACTACGGTATCTGCTTACCATCATAAATAATAATGTAATATTTTGGGGACAATCTTACACAAATCAACCTAGTCCCAAACTAAGCAAAGCTTGTACTATTGGTACTAGAACTAGACGACGATATACATACTTATATAGATAAATAAATACTTAAATACATCGAAAACATCCATGACTCAGGAACAAATATTCGTGCTCATCACACAAATAAATGCCCTTACCGGGATTCGAACCCGGGACCTCCGGCTTCGTAGGCATGGTCACTACCAACTAGCCTACATAGGTCGTCAAAGACCGTATATAACATATAACCATCATTGTCAAAAAGAGCAAGCGTGTTTTCCGTGGAAAATCAAGTTCCGTGGAAACATCCACAGCCTTGATTTCAGACACTTACTTTAGGAAACACGGTCTCCAACGGATCAGCGATGAAGTCCCAGTTCCCGAAGCCCACGACCCTGGGCCCGAGGTCCATGAACTGCCCGTTCAGGAAGCGGTTCACGATGTAGACCTCCAGCATGACGTGCAGTAGGTTCACCACCTCCATGGTGACCATCCACACTGACCAGGTCCTGGTTATCCTTAACCTGGTGAGTGGAAAGGTAAGATATTAACTAACTTAATTCATACTTTGTCCCAAAAATACACGTGATCTTGAATGGGGGGGAGGGGGTGGCGTTATAGTCAGCACATATCACAAATAGGCCAAATATGATGACATGATTTCTGGGCGAGCCCTTTGGGAGAATATATAGTCCTCCTTGTCGTATCCGACGACGGCGACCCTTACAATTTCCTCTGATGAGCACGAATATGGCTCGCAAAGCCGAACTTAGTTTTGAATGTCCGGTCACATTGTGTGCAGTATAGCTGGCCCTGGTCATTGTAAGTATATGCATAGGATGGTCTAGGTCGAGTCATCCGTAAATGGCGCTTTTGGTCCAGGTGTTCAAGTCGAGCTACTTCAAAAGAAGCTACACCTTTTCTGACCTTATTACACCATTCCGGTCTCATAGACGTGACCTCCTCCCAGCCCTCAGCAGGTATATCGCAGGCTTTGATCATGATCACGATGTTTCTCAACGCACTCTTACCTCATTATTATGTCCTTCCTGATGAGATCCAGTTTTTTGTCAAGGCTCTTCTGCGACGGCACTGTCCTGTCTTGCACTTTCATATCATCGCCATCCTGAACCGCGATACTGGCGTACTGGAGACCGTCAACCAGGGCCTTCACTCTGCCGCCTGAAATGAGGGAGGAAATACTAAAAGATATTTCACGAACCCACAAGTTCCAATGCTTATCAAACTGCCGCCCGCTGCGGTGTGCGGTGCTACGTGAAAATTTCGCAGCACGGAGGGTGCGGTGCATTGTGATGTACCATGCGGAAATTATATACATACTGAGGTACTTGCATACAACGAGAGAACCGCACTCCGCACGTGCCGCAGCAGGATGCGGTGGCAGTGTGATTACCGACTACAAGTCTCGACCGACAAAACTGGAGAAAAGGCCACTAAGAGGAAAGAAATAAGCGTCTCGCTACAATGCCATCATCGTCCTATTATCGTTTTACCGGTTGTGCCTCAAAGGTGCCCGGTGTTCGCTTCGGCATCTATTCCCAAGATTCGGCGAAAGCATTTGTTTTACGAAAGCGACTGCGATTTGACTTTCCAACTCAGAGGGAAAACTACTTAGACCTTGTTGGGTTTTATAAAACATTTATTTCGGACGGAATCCATAAGTGCTAGTTACAGACTTACATTCAACCCTCCTCCCCTTTCATTCTTACCGCTTGGCTACAATGGCTGGTCGCGCCATGAAAAACAATCTAGTACGTATGAGGAATGGATCTTGGATCGAATGATCTAGATACCTAACCGATCCCTGGATAGTCTTATCTGTGTCACGGTGATCTTGCCGGTATTTCGTGTAATATTGGTACGATACATTATCAATTTGAGTTGCAATTTATCTTATCATATTTTAACCTCATTGATTAACCGTTGTAAAGTAAAAAGTGTTTGTAATTTTGCACCCGAACGGTGTTGTAATCACAGATTAAACATCATAGTTCTAACTATTTAGTTTTGATAGTTTATTAAGCAGTTATCTAACGAATGTGTGCAGCTAATAAAGAATTCATCAGAAAACGCCAGCCACCTTTCGTTCAGTCACCGGTTTTGATCTTGTAAAGATTGCTAAAAAGCTTCTTTAATTTTTTATTAAATTATTAAATCTGTATCTTTATTGTACAAGGTATGCCATTCTTAGCCACTATCGGAAACCTTGGTAGGTATATATAATAGCTGGCGAGATCGCGCAGATCGATCCGCATATAACACTATTATTAATTATAGGTATGTACTTATATTATCTATCTACTTAAGTAACAATGAACAATTTAGTTGACAGTTTAAATTGAGATTCACATTCCAGGTAATATTTTTTAAGTAACGATTTATATTTCCCCGGGTTATCAATTATACCTAATAAGTCATTTAGCATAATATAATTAGGTAGGCTATTAAGTATATCAGGTATTAAACAGATATTGGTTCTAATTGATTAATAGTCGATAGACTTATTGACGACTTTGACTAAACTATTGAACAACTTGTATCTCGGGTCGCGTGTAGGTACGTGATAATAGGTAGTCTTCATTGACAGAATTATGTTTTGAATTTTGTATATATTTTGTTTTTATTACGTTTATGTTTTTATTGTATAACAAATGACGATCCTCTTGGGGAGATCGAATAATATTTTATTTTTAACCGACTTCAAAAAAGGAGGAGGTTCTCAATTCGTCTGTATTTTTTTTTGTGTGTTTGTTACGCGATGAATCGGTAATTTATGAACGGATTTGAAAAAAAAAATCTTTGTTTGAAAGCATAATAGTTCCAGATTGGTCCCGTTTTCATCCAAATCCAGTTCCGATAATGGGATCCTGGAGAAATCGAGGGAACTCTTCAAATTTTATAGGCAAATTTGAAGCAATTTGGCTACTGATTTGAAGTCGGTTAAAACTTTGTTTTGAAAGTAAATTATTACATTTCAGTTATGTATATTGTCACAAATCAACGTTAAATACTTTACAGGCAAACACGGCGAAAACATATAGCTTTGATGGATTTCACGACTTTGACTAAACTATTGAACAACGGCGCCAAAGACAAGCACACTCGGGACATTTTAAGAGTTTAACCCAATTTTCATAAATGCCATGCCTTTAGAGATCGGTTACACGCTCATTCTGCCGTCAGTAAAGGCGTAAAGATTTTGTTTGTCCTAATTATACTCAAACACGACACGCTTTCTCTTCTAGATTTTTTCTTTTCCTAAGTCCACTTCTTTACAAAATACTTAATGCACGGCTAGATTTATATTCCCTAAACTACATGAAATGTAAATCAACGCTACGAGAAGCCCTACATAATATGTCCTATGACGATACTGAGAAGTTATTTATCGTTTTAAAATAATTTTGTTCTATCTTCTATCTTTTTATACCTTTTTTATATATAGGTTATTAACTTACTAATTATTTTGTACTACCTAGTCAATAAGAATAATATTGAATAATATTTTGCATGTGAATAACATATTCAATTGTTAGTTCTTTTTTACCTGAAACACAGGGTATCCTAGTTAAGGCACGTGTTATTTGCCTCTAATATTAAGCTCCTAGTCTATAGTAAATACTGATGTACATTATGTTTTATCAATAAATTATTATTATTATTATAGTTCAGTCCATGATTCTGATCTGTCTGTCTCTGTCACTCGCAACGGTTGCGCCATCATTCTCTCGTCAGTCTGATCCGACTGATGGACTGAACTGACGCCAGAATTAGCGTGTAACCGATGTCATAAATGAGGAACGTGCATGGGACTTCAATTTCGAATAAATTGCGCTCAATCGATGCGGATATACGTAGAGATATCATGCAAAAGAAAAAAAAAACGATTGTACTAGTTTTATCTCACGTTAAAATTACGAAAAAAAAAATATTATTCTTTCCATAAAATAACACAACTGTTACACCGAATATTAAATTAGAAATTATATTTTGTAACACAAGTATATAGACTTAAACGCAATTTTTGTAGAGATAATTGCAAATTAATGACTTAAATACTCCATAGTAAACGCGCCGAGAGTATAATATGCTGTGACGTCATAGCATAAGCTCGTTTAATATAGAGCGTTTGCCGGCGCATGCAGATTTCAAATGCATATAACATCAGAAAATAAATCATAAGAAACTTTTAATGCTCGAGCTGTATAATTTGACCGACCTTCCTTCTTCTTCCATATATAATGGGGCATGTAGAAGGCGATCGACTGCAGGAACAGCACGAACGGAACCCACTGGTAGTACGTGTGGTGCAAGGTCTCGTCGCCCTCCCCCAGCGGCCCCACGCCCGGGTGCGGGAGGAACCCAGACTGGAGAAGGCTTTCGTTGTAGTGACGAACCTGGGAAACAAAGTCATTCCAATTTGATACCTATTCGCCGACACTTATGGCACTATTTGAACGGCTTATGAAATTATTTATTTCTTCTTATCAATGATTATCAATTACCTACGTAAATTCTCAACAAAGAACGCATCGTTGTAGTTTCAAGGTTACGAGTAGACGACAGGTCTGATGTTGTTTTTCATAAACATCTATCAATCCTATTTTTGTCTTTCATATATCACTTTGATATTGGCGTTTGTTAGAAACGGACAAATCATGTTTTAATAAACGCATAAGGGGCTGAATGTAGCCTTTGTTGCGTGTTTAGAACTTTAGACTTGTAAAACTGTTGTTTTAATAGGATGAACCTAATAAAGGATGACTCAAGCTAGGACAAAAGCGAGGAAAAAAAACGACGGCGTTTTTGGGCGGCCGAGCCACACCCAAGTTCGGCCGAGCCTAGGCCGGGCTGTGCCGGCACCGAAGCGCTTCCGAGCCTTGGCCGTGGCTCGGCCGGGCTTGGGTATGGCTCAGCCACGCAAAAACGCCGTCGTTTTCCTTAGAAAACGGCCCGGGCCGGACACGGCCCGTCCTAGCGTGAGTCATCCTTAAAGCGGTCCAACTGCGTGGCTGGAGAGTACCTAGCCTGGGAAAAATCCGGGGGAAACTTCCGGCACGAACACGCGGGAACGGTTTAAACACTGGAATACTTACTCTACGAATTTGCGCTCCAGTGAGATTGGTTGAACGGTTTCGGTGCGAGTGGTATCGAGATACTGGGAGTTTTATCGCTGGTTCACTAAACCTAGCCTAGCTGAGAAGAGTCCAGCACAAGAAACTCAGCTAGGCCCGACTTGAGTCGGACTGACTCTACCCGGTAAGCGGCGGTACCAGGACGAATAGGGACTAAGTAAGCCTCTATATAGTCTAAGTAAGTGTCTGTAAGCCTCTATGTGTCTATGAGCCTCATAAGAAGGCTCAAAGTCACTCAAAGGGCGATGGAGAGGGCTATGCTGGGAGTTTCTCTGCGCGATCGCATCAGAAATGAGGCTACCCGCATCAGAACCAAGGTAACCGATATAGCCCTCCGAATCGCTAAACTTAAGTAGCAGTGGGCGGGGCACATTGCACGTAGAACCGATGGCCGTTGGGGCGGAAATGTTCTCGAGTGGCGACCACGTACCAGAGTCCGGAAGGCGCGGCGTGGGTAGGCCCCCCACAAGGTGGACTGATGACCTGTTAAATGTCGCGGGACTCCGCTGGATGCGGGTGGCGCAGGACCGGCCATTGTGGCACTCTTTGGGGGAGGCCTATGTCCAGCAGTGGACGTCTTTCGGCTGATATGATGATGACGATGATGATATGTGTATGTGTTGTCGCGGTCTCGCGGTGGACGTCCCCGCCGGCGGGTACGCCGAAGTCGTCGGTGGACGTGTCGCGTGTGAGTTGGACGCCGAACCGAAAGCGCAACGTTCCATCTTTCGGTGGACGCTGTGATTTTGTCTCCGGATCCGTGAGTATGAAACGGGACACTGGTAATTCCTGATCATGTATCCTGAAATACCCTGTATACTTAAACAAATGTACCGTCCTTGTCGGGTAAAAACGCTGAACTCAAGCTGAGAGCTGCTTAAGGTAAGAGTGAACAACCATGGTCTGGGTGAGCGTGATCTTATGCTTTGTCTTAACCTTGCATCAGGTTCACACGAAAATCAAACGCAATCCCATTATTAATAATTTACTTAAAAACAAAATTTAAACCGACTTCAATTCAGTACTTCGCCAAGCCACATAGGTACTTGAGAATTTCCTTTCCAATTTGAACTGCTCTCCGAGAGCAAAGTGGCTATCTGTGGGCTGATAATATTTGAGGAGTTCCGTCGATTCCTCAAGGATCTCAGAATTAACACTTCATTAGTTGCTACTTCAACGGAATCATGTCAGAATCTTTGACGTACGTCACATTTTTGAGGAGTTCCATAAGTCATCTGTGGGCTTCAACTTCATCATCAGTTCCACTTGACCAAAATTGTGATTTCCGAGGGTAAATACACGAGTTATAATAGAAAATACCGAAATCACTACACGCGTGCCTATAAAATTCGAGGGTTGCCCTCAATTTCCCTGGGATCCTATCATCAGATCCTGATTTCGTGACAATGGGACCACATCGGGAGTATACTCTTTCGAATTAAAAAATAATTTTGGAAGATCGGTGAACATACATTTCAAAAAAATACATACAGTGGAACATATAAGTCCAGGGACCCGAACCGGTTACCTTTATTGGGGTTTTCCATATTGTTATTTTAGAAGTTGTTTTTAAAACCCTATCTATAACTAGCTTTTGCCCGCGACTTCGTCCGCGTAGAACTCGTTTATATCGTAGCTCAATACAAACTTTCACCCTCCATTTCCCTTTTAGGGGTAGATTTCCGATATAAAAACTATCATATGTCCTTACCCGAGACTCAAACTATCTTTATCATTATTATCATTTATCATCATCATCATATCAGCCGAAAGACGTCCACTGCTGGACATAGGCCTCCCCCAAAGAGTTCCAAAGTGACCAATCCTGCGCCACCCGCATCCAGCGGACTCTCGCGACCTTTACCAGGTCATCAGTCCATCTTGTGCCTACCAACGCCGCGCCTAACTTACTACCTCTATACAAAGTTTTATCTAAATGGGTTGTATAGTAGCTTCATACAAATATTCAACCCCCATTTCACCCCATTAAGAGATGATTTCCGGGATAAAAACTATCCTATGTCCTTTTGCGGAACTCAAACTATCTGTTAACCAAATTTCATCTAAATGGGTCACTCACATCCAAATTTTCACCCCTTAGGGGAGGATTTTCGGGATAAAACTATCCTATGTCCTTCCCCAGGACTCCCAACTATCGTTATACTAAATTTGACCCCCATTTCACCCCCTTAGGGAATGACCTCCGGAATAAAACTATCAGATGTCCTTTCCCAGGGTAAAATTATCTCTTAACCAGATTTCAACTAAATGAGTTCCATAAACTATGCATTATCCTTTTTCGGAACCCCAAAACTATCTCAATACCATACAAATTTTCACCCCCTATTTTATGCCCTTGGAGGATTTTTTTCGGGACAAAAGCTATTTGTTGTTCTTCTACGCGAGTAAAACTATCTCTATAGGCACCAAATTTCATCCTAATGGGTTCCATCCAAATTTAAACCACCATTTCACCCCCTTTGAGGATGATTTCCGGAATGAAAACTACGCTATGTCCTTGCCCAGGACTCAAACCATCTCTATACCAAATTCCATCGAAATGGATTCCATCCAAATTTTCACCCCCCATTTCACCCCCTTAAGGGATGAATTCAAAAACAAAAATTATCATATGTCATTTCCCAGCACTCAAACTATCTCTTAACTGTTAACTTAAATTTTATAAGTTTTTATTGTTACTTACATGATATGGACTTAGTGTGAAATAAATAATTTGAATTAAATTGAATTAACCAAATTTCATCTAAATAGGTCACATCACATCCAAATTTTCATCTCTTTAGGGGGTGATTTTCGGGATAAAACTATCCTATGTGCTTCCCCAGAACTCCAACTCGCTATACCGTAAATGGGTTCCATCCAAATTTTCATCTCCCATTTCACCCCCTTAGGAGATGATTTCTGGACTAAAAATTATTTTAGGTCCTTCCCCAGGACTAACTATCTCCATACCAAATTTCATCTAAATGGGTTCTATCTAAATTTTTACTCCTCATTTCACCCCCTCAGGAGATGATTTTTCAGGATAAAAACTATGCATTGTCCTTTCCTGGGACTCCTTCTATCTCTTTACCAAATTTTAACTAAATGGGGTTTATCCACATTTTCATCCCCTTAGGGGATGATTTTCGGGATTCAAAGTATCCGTTGTCATTCTCCGGGATTCAAACTATCTCTATACCAAATTTGATCTAAACGGAGTCCATCCAAAATTTCACCCCCCACTACACCCCCTTATGGGCAGATTTCCGGGATAAAAACTATCCAATGTCCTTTCCCAGAACTTAAACTAACTCTAAACCAAATTTTATCAAAATGGGTTACATCCAAATTTTCACCCCCACGTTTTACCCCCTAAGGGGAAGATTTCCGGGATGAAACCTATCCTTTGACCTTTCCCGGGACTCAAACTATTTATATACCAAATTTCATCCAAATCGGTGCAGCGGTTTAAGTAGCTCCATACAAACTTCCACCCCCCATTTCATCCCCTTAGGGGTTTATTTCCGGGATAAAAACTACCCTATGTCCTTCCCCAGGACTCAAAATATCTCTATACCAAATTTCATCTAAATCGGTTAAGCCGTTTTCACGTGATGCGCGGTCACATAAACAGACAAACAGATAAACAGATAAACAGACAAACAGACAAACAGACAAAAATTCTAAAAACTGTTGGAACGTGTTCTGTTATCGATTTTAAGTATCCCTAGCCAATTTTTTTTCGAATATCTTCCATGTACAGACTTTTGACCCTCTTCAGCTTTATTATATGTATAGATAGATGGTAACCTTATGATTAGGTAACCTTACTGATAGGATAACCCTTTTGTTATGGTAAGCATATCGGATGTGGTAACCATAAGGTAACCTTAATAAAACCCTAACAAAACCCAATCTTGATAGGGTTTTGTTACGGTTACCTTATGGTTACCACATCCAATATGCTTACCATAACACTAGTGTTACCCTATCAGTAAGGTTACCTTATGATAAGGTTACCAAATTGATAGGGCTACCAAATCGATAGGCTCGAGCCTGAATAGGGGTTTTCCGGTCCTTGCATATAACCTCCTCCTTTTTTGAAGTAATTTAATAAAAACGAAAAACTCACAATGGTAAAGGTGGCCATGAAGAAACAATAGGTCTGTATGACATGGTCCGGCACCCCCTGGTCCGAGATACACTTGATGTGGTCACCGAAGAACTCCCGCGCACACACGAGGATCACAAACACGACTAGCACCGTCACAGTGGCCTTGTAGTGCAGCTTGAAGGCCATGTTCTCTATGGTCGGTCTGGCCTTGAACTTCAGCTGCGGGGCTAGATGGCTGATCGTCGCCGCGAATAGTTTACCCTCCATGGTTGCTGATTAATCTGTAACTATAAATATGGAGCTAAAATTAAAAATTAATGAAAACCCTTGTCATGTCAAACATAACTATAAGAAAGGCAAGACTTTCGATTCACAAGCATAACAAGTTCAAAAAACTGTAGGGAGAATACGGAAAACGAAGTCAAAAAGAATATAATACAATTGCGAAAAAATAATAAATTAATATTCGTCATTTATATATTAATGAATTCTTTAAATAAATTTATATTATTGTACCTAGATCTCAACTGTTAGTGGCTGCATCGAAACTTCTGCTTGCGTATGCGCTCCTGGTACCTATAGGTGGACCGTTTAACTCGGTCCTCGCCTGCGCGGCGCGCGGGTGCAGGGGTGTATGACTATAACGGGCTGCGGGCGACGTGCGGAAGGCAAACCCCGGCGCCCGCACCCCGTTATCGTCATACCCCTGCACCCGCGCGCTGCGCAAGCGAGGAATGAGTTAAGCGGTCTACCTACAGATGCGTACATTTTCAGCTTCAAAAATGACTTTCATACTAACGCGATCAAAAATAAATACTCCTAGTATTCGTAAGCGTTTTTAATTTCATAATTTCCAAGTAAAAAATCTAATATAAAATTACTGCGTTTCGAAAGTATAGTTTGGAACTAAAAAGTAAAAAGCACTAGTTCGAGAAATTGAGCTTCTCGCACGCTACGCAGCCACAAAAAGTACCACTTTTTGAGCAACTGTATTAAAAAGAATAAAAGGTTTTTTTCATACAAAAGCCTATGCATAGTTTCGAATCGATTGACACTTCAATCATCAACATCGGCTCTTTAACGTAAACGCTTGCAAAATAAAATTTTGTGACTTGGCAATCACACTTACATAGTTTTAGGTATGCAAAAGGTTGTAATTGCAGTAAAGTTGTGTGATTCCCAAGTTGCAGAATTTTATTTTGCAAGCAAATAATGCCTGACTTGGCTCTACGAAATATCGCACCACTTTTTACTGTGGAACAGTTTCGAGGCTTGGCCTAGTTTTTACATGGAATGTTTTTTATGAGATACGTAAATAAGTTCTCTAAAACTCATTATTACGAGCATGCTATGCGAACTTAGAACTTAAAGCAAATCCAGTTTCTTATTGAAAACAGTGCCACCTTTTTGATAGCTGGCGAACTCTATGAAGCTCTAGCGATTGCTAGGCTAGGCTGTCAAGGTATTTCAAAATTCGCCGTATTGTCATAAGGCATCAGTAGCCTAGGGGTACAGACGGTGGTATTTGGAGTCGATGATCCGGGGTTCAAATCCTACGACCGACGCACTTTTTGTATGTTTTGTACATTCAAAGAAACGTTGTAACTACCGCAGAAGAGATGGCGCCTGTATACGCAAGCATTAACTCTTTGTCTCCCAGCATTCCGGTGTACGAAGGCCTGGTCTCCATTGTGTGGTCCCATTGGTCCAGCTGTCAGACCTGGATAATGAACCGTGGTGTATTTTGTATATAAGATTTATTTTCATTTGGGTACATGTGGGTCATTGGGATTCCAGGGTAAAAAAAATGACCCACATGTGGGACCTCCCGGCGGAGTCACATGTGAGTCGTTGGGAGACAAAGGGTTTTAAATGCCTTCTCAATTTGGTCGAGTTGCCTGTCTATCTCAGTATGTATATTGTAGTCTTTGATTACGAGCCGGGATTCGAAACCACGACCGCCGTTTGACCAAAGACTACAATATATGCGTTTGACAGCGGCATGCTTGAACCACTAGGCTACCGTGACTTCTACTAGCTACTTTAACCACAGAATAAGTGATAGTACTACGTACAGAAGGTTCACTGTTAACAAATTCCCTGTCTAGGTACGCCAAACGTGCCTAAATGTGGCCATCCCTTTCTATCGCATGCAACGCGCTGCGACCCGTGCTAGCGTCTCGTACCAACGCGCGGCAACTACTAATGGGCCAGTGTTGTTCGTGTCAAATTTTGGGTTGCCGTGTAACGAGTCTAAAATTGCCGTGTTTGTATGAAAAAGACCTTAAATAATTGCCGTGTCAAAAAATATGCCATACAAATGATACGGCAATGATCGGCTGCCGTTGCCGTGTTTAGGTCTGAGGACACCTGAATTGCCGTGTATTAGCACGGCAATTACCGTGTCAGGAACAACGCTGTTAATGGGCCGCCAATTTGGCGGCCGCCGGCATGTACTTGTAGCGGCGCGACGGAATCACAGAGTGAACCGCCCCTGCTATAACTAACTTCTCATTAGGGGACCGAAAAATGTAGCACCTATAGGCCATTGTATTTATTTATTTAAAGTAGATACACAGCATAACAGTAATTACTAAACAACTGTGAAATTATATGACAAGACAACATGAATTCATGAGTGAGTCGTGTGCTGCGACCGCACCATTGAGCATGGCATGAGCATGAAACGTTCAGATGGCGACACGCTTTTCTGATCGATTACATGTGTTACGCTCAATCTGCGAACGATTTAGGTCACAATCACAATTGCGCGTGAAAATGTTATTAATTCGTTATCGCTCCCTGCCATAAACTGCTCGGGTGTTATAGGTACGATATAGTTCGCACAACAAAGTTGTTTAAATGTGTTATAGGTTGTACGCGGGCTGGGTTTCCGCAACTCGACGTCATAAATGCGCCTGTTTTGCGTAGGGGTTTTGGCACTACTGTTATTCGTGCCAACCCAGTTCCACCAGGAAGCCTAGCAGACCCTTTATGTTGCCGACGGCCTCCGGTAGTGACCCCGGTGTTCCGAGGTGTTTAGCCCTGTATTCCGCCACTCCAGGACATGTCAGGATGACATGTTTTTTAAATGTGTTTTGCGCTCATGTCCGCCACTTGCCACTTGGTACAGTCGCCATCACATACATCGGTACACTATAGGTGTTCAAAAATATCGGCACATGCACCCTAATGCCTTGAAAATAGAGGTGTGTTCCGATGTTTGTGACGTGCTTGTTTGCTCCGATGTATGTGATGGCGACTGTACCTAGACTGATGAAGGTAGGTGGTCTGGTTTTCCCGAGGGACTATAGTAGTCCGCTATGTATGTACAGTATGGGGTTCTTCAAGATAGGATTTTAGTAACACATTTTAAAGGGTTTGAAATGCACATGTGAAGAATCAGCTGCAAGGGTCCATAGGCCCGCTTACAACAGGGTCGTACGCTTGCCGATCTGGGACACTGAACTATTCAACAGTTATATAACTTGGTTATGACTTATGGCGTTGCGGAATTGTCGACGCATTAGAGTCGTGATCAGATATTTGTGAGCACTTCGGCCGCTCCGATAAATCTGATGGCGACGTACAGTCGCACCTAACGCCGGCCGGCCACACACGCTAGGTTATAACCGATGGTTATAAATAAAATAAATAAAAAGAAAAATCATTTAATTCAGAATACTGGTTCCATAATTTGTTAGTAAAAAATGCCTCAAACTACTATGTTAGACATGGTCGCCGAGAGGCTAGAGAGACTCTGGCGTCCTGTAGCGCTTCATAGTTTTGCACGTCAGGGGGGATGGATGAAGCGCGGGAGGAGCCCTAGTACTCTATATGAAATAGATAAAAAAATAATATAACACTAAAACTAACTACTAGGGCTCCTCCCGCGCTTCATCCATCCCCCCTGACGTGAAGATCTATGAAGCGCTACAGGACGCCAGAGTCTTACACTTTTTACAATATTGCATCTTTGTAATAAGGCAAACTTAGGTAACTATATATTCGTATCTTTGAACTCGACTACTGTACGCGTCACCTCAATAGCTTGGGCCGTAGTTAGTCGGCAGAGAATTGCAAACAAATGCAGGTGGAACGAACCTTGATATAGGTTAATCGTTTTCTTGTTAACTATGTAGGTTTTATTGCCAACTGTAATAACACTCGACAAAATATTTTTATCGCTTTGTAGTGTACCTACAACTTAAGCTAGTGGTTCAGACATGCGGATGTCAAGCAGCGGTCGTGGGTTCGAATTCCGGCTCGTACCAATAAGTTTTTCAGAATATTTACCCTTAGGTTTTCGGTGAAGGACAAAGGAAACCGGTCTGATCCCAACGAGGACTAGCTTTCCCTAAGGGTTGAAAGGTCAGATGGTAGTCTCTTTCGTAAAACTATGCCAAATTTTTGGATAAGGTGTTGCTCCATTAGGGCACAACCGGGAAAAACGCTAGGAGGATGGGTGTACCAGGGACTGCATAACCGAAAAATACCGGTATTCTATTATAACGGTATGACGTCAAATCGGTTGTCAAATAGCCGTTTCGGTAGCGGAACCTTTATATTTTGCTATCGAAATATAAAGATACCTTTATTTTTTCCGGTACCGTAACCGCTTTTTAAAGGTACCTATCGTAGGTATATATCGAATTTGGCCTGGTGTTATTGCCAAACGGCCGGCAAAGTTACTGCCGTTTTGTCTTTTTGTCTTTAAATGTTTAGTAGCCAATGCTTCCTCTGTAGAGTGCCAGCTCGCTTACTTTTCTCGATAACCTTTATAATACCGGTATCATAAAGGTAACGGTATCATTTAAAACTGATACCGCTAACCTTTATTTCAAAACGGTTACGGTACCGTTAAGTATGTTCACGCGGCGCGCATAACCTTTACGACATAACGGTACCGTAACGGAATGCCGGTTGCATACCGGTATAACCGTAACCGAAATCAGTCCCTGGGGTGTACTGACAACTTGGACATTCTACAGTCAACCAATTTGATTCCTAGGCCACCGTAGAACCCTGTCATTTTAGCTGCGCAATAATCCTAATAGTAACCTTTATTGACATATCATTTACAACGGCAAGGTTCTATGATGGCCTAGGAATCAAATTGGTTGACCGTACCTATAGGTCGTGGGGCAATCTATGTAGAAGTGCCCGTCCGACCCATGGATAATTCATATATACATATTGTGCCTTCACTTACACTCCTCTAGAGAGTTTCAGTACTAATTACGCATTTTAGCGGGCGATGGCAGCGTTCGGAGTGGTGCCGGAAGCCCTGGCTTCTACCTTGACTCCCGGCACGAAGAACAGCTGTTTGATGCTATAGATTGCTGTGTTTTCTTTGGGCGGGCCTGAAAGCTGCACGAAGTAGGTGTCCCTTCTCTTGCGTTAATCTGTTTCACATACTCGACCGGGTGGCCGAGCGTCTAACAGGCGGCTGCAATGTCCTCCGTGAACGTGTCAGATGGAAGGCCGCGGAGCGCCACCCTCATCTTCTTGTCCTCGTTGAGTTGGTAGACGTGCTACTCCACGGCCTGGCCCGCCTTCTCCTGGGCGTCGAGGTGGCGTGGCGTTCCACCGTCCTGTACTCTGTTTCACTCCGTGGCGTGAATCAGAGGCCATTACCCAGTGCTTTACAGCTGGGCGCTTCTCCTAGGTCTGCTGATATCTCCACCACGACCTTGACCCAGTGCACGGGGGCCACAATCGTGGGATAGTGGGGCTGTGGTGGCATTCTGGGTTGCTGTTGCTGCGGCGCTTGTTGCTGCTTTTGTTGTCGCCCAGTCGTCCCCGAGCTCTGACGGGGGGCGGCCTTAGGGGCGGCGGCTGATGCGGCAAACGTCTTGGGGACAGCTGCCGACATTGACACGGTAGTTGTTGTGGTGGTCGCTATAGTTGCGGCGATGTGCGGCAACTGTACCTGCTCTTTAGTTGGTAGGGCGGCGGGCAGCGCGACGGTGGTTTGCGGTTGGGCCGGATACGGGCGGCACCTCAGTCGTTGCAGGCTCCACTGCGGTGGCGGCGGGTGCCCGGGCCTGAGCGGGCTCCTTGGCGGTGATAGTGGTGGCGGTGGGCGTCTGGGCGCCCGTGAACAGAGCCACATCGACACCCTGTGCGGCAGGTGGCTTAGCGGGGCGTTACGACCCTCTTGCCTTTGAAGTCTGGCAAGGCGGTCGCCCAAGGTATCGAAGGTGTACTCACTGGTCCTGGTTGCTGTGGCTGCTCCTCCTGGCCGGAGCAGGTATGCTCGCTTCAGCGGCTCCTTTTCCTGGGAGGGCGGGCTCTTCTCCGGCCGGAAAACCAGCAGGTGCTGCGCCAAAAACTCGATAAATGCGCCGTCCTCCGGCAGCAGTTCCACCTCCATTCCCAGCTGATAGGTGGTGATCCTTATGAAGGCTCTGTCCCAATCCTTCAGGCTCGCCGACGCCTCTTCGCTATCTACGATTTCCTGTACTATAATCGTGTCCGATTGTAGTTCGGTGATCAGGTTCTTGTTTGTCGTAGCGAGCGACATGGGAGAGAAAGGTCGCGCGGTTGGTGATGGCAGCTCTGGCATGTCCAGTGGCTGCGGTGTCGGTGTAGTCGGGCGAGAGGCGAGAGCTTCGCCAGCGTCGTCCGCACTGGCAAATTCGTCGCTCCCCGTCAGGTGGTGTCGGCGGCGAATCCGGGCGTCATTAAAACGCTCCATTCCGGACCGCCGTCTGGTTTTCCTGCTAATTGGCCTGTTTCCGACGTACCTTCGTCCGATTTCTTTGTTAATTCGGCTGTTCCCGCTTCGAACTAGGATTATCCTGTATCTCAGGCAAAGAGATATACACTAATTGAAAAGCAATTATACAAATTAAAATCATACACATCAAATACATAAATATCGAATTATCATTCAACATATTTAATTTCCGTAGGCTATTGCAGTGTCAGTGTCTAACATTCGCGCTCGGATAATTCAAATAAGAGGAGGCAATAAAAAGGGAACAATGGTATTTATAGAACCAATCAGAAATGTATACCTACTGTTATCTATTGTCGTCAAAATGCAAAGAAAACTTTAGCTCAAATTTCTTTTTGCCAATTGGGATATTTAATTGGTTATAACGGTGTTTCAATACGTATTATACACAAACCTTACACTAGGTATTACCAGTATTACGTCTTGGCCATGACTTTGGTCTTAAGCGACCTGCGACCAGCTTTTTATCTGTTCATTGCGCGTGATCCCTACTAACCACAGTGCGTTGCGCGTCTCGACCGCGCAATGAACAGATAAAACGAGCAAAGTCGTGGTCAAGGCGTTAGTCAGACACGGTTAGTAGGTAAGTTAGTAGTTAGGTACTTCGAATTCGCTCTAGATGGCAGCACTAGATACAAATGATACATTCGCAGTGCTTGCCTAGGCATTACGTAAAATAAGCACGACTAGAAATTGACAACAATATAAAGAAATTACGTAACTAAGTATAAATTAGTAGTATATCACCTTAAATTAAAAGTGTGTCTTTGATATTACATCAACGTAAATTGATTTTGACTATTTTATCAAATGATTTATAAATCAAATGTAAAAGTGCCCTTGTGGCAGAATAAATAATTGATTTTGATTTTTGATTTTGAATTAAATGTTTCGATTGAACATAATAATATATGTTACAGACAAACTCTTTGACTGAGCCCCTATTGGCCCCTTTGGTCCTACGCGGTGCATTTTTTTGCACATTCGTCTTGGCAGGAATTACAATTGTGACTAATACTCAATTTCCTTAAATAATCAGCAAAATAACAGATTAGTAATGCTTCGAAGAAGTTAACGAATTATATGAGTACTAGCTGTTGCCCGCGACTTCGTCCGCGTAGAACTTTTTATCGTCTTAGAAAATTATTTCTCTCAATACAAAATTTGAACCCTCTTTTAGGGGATAATTAAAAAAAAAACGTTGATGTTCATTTTCTAGTTTGTGAACAAACAGTCTAAAACCAAAGTTAAAAATCTCATACTTTAAAAATGCCTTGAAATACTCAAACTTTGAACCAATTTTAACACTCTTAGGGGATGAATTTGGAAAAACTCTGAAATTAGTTTTGTAGTCTTTTAACGTACAGAATAAGACCGAAGTTAAAAATCTCTTACTCACACTTTAAAATTTTATTGCTCGCCATTTAAAATTTGAAACCCCTTTTAAACCCCCTTATAGGTTGAATTTTTCTAATCGCTGAAAGAACTTTTTTCGTAAACTTTTAAGTCTCTAGCTCAAAAAAAGTGTTGCCCCTACAAAGCTTTCTTAACCCCCTTAGGGGTGGAATTTTCTAAAACTCTGAAAGTACTTTATTATTAATTTTAATAAGTAACATTTCGAATAGTTTTAAGTCTAGTAAAAAAAAGAAGTTTTTCCCACACAACACTGGCTACCCTTCTTAATCCCCTTAGGGATGGAGTTTTCTAAAACGCTGAAAGTTCTTTTTTAGTATTCTAATAAGTAATCTTTTTGCAAAGTTTTAAGTCTAACTCAAAAAAAGTGTTGCCCATGCAAAGCTTGCTCTCCTTTTTAACCCTATTAGGGGTGGAATTTTCTAAAAGGATTTGTGTTCTTTTTTTGTATTTGAATAAGTAATCTTTCTACAAAGTTTCAAGTCTCTAACTCAAAGACATAAACTTTCCCTGATAAAAACTTTGCACCCCTTTTTATCCCCCTTAGGGATAGATTTTTTCAAAACGCTGATAGTTTTTTTTTGTATTTTTATAAGTAATCTTTCTACAAATTTTTAAGTGTCTAGCTCAGAAAAAGTGTTCCCCATACAAACCTTGCACCCATTTTTAACCCCCTTAGGGAATGATTTTTGTAAAACGCCGAATGTAGTATTTTTCATGTTCTAATAAGTAATTTTTCGACAAAATTTTAAGTCTCTATTAAAAAAAAATATGTTTTTCACATACAAACTTTGCACCCTTTTTTACCCCCTTAGGGGTGAAATTTTCCAAAACGCTGAAAGTACTTTCTTTGTATTTAAATAATCTTTCTACAAAGTTTTAGGACTCTAGCTAAAGAAAATAGTTTCCCACATACAAACTTTGCACCCCTATTTTAGCCCCCTATTTTTAGGGGTAGAATTTTCTAAAACGCTGAAAGTACTTAATTTGTATTCTGATGACTAATCTTTCTACAAAGTTTTAAGTCTCTATTTAAAAAAAATATTGTTTCCCCCATACAAAATTTGCACCCCTATTTTACCCCCTTAGGGGTAGATTTTTTTAAAACACTGAATCTAGGTACTTTATTTGTATTCTAATGAATAATTTATCTACAAAGTTTTAAGTCTCTATTTAAAAAAAAGTAGTTTTTCCCATACAAACTTTGCACTCTATTTTACCCCTTTAGGGGTAGAATTTTCTAAAACCCTGAAAGTTCTTTATTTGTATTCTAATGACTGATCTTTCTACAAAGTTTTAAGTCTCTATTTAAAAAAAATTGTTTCCCCCATACAAACCTTGCACCCCTATTTTACCCCCGTAGGGGTGGAATTTTCCAAAACGCTGAAAGTGTTTCATTTCTATTCTAATAACTAATTTTTCTACAAAGTTTAAGTCTATAGCTCAAAAAAAAAGGTTCTCCCATACAAACTTTGCACCCCTATTTTACACCCTTAGGGGTAGAATTTTCAAAAATTCCTTTTTATCCCTAGCCCACGTTATAAAAGCAACATACTGTGCAAAAATCAACTCTCTAAGATTAGTAGTTTCGGCTGTGCGTTGATGGGTGAGTGAGTGAGTGAGTGAGTGAATAAGTCAGTCAGGACATAGGCATTTATTATGTATATGGAGATAATGAAACTCCCATTCAAATATCTCAAAAAATTATGAAGCTACATCCGTTTTAATGTCGCTTGTTAGAGTGAGAAAACGATGAGGGACTGTGACGTCAATATACTCGAGCGTCATAGTAAAAAACAATCGTTTCATATGAAGGTGCGTTTTGTGGAAAAGGGACAGAACATACCCCCTCTTAAAACTTTGGACTCTTATAACTTAGTCATTACCTATATAACCTCTTGCTTTGTTTTTTTCTCCATTTGACTATATTTATTTTAAATTCTTTTTCGAGAAAATACATTATGATTATTTACCATATTTTCGATTCCTGAGCTATAACTACGAACTTCGGAATTCGAAAATCGGGTATCTCTATCTCTATCGCACTAACCATACTCGAGTGACAGGGATGCAAAAATATTAACATTGAGTATCGGTTTTCGTGGTAGCGCCGCAGGTACTTTGGCTGAATGCGCCGAGCGCGTGCCATTGCCATTCAAAAAAAACAAATTAGTTTTAATTATATTGTTCAAATTTGTTGATTTCATTTATTGAAATTACGACATAAAACGACATTTGCGCATATAAGTTCTCATATCAGAATCGAATATTTTTTTATGATTTATATTTTAGCATTTGTCTCGTAAAGGTCTATCGTAGACGGGATTTAAATTATTAATAAGTGAAAGGCAAAGCAATTCCGCCATTTTGACGAAAATTTGACGTTTCTTATAGCTGACAGTTGGAGCAGCGTTTGATTTCAATAAAAATAAATGAAAAATTAAATGAAGTCGTATATTTCGGAAAATTAATTAATTGTCGCAGTCGGATAAAAACTATCCTAAGTTGCAGCTAGAATAATAATGTACCTATATAAAATGTTTCATATTTTTCCGTTCATGGGATGCTGAGAACATTCGTACCACGTAAAGCTTAGTTTCAAACTGGCTGATTCTTTTTTTAATTTAGAGATTTATTATAAGTGGAGATGGAGATAAACAACACGAATATCAAGTTACTTGTAATTTGTATGTTGGCACTTACCTATAAATAAATTATTTAACGTATTTTGCATTTTACACCCACGGTTCTGCTAATTATTTATAATATAGGTACATACTTATATGTAGACACATGATTTATTATAGTTCTGTGACGTACTGAAACATCACTAAATTACGTACTACAATAACATTCATCATGAAATTGGTTAACCAGTACCAGGTTGGTACTGAATTCATCAATATATATACGTTCCCAAAGATTCAAAAATACTATAAAGTAGTGCTCACATTTTTAGATCACTGCGTCGGTGCACAATTGCACATACATTTGTACTCGACTGTAACGTGCTGGTAGACTTGAGTATTCACATATGTAACAGAATATAGCATTCGCCGTTATTAAATTTATCAAAATAAACAACGAACAAAATTTTCACAATCATTCTAATAGCGAACGCTCGTCGCTCGTCAAGAAATGTATTCTTCACGAAGATGGAAGACTGAACTTGACGGTCGGTTATATATACTCAATACTCAATAATGTATTGCAATATAACAAAAGTAGGTACAGATGTTAACTTAATGCTACAGATCATTGTGAACCCTGTTGGGCACTGCAATGTTAGGGAGAGGAGGATTTACTGATCGTTTATAATTTATCTTCCAAGTATTCATTTAGCGTGTAATAGGATTTAGTTAGTAGTAGGTTGCTTTATTTTGTTTATGTACTTTTTATCGTCTTCTTCTTCTTTTATAGAGATACATTAATATATTAAACATAAATATAAAATACGGTGGAACAATAAAAAAATTGCTCGGCACGACTAAAAGCTTCGAACCTGACGTTTCCCTAGAATGCTCGCAAAAAGAAAACGTTCCACACGCAATATGTGTTAAATTGTAATGTATGCCTACTCCCTTTGTCTCTGTGTGTCTTTTGTGTAGTAAATAAATGTCTTCTTTCTTTCTTTCTTTCTTTCTTTCCTGTTTATTTTGTGAACTTTTAGGTACCTGTATATAACATTCGCTAGAGTGCTCATTACAAGTGAACGCATAAGTGTATCGGTACCTTGAAGAAGAAAGAAAGTGAGTAGTGATAATTCCAACCACACGGGAAAAAGCACTTATTACAAACGGTAACCGCTTTCCCATTGTAGTGTTTGTAGTGATTGCGACATGACTCACATGAGCGTCGAACAGCGTCACTGCACCTGAAAGTTGGTGGTGATGCCTAGCGCGGCGGTCGGTTATTCCTGGGGATTAACACGTAACCTATCTCGACTTGTCACACTATTCATCAAACAGCAATACTACTTAAGTATATGTTCCGAGGTTCATAAGTTTCATAACATACCAACGAGACCAGGGCGAACATTCAGCGTTTTTAAGGCGTTTTTTTTTTACGTTATTGTCGTCGACAGCAAATCCTACTAAAAGAGATGAATACCAGAGTCCACTTTTGACGAATAGCTAAACGCCTGGTTGAGCGTATCAAAAAGTTTAAAATGAGCGCATTAGCTCACTAAACTGTTCGTGTATTATGTTTTTGCTGTCTAGGATCTAAATGTACACTAGATAAGAAACTTGATACAGGATCATCATCTCCCATTGCTCTTGAGTATATTTAGGATAATTGGGACTAATATAATATACCTAGCTTAATTTTATTTTTAACTATTTTTTTTTTAAATACCTTGTATGAAAGAGCGAATACCTCCTAACACAAGTTTTTAACTTAAAAGGAGGATTCCACAAATCTGTATTAAAATATAAGTTAAATAATAAATAATTTCGAATTTTTGAATTTTGAATTTGAATAAGTAAGATACTGTTGTACTTATTGTTATTAATAAAGACATTTTATAAAGAAAGAAAGACTTTTGACGAAGACGTAAGCCAATAACGGTACTGAGTCTGTTGGGTTAAAGTTTCCGCGTTATGTTTTACCTCTGCACAGGGGTAATCACGTAAATTTAACTGTCAATTTTCCATATAAAAAGTGACATTTAGACCTACCCGACGCGCCGACGTTCGTTCAATGCGTTACGTGACGTGATCGACCTGCTGAAATAATCTTGAGCCGACAATGACGTTAGATTAGAATCGAACGGTTCGAGCGCTAGGAATTTCGCCCAGAATCGAGGACCGCTAATTTAGCAGACAGGGCCGTTGCCAAATAACCTAAACGTTGAATTATAGCTAAAAACACTTGATTTAATTCAATTCAATTCAAGACATTTATTTCGACCAACTGGGATCATAGATAATGTTAGTTACAGTTTCTTAGCCTAAAGTTAGTAAATACTATAACCTAATACATATAAAATAAGGACATTACTTAGTAGGGCTTCACTGTCGGTACGTGGATCATATGACAATGATTCACATACTCACAGTCAAACCTCTCCGCAAATGCCCTCAGGATACCACTAGAGCTAGCCCGCACCCTGCGCGCCAGGGATGTGCAGCGTTTCCTCATAAGTAGTTGTATAGAAACAGTCAACTCTGGCATCCGCGAACATCCCGGACGCACTACAGAAACGGGGCAGCCCCAGTAGCACCCTGAAGGCATTGTTGTACTGTACACGTAGCGCGTTGTACTGTTTTTGCTTATAAGAGACCCACAGACTGCTCGTGTAAAGGGTCGTACAGAAGGCTCTGAAATTCTAAATAGAGTTACTAAATGTAACTCTATTTAGAATTTCAGAGCAGAACAACGAGCAAATTTGCGGGCCACACATTAAGAGGATTGTGAAGTGCCGAACGCGGCGCGAGTAGGTATTTAAAAAAAATCTATCTGTTTCACACCGCTCTGTGCCTCACCCGTATCGTCCGATAGAGAGAGTAGCAATTCCTGGCGGCAAATGCCTACATTTCCTTGTTGAAATATTGTTTCGGGTGATAACGTTTTTACCCCCCTAAACCTTTATGAAATGAAATAACTTTGGTTTTATTGGATTCAGAACACTTTAATCTATGTCCGTACGTTTTCCTTTTTCAGTAAATCAGTTAAGATTCATTTAAAAAAAATAAAACGGTAGACAAAGTTTTTAAGTCAAAAATATAGATTTTTAGATGCTAATAAGTTTTAACGCAAGCAATATATCTCAAAAATCAAAACGTACAGACCTAGTTTTTCATTATAGCTACAACATGTCCAAAAATTACAAAAATCGAACAATGTTTACGGGGTGAAAAACGTTATCGCTTTTTGTATGAAAAATTACAGGTTCACAATCCTCTTAAGGACGGGTTGCACCCAACCTACGATTACAGTACAGGCCGATCAGCGACAGCCTGTCATTCGATAGAAACTTGTCAAACTTTCCATGCATTCCGATTTTAACGAACACCGCTAACGATTGCAGACGGTTCGGTGCAAAACTCTAGTATCTAAAACAACGGTTCGTCCAGCTTTGGACTCTGTTTAGGGGCTAAGTCTGAGTGAGTATGCACTACAGGGCTGTTATTCGCTACGCGTTAATGCGGCTCACCCCGCCGGTCACCCGTTACGAAACTAAGCCTCTACCTTCGCTTAATTACTACGCATCGCGGTGTCAAGGTATAGTCGTGGGTGAGCGTTGAGGTGAGCTTAAAAAAAGTTACAGAATAGGGGGGCAGCTGTGCTGTGGAGCGGAGCGCCGTGCGAGGGAACTCCGTCAGCATTGATAGCGTCGCTAACGCATTCTCCCTATTGGTATACTCACCTAACAGGACGGCAATGAGACTTGTATGCAAAAGCAGGATAATATCCAATAGAATACAATTCTTTATTGATAACACTATAGTATTGTTAAGATAGTAGCGAGAGAGTAGTTCAACCCTTTCGGAGCCGGCCACAGGTTAAGATCAATCGTCAATTCAAACACATTATCCCACTGTTGGTACTTCGTTTTGCGTTAGCACTCTCCTGTTTTTTCCAGTACGAAAGGGTTAAAGATGTATTTGTTGAACAAGCGCTTAAAGAATATCGGAAAAGTTACCTTATGTCCTTATCTAAGAGTGAGACACATGCTTCGACCGTCGCGTAAGGATAGTACTGGCTCACACTTTGTCTTGCCCCAGTATCTACGATAAGATAGCCTGATAAACAATCTGGGCTGTTATTCACTAGGCTCACCACGCCAAAAGCGTGCCAATTAATGACTGATCTTTGCTTGCGTTTACTTGTTATAAAGCTACGGATCAACATGTTTTAGAGAGTGGTGAGGTGGGTAAAGACGGGCTGTGAATTTCATGTTAATTAAGGAACGATTCCATCGAGACTAGATGCAGTGGGAACGGAACTGCGTTCGATGGATATATTTGGGTGAATCAACTTTTTTATGTGGCTAGTTGTCATAGTTACGTCTCCTCGGTCACTTTTTAAAACTGTGATTTCATGGGCTGAATGAATTTATTTACCTATCCCTTTTTTACCATGGTTAAACATTCCATTAAGCATGGTTGCTGTAACAATTTCTCGAAGAAACTGTCAAAAGACGAAATACCGATCGTATAACCCAATTTAAGAGTCACCAGGCCCCTATTTTGATCAACTTGACAATTGTCAGCTGACACTGACAATTCGCCATACATTGCTAGTTCTACAAGTTGAGGTGGTCGCTAGGTTACTTGTGGAAACCGTGTAGGCTCGGACAAGAAGGTCATCGGGGTCGCAGTGTTTCTGGCGGGGGCCGGGGCACTCACCTAAAAACCCCAGGGAAGGCGACCATCATCTATTAATGTGGGCTGTGGTCGATGGACTAGCAACCTAACCTATCACATTTACTCCATCTTTAAACCTAAAATTATAGAAGTGACACCGTAGATAAAACGAGTCCGTGCTTTTTGAAACAAGTAAAGAAATTAAATTTCCCAAAAACTTTATTGACAAAAAAAGCTATACAATTATTGAACCTGTTCACAAAAATTCACGAGCATCGTCGGTTGAGAAATGCGACCTGCTCTAAAGTGGATAATTAAATTAAAGATAAAAAATGTAAACAAAGAACTGTCAACGTCAAAGTGACGTCTCAGGGGCAATCAACCAGGTTTAGGTTTTAACTAATGAATATATCGTCACTACTTTTAAAACAATCTTATATTTTACTTTGATCATTTTAATGTCGTAGGTTGGTATGAATAGGTACTTAGTAGGTGACGATAGTCCGGGTACGATATACAGCAAAAGCCTATTGCCTGCAGCCACTAGAACCACACCAAGCGATCGAAGCAAGACGTGCCATTATTATACTTATGTCTTTTAACGGCCTCCGTAGCCCAGTGGGTAGTGACTCTGCCTACGAAGCTGGAGGTCCCGGGTTCGAATCCCGGTCAGGGCATTTATTTGTGTGTTTATCACGAATATTTGTTCCTGAGTTATGGATGTTATATATGTATATAAGTATCTATATGTATTTATCTATTATATATATCATCGCCTAGTACCCACAACACAAGCCTTACTGAGCTTACCGTGGGCCTAGGTTGATTTGTGTAAGATTGTCCCATAATATTTATTTATTATTTATTTATTTAATATGTCTTATTAGGGCAGGAAAACACAAAGAAAAATAACACTAGATTGTTAAATTTTTATTTATTCACTTCCACTCTCGCTTTCTGAGGAAGACGTCGAATCCTCCTCAGTTACATTTATTATTAATGTCTCTGTTACCTACATCGTCTATTAGGTGTTCGAGTTGGCACATTTTATACTCTACTTTTATTACATGAGCCACACAATCTTTGAGGCGTCACGAATTTTAAACCTTCTTCGAACAATGACTTCAGCTCGGGGCAAAGATATTAAAGCGGTCTGCGCACGATCAGACAAGTCGATTCAGTATAAATGGAACGCGAATTAATTTTTCGGTTTACTAAAAAAATAAGAATAAAGGAATAGGAATATCCAGGTATATTAATTAAATTACGAACCAAAGGTTTAAAATTCCTAACCATTGCCAGTGGTGTAAAATATAAACTGCACATATTTATGAATATAAAATAATTACGTTTTCATTTTGCTTATTTAAATATTTACGAATATTTTCCAGGCATTGTTTTACGTATAAATTAGTCGCATTATTTTTTATCTCGCGTATTTAACGAATTTTTAGTTTCCACTTCTTGGGATTGATTTTATTGCAGTGGCAACTCATTTGTTTACATTTTTTATCTTTAATTTCATTATCCACTTTTAGTATAAGTTTTATCGATACATATACGTTATCGAACGCGTTTGCGTTTAGTTTCAATTTGTATGGCAACGCGTAGTTCCTAATACTTAGTTACCAGTTACCACGCCGAGGCGCCGTTCGCGTTGCCATACAAATTAAAACTAAACGCAAACGCGTTCGAAAATGTATTGAATCGATAAAACTTATAGTAGAGTCTCAGTAGAGAAGAACAACCGGACAGCCGGATATACGAACGAGTTTTGGCCCAAGCTGAAGCATAGAACTTCGTTCGCTACGCTCGCTCGTCCAACTCAATAATATTAGCTTTGCCTTACCCTCTTGGAGATATAGCCGTGAGATTATATATGCACGTGTACGTCTAACTCTTATGATTTGTTTACCAATATACTATAGTTTATTATGAGTGCCAATTGAGATAGCAAGGAGAACAGTTTACTCAGGTACGAGTACTTATCTTACACATGCATTGCACACGAACATTCCTTGAAAGCAAATATAACATACTTACATATTATGCTCTTCTTATTTTTCTTACTGTTTAGCTTGAACTTCTCAATTATGAACATGAGAAGTATAAAACAAACAAATATAGGTAGGTATAAATAAACTATAAGAAATTGTGACGTGTAATATTTTTATAATATTATTAATAAATGAGTATGAGTATGAATATGAAACCTAGGGTGCCGCCGGCAGCGGGGTGAGGCCTATGGGTGGGTTGCACCAAACCTAGGGTGCCGCCGGCAGCGGGGTGAGGCCTATGGGTGGGTTGCACCAAACCTAGGGTACCGCTGGCAGCGGGGCGAGGCCTATGGGTGGGTTGCACCAAACCTAAGTTGCCGGCGGCAGCGGGGTGAGGCCTATGGGTGGGTTGCACCAAACCTAGGGTGCCGGCGGCAGCGGGGTGAGGCCTATGGGTGGGTTGCACCAAACCTAGGGTGCCGCCGGCAGCGGGGTGAGGCCTATGGGTGGGTTGCACCAAACCTAGGGTGCCGGCGGCAGCGGGGTGAGGCCTATGGGTGGGTTGCACCAAACCTAGGGTGCCGCCGGCAGCGGGGTGAGGCCTATGGGTGGGTTGCACCAAACCTAGGGTGCCGCCGGCAGCGGGGTGAGGCCTATGGGTAGGACGCACCAAACCTAGGGTGCCGGCGGCAGCGGGGTGAGGCCTATGGGTGGGTTGCACCAAACCTAGGGTGCCGCCGGCAGCGGGGTGAGGCCTATTGGTGGGTTGCATCAAACCTAGGGTGCCGCCGGCAGCGGGTTGAGGCCTATGGGTGGGTTGCACCAAACCTAGGGTGCCGCCGGCAGCGGGGTGAGGCCTATGGGTGGGTTGCACCAAACCTAGGGTGCCGCCGGCAGCGGGGTGAGGCCTATGGGTGGGTTGCACCAAACCTAGGGTGCCGCCGGCAGCGGGGTGAGGCCTATGGGTGGGACGCACCAAACCTAGGGTGCCGGCGGCAGCGGGGTGAGGCCTATGGGTGGGTTGCACCAAACCTAGGGTGCCGCCGGCAGCGGGGTGAGGCCTATGGGTGGGTTGCACCAAACCTAGGGTGCCGCCGGCAGCGGGTTGAGGCCTATGGGTGGGTTGCACCAAACCTAGGGTGCCGCCGGCAGCGGGGTGAGGCCTATGGGTGGGTTGCACCAAACCTAGGGTGCCGCCGGCAGCGGGGTGAGGCCTATGGGTGGGTTTTACCAAACCGTATGTATGTAATCGTAAGCGGTGTTCGTTATAATTTAGGTACTTTATAAACAAAGTTTTAACCGATTTCAAATCAGTAGCCAAATTGCTTCAAGTTTGCCTATAAAATATGAAGAGTTCCCTCGATTTCTCCAGGATCCCATCATCAGAACTGGATTTTGGTGACAACGGGACTAATCTGGAAGTATATGCTTTCAAACAAAGAAAAAAAAACAAATCGATTCATACATTACCGATTTATCGCGTAACAAACACACAAAAAAAAGTACAGACGAATTGAGAACCTCCTCCTTTTTTGAAGTTGATTAAAAATCCGAACTCCAGGCAAAATACGGTTTTGGAAAACATTAATTTATAATAGCGATTTTTTTCTTTATATCATTTTAAAACATTATTCTAAGATGCTTTATTCAAGAATTCAACAAACTTTCCATCCGGAAGTATTTAAATAGATTTAAATAAAGCATGAATTGTTTTTTTTTACTATTTATCTTGAATATTATAGAGCAAATGTAAATGAACCAAAATAAAGATAAAACCATTTATTAATATTTTTTCTGACTTTTCAAAAGCTAGTTAAGTTATCATTTTTTTGATGTCTGAAATTTTGTTGGATTTTGTCGCTAGGTAACTATTTAATTGATAATTATATCAAATACAAAAAAAAAAGCTATAATAAATTAATTCCGACATTTTTTTCATACAAGTTGTCAGTTCATTGCTTGGACTATATGGAATGTTTGACAAGTTTGTATGGAATGACAGCAGGCGGCGCCATATTTAACGTTGATCGGTCTTTAATCGTAGTTGGTGCAACTCGCCTGAAGCTACCGGCTGGTAATGGCGTCAGAGAGATGAACCTCCGTGTCCCACTGCGTAACTTTTCGAACGAGAGTTAGGGCAGCTCAACTCAAATTTTCCCATACAAAAAAAAGGCATTCAGATCTACCCAACGTACGAGACGTTACGCAATCGACCAGGGCTGTTATTCGCTACGCGTTAATGCGGCTCACCCCGCCGGTCACCCGTTACGACACTAGACCTCTACGTTCGCTTAATTACTACGCATCGCGGTGGCAAGGTATAATTGTGAGTGAGCGTTGAGGTGAGCTTAAACAAGTTACAGAATAGGGGGGCAGATAGATGGAGTACCGCGTTCTGTATCTGAACCTCCCATCAAGCGAGAGTCTCGAGAGATTTTGAGATATTGAGATTTTGAGATATTGAGATTTTGAGATATTGATATTTTGAGATATTTAGATATTGGTCGAGACTCATCGTTATAAAACCTTTCGCCGTAGATAACGACTATCGGGACAATGATCGTCGAATCAATATCTCACATGGCGGTCACCTCGTGAGCTAGATAGATACGAGTACAATACATACCTACTAGACATACCTACTAGTCAACTGGATTCAACGAATCACGCCGCGTCTGGTGCATGCTGAGTCGACTGAGAACGGGCATAGGCCACTGTGCCCATCTCCGGAAAAAATGGGGCTGGAGCGAGCAGGGATGCTGCGATTGCGGATGCCCAAAGCAAAACTGTGCGGCATATCGTCTTGGTTCCACTAACCAAATACGATGGTCCAGCAGAAGATTTAAAAAAATGTACGAGTGCAGCTGCCAACTACCTGGCAGAATTTAGATTATAAAAACAGTGTATTTTAATAGCCATACGATAAATAAAAATAAAATAAATCAGACTGCTACCTGTGCGGTTCAACGATTGCTACATCATCAATTTTAGGTAAAATATGTACTTACCTACCTTTGACTTTAGGTAGAGATAGAAAACTCGTTTTCATTTTGAACGCAACTTGTCCATATTTCTAACTCAACTCGTTGACGTTGGCAACGGTACCCTTATCGTGAGATACAATCATAACCTAACTTTACGTAACTACAGACGAGTACGGCTAACGTGAGTTACAATCGTAACCTTACGATACGTAACTACAGACCTGCACCCTTAGCGTGGGATTGAAGTGAGTCGCGTTTACTACTGACGCTCCCGCCTATCGTTAAGATTTAGCATGAAAAGTCTATACACCGCCCCTGGTGGTCACTCATAGAACTAAAAATCCAAACTGTAACGTGAGTCACTTATACATTACTTAATTCGCTCGCGGGTAAAGTAATGTATAAGTGACCGCCAGGGGCGGTGTATAGAATTTTCATACTAAATCTTTAACGTAGTCGCTCACGACTAACGTAAACGCAACTCATGTCAAACCCACGATAAGGGTGCTGAGCGAATAAACGCGGTTCGAATAGATTTCGATCTCGCTTCGGTATTCTTCGATTCGATCTGTCAAACTTGTAACTCACACTGCCGTTGTACTACGAAACCAACTGCAAAACGTTAGACGCTAGCGTTTAGTTTTCGATTCGTAATTTAACGTTCGATTCGTACTACTAATCGGTAGTGTGAGACATTTCGAATAGAAGAATACCGTAGCGACTGTAGTTTACTATTTCACTTGCAAAATGGCGCGTGATATCATATTATTACGTCAAGAGTTAAGTAGATCCGATCTAAATTTATCTCAAATTAAAGAAATTTTCAAAATAAGGATTTTGAATTGACAACATACGAGTATATCCGCAAAATTCGGATTGTCGCGTATTTTGTATTTAAAAATGCAAATAAATGGCACACGCGCCGCCATATTGTTTCGACACTGTCGACGTCACGAAGCGCGTATTCTTTAATGTCATAACCGACAAACACTAGCATTTAAATTAAAACGATAAATGCTTGTGATATAAGGTTGAATATTGGAAAATCGATTAAACCATACGAACGATCGTGAACTCGATCGCGGGTAAAGTAATGTATAATTGACTCACGCTACGGTTTGGATTTTTAGTTCTATGAGTGACCGCCAGGGGCGGTGTATAGACTTTTCATACTAAATCTTTAACGTTAGACTCTAGCGTCTGCGTAAACGCAACTCAGTTCAATCCCACGCTAAGGGTACGGGTCCGGATTCATTCGTTCATTCCACGATCATATCATCAATCTTGAAATATAATTACCGAAATGGTTTTCGAATAAGGCATCATTACATAGTTTGAAATGTTGTAAATTTTAACTTTAGTGGTCTCTGATACAACATAGTTACAGTACAGTGCAATAATATGTATCGATTTAATCCTTCATAAGTATGTACCGAAGCCTTAATCCGCTGGCATAAGAGTGATGGTACATATTTAATTTATGAGTACTTAAATCAATACAATAAAACTTCGTAGAATAAAAAATAAATAAAAAATAAAAAAATGTATGCACACTTCTTTTTATTTTACACTTGACTGTACCATGTCATAGTTTACCATCATACAGTTATAATCAGGTGTTACCTATGCTAAGACGGTAACTCTTTCTAAAAATAATGATGACAAAAGGTTAGCTGGAAAATGATTCTTATTTTGACAGCCAACGAATTTCACCACTTTTCCGTGGAAGCGTCATATCGCCGGTATCTGATTTGGTGATATCACGGTCTTATTCAGAGATAACACGTTCAATTGTAGCAAATATAAATGACACACGATTTTGAGTAAAATTAAATAGTTTCCGGTATTGAAATCATCATTTCCTTAATACGAAGGCATGGTTATTAAACAAGTATTTTTGTTATCAATTACGTTTCATGGTACCTAAATACGGTTAAATTAAAAAAATTAAATATTCATTTTTATTTTCTGTGTAAATAACGAATATGAGGGAGGTTAAAAATTCAATGTCTAGTTAATCGATCAAATGGGGTGTCATATGAAAGGGCTTGATTAGCGCTTCCTAAAACCAGTTTTTTTACGGTTGTTAAATTTTGATTCATTACGAAGCTACGGTAGCCTAGTGGTTCAGGCATGCGGCTGTCAAGCGGCAGTCGTGGGTTCGAATCCCGGCTCGTACCAATGAGTTTTTCGGAACTTATGTACGGAATTACCGTTAGCTTTTCGGTGAAGGAAAACATCGTGAGGAAACCGGTCTAATTCCAATAAGGTCTAGTTTTCCCTCTGGGTTGGAAGGTCAGATGGCAGTCGCTTTCGTAAAACTAGTGCCTATGCCAAATCTTGGGATTAGGTGTCAAAGCGGACCCCGGGCTCCTTTAGGGGCACAACCGGGAATAATAACGCTAGGAGGATGATGTTAAATTTTAATTCATTATTAAATGGAATATGTTGAAAAAAATACCCCCCCACCTTATCTTCAAAGTTCACAAAGCGAAAATTCTGAAATTATTACATATGATTAAGAGTAACATAAATAATACAGGAAAAATAAAACATATCTAGCGTTTTTTTTTATTTATCAAAATTAATTTCTTAATTAATAAATAATAATAAATAAATAAATATTATGGGACAATCTTACACAAAATCAACCGAATCAAAATCATTTAATTATGTTTGTAATTTGATTACTTTTGTATTAAATTTTATGTATTCAAATTCCTATGAGATTATCGTTAAAGGGGACTCCTTTTAAATACAAAAATAATAATCGAAATCGGTACGCGTAATAAAAAAATATCGCTGATAAACAAACATACTAGGTTGCAAGTTATTAGTACCAAAATACAGATGGCGCTGTACAAAAGGTTACTTCTACTATGAGCTGTTAAGATTGTTCAAGCATGAATGGGGTCGTGACGTGACGGGTATGGTGTATTAACGTTTGTAAGGAACCCTCGGTGCGCGAGTCTGACTCGCACTTGACCGGTTATTTTTAAGTAGATAGAGTGATTAAAGAGGAAGGTTTATATGCATAGTACATGCATGTAATATGTATACATATAAACCCGTGCGAAGCCGGGGCGGGTCGCTAGTTATTTAATAACGCCATGTTGAAACTGCTGTACGAAACTACGAAGTTGTCAATCGACTTAAACGGGTGAAAGTGACAAGGTATCAAGGTGTGAACTATGAGTTCGACTGTACTTTTGTAAGGGCAGACGGGAGTGGTAAGGCGAGCGGACCGGCCCCGCTATTCCGTAACCTGTTTCAGCCCCGTCTCACCCAGCCACAAGTGTATCTTGACGCCGCGATTCTTAGTAACTAAGTGTAGGTAGGGGTCTAGTTTTTTTAGGCGTGTCGGGTGGGGTGAGGCGCATTGAGCGCGTAAAGAATAACAGCCCGGGTTGTGAACCGCAGCAGAATTGTCAGTCGCCGTCTGGGCACAGGAATGCAGTCATACAGGCTCGCGCGCACACATGCGCAGGCGGCGCGGCGGCACTACCCCAACTCGAACGCGACTCGACGACAGCGTACATCCATTCGAATACATATTTACATATATAAATACTACACGTACCTAATATACTTACTAATGGAGAACTTGCATGGGACTTCAATTTCGAATAAATTGCACTCAATCGATGCGGATATAATACAAAAGAAAAATAAAGAAAAAAAGCGGCCAAGTGCGAGTCGGACTCGCACATGAAGGGTTCCGTTAAATAAATTGAGGTTTACGATTTATGACATATTAAAAAAAAACTACTTACTAGATCTCATTCAAACCAATTTTCGGTGGAAGTTTGCATGGTAATGTACATCATATATTTTTTTGAGTTTTATCATTATCTTGTTTTAGAAGTTACAGGGGGGGGGGGGGGGGGGGGGGGGGGCACACATTTTACCACTTTGGAAGTGTCTCTCGCGCAAACTATTCAGCTAAGAAAAAAATCATTTTAGAAACCTTAATATCATTTTTTAAGGCCTATCCATTGATACCCCACACGTATGGGTATGATGAAAAATATTTTTTTGAGTTTCAGTTTTGTGTATGGGGACCCCTAAAATTTAATGTTTTTTTTCGATTTTTGTGTAAAAATCTTAATGCGGTTCACAGAATACATCTA